>JABWPP010000049.1:42006978-43206978 GCA_016920855.1 Puya raimondii | reverse complement strand
AATTTTTAGTATTATTATAATCAAGTTCTACAACTGAATTTAGTTGACTACATATTAATATATTGCTAATATGAAAGTGATATAGCAGTATTGTGATTGATGATCTATATTAATAATTAAAATATTATATTACTTTTATATTAGCGATGCGTAATATTTAGTTAACTAGATTGGATTGTGAAACTTGATTACAATAATATTAAAAATTCAAGTTAAAAATTATAATAAATTAATATTTGCAAACCAAAATGTCACGGACCTCACAGTTTGAGGACAAAATAATGTGCAATATACCCTACTTTCTTTTACTAGAAAAGTTATTTGCTGCCCTTAGAAGGAGATGTTTTGCTGATATGTTCAAAAAGTAATTAGGTTAAACAAAAAAATAAAGCTTTTTAGTGACAGGGACATAGTTAAACTAAAGGAAAGAAGAGGGATAAATTTTTAATTTGCTTTATTGTTCTTGTGCTTAAATATCTTATAATTTTATTTTTCTTACATTATAAAAAAATACTGTCAACCAGTAATAAATTGACACTATTTGTAAATCATAGGATGATATAATATAATAACTTGTCATTATATAATCAGTATGTTATCGTCCTATGATTTTCAAAGTTATTACTATATATACTATCCTAACTAACAGTTATATATCCTTAGGTGAAACTAAAATAAAACCACAGAACAATTAATTATAACCTTCTGTATCACATGTTAGTAAAATAAATATATGCTAAACCTTAGGAGACAGAGAGAGGCATGTACAGATATATAATTCTGAACGTCCTACACTGTTTCTATCAAATGCGTCCTATATTAACTTAAACATAGCATGATTTTCTATATGTATCCGCCAAATAAAAAGAAAAGATTATAAAGATAGGCTTCATAAGAATGCCACAATTAACTTCACAATCAAAACACGCATATCCTTTCCATCTTAGATAAGATACAAAATGCAAAACACAAATCCACATGCTATTCATCTAAGATGCTAATTGTAACAAGCTGGTCCACTAACAATAATAAACTAATTAGATCCACGAGACTTAAATGCTTTAGCTCAGTTAGCTGAAAAATTAGCTCTAATGTCAAATATAACGAGTTCAATGGATCCAAACCATCTGGCCCGAAGGTTTAAATGCAGTTATTAGCAGTAAAATCTCTTGGCACTTACATTATGGCACATAATATTTTTTTCATCTGATGTGGGACTATTGAAGCATCACACTAATGAAATTACTATGACTAAGGAGCAGCTGCGTGTCGGAGTCCACGGCGGAGAGAGAGAGAGAGAGCATACCTTCTTTTGAAGACAAAGGGAGTGACCTTTCCTGAAGAATCTCTAGCAGCCCATCCAGCCACAGTTTGTGTATGATTTGGTGTTGTCTCCATCTCTCTCTCTCGCTCTAGATCTCTCTACTCTCTCTCTCTAGATCTCTCTCTACACACAAAGCAAGAGCAAGAGAGTAAAATGGGAGAGAGACAGAGCTGTTCGAAGCAACATTAATGGTGCCTTTTATTACTACAGTTTCCTCCTAGCTAGTAATTAATGTAGTATCAAAGTGATTTTTCACTGCATGTTATTAAGGACTTATACGTTGCCTCTCATGTCCATCAATGTGAGTAAATGCAAACAGGGTTCAGCTGAGGTGAGTAGGTGTAGCCGTCCTACTCACAACTAAATTTTCCCTCGGCCAATAGCTTACAAAAAAAAAAAAAAAAAAAAAAAGGTAAAAGTTACACTTTTATTTCTCAAATTATGCGCCGCGTAACGTAACTTTTTGATTTAAACTTTTGAATTGTTATTATTAAGTCACACAATTTAATTTAATTAGTAACATATCGATGTGTCGTTGATGTAGAAGTGATGTAGTCAGTATTGTGATTGATAATGCGATAATAATTAAAATGCTAAACACTTCCGCATCGACAATCCGTCAATATTTAGTCAAAAAACTTAACTATAATAAATTATAAATTTTGAATTAGAAATTATAATGAATTAAAGCTTGAGGGGTAAAGTGCTACATGTCTCATAGTTTGAGGACCAAAAGTGTAATTTACCCCACCCAAAAGAAAAAGATTTGATGTTGTGGCGCATTTTCACATAATTAATCACGAAATTTTTTTGGAGCAAGACAAGTGTTTCATATCATTTTACATAGTATCAGAGTAAAAACTTTTAATTTTAAACTTTTTTAATTAGTTTAAATTTATGTGCTCGTCGTTATCCAGCAACTTAAGATGTTAATGTTAAAGTAACATTGTTAAAGTAACATGATTCCTTACCACGAGAGATCGGTGCAAATTTTTAAAAAAATGAAAAAATGGAGCATTATCTTATTTATGGGTATCACATGCATGCATATATGCATATATGAAGTTAATAGTAGTGAAATGTGATTATTAAATATGTGATAAAATTTAGAATCGGATCATTTAACCGTTTAAACGTTTACATTTTATTATGAAAATGTTATTCCTTTCAAATAGTACTAATATAAATAATACAAAACAACGATTATTTTTCAAATATTTAAGCTACTAAAACATAATAGTCTTTATATTTTATTCTCAACGAAATGTATGTAAAATTTAAAAAGCTTTTTATTAGTTAAACAATATGAGATCCGTATCATTCATTCTTATACACATGAATCTGATAATAACAATTTAAATCTCACGGATGCTATAATTTTATATGTACATAATTACACTTGAACATAGCAAATTTTCTTTGGTATTATAAATAAATTCAAGTACAAAAAGAGAGAGTATTTAATAAACATTTTAAATAATTTAACTTTTTATTAACTAAAATGAGATGGGACCTACACCATTCATTTTTATTTATATATATATATCATGTAAATTTTTTGATAGTTCTTTAAATTAGACGAATGTATTAATTTTATGTGTATATAATTGTGCAAAGCATAGCAAAAATGGGAGTTCAGATTATTAGATATGGAGTAGAATATTACATCACTCAAAAGTGAATAAATAGACTCTCATAAAAAGAAAAAATCAAGCAAATTTAAAAGATTCACAAAAAAGCGACCCTCCCCTCGAATTGTTGGATATTATGAAATTATATGAAAATGATTATTTATTTTTAAAAAGTTAAGTTTTAGATAACGATGTTTATATATTTTATATTCAACACTCTCTTCCTTAAGTCTGAATTCGAAATTTTAAATAATATTAAAAATTTGATGGAGTTCGAACTAACTTAAATTTTTTTACTCTGATACCATATAAAATTATATAAAAACGACCGTTTATTTTTAAAAACTTAAAATTTTTGGAAAACGCTACAACGAGTACACTAAAAATTTGAGGTAAGTGTACTAGTGTAGGGGTGTCAACGAGCCGAACACGAGCGAGCTGGGGTCGGCTCGTGTTCGGCTCGTTTCATAAACGAGCCGAACACGAGCTGGCTCGTTTAAGTATCGAGCCAAAAAATTCGGCTCGTGTTCGGCTCGTTTATTAACGAGCCGAACACGAGCCGAATACGAGCTGGCTCAGAAACAATAAGTTAAAATGATTAGAAAGGATATATATATAGAAAATTAATTTATGAGATCTTATCCATTAAATTTTGATTTAATGGTTGAAACTTTACATATAAATTAATATTTTATAATTGAGTTGGGTTTTAATTTAGGTTGGGCTAAAAATTAAATAATAAAAAATTATATTTATATATAATTATTTATTTATATATATATAAAAATTAATATAAATATTAAATATATATGTTCGAACTGTTATCGAGCCGAACACGAGCGAACTGACCCCAGCTCGTGTTCGGCTCGTTTATTAAACGAGCTGAAAAATTCAGCTCGTATTCGGCTCGTTTACTAAACAAGCGAGTCGATCTCGAGCTCATTTCGAGCCGAACACGAGCTGGCTCGCGAACAGCGAGCTGGATTGCCACCCCTATACTAGTGTAGTGGGGGTGGGCCCCACCGAGCACCAACTCCAGCCAATGAGTGACTACCTTTCAAACAACTAATCACCTATCAAGTTCATAACAGGAAACAGCATTAGAGCAATAGGACAGGGCTAAAATGGTAAATTCAGGATAATCCGTAAAGCTTGATTACATCATTACAAAATTTCGAGGAATAAAATAAGCATATTTTTTTATTAAGAAAGAAGAAAAAAAAAAAGGCCTTTTTGCAAAAAAAATCCACTGGTTTTGGGCTTTTGCAAAATCGGGCCGCATTTTTCATTTTTGCAGATTCGGTCCGGATTTTCAAGTTTCTGACCAAAATGCCCTTGTTACTTTTTCTCTCTCCTCTTTTTTTTCTCTCTCCTCTTTTTTTTTCTCTCGCTCTTTTTTTTTTCTCTCCGAACGGCGGAGGCGGAGGCGGAGGCGGAGGCGGAGGTGGAAACGGCCCGCCTCGCCCCTCACGCCCTCGCCCTCGCCCGCGCACCCCCGCCCTCCTCGCCTCCGACCCCGCCGAGGCCGCGCCTCGCCGCGACTCTTTTTTTTTTTCCCCTCTCCGACCCTCCTCCACCCGTCGTCCCCGCCGCCACCGCCGGCGACGAAGAAGAAGTGCTTCTTGGGGCCGAGAAGCACGCCGGCGAGGGAGGAAAAAAATATAGTTACACTCCGGCGAGAACGGTGGGTCGTGAAAAAAAAATTGTAAAGAAAAAAAATAAAAATAAAAAAAATATTATTTTCCTACTGAAAAGAACAAAAAAATAGAGAAAAATGAAGAAGATGATGAAATTACACTGTTAAAAAAAATTACACTGTTTAAAAAAATATTTGCACTGTTTTAATGAATATTGCACTATTTAAGAGAGAAATTACACTCTTTTGAGATAAAATTTACACTCTTTAGGCCAAATTACACTATTTAGAATAATGTTGCACCATTTCTTTCTCTTCCTCTTCTTCTTCCTTCTTCTTCCACTCTCCATTCTCATTCCTTTCTCTCTCTCTTTCCTCACACTTCAAAATAATTTTGAACCGCTGCGGTCGAAGCCGGAGGAGGAGAAGCGGCCGTAGTCGCGGGGGTCGAAGAGGTAAACGGAGAGGAGAAAGAGGGAGGCGTCGGCGTCGGCGCGCAGGTTGGTGGTGGTGGTGGGCGGGCGGGTGGGGTGGTGCGAGCGCAGGCGGCGCGGCGAGCGCAGGGGGTGCGGGCGCGGTCCCCCTGCGCCCCCTCTCCCCTCGGGACGCGCCCCCTAGGGGCGCGTGCGCGTGCGCAGGGGGCGCCCCCTGCGCCCCCTGGGGGCGCGTGCGCAGGGGGCGCCCCGCGCCCGCCCGGGCCCCCGCCCCCGCCCAGGCCCAGGCGGGGGCCCGGGACCGGGCCGGGGCGGGGGCCCGGGCCCGGGCCTGGGAGGGGGCGGGGGCCCGGGCGGGCGCGGGGCGCACGGGGCGCTCCCTGCGCCTGCGGGGCGCAGGGGGCGCCCCCTGCGCACGCGCCCCCAGGGGCGCAGGGGGCGCTCCATGCGCCCCCTGCGCACGCGCCCCCAGGGGGCGCAGGGGGCGCCCCCTGCGCACGCGCACGCGCCCCTAGGGGGCGCGTCCCGGGGGGAGAGGGGGCGCAGGGGGACCGCGCCCGCGCCCCCTGCGCTCGCACCACCCCGCGCGCCGTCGCCGACGCCTCTCTTTTCCTCCTCTCCGTTTACCTCTTCGACCCCGCGACTACGGCCGCTCCTCCACCTTCGGTTTCGACCGCAGCAATTCAAAATTATTTTGGACTGTGAGAAAAGAGAGAGAGAAAGGGGATGAGGATGGAGAGTGGAGGAAGAAGAAAGAAGAAGAGGAAGAGAAAGAAATTATGCAATATTATTCTAAATAGTGTAATTTGGCCTAAAAAGTGTAAATTTAATCTCAAAAGAGTGTAATTTCTCTCCTAAATAGTGCAACATTCACTAAAACAGTACAAATATTTTTTTAAACAGTGTAATTTTTTTTAACAGTGTAATTTCATCATCTTCTTCATTTTTCTCTATTTTTTTGTTCTTTTCAGTAGGAAAATAATATTTTTTTATTTTTATTTTTTTTCTTTACAATTTTTTTTCACGACCCACCGCCCTCGCCGGAGTGTAACTATATTTTTTTCCTCCCTCGCCGGCGTGCTTTTCGGCCCCAAGAAACACTTCTTCTTCGTCGCCGGCGGTGGCGGCGGGGACGGCGGGTGGAGGAGGGTTGGAGAGGGGGAAAAAAAAAAAGTCGCGGTGAGACGCGGCCTCGGCGGGGTCGGAGGTGAGGCGGGCAAGGGCGAGGGCGTGAGGGGCGAGGCGGGCCGTTTCCACCTCCGCCTCCGCCTCCGCCTCCGCCGTTCGGAGAGAAAAAAAAAAGAGCGAGAGAAAAAAAAGAGGAGAGAGAAAAATAAGAGGAGAGAGAAAAAGTAACAAGGGCATTTTGGTCAGAAACCTGAAAATCCGGACCGAATCTGCAAAAACGAAAAATGCGGCCCGATTTTGCAAAAGCCCAAAACCAGTGGATTTTTTTTGCAAAAAGGCCAAAAAAAAATGTAAGTATTTTCAAAACTAAAAAAAGGAGAATAAAAAATTAACGATCAACGGACCTAAAGAAGAAAAGAGAAAGATATATAAATCGGTTTCCAATTAAATCTAAGCATCAACTAACAAATTAATCAAGTTCATAAACGTGGAGCTCCTAATATAGAAAATCTATAAATTAATAATAACTAAATTATAGAAAATTTCTCTGTAAATATTCGTTTTTTCACTTTTTCTTTCCGACTTTTAAAAATCTATATTTTGTCCTCTTAAAATTTCAGAAATATTTTTAGAAAAGTACGACTTTAATGGAGATGGCAAAATGACAAAATTACCCTTACTTCTTCTATAAGAATTTTTTTTTAATGTATCTCTCATTTTTGAAATACAATTTCGGTATAAATTATAAGAAATACACGGAATAGTGATGCAATCCTGATGGAGGGGGCGCTAAATGTAATAACTTAAAATATATATTAAGAGGGTAAAATGTATGTTTTTAAAAGTTAGGGAGGAAAAGTGAAAAAAAAAATATTTATAAGAAAATTTTCTATAATTTAGTCATTAATAATATAGACAAAAGTGATCATCGAGATTGCATTTTCGGTTCAAGTTTCGTCCTTCAGCTCATCGTAGAACATCCTCTCTCTGAGTTAGCTGATATCCAGCATAAATGATAGGTACGAAGTCGATGACGTCGGACAAATTAAAGGAGAAATTTTTTTTTCCAAATAGCAAAACAGTGAAACAAGAAAGAAACGAAAATCCAAATAATTATAAAGTAGATCATAGAGAAGAACATAAAAGCTAATATTAGAGAAAATAATAGATAAAATTAAGCAAAAATTTTAATTTATTGGCTGAATGCTGGCCGTATATTAAAATCAGGCCAAAAGACTGGAGCGGAGGTAGCAAGGAGGATACAAAGTAGGTTTGAAGGGTTACAGAGAAAGAATTTTTTTTACTTTACTAGTTATTCTATGTAAAAGAAAGAAAAAAAAAACATTTATGACAAATCAAACAGTAAGGAAGACAATTAACTTTTTAAACTGCTTTTCAAAGAAGCATTACTTTTGATGGTCAATAATTTGTAAACTGCTTTTGTAAAAAGTGGTTGGTGCTGTGCATAAGCTTATGAAAGCAATGGTTTGGGTTTGGGTGGAAATGTTCTAAGTCAACGACAATTTGACTTCAAAATTTGAATTATTCGTTTATCTTTACAGATTTAGTTAGTATATTTAATACAATTCTTACAACTATAAATTTATGAAAGTAAATAATTAGTTTAAATTTTAAAGTCAAATATCATTGGCTGGCTCAAATTAAATAAATTGAAAGGTTGGATGGTAAAATTAAAATTTTAAAAGATTGAATACTCAATTCAAAATAGTCCATAATTCAGATAAGTTTTACACGTTTTTACTTATAATTTATCTTATTGCAAAAATGAATTAGAGGCCAAATGTACTGGGCCACTGTAAACAACTAATTAACTCTTTCTCCATCCAACAATTACAGCATCAATTGCTGTACGAAGAATCCATAGTGTTATTTGAATCATTCGTTTACATCGGGACAGGTACATTAAATTGTGTACTTAGACATTTTTCCTTATAAAAACCAATCAATATATATATATTACATGAGCCAAAATAGGAAATCCAGCCTAAAAGTAAAATAGTTGATACAAAGTATATATATGACTCTATAATTATACTTCAATAAGAGATTATCCGATCTAAGATTGAATCAGAGATTAGATTGAGCAGCGATATCGATCACAAAACGGTAACGAACATCGTTGTTAGCTAGCCTAACTAGCGCGTCATTAATGTAATCCGGTTTAATGAGCTCAATGTTGCATGTAATGTTGTGTTCCCCACAAAGATCCATCATCTCTTGTGTCTCATTAATCCCTCCAATTATGCTTCCACTCACCACCCTCTTACCTACAAAATCATTCAAAATTTAGGACATTGGTGAGTTAAAAATGTAGTGATTAAGATTAGTTTGGATTCAGATCTTATAATCCCAATTCTTACCAAATATAAGAGGGAATGAAGGAAGATCCAAGGGCTTGTCGGGTGCGCCGACGAGCACCAGCTTTCCGTTCACCTTCAGTAGCTCCAGTATCGGCCCCAGCGAGTGCTTCGCAGCAACGGTGTCGATAACGTAGTCTAGGCTCCTTGAACCGGCCTAGTTCAAAACCAAGGACTCAATCTTAGCTCCAGTTTCGCTTATGATATATACAAGATAGAAGTTTTTGTCATATCAAGTCATTTTTCATGATCTGAATAGTTAAGTTAAATTAGCAACTGACACCATTAAATCTACCTGCATTGCTTTAGGATCAGTACTGACGATGAAGTTGTCGGCACCGAGAAGCTCCCGTGCCTCTCTCTCCTTAGAAGTCGATGTGCTGATCACCGTGACATGAAGCCCGAAAGCCTTACCGAACTTGACGGCCACATGGCCGAGGCCTCCGAGGCCCACCACCCCGAGCTTCTTCCCGGCCTCGAGCATGTTGTGCCGCTTCATCGGGCTAAACACGGTGATTCCGGCGCAGAGTAGGGGAGCCGCCACATCCAAGGGCAGGTTATTCGGGACGTGCACGACAAACCTTCATTTCAAGCATCAAATAAGTCATCACTACCATATAATTCGTTAAAACTATTCTTACCAGATCGATCTTTTAAGTTATACGGTATCAGAGTCGGTTTTAAAACCTCTAGTTACCTTTTATCGGCGACAAGCATTTTGGAGTAGCCTCCATAAGTGATGCTACCGTCCCAGAAAACGCCGTTGTAAGTGAACTGAGCTTGCTCGCAGTAGTTCTCCTCGGATTGATCACAGTGTTCGCAGTTGAGGCATGACGCCGCCAAGCATCCGACGCCGACTCGGTCGCCGACTTTGAAATCGGTCACATTGGCCCCGACCTTTGTGATCACACCAGTTATTTCGTGCCTGCAATGTTCTACCAATTTGGTTAGTGTGATAGTTCCTAATTTTGATGCGAAAAATGCTATGCATGTAATATATATTCTACATGAACCCGCAATCGCAATTTTACTGCGTTGCGCTATAGTAACGAAAAATAATGCTTTTGACCACCGCATTTGTATTGTGGCTTAGAACTTCATAACTTTACGCTCCCCGTCCCCGCCCTATCCCCGCCCACAAGGGGAAAAGAACCCCGTCCCCGTGGGGATCTCCATTCTCGTGAAAATTCCAGAAACATATGTTGAATTAATTTTTTTTATTTAGAATTCAATTTAATTTTAATTTTAATTAGTTTAAATTTTATTTGATTATTCAGTTTGTTTTTTTTTCATTGTAAAATTATTGAGTATAACATATTAAATTACTAAAAATATATAATAATTAAATATTATCGAAGTAATTAACTCACGTGTGAAAATTAAATATGTTAAATTTTTTTATTAAATTAAAAAATTGATAAAGACATCAAAGTTAGCATTCTATATTTATAGATAAATTAAGAACTATATAATAGACCAATCAACAGTTGATAAGTAATAAAATTATTAAATTTGATAAAAATTTCAACCTAAGTAAGTAAAAAAAATTCAAACAAAAAAAATTAAGGGGTCTATTCAGAATAACTTATATAGTAAAGAATTCTTCATGCATTTTTCCCGAAAACAAATTAAAAATTTTATTTTAATTTTTATAAAAAATTAATATTTATAATTAATTTTATATACGGATAAAATTATCATCATCTCCAACCCCGCAGGAAGAAATGTCTCCGAGTCCGCCCCATCTGGATTGAGTCCCCGCTGGTTAGCGAGAACACGAATTTGTTTGTCATCCCTATGTGCGGCTTGCCTACGTACAGATTGAGCAATTGTTGCTGATACATATCATTATTGAAGACCAGTTTGAAAAGTCGTGCACAGAAATTTTCTGCACACAGATGTACCAACGGGCATCTTGAATGGGCCCTAAGCATCATAATATGTGAGCTTAGTGTCATAGTATGTGTGTATAGAGAGAGAGAGAGGGGGGAGAGAGAGAAAGTACCCGGGCACAAGTGGGTACATGGTGATTCCCCAGTCATTTTTGATGTAGTGGAGATCAGTGTGACACATCCCACAATAAAGCACCTTTATGGTCACATCGTCCACTCCGTTCTCCCTGAACCCATATCCAAAAATAGCACCTTGTTAATAATGTAACACGTAAATTGAAGCATATTTATACATCTTAATTTATGGACCACACATATAATTCGTGCAGATATGTTACGACTCTGTTCTAAAGAAGCAGTTGCAGTTCATCTCATCATCTTAGATCTCATTTCTTTTGCTGGAGTACCGTTTCAGGCCAACTGCCGCCGGACCGAGCCTGAGCAAATCTCGCCCATCCCAACTTTCTCGACCCGATTTATCAGGTTAGGTTAGGTTAGGCTCAAGTCTAAAACACAAGTAAAAATTCCGTTTTGACTTAAGCATGAAGTAGGCCAAATCTAATCCGACCCAAAATCAAGCCCAATCTGACATATGTTTTGTCTATGTTGGATCATAGCCATAAGTCTGATATTTCAGATAGACGATAGGATTAACATAGATATATAGAATTTTCTATCGTATCTATTTATTAAGTAAGGATACTGGAAGAAAAGCACACTGGAAGAGCTTGGCCCACTAGGATAGGTGTAGATGTCGTTTAATTCATGTGTTGAATCATAGCCAATTGCAAAAATAAGTCTGATATTTTAGATAGATGATAGGATCAATACAGATGTGCGAAATTTTCTTTCGTACTCATTCCTTAAGTGAGAGTACTGAAAGAAAAGCACATTGACAGGGTTTGGTCGACCGGGTTTGGTGTAGATGTCCTCGGACTCGACTTTCACCCCATCTTACTTTCAAACTCTATCACTTCAAATACATGAATATAGAAAAATTGCAGCTTTGGTCCTCAAACTAAGAAGCATACACTTTGGTCCGCAAAATTTAATTCATTATAATTTATGATTCATTTTTTTTAAATATTATTATGATTAAGTTTCACACTTCAATTTAGTTGGCTGAATGATAGTGTGTTACTAACATGACAGTAATGTCATTTATTAGTTACTTCTTTGTCATCAATCATAATGACCGCCACAACAGTATAATATCATTATTTAGTCAACTGACTTGACTGTCAAACATTATTGCAACTATCTAGAAAGTATTAGAAAGAAATTATAACAAATTCAATTTCAACTGTTACGAGCCTTTGAGGACCAAGAGTGCAATTTACTTTTTGTTTTAAAAGTTTTACATAAATGACCCTTTTGGAATGTAGTCTTTTTAGCTCAATATTGAATACGAACATAAAAATGTTACTATAATAAGTTAACACATCAACTTAATCCTCTCACTGACTGTATTCAGTGCAGTTTGTCAAAAATTTGATAGTTGGTATCGGAGGTCTTAAGTTCGAAATCTAATTACTTCACGTTTCTAATTGAAATGTAACGACCCGACCCGCTAGTAACAATAACTCGTCGGGCCCAAACCACTGGCCCAAAATGTTTAAGCCCAGTTATTAGTACTAGCGTGCGAGTCCTCATATAAACAGATAAGAATCACTTTGGGGCGTTACAAACTCCCCATGTTTAGACCCTGACGTCCTCGTCGGGTCCAAACCAGATCACAGACAGACGGACCAGGACCAGAATTACATACCAATTGTAACGATCCGACCCGACCGCAAGCAACAATAACTCGTCGGGCCCAAACCACTGGCCCAAAATACTTAAGCCCAGTTATTAGTACTAGCGTGCGAGTCCTCATATAAACAGATCAGAATCACTTTTCCATCCGATGTGGGACTATTTGGGACGTTACAGAAATCATTTCAAAAAAAATGTAAATGAATCAGATAGCTTGCTACCTTTCTTCAAAAATATAACTTAGATCAAAGAAGGTTTTCCGCGCGCGCGCGCGAGAGAGAGAGAGAGAGAGAGAGAGAGAGAGAGAGAGAGAGAGAGAGAGAGAGAGAGAGAGAGAGAGAGCATACCTTCTTTTGAATACAAAGGGAGTGATCTTTCCTGAAGAATCTCTAGCAGCCCATCCTGCCACAGTTTGTGTATGCTTTGGTGTTGTTTCCATCTCTTTCTCACTCTAAAAAACTATACAACCAACACAATACCACAAAGAGAGAGAGAGAGAGAGAGAGAGAGAGAGAGAGAGAGTATGCATAGGTAGGGGAAGAGATTAGGCTATTTATAGCCATTCCTTTGCTCACTTGGATTCCCTATTATGACCTCATATAAAGCATAGGGGGCTTTTATTCTTACTTTTTTGGTATAGTATAGTATTATATTTATGTTCATTTGAGAAATAAAAAAAAAAAAATTGGACTTATATATAGAAGTTGGTTTGTTGACTCTCCTTGAGTCTTTTGAGGATCACATGGAAAAGGAGCTGAGCTTGTTGGGTAATTGTTGCACTGGGGCCCATCCACAACCAAACTTTTCCACCTAATAACCAAAAAGGTCTTTTCTAATTAATTATTACAATGTGAATCCTTTTGACTTCAATTTTTCATTTTTTGTTCTTTTACAAAATTAAAATTTGGGAAAATAATAATTCTTTATGCTTTTAAGAAGAGGTTCTAGCTAGTAGTTTAGTTTTAAAAATAAAATTAAATATCTATAAAACTAAAATACTTTGATCTTCAGCTATTTTTTATTAATTTCCATCGAAACTTATTTTTAAACTAGATCAAATCGGGGTCAAATACCAACATTCGTTTTCAAACTGAATTAAGCATCGAATATAATTTTCTGTCCAAAATTTAGATCAGAATTAGGTCGAAACATCGTAAATAGTGATCAAGTCCAATAATTTTTCACTTGGAATTTAATCCTACCTGCCCCAAGGATTAATCAATATCTTAAAAAAAACTAAAAAAAGTACTACGTAGTACCAAAAATTTTAATTTCTCACTACAACCCCCATTTACTTTGAATGAAACTCCTAAAATTCTATACACTACACTCCTAAAACTCCTAGAATAAAAGCTTTATAATCAGAAGTATATATTCCATGGTATTTAAAAAGACTATGTACTAAAAGTGACAAATTTTGAACATTGATTTCTTATAAATCAATCAATTAATAGTTTCGTAATATATTTTCAAATATTGTGGTTTTCTACGCATAGGCTCTTTAGAGGGGTGTAGGTTGCTTAAATTTTGGTGGTGCATGCATAAGGCCTATAAATACACCAGGTGGCTTTTCAACATTAAACCAACGATGTCTCATGTACACAAGAGTTGGTTTTTGTATTTATTTTTGTTGTTTTGAAAGATATTGCCAAAAAAAAGCTCTCTTTCTTTTTTTTTTTTTTTTTCAGACCCTTTTCTTTCTCCTTGCTTCCCTTCGGTCGGATCTTTATTCGGCAAAGTCCAGCTAATAATTCAAATTTTTATTTAAATATTATCCATCTCTTTCTTTTATATATATATAGAATTGAACTACTATGTTTTTAAAAGTATCAAGTTATTGGTGTTTGTAGATTTTCGGCCTTTAGATTAAGGAATGTGCGATTATGATGATAGAAGTCCTATAGGGTTGAGTAGATGTTTGGTTGAATAGTATAATTTAACGGATAAAAATGGTCAAATGAGTAGATCTAACGGCGAAAAATATGCTTTTATATATATATATATATATATATATATATATATATATATATATATAGTGTTGAGCTATTATGCTATCGAAAGTATAAGGGAGTTGGTACTTCTGACTTTTTAGGCCTTAGATCAAAGATTATATGGCTGGAATGATAGTGGTTCCCCCTAGGGTTGAGTGGTACCCCTAGGGTAATAATATTAATCCAAAGGTTACAAATGATCAAAGGGGTTAATCCAAGAGTCAAAAAGTCGGAAGCACCAACTCTTTGATGCTTCCAAAAACATAGTAGCTCTACTATATATATATATATATATATATATATATGTATATATATATATTTATATATATATATATATATATATGTATATATATATATATGTATATATATATATTATGATCTACTCCATAACTTTCTAGATCTTTGTCTCCCTCTTGCTCTGCTCTTTCACTACTCAGCACTTTTCTCTCTTTTAATCTGTCAGGCGACACTGACTTTATATCTATCCTTCGTGCTGGAGCTTGGCGGGCTTTGGCGGACTTGGAGAGAGGGATATTCCGCTGTGAGTTGAGGAACGGAAATTGGATAGACGGTGCGGTCTAGGTGATTGCTTTTGTCTATATCATTCACTACAATTTTCTATATTATAAGCTTAATATTTATTAGCTTGATAAATTATTAGTTGATGATATATCTTCCAATTTTTAGATTTGGAACCGTGGTCCTTATTATTATTGTTATTATATTTTTTTGCAGTAAACCATGTGGATACCTTTTTTCAAATTCAAAAATACATAGTTTATAGTAAATACAGTATATAAATACAATAATTTGAAATAAAGTAATGCAATATTAGAAGTTAAAAAAATACTACTAATAATAATTACTTCAGCATGTAACTGACAATTGCGCATTCCTAATTACTGACCAAATTGCGTTCTATTGTAATCACTTCAGCATGTATCTGATCAATTGTGCATTCCTTAGTAATGACCGTAATATTTTTCTCCTTATTATTTTTTTAAAAGAAAATAGCATCAAAGTGAACGCGCAATACACGTGCAGCAACTTCCGAGTGAATAAACACACAAAGGAATCATTCAATTTGACTATGACTTGCAAATTAAGTCCTCATCAAGTCGCACTAAATTCAAAAATTTTGAATTTCGCACTCAACTAATTAAGGGCGTGTTTGGTTATTCGTAAAAGGAGGCCGAAAATTATATTTCGGGCTGAAAACAGTTTTCAAAATGCTTGGTTCATTGTAAAATTTGTTTCCGCGTAAAATAATTTTAGGAATTTTGGGGGAAAACGAGCTTTTCGTTTTCTGAGAGGAAACTGTGGAAAACGAAAAGTTGCGCTCACAAAAAACGTGGCGTATGAGTCCATCAGTGGAAAGCTCACGTGGTCCACGAGTGAGCATGCAATCTCGTGGACCACGTGAGTTGCCCTAAGTAGAGAGGGCCATGCACTATTTGGGTTATTATACAAATTTTTATATACATATATATTTTTTATTTTTATTATATAGTATTATATCCGTACTATTACATATATCATATTGTATACTTATCAATTTATCATATAATATAATTTTGATATATTTAATTTACAAATATAAATTATAATAATAATATATGTGGACTGTTGTATGATAATTACTATATATCAATAATGTATAATATATAGAATAAGAAATTAAAAACACATATAATAATTTTTTTTTTCTTTTTTTTTTCTTTCAACCAAACTATCGTGATGGAAAACGATTTTTTTTTTTACAAAAACAAACACTAAAATCTATAAAATTGGTTTTTCTCCAAAAAAAAAATTTCGACAAAAATTATTTTTTATTGGCTAAATTATATAAAACCCTCCTGTCAATACCCACTTTTTTACTTTCCCCCCTGTCATTCAAAAATCTATATTTTACCCCTTTAAAAAATAAAAAATGTTCACAGAGAGTACGGTGTGACAAAATGACCAAAATGCCCTCATCTTCTTCATCTCCTCCTTCCTAATTTTGCTCATCCCGCATCCCGCACCCTCGCCCGCGCCTCCTTTGACCCCAACTCCGACTTCGTGCAAGGGCGAGGCGGCGGCCGAGGGCGAGGCGGCGGCCGAGGGCGAGGCGGCGGCCGAGGGAATATATGTGGGCATGGATGAGGGTTTCAGAAATATTTTGGGTATAGAAAATAAGATATAAACGGAACCCTAACGGAACACTGACGGCGGGGGACGAAGTGAACTTTTTTCATTTTTTAAGGAGGTAAAATGTAGATTTTTGAATGACAGAAGAAAAAATAAAAAAACGGATATTAACAGAAAAATTTTCTGTAATTTAGCCGTTTTTATAATTTTATATATAACCAAGCAGCTTTTAAATAAAACTTCACATGGAATTAATAATATTGAAGGTGACTTCTCTCATGTTGCGTGTATGTGGTGGGAAATTCACATATCATGAGGGACGTTGACTAGTCATCAATAAATACCAGAGATTTTTTTTTCTTTTTTTTTTCTTTGTTCAAAAAGAAAGGGATTGATTGATGGGAACTTCCACTAAGTTTACCTCTTTTCAAAGTCAAAGTCTTTTTAAAGTGGGTGTTCATTTTTACAAGTCAATTTGTCAAGGATTCTAAGCAAATGGGTTCCAAATAATGTGCAAGCAATTGCAAGGAATAAAGGCCTTTGTTTGAGTGGGAATACATGGTCTAAGCAAATTTGACTAGACCATGATTACGAGTCAATGTGAGCAAAAGGAGATCTAGGGCAAAGATGCTGGACTCTAGGTCATATTATAATAAATAAAGAAATTGAGTTAAGTGTGACAAAATACAAATAAAAATAAAAATAAAAATAAAAAAAAGCATATTCATGCTTGTTAAAAATGTATAGAACTTACTTGAATATCCAATCTTTCAATATTTTGATGTTACTATCCAATTTTTCAGTTTGTTTGGTTTGAATCAGTCAACGACACTAGCTTTGACTTCAGATTTATATAGTTGCGAGAATTGCATGAAGTATACAAATTAAATTTGTAAAAATAAATAACACATTCAAATTGTGAAGTCAAAGTATCAAATAAATAAAAAAGTACGACAATAAAATTAAAATTTTGAAAGGACGGGTAATCGACTAATTTTGTATATGTATGTTTTTACCTTTATGCTTTGAGTCTAAGTTATCGTGGGCTTGTTAATTTGAATGGGCTTTTGTAGATCTATAACAGTCCATATCTAACTTCAGTTTCGAAGCCTATTGTTGTAGCCTTGAATTTATTGATGATGTCATTTTTTTAAAGAAAATTAATTTGTATTTAATTGGTTTAAAATTATAAAAAAAAGATCAACCACGATTTTTGTTTTGTTGGTTATTATTGAATCCATTTTATCCTTTACCAATTTCTTTCCAAAATAAGTACTAGGAGATTTTATAGCACTATTATATTTTTTAATTATTTCTATATTTTCCTGAATTAGGAAAATATGGAATCTAGGTCCAAAAGTTTTGATAGTTAAATATTAATTCTTAGGATTAGGAATTCTAATAAATTTAGGAATAATTACCTATATATATACCTCTCAAAACCTCTGAAATATCTTATTTATTTCTACTTCTTTTGCTTCAATTATACCCCTGATACATTTCTCTATTATTCAAAAATACATCTGCTGTTAGTGCCTATTAAATTATCTTGGATTAAACCTGAGTTAAATTTCTACCATAGTTAAAAAATAGTAAAAATACCTACTTTGTCCCTAACTTAAGGGCAAATAAGAAAAGTTGGTAGCGATAGAAGGATATATTTAAAAGAGCAAAAAGTCAAAATATTTTTTTTACTCCTAACTTAAAAGCAAATAAGAAAAATTGGTGATGGTAGAAGAGTATATTTGAAAGGGCAAAATGGTAATTTTATAGAGATAACAGCTGTTCCTAACTGTTCACTAACAAAATTTAACTTTAGGAATATATTTGAAAGAATTTGGAACCTTAAAATGTTCTTTTTAATATTAGCCTTCTAAGATGAGTAAATGTAAAAGTCGGAAACTTTTCAGAGATATATAAGCATATCTGGATTTAATGACAATATATTAACTGTAATTAATTATTAGGTTGGATAAAAAAAGCAATATTTATATCCAATATAACTATATGCATTCATTTTGCCTCTCCGAACTAATGCTTTACTTTTTCTTCTTAAAAATCAAAGGCACTTTGGCCATTAATAAACACTCTAAATTTGCAAAAACAAGAAAAAAAAATTATGCAAAATTGCCAAATACTACTAAAGCTTTCTAGATGGTTCTTATTAATTTACTAGAAACATATAAACATAGACCAATATTTTAATTGGGATAATTACCTATATACCCCTCAAAACTTTGAAAATATCTCATTTACCTCTACTTTTTTTTTCTTTCCAATATACCCCTCGTATGTTACTCCGTTATTCAAAAATACCCATACAGTTACCACCCGTTACATTAACTTGGGTTAAACGTGAGTTAAATATCTACCAGAGTTAAAAAAAAATTAAAATACCTCTTTTGCCCTTAAGTAAAGGGCAAATAAGAAATGTTGGTAACGGTAGAAGAGTATATTTGAAAAGACCAAAAATCAAAATTCTTCTTGTGCCCCAAACTTAGGGACAAATAAGGAAAGTCGGTGATGGTAGAAGGGTATATTTGAAAGGGCAAAATAGTAATTTCATAGATATAACAGTTATTGCTAACAGTTCACTAACAGAGTTTAACTCTAGGGATATATTTGAAATAGGTTGGAACGTAAAAAAGATATTTTTAATATTAGCCTTCTAAGAGGGGTAAATCAGAAAGTAAGAAACTTTTCAGGGGTATATAAGCAATTGCCCCTATTTAATTAACCTTCCTACTATCCAACAACCACTAAAACCTCTTCATGAATAAATTGCCTTCTAAGACTCCTCTTCATGCATCAATTGCTCCACAACTAAACTATAGCATGGTGATATAAATATAGCTTCTTTCACTTACCTCCATCTTTACATGCCCAAATGTATGTTTTATTCTCTTTAAAAGCCTATATATATATATAATCCCCTTGTAAAATGCAACTCCTCCAAAATCAATAAACCTAGCTACTTGGGTTTTGTGTTAATCACCAATCTCTTACCCTATAATGGATAGTAGTAGTTACAAAAATACCAAGTCTCTTGGTGAGCCTATTCATGGAAAACATGCTCATGGAAAAGCCAAAATATTAGCCCTTGGAAAAGCATTTCCTCAGCAATTGGTGATGCAGGATTTCCTTGTTGATGGGTACTTCAAGAGCACTAATTGCAATGACCCTGAGCTCAAACAAAGATTGACTAGACTATGTGAGTAATAATATATGGCTCTCCTTTATATTTTTCTATTAGGTTAAGGGCTGATTCTGCTTTTGCTTTAAGCAACAGTAATTTTAGCAGGACTTTTCATAAATAAAAAGAATCTAAAACTTTTGTCGCAAGCTTGCACGCAAAACAAAATTAAGATTTTGAGCCTCAAAAGAAGAGTTCCTGATTTGATGCTTTCAATTTTATAGCAGAAGGAAGCAGTTAGCTAGCAATATGCTACTTTATACAGTACCTCATTTAATAACACTGCTCAGATAAAATTTTATTAAATAATAAACACTCTATGGCAGGGCTAAACGAGTTCTAAATTGCGGAAAAAATAGCCTGCGCACAAAAAAAAATTGTATTAATTAAAATCCATATTAATTAGGCCCAAAATTTTGGAATTATGATTGGATTTACATGTTCTATGTATGAATTGGAATTATCTAAATTGCAGTTCATACAATAAGTCAAAAATCAGGTAATTTGATTGGCAAGAATTACTTATTCAATTATGCAATTTTAGTCTATTAAATAAACTCATTTTTTTTTCTTTAACCAATTTGAGACAACAGTAGAATGCAGGATTAAGACATAAGCTGAACTGCAATGTCCCATTTTTGTGTGTGTGTGTGTAGCATAGCTTTGGCTAAATTACACTTTTCGTCCTCAAACTACGGGGGCGGTGACGCTTTGCTCTTCAATTGAACTTTAATTTGCTACGATTTCTGACTCGCACCTTGTAAATTATTATAATTAAATTTGTAATTAAATATTGACGTTCTGCTGAACTAGCACTAATATATTGAAGTTATGATTGATGGCGTGGTAATATGTATTTAGATGTGACTGACGTCACTACCACATCAGCGACAGATCAATATATTAGTCAACTAAATTAGGCTGTAAGACTCTGATCGCAGCGTACGTACTGTTTTGCATGCATGCATGCGTGCAGGTAAGACGACGACGGTCAAGACGCGGTACGTGGTGATGTCGGAGGAGATCCTGAGGGCGTACCCGGAGCTGGCGAGGGAGGGGGAGGAGGGGGGGCGGCCGACGGTGAAGCAGCGGCTGGAGATCTCGAACAAGGCGGTGACGCAGATGGCGGTGGAGGCGTCGGCGGCCTGCGTCGCGTCCTGGGGCCGGCCGCTGGCGGCGATCACGCACCTCGTCTACGTCTCCTCCAGCGAGGCCCGGTTCCCCGGCGGCGACCTCCACCTCGCGCGCGCCCTCGGCCTCGGCGCCGACGTCCGCCGCGTCATGCTCTCCTTCACCGGCTGCTCCGGCGGCGTCGCCGGCCTCCGCGTCGCCAAGGACCTCGCGGAGAGCAGCCCCGGGGCGCGCGTGCTGCTCGCCACGGCCGAGACCACCATCGTCGGTTTCCGGCCCCCCAGCGCCGCCCGGCCGTACGACCTCGTCGGCGTCGCGCTGTTCGGGGACGGCGCCGGCGCGGCGGTGGTCGGGGCCGACGACGACGGCGTCGCGGAGGGCGTCGAGACGCCGATGTTCGAGCTGAGCGCGGCGGCGCAGCGCTTCCTGCCGGGCACGGAGAAGACGATCGACGGCCGGCTGACGGAGGAGGGGATCAACTTCCAGCTGGGGAGGGAGCTGCCGCAGGTGAGAATATTCATATATTTATTTACTACGCGCACATCACGTAACGTACGATTAAATTTTGAGCTAGAATGCTTCTAAAAACATCAAGAACTTGATGCGCGTAACATTTTAGTTCTTAGTTCTTGAGTCTATATATATTTTTGGTCATTGAATTAAAAGTCAACAATAATGACTACTAATGGGGCCCACCATTATGCATTATATTAAGGTCAGCAAAATTTATAGCACTAATAAATATTTCTAAAAGTATTCCAGCTGATATCATTTATATATATATATAATCATCATATTTAACATAAATACTATATGTTATTAGTAGTACGAGAGCTTTTAATAAAAAATTGATAAAAAGATGATATTAACAAACTTAAAGTTACGAGCAATTGATAAAATTTGTTGAATCTAGTCAAATTCAGTTAGTAAATAGTAGTCAGATTCAATAAAGAAAGTTTTCTAAGATTATTGGAATACCCTCAGCTACTCCTCTTGATAGTTTGAATTTGACTAAATTTTTATCTGATCAACAATTTCAAATAGAACATATTAAATAATGCGAAAATAAACTGAAACTAGCTAGCACCCTATATATAATAGAATTCAAATATAGAATCTCGTGTGTTGATATATACTATGGTAAATAATGTAAAACAACTATTACTTTTGAAAAAGATTAAGCTGCAAGCGAACAGTATTTTTAATGTTTCATATTTAATAAAACATTAATGTAAAAAATAATCTAATTATTTGTAGATTACTTAAATGATTTTCACAGTTGATTGAGGACAATGTGGAGGACTTTGTGAAGAAGCTGATAAAAGAACGTGGAGATCAACTGAATCAAGATGGAGGGGACATGATCAAGTACAATGATTTATTCTGGGCCCTTCATCCTGGTGGGCCCGCAATATTAAGCAAGGTGGAGAACAAATTGGAATTGTTGCCAGAGAAGCTAAGTGCAAGTAGGAATGCATTAAGGGACTATGGAAATGCCAGTAGTAATACAATTATGTATGTGTTGGAGTATTTGGTGGAGGAGAGTAAGAAGAAGAGAGAGAAAGGGGAGAGGGATTGTGAGTGGGGTTTAATTTTGGCTTTTGGACCTGGGGTCACATTTGAGGGGATCTTAGCAAGGAACTTGTTGGTTCCATAGAGAGAGAGAGAGAGAGAGAGATTATTAGTTGGATACATAATCTTTATGTTAGTAAGAAAATAAACATATAGGTGGTTTTGTTTCGAATAACTACTAATGAGCGCAACTTCATCGAGCAATTCAGTCATATCTTGTTCAGACCGTTTGGTGAGCCATATAATTTATTCTGTGCTCGAGAGAAATTTAAAAGTCTACTAAACGGGAATGAGGTGCTTTTCACTAAAGTTTGCGCCTATTTAACCATTCCATAGTTAAAGAGTCTCATTCAGTTTCACCATCATATTTAAATTATCCTGTAATACACTTGGGTCATTTTTTATTGTAACAAGTGAATTTCCCTTAATATTTTCTTATTATTCAGTAATTGGGAAAATTTTAATAGCTATATGTATTAAGTGAAGCCTTTTGTGATGCTGCAACCAAACCTGTTACAATGTGTCATTTAGAACTGTAATTGCTTTAATTAAACCATGATTAACCTAATTTCACATATTCATACAAATGCATAATGCTTCACAAATATGGTGAGTTTCAGGAATACACAAGCAAAAAGTTGAGCTTTGCAGGACAATTTACACAATTTCGCATATTTGCAGGGGTATGCATGCATGAATGCAAAAAAATGAAAGGAAACGATAAACTCTTACAGGGTCCTCTCATCTTCTAATTTAATCATTATAAACAATTACTATTCTCTGTGTAGTAATATCAGCTATAAGTTTATAAAAGCATTCCTTTCGAATCACAAAATAAACAAAATTCTTTGACATCTCGAGGAAGAAGAAATTCTCTGCCGAGAAAAGAATAAATAATCACCAACTTAATGGTACATTATGAGCTACAAAAGCCGCTTAATGCACTATCATCAGTAGCTTTAGCTCTAATTATTGGAGGTAGCAGTTCTTTTCGGACTAAAAACTCCGAATCTCGGTGTCGAAGAGCTCTGATTACTAGTATTTCCACTATTAGCATCTGTTGAGTTACTCCTATCACTGGAACCCTCTTTTTTCGCAGAGTTGAAAATTCCGAATTTGGGTGTTGGCGAACTACTGTTAGAAGGCTTCTCTGCTGCTTCGCTGCTGAAAATTCCATAGCTTTGTGTCGCAGTGGCATCGCCTGTGTTCTGTTTCTCAGTAGTGCCGGCAGCTTTTGGAGTGCTAAAAATTCCATAGCTTTTTGGTGGTGGAATAGGATTATTAGGGTTTCCCGTACCTGGTTTTTCTAACTTGGCTGGCTCGCTTTTTGGTGGTGGAATAGGATTATTAGGGTTTCCCGTACCTCGTTTTTCTAACTTGGCTTGCTCGCTTTTTGGTGGTGGAATAGGATTATTAGGGTTTCCCATACCTGGTTTTTCTAACTTGGCTTGCTCGCGTGAACCGGGAGCAAAATTTCTATACGACGGAGGTGGTGAAGCTTGATTACGTGGATAGGGCTCTCTCTGTTTGTTATTGAACGGAACGCGCGGCCCCTGGTTCCGTTTGCTATAACGATTTGTATCCACAATAGCCGGCTCTTCATTCTTTGCCCTTTCTGTGTTTAGTTTGGGATTTACCGAGTTAGGTCTTGAATTAATACCATTCCCTCTAGCATCCGAATTGAGTGATTTCTCAAAATCATTCACCACATTGGATTTTGACCTGACCGATTCCTTGTTGAAGCCACGATCCTGGGCTTTGGCTACAACTCTCTCTTCAACATCAGTTTCTGAGTACGATTCATCCTGTTCCCATTCTTCTTCTTCATCTTCGTGCGCTGTCGCATCTTGGCTGAGACTGCTTTGAGAGAGAGCACTTTGAATCCCTTTACTAACAGTGTCCACAACTTCGCTAACTTTTTTCCCAGATTTTCTGGAAGCAAACTTTACATGCCTGACAATAACATATGCTTTGTTTGGGTCAACATGCGGACCGCTTTCCACAACAGATACATCTTCTATCTGTTCAGAGCAAAAGAAAGCACAGAAGTTTTTACTCATTGAAAGAAAAAAGTTAACCTAAACTTCTCCACTACAATGTGTAGGATATAAATAAAAATCTAAGAATAAAAGTGTATGTATCAAGGCATCAATAGGATAGTAGTCACCAGAGTTAACAGGCGAGAGAGCAGGCCCCCTAAATCTTCTTCGTCTTTACCCGTCGGCATGGCTGTGCACTGTGACAAAACATATATGTTGAGGTTTACGTGTTATATTTTGGTATAGTCGTCAAGAAGATAATATTCTAATGAAAAAGAGGAATTGGCAAATTTTCACACAGTATAGACTACAGCTTACAGGATTTCTGGGGAAGCAAAATTTTGACTATTACAAAGATGACTGTTGATACTGCCATTCAGTATTAGTCTTAATGTTCGTACTGAGGTATAAATCATATGGATGGACTAAATATATTCTATCCTTGCATAGTCATGAACAAAACATCCAAAACATCCAAAACATCCAAGGTCATTACAAAACCAAAGAAAACTTTAGGTGGGTATCAAGGCACGGCACAAAACTAAGAGATTCCAGATATCTCAAATTGCAACATAAATCTGATTATTATTAAAACTCATTGCGAGTATTTTCAGCTTCTTCGGAATAACTAAACAACTGGAACTTCAAAGTTCAATCAGCTTCTTAAAAACAAATCCATTTGATTTAGTTTTGAAATACTTCTACAGTGTCCCTAAATGCCTCTAATAGAACGGGCAGCCTATGACTAAACTAAGCAGAGAATCAGACCAGACTACACTAACAAAGTTACTTTATCCTCGGCAAAGACAATTTTGATTGAAAAAAAAACCGGTCCACTTAACCACTCCACTGAAAAGCATGACTAGGAAAGTCGTCAACCACCTGAGATGCTTTAAGCTGTAATGTAATCACAATTATTTCGATAAACAGATTTATGCAAAACACTTTTGCACTTTTAAGGTTCAAGTTTATTTTCATTTAAGTCATATTTTAATGTGGATTCATTCATTTATAATTTGGATTCAATTTGAGTAGCTTAGTGTCTGCTTAGGATTGGGATTGAGATTTGGATCCTTATGCTTAACTTAGATTCAGTTTCTTCTCCAAATAGGGTAATTTGGATTCAGTTATACAATTCATCACAGCAAGTCAATCACACTTGCTATTATAAGTACATGACATTTATGATGCTTACCACGTACAAGTTGACTCACCAAATCATAACTACTTAAATTAGAAGATAAATAACGCCTAGTGCAGGCAAGTTGGTGGCGGCACTGAATCATAAGAAGAAATAGTGTGCCAGGTTTCCTATCAACTTAAAAGCTGCTTCAGCAAGAACTGTTCATTTTCTAGAACTAGTAATCTAAATGATTAGTAATATAGAAAAATGTAAAATACAGAGTCCCAAAATGAACTGGTCATAATAAATGGTTCTTATATGACAAATCAAAAAGTTACCTTCACCCTATATCCACGCTCCGTCAATCTGATGATTGCTTCTGCTTTCACTTTTAGGTCTTTTTGTTCCTGCGAGCAATAGATGAGCCTTAACAATTTGACTGGTAACCCAAATAATATTACTAAGAGAGCCACTTTCTGCTTCTTATTTAACTATTTGAAAGTTTTACTGTTTAGACACAGTGAATTAAATTGTTTTCCATGGAAGTCTAGTTAACTAGCATCTTGCAGCCAAAATGACATCAAGAAAAGATTTATCCGCGATAATTACTACTATTTGCCATGAAATTTGTGATAAATAAAGAAATCTGCTATATGTATGTCTAAAAGCATGCTCAAAAGGCCTTTATAAGAAGAGAAATCTTTCCAAGTTGTATTCAACAATTACTCCATTCTTCCATTAAATATATCAACAACAAGAAAGAAAGAAATGAAAGTCAATCTCTACAAATGCTCCTGCATCCGAATTAGTAATCAATCATGTATTTGCTTATGAGTTATCAACCTAGATAGATAACAGTGGAGTCCTGTTTAAAAAGAGAAGCTTTATTACTTCTTAGCAGCTACATGAGTACATGAATTTGATGAAACTACAGAACACTGACTAGTCGGGACAAAATAGGTGGAAGGATTACTTACAGTTTTGGCTTTGAAACGTACTTCTTTTTTCTCTCCACTGCGTAAAGTAAGTGCGGACTGCATCACAAGACCAAATGTATCAGATCTTTTGTATACGCAACTAAATTTGTCGCGTGCAACATGTAGCTATCCACAATTGAATATACAAATATTTGTATACGCAACTAAATTTACATTTGCCTAATCATTGTTCAGAAGACAGAACATAAGAGAAGAGATGGAGAGTAGCATTCAAATATCAAGCGAGAGATGGTAATATTTGGCGGCCAAAAGAAAATTTTGGGTAAGTTACAAATTTGATATTAGAAGTGTGACCTTCATTTCAATTTAGTCTTTAGTTTCAGTTGCAACAATCTAGTCCCTCTGCATAACTATTAAGTTGTCATGTGCCACATAGATCGACACATTGCCCTTTTTCAAATGGCCCCTGAGCATACCTCTTAATCACTCTTCATCATGGGGCAATGGTTCGAATCATCATCTCGCTACTTATGTTGCTTGCTCTAATGTGGCTAGACACATAAAGTCCTCCAACTTTGAAGTCTACGACTTAAGAACTATCTTGATAGAAATAACTCTCTATATTGAAACTTAGATGACTTTTCCAATTCAACAGTGGATCTAATCCAATAACTCCAATAGAGAGGAAATAGATTGAGCACATCCTCAGATCTTTTGAAAGCATAAATGAATTAGAAAAACACTGAGGTCCCTTTATCTCTAGTAATCATACAGTGACATAGTGGATCACCAACTTACTATTCCATATCTTTCATAACGTTTCAATATGTATTCGGTGATTATAATGCGAAAACATAATTAGCATTTTGTAACCATTGAGGACAGTCATAGATCCTCTGTCAAAACATAAGTCCTTACTATCAAATACTATATAGCATTGGAAGAAATAGAATGCACCTCACCTTGGTTTTCACACGTTCCTTTTCCTTTATTTCTTGTTTATACTTCTCCTTATGGAAGTCCATCATCTTGCAAACAGGTGGATTTGCAGTTCTTTGAACCTGAGTATAATGTAGAACAACTCTAAGGTTAGTCAACGTCTCTACAGTTTAAACTCAACAAGTGGGAACATTGAACAAAATCAGTTTTCTAAGGTAATTAAGAAAGGCATAAAAGTAAATAAAAAGCATTGCATAAATAAAACACTGGAAAACCATGCTCTCAACTCTAAAATAAATCTCTCTCTAACTCTCAGTTGCCAATATCTGTTGTCAAATGTATTGCAACTAGATTTCAATCTGCAGAAGATGCAAATTCACTTAGCCTTAATAACGAGGCAATCCACATTAGTAATGCCAAAATAAGCGAGAACAAACATTATATGGTTAGAGGCGATTAGGACTCTTAGAATAAGAGACAACTCAAATAGGATTGAGTAGTACCAAAAAAAACAAAGAGAGAGAGAGAGAGAGAGAGAGAGAGAGAGAGAGAGAGAGAGAGAGAGAGAGTGATCCCTCTTTGCCATGAGTGGAAAAGCAGTCTACCTCAACTAAGTCAAGATTGAGCTTCATTGCACGATCAAGTGCTTCCTTCGTAGAGACAATACTATGACCTGTAAACAGAACTGAATGAGTAAGCACTTTCCGGAATAGCTACAAAGAATCAATCCCATAAAAAGAGTAAGTAAAACAATTTTTATGCTTCCCACAATATCAACAACAGGAAGAGCACATCTAGCATTGGTTGGCTAGATAAATTGACCTGAAAGTATATGCTCTTCTCGGAAAAGTTCGTACAAAGAAAACAGAGAGAACTGCACAGTATTTTCAATGATGACAAACTACAACTCTGCTAATTAGTATATTAGGAATACATTGAACATTAGATACGGTACCAAACCATCATGCTTAACTATGTTAAAATTTCTCTGTGGCCCCTAATTGTAGCACTAATTATAAGTTATCTTCATTTTTTGGGACCTATTTTGCAGGGATCAAGGAGTCACAAATTCGGCAGTATTAAAAAAAAAAAAACAGAAGAAAACCTATTGTTCGTCAAATGACAAAAAGTTTATCAAAAATTATGGAACGCCTGAATATCTTGTTTGGTACATCTCTTTTATTTACTCAAGGGCCTTGTAATAATCGGAATAAGATAAATCACCTCATAGGAGTAACGCATTATTCTAACAATCCTAATCACCATGACCTTGAATGAACTAAAACCAAACAGGTACCTAGATTGCAATCAGAGAATAAATAACTATAGCGGATGAATCAGTAGATAACTTCTCCTAAGCACTGTAGATCACATCTAATGGTTAACTTTAAATTTAAAAACTTCTAGGCATAAGGTTTGGAATGCAACAAATCCTCACAAAATGGATGAAAAGCATAACAAGGATTCATATACCTTCATCAGTAACAAGCCGAACAAAGGGAACAGTGATCGCCGCATTAACCCTAGGCCCCGAAGAAGCATCGTTCGCAGTTTTCGGCTTCGGCTTCGCCTAAAAGCACACGACAAAAACAACCCCAATGATCAATTTTAGCTATACCACAAACCTACCAACCCAAAGGCGAAGGACCCGGCGAAGGATTCATCATAGTTATCGGAAACCCTACTTGGATCGGGGCCGCGAAGGACCTCGCAGGGACGAGCTCGAAGAAGCTCTTCGGGGGAGAGCCGCGGAGGGTTCCGAGGAGCTCCGGGCTCCGCCACGGCTGCGGCGGCGGAGGGGCGGCGCCGCCGCCGAGGAGGGAGGGCGATCTCCGGCGGAGGGAGTGGATCGCCGCGACCCCACTCCGACGCCACATCGCCATGGATTTTTTTTTTTTTTGGGGGGGTTTTGCGGGGAAGGGGAGAGGGGTTCGCGAAGAGAAACTTTTTACAGGGAGGTCCCTAGGAGACGATCGTATTAGAGATTACTAGACAAATATCTCGTACAATACACGGGCAAGATTAATTTAAATTAGGCGTAATAATAATTTAAATTATGACTCAAGCTTCCTACGTTCCCTATTTGTTTCACAGCAGATAAAATTCATTTTGAAATAGATATTCAGATAAAGTTTTTCCACTGTTCCTTTTTATAGCCGTAGAATTAAAGAGCTCTTCATGCTGTACTATTTTGTTTGGCAAAAAGTGAATGACGTCTACGTTACTTCCGGCACTCCTGAGATGGATTTGAAGTTAGTCGAGGCCGAGTTTAGAGAGCTCGAGGGCAGCAGACAGCCAAATTAGACCAGTATGAGTTGTGATGGATGAGTTTTACGGCGAAGCCGCCACCTTCGGCAGAAGACGTAACCTTGTGGAGAACATTTGTTAGGATGGTGAAGAGAAACAGGAAGTGGGATGATGTGCTTCGCTCCATCGTCCTGCAGTGAAGCCATATTTTGGTGAACAACATTGTTCTCCTGTATGTATAAGTAGTAGACAGAAATGAGATCTCCAAGATGTTTTCTTGCAAAGGTTATTGGCTCTTCATCCAAAGCTTACAAAAATATTGAACGTAAAATATTAAAAATACTGCTCTCCTAAAGCTTAAAACTTTCCGAGAGAAAAAGTCAAGAAGAAAAATGACCCGAGCAATTTGCTGAGAAATTTAATAGGATGAGATGTGACGAAACCTACTAAATAGGATATGTTTATGGATTCAACCAAGATCATGTTAGAAGATTAACAACAACCTAATGGGTCTTCTTTCAAATGACTCAAACATACTGCAACAAGATATACCCCATATCGTAGCGTCCACTGAACAATCGAGGCTAATTTATTGTATAACATAAACACAGTACAACAAGAATAGTTGCAGGCTAAATATCGAAACAACTAGTAATGCATTATGAACTCTAAAATGGTCTCATTATCTCATGATGCCACGACAGCCACCTCTCCGATTCTTTTTAGGTCGAAGATCTCGATCCAGTAGCCATCGGGATCTTTGATGAACGCAATGCCTTTCATTTTGCCTGCATCCAAGCATATAAAAAGGTTACACAAGTTTACTTTTGTAAATCGAAGTATATAATTTCAATTGTGAGAATTCTGCTTTTGCAAATGCTGTTATGAACGCTGTACACAAGTTGTCGGACATAATCTAATACTAATCTCTTGATACAATCGGTTGGCGCACCTTGTTTAGTAGAAAATCAAGCAGCACATTAGAATCATCCATGCATAAAGAACACCATATATATATATATATAATATAATTGCATATTCTGGTTGGATAGTAAATTTAAAAACGGCGGAAGTATAGGAATCATGGGCAGGAAGAAAAAAAAAAAGCAGAGAAAAGACCCTTATAAACTTGCAAATGAAGAAAAAAAGGGGTTCACTTATATGTGGTTACTTGGAGAAATTACTTAACTTATTAAACTTAGTTTGTGTTGTATAGAGTCAAGGGAACTTAAATACCATTGCAGTTCTTTACGGAAAATGTGATATAATGAATTAAGAGGCTCATAAGCAGGGTGATTGAGAAGTTCAGCACTAAGGGCATGTTTGGTTCGCGATTGGAATAGGAATGGGAAATGGAATGACGAATCATCCCAAGACGTTTGGTTCATTAATGGAATGAGTATCGGAATGAAAATCTAGAATTTTTTAGAGGGTGTTTTGATTAAGAGAGAGGAAAGTGATGAAGGGAGAGGAGGGGAGGGGTTGGTGGAAGAGAATTTTTAGTAGTTTACTTGGGAATGGGCCAATCCGGTATTCAAGGCCGGATTGGATCATCAATAGATTTAGTCATTCCCATTCCAAAGTGGAATGGGAGTTGGAATCCGATTCCTTTAAAACAAACAACAATCATTGGAATCAATGAATCCCATTCCGATTCCATAGTCTAAAATAGGTGAACCAAACATGCCCTAATATCAGAATATGATTAAACATAAAAAGCATTGAGACCTGCATGCTTCCCCTCTAACATCAGGACTAATTTACTGCTCTTATTAGTCAAATCAAGCCAATAATCAAATCTAGTTGAATGCAGTAAGTCCATTTGAAAGTTGAATTACCATCGTCAGGTTTCTTCACAAACTCCACTCCTAGGCGTTCAAATCGCTCGCATGCCTTGTATGTGTCATCAACAGTGATCCCAATATGACCTAGAGAAGGGGAAGAAAGAAAAAAAAAAGCTTATAAAAAACCTGAAGTGTCATAGTAGCAGTGATTATTCTGAATTATTAAGATCCACAATTAAGGGAAATATCTAAACGGGCCGGATTGTGAACAAGACATGCTGTATGTAATGTACGCTTAACAATACGCACCAAAGCCACGAGGCTCTGAGTTCCCATTGTGGTAACCTTTGAATTCAGGATCAGTTTCCGTACCCCAGTTGCTGAAAGGATACAAAGGGAAGAGAAAAATATATGATTAGTGAAGATATATCAAGAAAAAAGAAAAAAAAAAAAAAACAAGCTATCAACACGAGGATTATTAGAAAAGAATATTATAAGAGAGAGAGAATGAACATAACTATCAAATCATAGGAGAGAGGGATCCTTACTGGGTGAGCTCAAGTGTAGCCTTCTGTGAGAAGGTCCACACAGTTCGCTGAACTGGATCAGCTGGTGCTGATGCAGTATCCTAAACACAACAAAGAAATATCATTTTAGTGTTTTGAAGTCATCAAGCAGAATAAATCTCTGGGAAAAGAAGGAGAAAGTCGAAATCCAACCTCGTAGCCAAGAAAATACAAGCTGAACTTCATTTCAGGGAAATCCAGCCGCTTCAATAACCTGATTTTTCATGCAAGGAAAATTATAAGCCTAACGCCCAAAATTAAGTGAATAGGAAGAACTCCAATAGAACTTGTAATGGCTTCTACTATGTTTAAGAAATTAACATAAGAAGTGTAGATATGAAATAGAAGCTCTACATTGTTGCCACTTTTTGTTAGCTTCTTGGTACCAATTTAATTATACAAAACATTTTTGCATCGTCATGACTTCCAGTGAAGCAAATAAAAGGGACATTAATTGTAATTAATTAATCCAAGTTGGTTTTCTCTGGGCATGGAGTTATGCTTGCCAGGTCAAAATGATCCTATTCAGTTAGCTTCAATTATGGATGTCACAATCTACATTCTGGGTACATACTCTAGACACATGCCAGAGTTTATCATCAGCCAATCATTGATTTATTTCTAAAATTGTAAAGAATGTACCACAGAACAATAAGTAACCAAGAAAAGGATATCTGAATGGAACTTACTTCATCCCCAACACACGAGAGTAGAAATCAAGACTCACTTTAGGATCTTTAACTCGAAACATCTGCAAACCATTAAAAAAACAAAATTTCAGATTTGCTTTGTCAACAGAAGATTACCCTCAAAAAATCCAACTGCCTAACTCAAAGGGAAAACATAAGAAAATAAAGATAAATTACACCATCAGTCACTAAATTTACAGTGAAATTTCACTTGTGTCGCCAAACTTTAATTTGTTTCAATCGAGCTACTATAACATGGCTACCGGTTCATCTCTTGGTGATGATGTAATCACTGATTCAGCTGCTAACACACCTCTTGGAGAAGGCGTGATAGTTGAATAATAAGTTTTCAGACAATTTTGCAACTTAATCAACTAACAAGTCGTTGCCATATCATCTTTTGGCAGCTGATTCAGCTGTCACATCATCCCTTAGAAAAAATGATTCAAATGTATGTAAACCCCCTTAACTATAGGCCAATTTCAATTAGACTCCTTTAACTATTTTTCTTTTGATTGACGCTCCCTCAACTTTTAACTGTTTCAATTTTAGTTACTTTCCTAAATCAAATTCGAGTCTCACTAAAATCAACAATTTTGTTAGATATCAGTTATCAATTAATGAAATCAGCAATTCCACCCGCTGCACAAGTGTTCACACTAGATATGCTTAAAATAATCACAAGGCCTAAGAAAGTTCCCAATTTTATTGATCAAAATAACATTAAAAATCAAAATTTGGGGTTTGTCAATCAAACAAAAATACTTGAGGGGTTTATATCAAAATAGCCTATAGCTGAGGGAGTCCCTACACATAGAAAAATTGAAACTAAACGTAATGTTCTAATTGAAACAAATAATTAGAGTCCAATGCTTCAACCGAAACGAATCAAAATTGAAGTTTCGGTGATCTAAATGAATCTTTACCCTAATTTCAGTGATCAATGGTTTAATCTACACTAAAATTAGGTTAAAAAGAGAAAGAAAATTTGCCCTCACGATCAAACAAACACTCATTTCAACCCTTAAAAAGCACCAAATTAGGGCTCACCGTTTGCTGCAAGAAGTAACCTTTGGTGGCCTCATCGGGGTCCGATCGGAGACCGGGGTTGTTCGCAGGGGCCTCCTGCGAATCCGAAGAGCTCGCCATGGACGACGAGAACAAGGGGCGAAATCGATCAAATCTCTGCAAACACACAACGGATCATCACACGAACCAGGGTTTCGGAAAGAGATCGGGGAGAAGAGACGGAGCACCTTGGATTGGGCGGGAATGGCGAGGACGGGGATGCGCGGGATCGAAGGGAATTTGGAGGAGATGCGGAGGAGAGAGAGAGGGGAGAGGAGAGAGAAAGCGGTGGCCATCGCCGCGTGTGGGGGAGTGGTGGTATTTATAGTGTGTTATAACTCAAGTGCTGTGTTATCCAGGTGAGTGGCAGGGTTGTAAATGTGGATCGTAAGCGCTAACCAACTATTCCAAAAGCACGTGCTAATAGGAAGGACGCACCGATCACACTTAAAGGCTCAACCATAGTGCTTACGGGCTTCGACCTGACTCAATCCATCTGGACGTTGGGTCTATTGTTGGGCCTCTTGCCGTTGGGTCTCTTATGGATCACACACCCACTCAACTTATTAGGCTTATCCAACTTAATTTATTAGTCTCCTGGACCTATTATCACGGGGCAGAAAGTTGGACCTAGTTTAGTCCAATGATAAATAGCCAACAGTAAATAGTGACAAGTGCGGGGTGCTTAAGGTATTTACAATGGCATGCAATGAGGTGTATGGTATATACACAGGACAGGATCTTTATTTTTAGGTTAAATTATAGAAAATCTCCTGTAAATACTTGTTTTTTCACTTTTACTCTCTAATTTTTAAAAATCTACATTTTAATCCATCAACATTTCAAGCTGTTGCATTTAGGTCCCCCCGTCAGGGTTTCATTACTATTTCGTTCATTTCTTATAATTTATATCGAAAATGCCCTTCAAAATGACAAAAATATATTAAATTTTTTTTTCTTATAGAAGAAGTAAGAACAATTTGATTATTTTGCCCTCTCCATTAATACCGTACTCCTCTGAAAATATTTTTGAAATTTTAAGGGGGTAAAATATAGGTTTTTGAAAGTCAGGAAGGAAAAATGGAAAAGCGGGTATTTACAGAAAGGTTTTACGTAATTTACCTGATTTTTATCAGTAAACAATATAATTTTACATGCAAGTAATTGTAAAGCAAAAAATAAATTTGATAGATATGAAGATTAGAAGAATCTTTCTAATGACGCAGCTCGTTAGCACTAATAACTTATTGAATTTAAATCATTAGTTCTAAATGTTTAATTTTAATTATGATTACTAGAGCTCTTGGTCCATATATATTATTGATCTGTTGGTGTGTCATAAGTTTGTCATTAATAAAATAAAATGATAATACTACCGAAATGATTGTTATGCATGAAGAATAATTTTACTTTATTTTGGTTTTTGCTTCTTCAGTTTTACAAGGTTTGCTGTATGTAACGTTTCAGGGCCTCGAGGCTCTACCATCACTTAATTATTCTTTTTTTAAATTCCTACATTATAAACAATAAATCTATAATTTTATATAAAAGCTTTTCAAAAATATTAGTTAAAAGTAGCAGAGCAAATATTCAACTCATTTGAACATAAAAAAATAACAAAAAAATAACAAAAAAAATAATTGAAAATAATTTGATAGAAGTTTCAATGAATTTATTAGGGAGATTCATTTTACTTATTTATTACTATTTAAATGGTGCCTCTTAATAAATTTGCTACGTTTTGTAGATTTGTTAACAGTATCGTAAAGATTGGTAAGAAAAACAATAGTCTAGTAATATCTATGAAAAAGGAAAATAGTACAAAATGGAAAAATAAAATAAAATTTAAAATACAGTGCAGAGATTGATAAAATATAATAATATAATAGTGCCTTCGAAAAAAGAGAGTATGATATAGCAACTGAAAAGAACACTAAAGGATAGTGTAATTAAGCCTAAAAGATATAAAACAACTGTTATTCTCAAAAGTTTAAGTTATTAGATAACAGTATTTAATATTATATATTAAACATGAATCAATTAGTATTCACCATGAAAGTTTGATAAGCTATTATGATATCTACAAGTACAGCTCAACAAACAATAACCCCATGTTTTTTTCTTTCAGCATACGTTTATTATTCCACCAATTCACGCATGCATCAATCTATTATTTTTGCACTTACATGTTTGAAACTTTTTCCTCAGAACCAAAGAAAGAAAGTATAGCGGCAAGAAGACATCGAATAACAGAAATCACTTACAGTTCAGTAACTTCAGTCTTTTAACATCCAGAATTAAGAATGAAAACCATCACGATATTATAATCGAGCAAGCGAAAACTTAAAGATTGTATAATCACTTAAAGATAGTATCATATAAGCACTTACTCAAGAACATATCAGCTAGAACACTACTAAGCATTCACATTTAACAGGCACCGTATGAAAGAATCGATGAATCTCTAAAAAGCGATTAAGATAACGCGTCAATTCCCTTGGAGTATGGTGCAGAACCCCTACATCAGGTAAAACCAAACAACAAAGAACTCTTACGCAACCCAGAACAACCATCTAAAAGCTTCCCCTATATATGTTTATGACGAAAAAATTTTATGCGGGATTAGTTGAGCATTGTTATTGCTACTTCTCTAAAAATATTAGTTGAGCTAAATTGACAGATATGTTCAGTCAACAAATCTAACATTAGATGTTACCCACATGACAGGACAAATGTGAAAACACAGGATAAAATAGCATAAAGGAAAGTACCTGGCACCTGCAGTATGGTTTTTAACATGAGCCACAGCGTCAGATGCATATATCCGGAGCCGACATCTAAAATGCGAATCAGAACTTGCTGAGTACAGATAAATTTTACAAACTAAGAACTAAAATATCGATACTAGAAAAGATGTACAGTCACATGAAACAAACAGAAAACTAATACCATTTGGTAAATTTTGCTGGATAAACAACAAAATGTGCATGCTAAAGTACTCAAAACATTTACATCTAAGTTGCTGCAACAAAATAATTACATGAAACAAAAAGGAGCCCAAAAAAGAGTGTTCATCAAGGTGATTAATCACATCAAAACCTTACTTCTCAGATTACTCAACTTCGGTTTTCATAAACCGAACATCCCCTTTTCATAGTTCGCAAATTCTCTTCCGCAGCTTCCACTTCCCTCTTCAAATACTCCATATTTATCGGGCGCTTCAACTTATCCTGCTGTATTAAACCGATGACTTGTCGGCTTTCGTCTAACTTTTTCTCGATAGATCTTAACTTGCTTTCTAATTCGCTTATATGGCTTGAAAGAGCTTTCACGTCTCTTGTTTCTTTCTCTGTTCTCTGTGCCTCTTCGAGCCTACGTCTAGCTTTTTCCAGTCTCTCTACTCGGGCTTGTGGTTCTTTCAAACGCGCGATCAGGTGCCTAACATTAAACCCGAACTTCTGAAATTTTCGAGCCTCCCTCAGCAGCTTTTCAATCTCCAAAGGGTCGGTATCCCACGACGTTTTCAGTGCTAGCCTCATCAACTCCACAAGTCTATACCACTTCGCGAGGTAAACATCTCTTCTAACATCTTCGCCGACACTCGAACTAAGTAATCCTCTGTAGTGTGGGTTTTGGGGAATAAGCTCGAAAAACAGGGGATACATCCGAGTAGCCTCGCTCCCGTAAGGGTCTTCACTCTTTGCAGTCGACTTATCCCGTCCTGTGCTCTTTTCGTCTGCTTCGGGCGAACTCGGTTCCCATTCCGTCAAAAGCCCGCAGCGTACGAACTCCTCCAACTCCTCAACAAGACGTCGATCTTGATCCTCCTCCTCACAATCAGCACTCTCTTCATCGCTGTCGATAATTACTACCTCAGATCTCTTATCAGGTACCGAAGGTGTTTGTACATTAAATTCCATATCGAAATCTAAATTTATATTTTCATTCTCTGACTCTCCTTTAAAATCAACTGTTTCTGATTTTCTCCTCTTTACACTATGCTTTGGCATCATATGATCCTTCACCTCCTTTGTTACACTCCCTATATTTTCCCTTTCATTCTCTTCATGTTCTTTCCGTTTGTCCAATCCTTTTGAGCTGCTTTTACACGCAGCATTCTCTTCTTGGCATGTTTCGATGAACTTATTCCACCAAGGAATGTAATCCGCGCTTGTTTCGCCGCATCTGGTTATGCTCGGGACGTAGATTTTGGATCCATCGAGGCCGAGCGCATGCATTTTCTTCGACGACTCCGGAACGGCCTGATTATAACCGAATTGCCTAGCAACCCGATAAGGCCGATACTCCTCGGAGGCAATGAGACCGTCGCCGAAAAAGCCGACCAACGTAGACGGCGAAACGACCGCGAGAAAATCGGGAAACCAATCGGGCGCCCCTTTCTCGACATCAATTACCATTGATTCGCGACTGTACCAATCGGGCTCTTTCCAATTACCGCTGTTCTCTGAGTACGGCCGCCACGCGAAGCACCGCCCGTCACGGAACACGCGGAGGGCCTCTTCCAGGGAAGTGACTCTCCTCCTCTTGTTCCAGCGCGCGATCCGAGCCCTCGACAAGGGGTAAACTAAACTGCGCGGCGGCGGCGGCTGCAGGCTCCGGAAGCGCTCCCAGATCCAAGCTTGCAGCAGCCCGAACGGCGCCGACACCTCGACCCGTCCCCCTCTCCCGCCGCGAATCGCGTAGGCGATTTTGTTAAGATCGCGGTAGATATTGGCGGTGGCGATCTGCGCGAGGGCGATGCGGTCGCCGCTGCCGATCCTGGCGGCGATGGCGAAGGCGCGGGCGGGGATTTCGCCGCGGGGGCAGAGGGGGAGGACGTGGATAGTGAGCCAGTAGGCGAGGAAGCCGAGGTGGCGGAGCTCGGGCTCGTCGGCGAGGTCGAGGAACCAGCGGAGCCAGACGACAGAGGAGACGCGGCGGGAGCGGAGGGCGGCGGGGTGGAGCTCGAGGATCTTCTCGCGCTCGACGACGAGGCGGAGGCGGAGGCGGTGTTCGGAGGGGGAGAGGGGGCGGAGGAGGGGGGAGCCGGAGAGGGGGAGGGAGGAGAGGGCGTGGGCGTCTTCGAGGGTGAAGGCGGCCTCGGCGAAGGGGAGGAGGAAGGAGGAGGTGTCGGGGGACCAGAAGGGCAGCAGGGCGGAGAGGGCGGCGCGGTCGGGGATGACGGCCGAGCCCGAGGCGGTGACGGCGTCGTCGATGCCGGCTTGCCGCCAGATCGATCTGAGGTCGGCAGACTGCGACATTTCTCTCACCCAGCGGTCCCAATCCGGGGACGCCGGCGGCCCGCGGAAGGAGAGTTTCGGGAATTCCGCCGCGGCGGCAGCGGAGGGGGACGGAGTGTTCGTGGGCTTCATTTCTTTTGTTTTTTTTTTTTTTTTTTTTTTTTTTAGGGTTTTTGGGTTTAGGGTACGGAGAGGAGAGGAAGAGGGAAATGGGGAGGGAAGTATTATGAGAGGGCGGGAAAATTAGGGGGGGAGGAGGGGACCGTCGGAAATTGAAATTAGGGTTTTTTTTTTGGGCTTTTTTACTATTCACAGGCCGGGTTGGGCGGCTTTCACTTTCATAGGACAAAACCGGGCCGATAGGCCCGTTAGATAGCCCGGTCCGGCAAGGCTGCTCACACTGTGGCTCAACATAGCATGTCTCACATCGACCCGAGGGCCGTGCCTAAGCTACCGACCCAAAAATATCGGTCCGTTATGACCCACATTACACTTTTAGATTCTCTTTGGCACTGCCGAAAGATTATGTTATGTAAGTTAAAAACGTACAACAAAAAATACTGTATGTAATATTACATTCTGCACATCGCAATGAATATGTTACGATATATTTTTTACAATTTTTTACTAGAAAACGGAGGAGCATTATATATCGCTGTTTATTTTGGAATACAACTAGAAATCTTTAAAGTCTCGATGACTCCGGTTTTTATTTTCCTTCTCTTGATAATAGTCAATGATTTTGTTTAAGGGCTAAAAAAATAAAAGCATACGGAACTTATCTGAACTGTGGGTTATTTTGAGTCAGTTATTCAATCTTTCAATTTATTTGATTTGAGTTAGTCAATAATATTTTAACTTTAAATTTTAAACTAATTACTTTTTTTAATAAGTTTATAATTTTGAGAATTACGTAAAATATACTAATTAAATCTATAAAAAAAAAATGTATATAAATTTTGAAGACAAAGAAAAATCAAATAAATTGAAAGATTGAATAATAAAATTAAAATTATGAAAAATTAGATTGCTGGTTCAAAATGATTCGTGCTTTATAAATTTTGTATTTTTTTATCTAAAAATATTTTTAAAGTAAAAATGGATTAGGAGAAAATTACTATTTTAACCGGAAAAAACCCGTACCATCCGTTATCGCACGAACACACTTGTAAACAAACATGTTACCACGAAGGGGCGATGATGATCACCAACACCAAGACCGCCACGACGCGTCGTCTCCTCCTCCGCGCTCGCGAATTTTCCTCCACGTGGGCGTCACGTTCCGCGCACGTGATCGCACAGCGATTTTCCCGAAATACCCCTACCGTATCTCCCCGAACCCGAGGAGGGGACGAGGGAACGAGGGACGATTCGGTAATTTCGAGCGAGAACGGAGCATCTGCCTCGAGAATATTTCCGAGGGGGTGGGTTTTGTGCGGTGGGGCCCACCGCCATTTCGCCTCCACTCCCCTGAGTTCGCGCGGTGACGCCACGTGGAAGGGCGCGCCCTCCGTGGTCAAAAACCGGCGGCTCTCCCGCAGTACAACCCACCACATACCCTCATCATTTCCTCCCATTCCCCGTTGGGAGATATTATTCCATGGACCCGGTACTGGTTTATGGATTCGGGTTGGTGGAGCTCCTCCCTCTCCCTCTCTGAATGGGACGGTAAGTGAACATACAAAATATTAAAAAAAATATAACCCGCCCGCCCTGAATCTATCCTGATTCGTCTAGTAAATAAAGCGTAAAGCGAAAGACCCCTTTCTTTCCTGTTATTCGTTCCGATTCGTCAAAAATACACTCTCGTTCATCCCGACCTGACAAGAAACGGACGGGGAGTTGGGAGACCCCTCTTGCCTCCGGACCCATCACATTTGCATCCCTATCCCTGCTGTCGTCTTTATTTGAAACTGTATTATCAAAAACACCCGCTTTTATACTTTAGAAAAACTAAAAAAGATAAAATATACTTTTGGAGTCTCAAATTAAATGAGAAGATAGAAAGCGCTTTTAAATTTTTGTAATTTTTAAAGTACTTAAATAAATATTTTTAGACAACACAATTATAAACTAGACCTTAATCCTCAATGAACACTCCATTCTGCAAATAAACTACGATAATTAGGTACTGGTACAAAAGATACAAACTATTAAAACTAGCGGAAGTTGATATGGATCAAAATCTCTAACTACTCAAACTAATAGATTGTAATATATAACGACTAGTATGCTCTAGTGTAAGATATCGAACTGTTCGAAAAAAAAAAACTATTAATATTATTTTATCAAACAATACTATCTCACAGTGGAGATAAAAATGTAATAATATAAATCTCTAACAATTTCTTTCCTATATTAAATATTTACGTATTGTAGATCACACGGAGCAACTTAACTATCATTCCAAAAAAAACCTAATAAGTGGTTTCTCTTTTCCAAAGCAATGGTCTATAGACCTTGGTCCATGGAATTATCTCTAAATTGGACCCCACTAGTCCACATGCCATGGCATGACATGGCATGACATGGATGTGGTGATGATGATGATAATGTTATGACACGAACCAATCCAAATTAATCCCCACAAAAAAAAAAAAAAAACTCTTCGGATCCGAACCCGAACCCGAACCGGGTCACGTTCCCTCCTCTTTCTCCCTCTATTTATATCCCACCCACCACCTTTTCCCCTCTCCAAAACTCAAACACAATACATAGTGTGTAGAGAGAGAGAGAGAGAGCAAAAGCAATGGGTGAGGTGAGTTAGTTTTTTTTTTTTTTTCTTTTTCTTTAGTTCTTATTTTTATTTTGGTCATTTAATTGGTAAAATTATTATTAATTTTTTTGGGGGATGTGTGTAGAAGGGAGAGAAGGGAGAGAAGGGAGGAGAAGGGGAGAAGAAGAAGGGAGGAGGAAAAGACGGAAATGCCCCCGTGGTGTTGAAGACGGACTTGCATTGCGAGGGGTGCGCAAACAAGGTGAAAAGGGCTATAAAAGGAATTGAAGGTATTTTCTATTTTTTAAATTTTTTTATTTCAAATCTAAAAATATTTTGATTCCTTAAAAAGGAAAAGGGAAAAAAAAAAGAAAAAAGTAGGCATCTTGTTTCTTAGATTCTGACACTTTTCTCCTGAAATATTTTTTTTTTTAAAAAAAAATTCTCTTTTTTCTTAGTTAAATTTGGGGAGTAGATGTTTCAATATTTTTGAAAGAATTTAATTTGCTTCTCAATGCATAAACTCTTGTTTTCATAGTACTATTGATAAATGCTATTCAAAGAGATACTGTACTAAACTATTCTCTTTTAGTAAATACAGTTATATCCAGAGAGTTAAAATTACAGTAGTTATAACTATGTCTATTTTATTTGATTTTCATACTTTAAATTATTAAAAAAATTATTTTCAGTATTTTTTTCTTTAATTATAAAACTACGATAATTAACAACAAAAATTTTAAAACATGGTTAATCTTTTTATATTTAAATGCAATTAAAAGCTTATTGATTTTTTCAGATTTTAAGCATTAAAAAAATACTCAATAAATTTTGGACGGAGGTAAAACTGACTGATGAAAATTTGTTGGAAAATCTCTCCATTGAATTTTTTTTAATTTTAATATTGATGTCTTTATATTCAGACACTCAATAATTAATTAATTAATTAATACTATTTGTAATATGTATATTTTTTTTTTAAGGGGTGGAGGAGGTTTCATTGGACATGGGAAACGACAAGGTAACGGTGAGGGGAAACGCCGATCCGTGGGAGATTAAGGAGAGGATAGAGGCGAAGACGGGGAAAAAGGTGGACTTCGTTTCCCCCGCAAACCCCCCCAAAAAAACCAAGAAGAGTAATAATAATAATAATAATAATAATAATAACAACAAGAAGGACAGCAAAGTCGGCGACGGCAAGAAGAACGGCGCCGATTTCTCCAAGGACAGCGACACCAAGAAACCCAAAGAGGTGAAGTGCTCAAAACTCATCCAAAAAATTATAATGGCTTTTGTGGTTTAGTGTATATATATTTATATATTTATTTAGTGATAACTTTAAATACCACTCCTTTGATTTCGTGCTTTCACACTTTAGTGCCGTGTAGTTTAAAACGTATCACTTTAGTACCCTGTGGTTTGGTTATTCTTTTTTTTTTATATTTTCGTTAATTTTTTCGTTAAATTATGAGAAAGTTAAAACTACAAAATAGTAAAGTGAATATTCGATAAATCATAGGTGGGATATTTGAAGTTTTTCTGTATAATTTAACGAAAAAATTAACGAAAAGATAACAAAAAAAAAAGAATGACCAAACCACAGGATACTAAAGTGATACGTTTTAAACTACAGGGTACTTAAGTGAGAAAGCACGAAATCACAGGAGTGGTATTTGAAGTTATTCTATTTATTTATTTAGCGGCAATTTTCTATATATCCCTACAAAATTTTTTCCTTTCATATATACCCTCATACAGTCTGTTTTTTAATATACCTTTGAAAAAATTTAAATTTTTTCAATACACCCTCAAAATAGGGGTATATAAGAAAGAAAGAAATTTTTCAGGAGTATATTGAAAATTAAGGGGTGAAAAAAAAAATATCACAAGTTTATAAGGATAAAAAAATAATTATCTTATTTATTTCTATTTACTCGGTCGCAAAAATATTCAAAGTTTATCTAAACTTTGGGCAATTTTAAATTTACTATTCAAATTTTTAATTTTGCTTGATTTTAGTCCGTCAACGACACTTTGATTTAAAAAATATAAGCTAATTATTTATTCTAATAAATTTATAGTTAGAAAAAATTTATAAAGTATACTGACTAAATCTGTAAAGATAAATGATGCATTCGAAAGTTGAAGTTAAAGTGCCCTTGGTTGACTCAAATCAAATAATTTGAAAGAGTTGGGCAGTAAAATCAGAGTTTTGAAAGGTTGAAGATGAGTAGTTTGGATATGTTTTTTTAAAGTAAAATAGTCATTTTATTATTTATTTGAGGACCAAATTGTAATACTGGGAAAGAACAAGGAGTTCGATACATTTTGTCCATTAATTAACTAACTAATCCTGCATATAAGTTAAGTTAATGATTTATTTATTAGTTAATCATGTGGCTAATCTGTAATTTTCTGAATAAACAAACGGATTAACAGTTGCCGGTGTCTACGGTGGTTCTCAAAATTCGACTCCATTGTGAAGGGTGCATTGACCGAATCAAACGAACCATCTACAAAATTAAAGGTAATTTTGTTTTAATTTTTTAATTAATCTTATTTTTAAGTAGGAAGTTAATTTATACATGGGTTAAAAATGTAAAGATTCCCTCAACTATAGGTTATTTCGAAATAGATTCCTTAACTATATAACAAGAATGGAAAAACTTTAAATATCATCCCTATAGTTTTACACTTTTTCACTTTAGTGTCCTGTGATTTAAAGTGTACCACTTTAATATCTTGTTGTTTCGTTTTTTTCTTTTTCTTGTTCCTTTTATTAATTTTTTTGTTAAATTATATAGAAAAAATTTTAGATAACCCACTTCTGGTTTATCGAATATTTATTTTAGTATCCTTTGGTTTTAACTCTCTTACTGATTTAACGAAAAAATTAACAAAAAAAATAAGAACGAGAGAAAAATGAAACCACAGTGTACTAAAGTGATATACTTTAAACCACAGAATATTAATTAAAAAAGTAGGAAACTATAGAAATAATATTTGAAATTTTTTCATTAAAATATTAGCGGTACATTATTATTAAATTAATTAAAAATTATAATAGCTTAAAGTTAAAAGTTCAAATTGTCACCCGTGTAAAAGGTTGAGGACTTTTTTTAGTTGTGTTAATATTTATCTGGAACTTGCGTAAATAATTAAGAAAAAAAAAGAGAGGGGACTATTTGGAAAGAGTGTATACTTGAGGGGTCTCCGCATATTTTTTTTACTGAGTACCTACCTGCTTAAAGTTGCGTAGTATGTTAGTTATTACCTGAAATGCCCCTGGCGTTGGGCTATTATTACGATCGTGCCCTCATCTTCTTCCTCTCGCTCCCTCCCCGCAGGGGTGGAGGAGGTGAAGGTGGACGCGGCGAAGGATCTGGTCACCGTGAAGGGCACCATGGACCCCAAGTCCCTCCCCTCCCTCCTCAAGGACAAGCTCAAGCGCGGCGTCGACCTCGTCCCCCCCTCCAAGGACAAGGACAAGGATAAGGACAAGGAGGACAAGAAGGGCGGCGGCGGAGCGAAAGCTCCGGCGGCGGCGGCAGCGGCGGCGGCGGAGGTGGCGGCGCCGTCGCCGGTGGTGGCGGCGGCGGGGGCGGAGTCGAGCAGGTTCGAGTACTACGCGGCGTACGGGAACCGGATGGAGATGGCGCACGCGCCGCAGCTCTTCAGCGATGAAAACCCTAACGCCTGCGCCGTCATGTGATAACGGCGTCACCGCCCCGGTGAGGTTGGTTACCGCTATGTTAGTGTTCGGTTACTTGTTAGTGCTTTTTATTTATTTGTTCTTTTTTTTTTTTTCCTGGGGAAAAAAATATATTGTACATGGAAAATGGTGTAAAAATTAGGACATTTGTTTGGGTGGTAGGGGTCGTGCTTGTTATTTTGGTTTCCCGGTGGAGTTTAATCCAATTTTGTTTGTGTTCATTTTTTTTTCTTTTTTTATTTTGGTTCTTGGTAGAATTAAAGCTGGTGTAGAATTTTTTTTTTTTTGAGAGAAAGGTAGCACGCTATTCGTTTCGTTTATTTTAAAAATAAATTTAGCTAGAAATTTGAATCAACTAGGATTCGAACTCGAAATCTCGGGTATCAACCATCAAGTCTTTTGCCACTTGCGCTAGGAACGCCGGTAACTGGTGTAGAATTTTATGTAAGGATTATTATGGGGACTTTTTTTTTTGTTTGGATGCAAATCTTTGATTCAGTGGAGAATGCTAAACTTGTATTAAAATAGAGATGTTTAAGTTGTCAATTGAGACAAAAAATTGTTACATCAGTTTTTTTTTTTTTTTTTTAGTAGATTTTATTTGATTTGAAATTAGAAGATAAAATCAGAAGCTAGATGAGTCAAATTTGAGAAGCCACTTAGGACTTGTTTTGTTCACCTATTTTATACTTTAGAATCGAAATAAGATTTAATAATTTTAATAATTTTTGTTTGTTTTAAAGAATTGAATTTGAAATAAAAATTGGCCCAATTTATCTATATAACATAATCTGGCTTTGAATTCAGAATAAATCACTAAAAGTTTTTACAAACACTTCTCCTTTCTTGTCCTTCATTTTTTTTCTTTCTAAACTAAAGTTCTCTATCAAAATCTTAAGTGTCTATTTCAATTTTCATTCTAATGATAAATCAAATATTTTTGTATAATTTGTCATTTTAATTTTCATTCCATTGCAATTTTTTCCCCCTACAATCTTTTCACTTTTTATTTTTTTAATATTAAACCATAAAATTAATTTTTTAAATACTAAAAGAGAGGATTACAACTCTTGGATGTAGGTTTGTAATCCTGTCCCTCTTTGGTTTGTAGATTAAGTATTTCTTTTTTTTAATCTATGTTCTCCTAATTTGAATTATTTTTGTAACAGAGGTTCTAAGATGAATTCAAATCTATAATAAAAATAATTTGGAATCAATTTATTTAGATAAGTTGAAATATTGATAGTTGTTGGAAACTCCTGCTTAAGTTTTGTCCTGTGGGAATTTCTAGAGTATTCTAGAACTCTTTTATCTTTTCCAATTTCAACTCCTCTGCTAAAAAGCTATTCCATAATAGAACCCTGAGGTATCGTTTGGTTCGGGGATAAGTAAAAAGTGACTATTCCAGGGATAGATATAAATTGAGATATAAGCGGAGATTAAATCAATTTTGCGTTTGGATGAAAAGTAGATTTTTCTCGGAAATAAAGAAAATAGTGTTTGGATGGTTTGATTGGAATTGCGAGGATAAGAATAATTATAATTTTAAACAATAATATTTTATCTAATTAATTAAGACGAAATATTAATTAAGTAATAATTTAACTTATTTAATATACTAAATAATTATGAATATTGCTAAAAACCCTTAATATTAATAAATAAATTAATTGGTAATTAATAATTTAATAAATTACAAATAATTTAATAAATTAATAAATTAATAAATAAATTAGTTAATAATAGTCAGATGATTAATTAAGAAAATAATTAAATTACTCAAAATATTAATTAATTAAACAATATAATTAATTATTTAATTAGTAAATTAATTAAAATAATGAATTAATTACTCAAAAAATTAATTAAATATTTATTAAAGTAATAAATTATATAGTTAATTAATTATCTAGTTAATTAGTAAATAAATTAATATATAAATTATTAATTAAATAATATTTATTATAAATCTAGCTTGGATATTTTATTCTTTTATTATTAATTAAATATATTATGTTTATATAATTTATGTTTAAATAAATTTATAATCTTAATTAATTTAGAATTAAGCTTGGAATAGCGCTATTCCGTCAAAACGATGGAATAGTTTATCCCAGCTATTCCGGAATAACCGAGAATAACGAAGTTTGACCGGGATAAAATATCCCGGCCAAACTTCGTTTCGTTTGGCGGAATAGCGGGGATAACTTCGTTATCCCCGCTTTAACCCCCGAACCAAACGGGGCCTGTTTATTAAATTTAATATATTTATTAATAAATCTGATTGAATAACTAATTTCTTATAAAATTTTTAATTTGATTGATTTAAATTATCTAATTTAAAAAACCTAAAAGTAACAAGTATTAAATTGAAAAAGAAAAAATTAAGTTAAGCTGGTAATTTTAAATTGGAGGAGTATGAATTGATAATTAGATGACGCAGATAGGAACAAGAAGTACTAAAATACTAATAGTTAATTTGCAAATTTGGAATAATGGAGGGATCATGCAATAAATGTTTTTTTTTTTTTTGAGAAAAATAACACGCTATCCGCTTCGTTTATTTTTTTAAAAAATAAACTTAGCTATGAATGTGAATCAACTAGGATTCGAAATCGAGCCTTGGTATGCCGTCATGGTTCACGCTCAATCGAGCCTTGGTATGCAAATTGGTATGGACACTCCTCAATAGGCCAACATCCTTATGCGCGCAGGTTCTAGCAAGCAAGTATAGCAGGGACAACAATCTCAACTTCTGGTCAATCCAGAGCAAATCTACAGCTTTACCTATTTGGCGTTCTATGTTGCAAATTCGGAATCTGATGACGACTGCCGTGGTAAGGAATTCTGAGCAACTACAATGGAAATTCACGAAGTCCGGCCGCTTCACCCTCCAATCTGCTATAAACCATATAAACGAAGGCCTGGATCAGAACCAAATGCATCAGCCACCTGAATCTAGGCAAACGATCTGGGCCAATGTGTGGAGCATAAAGAATGCGATGCCTCGGGCAAAAATATTTTTATGGAGAGTAGTAGCTGATACGTTACCTGTTGGGGCCACACTAGCCTCGAGATTGCCTTACATCGACGGCCTATGCCCTCTCTGTCACGAACAGCCTGAGACGTTGGGGCATTTATTTTTTACGTGTGAGCAGGCACGACGAGTTTGGTTTGCATCGAGTTTAGGCCTCACGACTGATAACCCTGAGAGACCTATATCCTATTGGATATTTTTCATCCTAACCAACAAAGCCATGGAGACTCATAAGGCTTTCTGTGTTAATTTATTATGAGCTTGTGGAAGGAAAGGAATGAGGTGATCTTTGAGAGGAAGACTTTCTCATGCACTACTGTCATTTCAAGGGCTCGCAGCTGGACGGCCTTATATTCCAACCAGAACATGATGAGAATTAGCATCCAAGACCCAACTCTGATTCAAGAACCCGCGAACTCCTCCTATCATGTGTGGGTAGATGGGAGTTGGAAAGGTGGTACCGAAGGTGGTGTAGGATGCCTGATTACTAATCAGCATGGAACCATCGCATGCATATCTGACGTAATAAAAGAGGTCCACGATGCTTGCTCGGCGGAAATTGGAGCAATCTCCCGAGTGACAGAGCTTCTTTTGCAAATGTATCATGGAGAAACTTTTCATATCTTTTCAGATTCAGCATCCATCATCAAAGCCATACACCTCAGGAGTTATCTTTCTGATTCACTAACACCTGAAGCTTGGACAAGAATCACGGAGCTGTGGACTTTTACAAGAAATTCAATTATTTCACTTTTGGATGGAATTCGAGATTCTCCAAGAATGCTATAGTCGCGGATCGCTTGGCCACTTGGGGACTCGCAAGCAAAAAGTTCTCTATTTGGGCTTCTTTTGATAAATTTTCTCAGTCTGTATTTATTGTTTAATTAATAAAATCGTCTTAGGACGTGTTTTCCCTCAAAAAAAAAAAAAAAAAGGATTCGAAATCGAAATCTCAGGTACCAACCATCAAGTCATTTACCACTTGCGCTAGGGACGGTCGGTATCTTGCAATAAATGTTACGTAACGTAATCGACTGCTATGTACTTTAATTGTACCTAATCATCAAAAAAAAAAAAAAAACGAAGTACGTATTTTATTATTATTATTATTATTATTGAGATTATTATTCAATTGGACTTGACGTGCATGGAACAATTGATGTGTAGTTAAGGGTAAAAATTTGTGGATAGTGCCTGTACTATCACCATATTGCATATTAAGTTTTCAAACTTTTATTTAAACATTTGCCTTTTTCTACTTCAAAATAACATTTTAAGCATTTCGGTTTTCAATATATATATATATATATATATATATAGTTTTTATTCTTAATGGTATCCAATTAATTAATTATTGTAAATGATGATGAGAAATATAAATATTTTGTTATAATATAGTGTTTTTTAATCTTACTAAAGTGAAAAAGGCACAAGTATATTTAGAAAGAAATAAGATGAATATTTTCAAAATAGAAAAGAAGCTTTTCATGTTCAAAGAATAAAGTAAATTAATTATATGTTAAAGTTTAATGACTAAGGGGGTGTTTGGCCTAGCTTCTCAGAAGTGATTCTGAGTCCAAAATCACTTTTGAACTCAGTAGAGCGTTTGGCAACGACAGTTGGAAAATCTGATTCTGCTTTTCAGAATCAGAAAACTGATTTTGAAGGCTCCAGAATCAGAAGCAGAAAAAAGCTGCTTCTCTAAAACTGATTCTGATTTTGGACTCACACTTTAAATTTTTATTTTTATTTTAGATTAAAAGTATAAATTTAACATTAAATTTAAATTTTTAAATTTTAAATTCATATTTGAATTTTTAAATTTCAACTTTTCAAATTTAAAATTTAAAATTTAGATTTTAAATTTTAAATTTAAGTTTCAAATCTCAAATTTAAATTTTAAAATTCAAAATTTTAAATTTTAAATTTAAGATAAAATTTAAATTTTGACATTTCAGATTTTAAAATATAAATTTGAAATTTTGAAAATTTAAATTTTAAAATTTAAAATTACAAGTTTTAATTTTCAAATTACAAAATTCAAAATTTAAATTATTTTAAAATAAAATTTAGTAAAAATATTACTATATACAAGCGTCAAAATTTTTTTGCCAAACAGCTTTAGAAAATTACTTCGGAAAAATCACTTTTACCTAAACTCAGCCAAACGCTCTACAGCTTTTCACCAAAATCAATTCTCCAAACCAAAATCACTTCTGCAGAAATCACTTTTCCAGAAGCTAGGCCAAACAGGCACTAAACCGGTTAAGGAAAAAGTATATGGACTAAATCCTAATATCCAAATAGCATTGGAACTAGTTATATATATATTATTATTTTATACCAGATTTAATAAATAATAATTCTTCAGATGTTACGTTACGCATTATGCGCGAGTACTACAAAAAGCAAGTATTACGTATTTGGTCTCATCGAGTTAGAACGTCTTGTACGGAATTAATAGTCCACAAAATATTATATTTATTTTAGTGGTTATTAATTAATGTCCCTACCTACATGTCATTTTCTCTTTTAATTAATTTCTCATTGAAAATATCCTCTTTTGTTTTTAATGGACTCATTCAAAATTTCATTGAGAAACAATTAATTTTAGAGATGTAATATGCATTTTGATAATAAAAAATAAGGGTTTCTGCGATTAAAACAACTCGCGCGTTAAGTCAAAATTTTGTCCTATATATCTATATTCAGCAATGAAAAAAAAATTGTCACCACTATATGGCAACAACGTTATTTCCAATTATTACTTAATAAAGGAGAAGTTTGTCGTTAAATAATTCTACAGTAGTTGTCATTTAGGTTGTCGTCATTGAGGTCAGATATACGATTTTTATTTGTACAGTTTAGAATAAGACTCGAGCCTTTTTGAATAAAATTGTATATTTGATTCTACAGTAGTTGTCATTTAGGTTGTCGTCATTGAGGTCAAATATACTATTTTTATTTGTACAGTTTAGAATAAGACTCAGAGCCTTTTTGAGTAAAATAGTATATTTGAGTAAAATAGTATTTTTATAATATTTACGGAAAACAAGTAATATTCCATGCACACCCATAATAGTGCCCACGTGCAGTAGCGACAACAGTTAGGTTAAGGCTATGCGTGTAATAATAACTGTAAAATAATAATAATAATAATAATAATAATAACATTTGAGCAATAATTAAGTGCATTTTTTTAGGAGTATTTATGCAAAAAGGTCGTTCCTGCATCTAACCTTTTGGTACTTATTTTTTCTTACGATTCATCATGATCTGTAAGATCAGATCTGTATAAACATAAACAAAATTATCTTTAAAGGTGATGATATATAGTAACTAATTAATATTTGTTTTGCATGTGCAGATTATATACGACGGGAATCTAATCAATTTCAGTCAATTTAGAGTTATGAGAATTAATAGATATATATATATTTTTTTGGCGGTAATAATTTTGGAGCTTACAAGGCAATTATAATATTTGATAAATGTTGTTAGAACTATTAATTACTCTATCAAATTTTTCCTACAATAACTAGAAGCTTCAAACTAAAGTTTCTAATCTAAAACCTCATGATCTCATTTTTGCTTCTTGCCACAGTAGTAGTCTTAGGCTTTTTCGAGATGACTCCTGTTAGAAGTAGAGTCCACAGCTAAGAACCATACAAGAACTTAATTAGATTTAGATGCAGCAGAAATAGAAACTCCAGATTAATTAGTTCTTTAATTTGATCCCAAACTCCTGTATCTCTTTTTTCCTTCTTGTTATGGTAATTTATACTTACTATTTTATTAGAAATGATAGTTTTTTTTAGGAAAAACTTTAAATATCACTTCTGTGGTTTCGCACTTTCTCATTTTAGTACCATATGGTTTAAAGTGTATCACTTTAGTAACCTATATATGATTTTGTTTTTCTCTTTTTCTTATTTCTTTCGTTAATTTTTTCGTTAAATCATATAGAAAAAACTTCAGATAACCCATCTCTTTTATCGAATATTCATTTTAGGATTAATTGCATACAGGTCCCCGCAAACATAGTGAATTACAAATATATCCCTGTAAAGTTTAACTTTCATAAGTTATCCCTACAAAAATTCTAATGTTTTCAGATTTGCCCCTCTGGTTTGTCACCATTAGAGAACCGTTAGAGAACTGTTTATATTTTCAATTTTGTCATCACAAATATTTTCCTCCAAAAGGCATAACAGTATAATATAAGAGGGGTAAAAATGTCAAAAAGTAATTTGGTTAACTAAATTTCTCTAACGGATCCTAACAGCAGGGACATATATGAAAATATTAGGACTTTTGCAGGGATAACTTATGAAATTTGAAATTTGTAGGGATATATTTACAATTCACTATGTTTGCGGAGACCTGTATGCAATTAACCTTTCATTTTAGTACCCTATGGTTTTAACTTTCTCACTGATTTAACGAAAAAATTAACAAAAGAAACAACGAAAAGAGAAAAATGAAACCACATGTTACTAAAGTGATACACTTTAAACCACATGATACTAAAGTGAGAAAGTGCGAAACCACATGAGTGGTATTTGAAGTTTTCCCTTTTTTTTTAAGGTGTTCAGAAACTGCACCATTATATATTTTTCGCTGGAAGTAATAATTTATAGAGATAATAACTACCAACTGTTCTAAACAGTAATATTAGAAAGTTAGGGAAACCACAAGCGTTTGACATAACTTTTTTTTTAGAGAAAGATAGTATGTTACCCGCTTCGTTTATTTCTTTTAGAAATAAACTTAGCTGAAAATGTGAATCAACTAGGATTCGAACTTGAGATCTCGGGTATCGAACTTGAGATCTCGGATATCAACCACCAAGTCCTTTGCCACTTGCGTTAGGGACAGTCGGTGCGTACGACATAACTTGTGGCGACTTTTTACTGAAACATCCCTGGCAACTAAAAAGCTTAACCCCCCACTGCGGTGGTGGAAGTGCTTTTGCGCACCACAGTGGCAGCCACGTTCAAAATGGCCTGAGTCGAATGTGACATGTAATGATAGCCCATGTTGCACCGCGCACAAGCTCTACACTCTACAGTGTAAGCCCAACCAAAAGCACTTTTCAGCAGCTTTTTTTTTTTTTTTTTTTTTTTTTTTTTTTCTTTTCCCTTTCCCTTTTTTTTCCCCCACGTAAAAGGAAGGGATTTTATGAGCGGGGAATCTCAAATATGCATTCTCCCAGGAAGAACAATTGAGTCACCGACCGTCCCTAGCGCAAGTGGCAAAAGACTTGGTAGTTGATACTCGAGGTTTCAAATTCGAATTCTAATTTATTCATATTTTCAACTAAATTTATTTCTAAAAAAAATAAACGAAGCAGGTAGCATGCTATCTTTCTCTCAAAACAATTGAGTCACACAATTACATGCCTAACCCCAACAAACCACACAGCTTTTCACAGGAGCTAGGAAAAGGTGAAAGCCCAACTTTTTATTTTTCATTATTGGTCATTAAGTTTTTGGTGAAATTTTATGTTGGTTTCCATATTTTAAGTAAAATAATTATTTAATGTTCTGAATTTTTAGATTTGCTCTTTGTTATAATCCTTAATTTGGGAAAAAAAAATTGTTACATTAATTTAATTATTCAATTTCTATGTAAAGAAGACTTTTTTAAAAAGTGAAAATAAAATAGAAAAAAAATTAAGATAAAAGAAGGGATGGAGAATCGATCGAAAGCCTCACGTATAATTGTACAAATGAATCCAATGCATGCAACGAATTAAAATATTTATATTTTAAAATTTTAGAATGTTGAACGTTCAACTTAAAAGTTGGAGAGCCGAAATAAGCTCAGTCGTGTTATATTCTTAACATGTAGAAACACAAGCAATCATTCACTAGCTACGACTTGTACAGATTAATTCATCAACTATATTTTTTAATTAAATACTTTTTTAGATTGTATATCCTAAAAATTACTTTTTTCTTTTTTGGCTCCCTCACTTTTATCACATGATTGCTTTCTCATTTCTGGGAAAGCTCCTAAAAGCACAAAACTAAAGAACCTTTTTTTTTTTTTTTTTTTTTTTTTTTTTTTTTTTTTTGCCATATCCCCAGTAAATGGTCCACCACTCCAGCACACTAGTGTCAGGTTCCCTTTTGGCCTAAATTCCTAAACAAAGTGAGTACAAACTTATATATTCTCATTCTAACTGCCATAAAAATTTTAGGAAAAATAAGCCACAGCACCCCTTTAAACTTTTTAGAGAGATTAAACAATATTATCCTATGAATATTTTAAAAACAATAAAATATTTGATTTGTCCATTCCCATTAATGATTTCTCTACTATTGTTAATAATATAAGATATTTAAACTCTTCCATATTATTCGATATAGAATTATTGGTGTTCACTAATAGATATTGAAAATCGTAAGCTCAACTGCTATTATATGTAACATTAATTCAGTGAATCAGAATTAGCAACTTATTAAATTTAAAACACTGGTTGGAAAAATTTAACACCAAGTTGCTAGCACTGACGTGCCGTATTAGCTGCACTTGTAGCCGTCATACTCTCACATGTTATCCGACTTAGAATTATTTTGAGAGTCTCACCTTATGTCCAACCACATAAATTAATTTCAATATTTTTAAGATAACAAAATTATATATGCATGTGCTTGTTGAAGCCATATCGGATACGAATTTGAATATCTCATTCCTTAGTGATTCACCCGTTTCATCTGATCGAAGTTTTGAGTACATTACACTAGAGTCTGATCATGTACTTGTATACGAAATATATATATATATATAGTTCGGTTATTATGCTATCGATAGTATCAACTACTCGGTGCTACCAAGTTTTTCGCCGTTAGATCTACCCCTTTGATCATTTCCACATGTTAGATCATACTATTTAACCAACCACACACTCAACCCTAGGGGACCACTAACATCCTAACCGCACATCACTTCATCCAAAAATTGAAAACCTAATAGCATCAATGACTTGGTGCTATTAATAGTATTCTAGCCTAGTTTTATATATATATATAGAGTCCAACTGGCATACTATTGGTAGTACGGAGGCCTCCGTGCTACCAAGTTGTTTTCAATGATGCGGCTTTCAAATCGACGATCGGTTCCGTTAGACTTGATCTACACTATTGAAAATATTTGAAAACTAAATTTCATAATTTTTCGATATCATTTACCTATCAAACGAGTAGTCAAAAAATGAACGGCTGAAAATAAAAATCTCATAAAAAATGATGATAAAAGACTTAAATTTAATATCAGAGGTACTGATCTTACTCTAAATAGTTCAAAAAAATTTCTATAAAAATTTCATTAAATTTGGATTATTTTACACCGTTAAATTCACAGACGTGTCTCATCTACCATTAAAATTGTCAATTTTGAGACCTTTTGCTCACTAGCCAAATGATGTCGAAAAATTATGAAATTTAGTTTCCAAATACTTTCAATAGCGTAGATCAAGTCTAGCGGAGCCGATCATCGATTTGGAAGCCACATCATTGAAAACAACTTGGTAGCACGGAGGCCTCCGTGCTACCGATAGTATACCAGCCTAGCTCTATATATATATATATATATATATAGAATCCAGCTACTATCCTTTTAGGAGGATGGGAGCCTTCGTCCTCCTAAATTTTCTGCCGTTCGGATGAAAAGATGTGAGGCTAGGATGAGAGTGGTTACGGTTAGGTTGATAGTGGGCCCCCTAGGGTTGAGTGGCTGGTTGGTTGAATAATATAATCTAACGGTTGAAAATGATTAAAAGTTAGATCTAACGGTCAAAAATTTGATAGGACAAAGGCTTCTATCCTCTTAAGAGGATAGTAGCCGGACTCTATATATATATATATATATATATATATATATATATATATATATATATATATATATATATATATATATATATATATATATATATATATATATATATATATATATATATATATATATATATATGCATGCTAGAGCTACTATACTCTTATGAGTATAGATCCCTTTGTACTCATAAATTTTTGGGCATTGGATGAAAAGATGTGCGGTTAGAATAATAGTGGTCCCCAGTTAGGATGATAGTTGTCTCTTAGGGTTGAGTGGGTGGTTGGTTGAATAGCATGATCTAACGAGTGAAAATGGTCAAAATGGTAGATCTAACGACCGAAAATTTATGAATACAAAAGGGCCTATACTCATAAGAGTACAGTAGCCGGACTCTCTCTCTCTCTCTATATATATATATATATATATATAGAGTAGGGCTATTGTGCTATTAATAGCACAATAGCCCTTGTGCTATAAGCTTTTTAACCACCCATCAATTTTGATGGGTGGTTGGGATGAGAGAGAGAAGAGAAATTGGAGAGAAATTGTATGTCTCAATTTCTCTTCTCTTTGAATTTCTCTCCAATTTCTCTCCTCTCTCTCATCTTAACCACCCATCAAAATTGATGGATGGTTAAAAAATTTATAGCGCAAAGGCTATTGTGCTATTAATAGCACAATAGCCCTACTCTATATATATATATATATATATATATATATATATATATATATATATATATAACTAGGCTGGAATACTATCAATAGCACCAAGCTATTGGTGCTATTAGTTTTTTAGCCCTTGGATTGAGAAATGTACAGTTAGGATGATGTGAGCCCCCTAGGGTTGAGTGGGTGGTTAGTTGAATAGTATAATCTAACGGGTAAAAATAATCAAAGGGTTAAATCTAACGGTGGAAAACTCGATAGCACCAAGCTCTTGGTGCTATCGATAGTATCCCAGCCGGACTCTATATATATATATATATATATATATATATATATATATATATATATATATGGCTGGACAAAATTAAGAAGGCCAAAAAATAAAAACTCACTTTCAATTCGGTCCCTAAGCTATATATATGTAATTAGAAGTTGAGGGAGCAGGGACCCAAAATTAATTCTTGAAAATGGAGGGATACATATGTAAATAAGCCCTTGAGTTGAGTAACATGCTCATTTGTCCTATTCCATTGCGTGTTTTAGTCTCTTAATTAAAAAATGTTGCTTGTTAATTGTAAACTTTAAACAAACTTAATTAATTAAGCAGCCGCAATGATGTCACCATCTTTATCCATTTGAGATTTAATTAAATTTTCATTAAAATCTATGAGCATAGTTTGAAGTGGATTATTAAATTAGCTAGGTATCATGGTGCTCCAGCTGTGGATTTCCATTTTCTAGTAGGATCTTGTGACGTGATTTTATTTTTTTGTTTTATTTTTAACTTATTCTAGAATAAAGTAGAAATGTCATGTTGGCAAAATAAGATATTGTTAAATTCTCTTATCGCGCCAGTTTTTTTTTTTTTATAAAAAAAGTAGCATATTTTTATTTTAAATTTTTAATCATTAAATTTTTTGTCACTTGTACAAAAAACGGCCAGTCTTATAGTGCAAGTATAATTAGAAGCAAATTAAGGTTCTTTTACCACCTCTTTTGTTGGCTTAGGGTCTGTTTGGTTGGGGCGAAGTTCAGCAAGAAACTCGCAAAGCTCAGCAATCTCGCGCTGTCGATAATCATTTAGGCCTTTCGTAAAAGTCGAAGATCTAGCTATTTATAGCTAACGCTTACGGATACGAAACACAAATGCTTAATGGAGTGTCGACTATGTCCGCACAACAAATACACGAACAAGAATGACATTTTGAGTAACAATCACTGAACCACCATAGTGATTGCTGCAAAGCCTAACACGATTATACACTTACACATAGGATTTGTTTACCTTTTCTATATTGTTAATTTTGCCATCAAAGTCGCGAGCTCGCTCAAACTCCTATTCATAATTGTACGAAAATCGACCTTTCGATTCCGATAGAGACGAGAAGAGAAGTTGAGTTTACAAAACTCACGAATTTCTAAAACTCTCTATTTCCAAACAATCCCGTAGTCACTGAAACAAATGTTATAAAACACACCATTACCATTCACCAGTTTAGAGATGTCAATGGGTGTGGATATTCGAAATATTATTCGAACCCGAATCCGAACGGGACGGGTTTATCCGAACTAAATGGATATGGATTCAGGTATGGGTATAGAAAATAAAAACCCGACGGATATAGGTACGGGTATAGATTTCGTATGAACCCGATCCGAACCCGAACCCGAACCCAAACCCGAATAAATTATATACATATTATTTATTTATTTATACAATATATAAAATGCCTAATAATTTTATCCATTAGATCTTCATCCAACGGTATATTTTGAAATATAGTAAAAAAAAAATCATTACTTCGGGTTTGGATTTCGAGTTTTTGATCGGGTCGGGTATGGGTACGGATTTTTAAAACCCGCAGGGTTCGGGTCCGGATTCGAATTTCAATTTGGTTGTCGGGTTCGGGTTCGGAGTTCTGAAAATCCGACCCAAACACGACCCATTGACATCCCTACACCAGTTGTAGGGCCAATTAAATGGTGGGCCCATCCATCGATTGGAGTGACGTCACCCCAATTAGAACCGCGGTCTATGGACCGGGTCTTCAAAAAGATCCTTTACAGTCACAAACTTGGCATTCGGATTAATTTTGGCGAATTTGAAAATTTTGAAGTTGGAAAAAAGTAAAAAATTCAGAAAATGCTCAGTAATATTTAGGTTAATAAAATATGAATACACAGAATGTAAAAATAAAATATATAAAAGCATACAATTCATATGCTTTTTTTTTTGTCAAATTTACGGCTATAACTAGTTAAAATACAATAAATGATTCACTTGGTACTGATTAATATGAAAAATACTTAAATTAGTTAATTAATTTACTGCTTATTCATTAATTTCGTGATTTCGTATTAATACTAATATTAATGAATAATTTGGAGATTAATTTATTTGAACAATTAAAAGTTCGGGAACTATTCGCAAATTATTAAAATCAAAAAAATTTGTTTCTATACTGTTTATGGAAAGGTACTTCACTAGTTTACAAAATGTTGGCCTTATGAACTGTTCATCATATATGGGAGTGATCGATGTAAAGGTACTTTATTAGTTTACGCATGTACATGCATGGTCCAAAATTTATACTTATATTCTAAAGTGCGTGGAGCAATCCTCTTCACGCGACATGTGTTTTTTTTAAAATATTACGTATACCGGTACACTATGGACAAGTTAATATGAATATAACACGTGCACCTCAAAAATGCCAAAAGACTAATGAGGGTATTTTAGTAATTTATTTATCTCACTGTGGAAAACATTTCTTTCGCTGTCATGTGTCTTGTTGGTCATTCGGTGCACCCGTGCTACATTTTAGGAGTGTAATGCATAGCAAATGGTGTACCGTAGACCACACTATCGATCGGCTACATTTTAATATTTTAAGTTTCAATCAATTGATGCAATCAAAAATTTTGAATTTTAATATGTACTTGAATACCAATTAGACAAATTCTAATTTTGAATCTTTTATAATTAAGATTTAGAAGTGCAAAGTATGACTACCAGGAAAGATGTGAATAGATCTTAATTTGGTTAGATAGGTTATTTAGATACGATATTTTATTACAACTAATATGGTTTATTTTAATATTAAATATTAAATTTTTACGTCTGTGTAGCACTTGAATATCTATTTCACTTATGTTTGACTCTATTATGTGACTTTACATAATGTATAAAAAGTTCTTGCATAAAATTCTACAAAGAGGATAAATAATTTTTGTGAATTTAACTATTTTGCTCCAAAGAACACATATATATTGAATGCTTTTATAAAAATTAGCATTTATATTTGACTCTATTAGGTGATTTTACATAACGTATAATATAATAATTATAAATTTAAAAATCGCATCCGCTGTAAAGCGTGGATATATTGCTAATATTATATATGTTTACTAATGTATCAATAGTCTATAAAGATAATATTTTTTTAAAAAAATATATTTGTAATTGTTATTTAATATAAGAATAATAACATTCAATTAAAATTTCTGATGGTACATATAAATACAATAATAAGAAAAAAAAATTAGAATATATCTTACATTCTACTTATTGAAAGATGTTTACATTTTATTTGTATTATTGATTTTTTTTAACTAAATATTTAAGGAGTTTGTAAAGGTAGTATTTTTTTAATATTTTAAAAATCATTTTACCATTTTGGGAGATCACACACCTCCACAAGAGACATTGATTTGCCTCACTAGAAGGACATCCTCAGCATGAGCCCACTCCATGGTGCCAAATGATGTGATGGTATGTGCATTATCATGACATGGCCATGGCTTATGACATGGATGTGATGTTCATCATGTCCTTGCCACAGCTATTATATATTTTATATTTTTCACTTCTCTTCTACAAACATATATTATTATTGATTAGTATGCTTCTAATGGGTGATTTGGTCTAAAGAGTGTTCTTTTGAATGTGGATGGTGAGTGCATTTATTTAGATACTATGTCCTAAAATGACAAGGTGTGAACTAGGGGTGTCGACGAGCCGAACACGAGCGAGCAGGGTCGGCTCCTACTCGCTCGTGCCGAACACGAACTGGCTCGTTTAAGTATCGAGCCAAAATATTCGGCTCGTGTTCGGCTCGTTTATTAAAATAAACGAGCCGAACACGAGCCAAACACGAGCTGGCTCAGAAATAATAAGTTAAAATGATTAGAAAGAATATATATATAGAAAATAAATTTATGAGATCTTATCCATTAGACTTTGATCTAATGGTTGAAATTTTACGTATAAATTAATTTTTTTATAATTGAGTTGAGTTTTAATTTAGATTGGACTAAAAATCAAATAATAAAAAATATATTTATATATAATTATTTATTTTTTATTGTATATATATATATAAATAATATAAATATTAAATATAAATATTCAAGTTGTTATGGAGCCGAACACGAGCGAGCTGACCCCAGCTCGTGTTCGGCTCGTTTATTAAACGAGCTGAAAAATTCAGCTCGTGTTCGGCTCGTTTACTAAACGAGCGAGTCGATCTCGAGCTCATTTTGAGCCGAACACGAGCTGGCTCGCGAACAGCGAGCTGGATTGCCACCCCTAGGTGTTACTATATGAGGATATTTAGGGGTGGAACTGGGCTCGAGCCTAAACAAGGACCATTGAGCAAGGCCTTAATCGAGGGTCGGGATTTGGGCTCTCGAAATCGGACTTCGAACTTGGGCTCGTGTCGAAATTTAGACCCAATAAGATTATAAGATTACTTAGTTAAGAGCTTAATTGTAACACCTTAGGCAAACCCACAAAATTTTCCATTATTGTTTCTTTTTGTGGATTTAGGGTAGCCTAGTCGATAAATACTAGCGGGTTAAAAAGAGTTGGGATGAAAATATACATATATTTAGAACGTGTTTTTTATTTTTTAGTTTTTTATTTTTTAGTAGTGCTGTATAAATTATGTGAACAAATAGAATATTTTTCTCATGCAATGAATTTTGCCCGTAATCCAAATGAGTCTTAGGGAGTTAGGGGCTATGGCTAGACATTAGGTTAGGTTCACCATGTGGGTTTAGATGATGAAATTTGGTTTTTAAATATTTTTAATAGCGTAGATTATGTCTAACGGAGTCGATTGTCGATTTGAAAGCTGCATCATCGAAAATAATTTGGTAGTACGGAAGTCTCCATGCTACCATGTGTATATATATATATATATATATAATATATATATATAAAGTTCGACTACTATACTATCGGTAATACGGAGGTCTCCGTATTATCAAGTTATTTTCGATGATGCGGCTTCCGAATAGACAATTGGCTTTGTTAGACATGATCTACGATATTGAAAATATTTAGAAACCAAATTTCATATTTTTTTCGATAATTGACAATTTTAATAATCGATGTGATGCGCTTGTAAATTTAACGGTGTAAAACAATCCAAATCCGATAAAAATTTTGTAAAAAATTCTTTTCACTATTTAGAGTAAAATAAGTACCTCTGATCTTAAATTTAAGTCTTTTATCATCATTTTTTATGAGATTTTTATTTTCAACCATTTATTTTTAGACTACTTGTTTGATAAATAAATGATGTCGAAAAATTATGAAATTTAATTTTCAAATACTTTCAATAATGTAGATCAAGTCTAGCATAGCCGATCGTCATCTCGGAAGCTGCATCATTGAAAACAACTTGGTAGTACGGACGTCTCCGTACTACCAACAGTATAGTAGCCGGACTCTCTCTCTCTCTCTCTCTCTCTCTCTCTCTCTCTCTCTCTCTCTCTCTCTCTCTCTCTCTCTCTCTTTATATATATAGCTTATTCATTTATATATATATATATATATATATATATATATATATATATATATATATATATATATATATATATAGTGTATATATATATATATATATATATAGAGCTACTACTATACTATCGGAAGTATAAGGGAATTAGTGCTTCCGACTTTTTAGCCGTTAGATCAAAAATTATACTGTTAGAATGATAGTGATCCCCCTTAGAATTGAGTAGTCTCCATTGGGTAATAATATTAATCCAATAGTTAAAAATGATCAAAGAGATTGATTTAAGGGCTAAAAAATTGAAAGTACCAATTCCTTTATACTTTCGATAACATAATAGCTCTACTCTCTCTCTCTCTCTCTATATATATATATAGAGTCCGGCTATTATCCTCTTAAGAGGATAGAAGCCTTTGTCCTATCAAATTTTTGACCGTTAGATCTAACTTTTAATCATTTTCAACCGTTAGATTGTACTATTCAACCAACCACCCACTCAACCCTAGGGGGCCCACTATCAACCTAACCGTAACCACTCTCATCCTAGCCGCACATCTTTTCATCCGAACGGTAGAAAATTTAGGAGGACGAAGGCTCCCATCCTCCTAAAAGGATAGTAGCTGAATTCTATATATAGTACAATCTAACGGTTGAAAATGATTAAAAGTTAGATCTAACGGTCAAAAATTTGATAGGACAAAGGCTTCTATCCTCTTAAGAGGATAGTAGCCGGACTCTATATATATATATATATATATATATATATATATATATATATATATATATATATATATATATATATATATATATATATATATATATATATATATATATATATATATATATATATATATATATATATATATATATATATATATATATATGTGGATAACTCCTTTTTTATTATAAAAAAAGAATCTGATTTTTTTAAAATTACTGCAACAAACAAATGCACATGGCCAAGTGCACAGTGCATGTTGTCCTCCTCGTTTCACGCTTGCGTTGCCCCACGAACGTACGAAGCTCTCTCCTCCACATTTGAGGGAATAATAGTTTACAAACTTTGGTTCGATTATTGGAATTAATGTGTTTTCTTTTAGAAAAAAAATATATCAATCACATGATTTCAATTGAACCTGTCGGGTCGGACAGGTTGGACAGTGAGTTTTCTTAATCCGATCCGATCGAAAACTAATCACACTAAATCTTGAACTAATACATTTCGGGTTTAGTATTAAAGCATTTTTCATCATTATGATCCTATAATCTATATATATTTAATTTTTTCATTATAGCGAATAAGTTATAATTCTGAATACTTTATTGTGATAATGTAGATGTAATTAATCTTGAGTACTCCAAGTATTCAACAGTTCATTGTTTGCATATGCATCAAACAAAGTTATGTGTTCTTACATATATATATATATGTTTCTTGATCCGTACGCCATGTATTAATTATAATTCTGATTAAGAAATTCATATATTTTGACGGGCGGCATATATGTTAAAATTTATCCACATTTTGACGTATATATATCTTGTTTATGGCTGGACCGCTTGACTAAAATATGACAAATTAGTTGGATACAAGTTATGCATACACTCTCGAAAATAACTTTGTAACAATGACATGCATACTGTGTCTCTTAAGTAAAGATTATGTAGAAAATTTTACTATCTATACTGTTTTAAGATTTAAGCATGGTACACGGTGAATATCAGATTAAAGCATTTCAGATATACGAATCATTGCATATAAAAATACAGGTATCTTGTGTTAAGTTTTGAAATTACAGCTTCGTCAAAATATTTTATTACATATAGTTGTATAATAATATACATGTATTTTGCTGTAAAAGCAAATGAAAGCTCATCTGAAGCAACTAGAAAAGTATATACCCTGTGGAGAGGGAAAAGGACAAATTAGAGGTACGAAGATGACGAGAGAAAGAGTACACCAAATCAAAAAGTGGGTGTATTATTGATGATTTGTTGTCATTATGAGGTTGACTAATATCCCATGTGTCAATCAAATATATATCTTCAGCTAATTATTTATTACCCTTAACTAAACTACTATTTGGGATCTTAATTATTAAATCTCTATCGAAGTTTCATGTAGATGCATGATGATAAACTTTAATTTGTTATACTTGATCATTGAACTCTAATTTCTATTTTTAATTGATCAATATTATTATTATTAATTTTTTCTTGACAAAAAATGATATTGTAAAACTGATTTATGTAAGTAACTTCTTATTTTTGAAAAAATATACGATAATAATTGATTCAGCTCCTATATTTCATTTTCATTTAATCATTAATCATCTACTATATTATTTATTAGCAATAGTATTTTGGTTGCTGAATTAGGTATCGCGCATTCCTCTATTAAAAATTTTAAGACGAGGTTAATAACTAGTAATCCAACTATAATTTGATTCAATCACACTAAATAAAACTTAAATATATGATCTAACTAAAACTTTATATTAATCTCAACGACCATCATTGCAATTTCGCGAGGAGCTCTCGAATGAGTTGGATTAGGGTGAGCAATTGAATCACGCTGTGTAAATCTCAAAGTAAAATTAATTTACTATAAAAAATTTCGTTATGTTTTTTTTATGAGGCTTGGGAGAAGCATTCCCAAGTATCTCCACTGTGTAGGATTCGTCTTATCTAAAATATTCCTAATCCACGTCAGATAAGGAATAAATCTAAAATATAAATTTTATTTTGTTTAAATATATATCTATTATTATGATATTTAGTTAGAATCGGACCAGGATTAATACTCTTCTATAATTTATAAATATATGATGGATTGACCATAAATAATATATAAAGAAAATTAGAACTATCTCTTCATAGAAATTCTCTCCCTCTTTGGTTTACTTTATGGCATCATCAGAAACCCTAGAAATTTGGGCGGTACGCTGCGATTACAGCTCTACTAACCGATTTGCAACAAAAAAGATCAACTCTGCAGGAAAAAAGTGCTAACCACAGAGACGAATTAGGCGGATCAAGAAATTCATAAAATAAGCAATATAAATTTCGCAGCGAAAAGGTATGTAAAATTTATGTGATTTTTTTTATCGTGAATTGGTTCATAATTTACAACAATATCAAACTACTTTATTGAAGAATAAATTGCACCATTATTTTAAATTTTTTGATATTTTAAAGTGTCTTAATTTTTTTAAAAAATTTGGCGTTTTAAAGCATCAAAATATATCTCATAGACGCATGGCATAAGTGTCTTTTTTTGCCGACGCTTTTAATATAAATAAACTAATTTGAGACCGACACTTTACTCAATATACGTGCTTAAATAATTTGTTTTTTTTAATGAATTCAAAAGCAAGAAGGGTATTACCGTCATTTAATTAGGACTCACGATGACCAGGTCAAATCTCCCTTCACAAACCGCTCCCCCATATCTCACCACGACCACTCAAAGTTCAATTCCATTCACATCCCCCCCCTCTCTCTCTCTCTCTCTCGCGAAGCATAAGCAAGAAACATTAATGGTGAATGAACCCAACATGAAGAAGCCCCATGCAGTGGTGATCCCCTACCCCCTCCAAGGCCACGTCATCCCCTCCGTCCACCTCGCGACGAAGCTCGCCGCCCGCGGCTTCGCCGTCACCTTCGTCAACACCGAATCCATCCACCACCACACCACCCTCTCCCTCCAAAACACCCACAACAATAACAATAACAACGACAACGACAACGACAACAGCAACGACAACAGCAACAACAACCATGGTGATGATATATTCGCGGGGGCGCGAGCGTCGGGCCTCGACATCCGGTACGAGGTCGTGAGCGACGGCCTCCCCGTGTCCTTCGACCGGTCGCTCCACCACGACCAGTTCATGCAGGCGCTGCTCCACGTGCTCTCCGCGCACGTCGAGGAGCTCCTGCGGCGCATCGTCGCCGACGCCGACCCCCCCGTCACGTGCCTCGTCGCCGACACCTTCTTCGTGTGGCCGTCGGCGATCGCCAAGAAGCTCGGCATCCCCTACGTCTCCTTTTGGACCGAGCCCGCGGTTATCTTTACACTGTATTATCACATGGACCTCCTCATCAACAACGGCCACTTCTCTTCCAAGCGTACGTACCTACGCACATGTGTTGTTTTTTTTTCTTTTGAATAAAACTATATATCTATATATGCCTATAGAATTAAACTGGAATGCTTCTAATAGCACAAAATTACTAACGCTATTAGGTTTTCGGCTTTTAGATGAAGTGATGTGTGGTTAGAATAATAATGGTTCTTTAGGATTGATGATGGTTGATTGAATAGTATGATCTAACGGATGAAAATGATCAAGAGAATACATCAAACGGTAAAAAATTTGGTAGCCACCAAGTGCTTGGTGTTATTAGAAGCACCCAGACGGACTCTCTATATATATAGTTTTATACTAGGGATTGCTTGGTTGCACGTAGTTGCAACTACACTGTAATTATCATTACATACAAATTCAAATCCACCGTTTGGTTTCATATATTTGAATCCAATTGCTGCAGTTGGAGCGATGGCGAAATTGGCGCAGCTCCAATTACAGTAGTTAGAGAGTAATATTAAACAAAAGTAAACTTATCTTCCTAATATCTTGCAAACAGAAAATAATTCGTTTTACCTAAACACATTCTCTAAAGAGGGGAAAAAAATTCATTCCATAAAAATGAAGTACAATATATGTAAAAATTTAAATTATTTAAGCCAAAAGTACACATGCCAAGTTGCAATATCAAAGTCTTATTTTGTAACAGTTATGTCACAAAAAAATAATAACATTTTTTATATAACATTTTTTAATTAAAAATTTTAAGTTTGCATAAAAGTATAATAACATTTTTTATTTGGCATTATGTGAAATAAAATTGCCATAGATGTAGATCATTCAATGCCTGATATATATGGCACAATAAGATTGGTTGGATACAAAATATCTGTTTTCATTTAATTTGAGATTGCAAAGGTCTAATCAAGAGAGCATGACATTAAAATGATGGCAAAAAAAAAATTGTTATTAAACTTTTGTGCAACATGAAATTTTTTAATTGAATTATGTTATTTCTTGTTAAAATATTTGTTAAGGAAAAGATTTTCTCTAAATCCAAACAGTTCACATATTTTACTAGTTCGTTTTTTATAGTAGAATTTCCTTTTTTTTTGTTTTTTTATAATTAGTGACAATTTATTGGTAATAATTATCTATGATAGAGAAAAATCGGACGGATACGATTAAGTACATACCAGGAGTGGCGTCGATCGAGCCAACCGAGCTAATGTCGTACCTACAGGAGAGCGACACGTCATCAGTGGTCCACCAAATCATCTTCAAGGCTTTTGAAGACGCCAAGGGCGCGGATTTCGTGCTCTGCAATACAGTATACGAGCTCGAGCCTACCACCATCTCAGCGCTACAAATTGAGAAGCACTTTTATGCAATTGGCCCTATCTTTCCTCCGGGATTCACCCACAGCCCGATCGCAACGAGCCTGTGGGCGGAGTCCGACTGCTCTCACTGGCTCGCCGCGCAGGCCCCCCGGTCGGTCCTCTACATCTCCTTCGGGAGCTACGCGCACGTTAGCAAGCGCGACCTGCACGAGATCGCCCGCGGCTTGCTGGCTAGCAAGGTGAGGTTCATTTGGGTGCTGAGGCCGGATATCGTGAGCTCCGACGAACCCGACCCGTTACCTGGCGGGTTCGAAGAGGAGAGTAAAGGACGAGGCATGGTAGTGCAGTGGTGTAGCCAAAAAGAGGTGCTATCACACCCATCAATAGGTGGCTTCTTAACACATTGTGGTTGGAACTCAATATTGGAGAGCATTTGGTGTGGGGTCCCAATGTTGTGTTTCCCTTTGTTAACGGATCAATTCACTAATAGGAAATTGTTGGTTAAGGATTGGAGAATTGGGATTGGGATTGGTGAGCTCAATAGTGTCAACAAAGAGGTGGTTTCAAAGAGGATTGATGGGTTAATGAAAGGGAAAGAGGGGGAGGAGATTAGAGAAGAGATTAAGAAGGTGAAGATCGCGCTTGAGAGCGCGATTAGCCCTAATGGTTCCTCGACGAAGAATTTCGATCGGTTCGTTTCGGACTTAATGAATTACGATCGCAAAATGGATGGTGATCATCAAGTGAATAATGGTGGCCATGTAATGAGTTAGAACTTAAGTTACATACTTGAGAATTTCTTGGATTTTATGTTAATGTGCATCTACTTTATTTATTTGCTCTATTGTATTAACGGATGCATTTATATTTAGTTTATATGATATGTATGTAGCAGGCTTAAATAATGGACTTTCATGCTTCTAAGTTTGGATTAGGGAAAAGACATGATCGATTAGACGCAGATTTCATTCAGACTCCATATGTTAATTTTTTTTTTTTTTTTTTTTTTACATCACGTGATCAGACCATCTATCTGAAGGCGAGATCAAACTCTCCATCGTCGGTGTTTTAATTTAAGTTTGCTCAGCATCAACGAATCTAAGCGATGGTTGAAATAGATCTCTCCGTAACTAGATAGATAGGATTATATTGCAGAAATGTTCTGCGCAACCGATCTCCAGAAGATCTACGCTCACATCTGTTTTTCCTATAGATAAATGTAATTCATGTGGTGAAACTGCTTCCATGTGAAATAACTGATTATTTTCTAAGTTTGATGTTCCATGTGAAATCACTAATCGCTTTTCCAAAGTATCAAATAAATCATGATTAGTACCTTGTTCTATTAATTGGACATAGGAGATAAAGTATCATATAATGGAGGAGGAATTACAAAGTTGTTTGAGTACATCCAAGCTCTTGGCCTTTTGCTAAGACAAAAGGAAGGAAAAGGATGGCTACAGCAAGAAGGAATCTTGTATCTTTGCTATTCTACAATAACTTACTACAATTCAATGTGTACTTTTGTGGCTTCGAAGCACAAATTCTGCAAGAAATTTGCTTGTAACAAGTAATTGATGCTTTCTACTTTGTTGAGGCGATATTTGTTTTCATCATCATCTATAGTATTACTGTGGCTTTAGCGAGGACCACCATAAAATTGACACATAATAAGATTCTGATTATTTTTTTTATTTGAGAGAAAGATAACATGTTATCCGTTTTGTTTATTTTTTTAGAAATAAACTTAGCTGGAAATGTGAATCAACTAGGATTCGAACTTGGAACCTCGATACCGAGCACCAAGTCCTTTGCCACTTGAGCTAGGGACGGTCAGTATAAGATTCTGATTATCACTATGAAAAATTGAGAGAGAGAGAGAGTTGTCAGAAAACGATATTTTTAATATTTATATTTAACACTATTCACTTAGAATATTTTTTTGATAATTTATTTATGCTACATAATCTAACAAATTTTTTATCAACTTTTTAAATTATTATAATTATTATTTATTTTACCATTTTTGATATTTGGATTAATATTATTACACAAAGGGGACCCCTAAACCCTAGGAGGACCACTCAACCCTAAGAAGGATCACTATCATTACGAACTTACAATACTTGATCCAAAGGCAAAAAAGTTGGAAGCACGAACTCCCTTATACTTTCGATAACATAGTAGCTCTACACTATATATATATATATATATATATATATATATATATATAGAGTCCGGCTGGTATACTATCGGTAGCACGGAGGCCTCCGTGCTACCAAGTTGATTTCGATGATGCGGTTTCCAAATCGACGATCGGATCCGCTAGACTTGATCTACACTATTGAAAGTGTTTGGAAACTAAATTTCATAATTTTTCGATATCATTTACCTATCAAACGAGTAGTCGAAAAATGAATGGCTGAAAATAAAAATTTCATAAAAAATGATGATAAAAGGCTTAAATTTAAGATCAGAGATAATGATCTTACTCTAAATAATTCAAAGAATTTTCTATAAAAATTTTATCAGATTTGGATTGTTTTACACCGTTAAACTTACAAACGCATCTCATCTACCATTGAAATTGTCAATTTTGAGACCCTTTGATCACTAGCCAAATAATGTCGAAAAATTATGAAATTTAGTTTCCAAACACTTTCAATAGTGTAGATCAAGTCTAGCGGAGCCGATCGTCGATTTGGAAGCCGCATCATCGAAAACAACTTGGTAGCACGGAGGCCTCCGTGCTACCGATAGTATACCAGCCTAGCTCTATATATATATATATATATATAGGGTCCGGCTACTATACTCTTATGAGTATGATCGCATTCGTACTCATAAGTTTTTCTCGATGATGGAGCTTTCGAATCGACGATCCATACCGTTAAATATTATCTAGAGCATTTAAAACTTCTAGAAATTAAATTTCATAATTTTTTGACATCATTTGCCCTATGATCAAAAGATCTCAAAGTAGACAATTTTGAACGGCCGGTATGGGATACTTGCTCGTTTAACGGTGTAAAAGAATCGGAATCTGTTGAATTTTTGATAGAAAATTTTATTTACTATATAGATAAAGATCAATAACTCGGATCTTAAATTGAAGAATCTGATCATCCATTTTTAGGACGTCGTTCAATTTTGACCGTTCATTTTATGCCCACTTGATGGACTTTATAACGATTTCGAAAAATTACGAAATTTATTTTCTAGAAGTTTTAAATACTCTAGATCATATTTAACGGTGTGGATCGTCGATTCGGAAGCTCCATCATCGAAAACGACTTATGAGTACAAAGGATCCTATACTCATAAGAGTATAGTAGCCCTACCATATATATATATATATATATATATATATATATATATATATATATATATATATATATATATATATATATATATATATATATATATATATGAGTCCGGCTGTAATACTATCGATAGCACCAAGGGCTTGGTGCTATCGAGTTTTTCACCGTTAGATTTAACCCTTTGATTATTTTTACCCGTTAGATTATACTATTCAACCAACCACCCACTCAACCCTAAGGGGCCCACATCATCCTAACCGCACATTTCTCAATCCAAGGGCTAAAAAACTAATAGCACCAAGCCCTTGGTGCTATTAATAGTATTCCAGGCTAGTTCATATATATATATATATATTAATATAATTTTCTTTCCAAAAGATCTAAGTAGGGGATTGGTGACATGTGCCACTTGAGCCATTGAAGTTTCTTACATGTTACTATCACCATTTCTACATGTTTCCATTGTTGTCCCTTTCAATTTTTTCTATAGGGGCTAATTCTACTTGGCTCCATCCAATTAACCATGACTGTAAGGATCAACCAAAAGGATTCCATGCACCTTGTGATCCCATCCAACCACTAGTGTGGGTGCACTGGCCTTATATATCAGATGTGACACATTATTATTATTATTATTATTATTATTATTATTATTATTATTATTATTATTATTATTGTTGTTGTTGTTGTTGTTATTGCATATTAATGATTATATTAACATTTTTGAAATTACTAATAACGCATTCATGTATTGATCCTAGTGATCACCATTCATTTCTTAAAATCGACTATGCTTAAGAAATGCGATTTGAGCTTAGTAAGTTTATCACAATACACCATTGTGATTACATGGATATTAACCCTGATATATATGATAATAGTGTCTATATGTATAGATTATTTGTTTTTCAGCTTAGTTTTAATTTCGATCGTCTAATGCATTACATGGTTGTTTCGAAATCTTAACCGCTTCTCAGGGGCCACCCATTCTAAAACTACGCTAGTCCTAACATACTTAACCCTCTTAACCTCTTGAGCCTAGTCATCACTAAAAATACTGCAGTCGGATTTAGAAATTTAGTCTAATTATTTCTTATATATATGACTATTTCAATTTCTGAGAGTGCTACAAACAGTAGTATTATTTTCGTCCCTGCCCAATCCGAAGTTCGCATAAAAAATTCGCCATCCCAGATACGAATCATGTGAATAAACAAACTGAAACTGATGAACTGGATTAGATGGGTTTAACACTAACCCTAAAAAGTTTTATGTAGTTCACCTATACTGGAGCCCATGGGCCGGAATCGGTCGGATCCGGCCACAAAATAAACAAATTGGTGGTCGGGGCTTGGACCGGACATTAATTTTTAGGCCCAGCCTGGATTGGGCTCGGTTTTCTCAGGTCCAATCTAGTACATTTGTTGAATGTAAAATATGAAAAACATTGTTACTTAGTAGTTTATGTTTTTAAAAGTAAACGGTTATTTCACATGATATCAGAAAAGACGGTCTGGAGCTTGAATCTTAGTAGGCGTGTAGGCTTGTTTTAGAGATTGCAATTTTTCCCGCGCATTCAGGTCTCTACAGGGATTCGTCCTGAATAGGGTAGACACTTCCCCCGCCCCGCACAATCCTTGATCTCAACAAAATTATATTATATGATATTATATAATTTTTAATATATTTATAACTGTAGAATGTTAACTTTGATGCATTTAATATATTTTTAATTTAATTATGTATTTTAAATATATTAAAACTTTCATACAATATAATAATATTAATTGCTATATATTTTTATTATTTTGATGTGCCATGTTTAATAATTTGATGTGAAAAATATAAACTAAATAATTAAATAAAATTTAAACCAATTTAAATTAAAATTAAACTAAATTTAAATAAAAAAAATTAAGTAAGCATATTTTTTAAAAATTTGCCGAGTCTTTGCGGGGATGGGGATTCCCGTCGGGACGGGGATGGGACGAAGACGGAGATTATGAAAACCCACGGGGGCGGGGACAGGAACGGGCCCCATCACCGCCCTACCTTGTTGTCATCCCTAGTTTACTTATTTACTCATTTTTCTCTCATTAAATTAGATCTATGTTTTCAATCCATAAAAAAAGTCTCGAGCCCAAGCGTGAGCTAGGGCTTAAACTTAAAAATATACAACAATGCCATTCCTTAGTAGTTTAGAATTTTAATGGGTTGTTTTGCATGGATATGGAAAGTCCAACATGAAATGCATGTTCTCTATAAATCTATGCATGATTAATGCAACCTGATTTTAAAAATCTTCTTTATAAAAGTTTTATCACTACTCCAAACCAATCATTAGGGATGTCAACGGGTCGGATTCGGGACGAATTTTTAAAAACCAGAAATCCGAACCTGAACCCGAAACCGACGGATTTTAAAAATCCATATCCAAACCCGAACCCGAACCCGAACCCGAAAATCCGAACCCGAAACAATTATTTCTCTTTTCAATATTTCAAAATATATTATATTAAATTGAAAATTTTAAAATAAAAATTCAAATATAACATCAAATTTTTATATACATATTATATATAATGTAATATAATGTAAAATGAAATCGGGTTCGGGTCGGGTACAGTCAAAATCTATATCTGTCGGATTTTTATTTTTGATATTCATATCTGAAATCATATCCGTTTAGCATCGAGTAAATCCGCTCCGTTCGAGTTCGGGTTCGGATAAAATTTCGGGTAACAATCATATTATGCCACACAACATGGTAAATAATCTGAGTCAGAAATAAAATTATAATTTTATATTAAAATAATATTTTTTAAATAATTATTCTTGCATTATTTTGTAGAGAGATATTTAACTGAACATGTTTACTATGCCCACGTAGAATAACTGTGATAAAAAATAATTTCTCCGGTCATGAATCCGTCTTTTAAAACTGATTGTCGAATCACCAACAAAAATAAAATCCAAATTTTAAATAAATAAAAGAAAAACATCAAATACCACTCATGTGGTTTCACACTTTCTCACTTTATTATCCTCTGCTTTAAAGTGTATCACTTTACTACCATGTGGTTTCATTTTTCTCTTTTCGTTATTTTTTTGTTAATTTTTTCGCTAAATCAGTGAGAAAGCTAAAACCACATGGTACTAAAATGAATATTCGATAAATCAGAGGTGAGTTATCTAAATTTTTTTTCTATATGATTTAACGAAAAAATTAGCGAAATGAACAAGAAAAAAGAAAAAATGAAACCACAGGATACTAAAGTAATACATTTTAAATCACAAGATACCAAAGTGAGAAAATACGAAAGCACATGAAAAATATCTGAAGTTTTTTCATAAATAAATTATACATATAACCATTGTGCAGAAAATTCGTACATATTATATTGTTAAAAATTTGGACCCGTCCAATGGGTCCCACATTGAGTAGCCTCTTTTCCAATTTGGTTTTAGAGAAAGAGAGGGGGGAAGTGGGTCCCGCTGTGTCAGTGCACGCACGTGCGTGGGGTAAGTGGAGGGGGTGCACGTGTGAGTGGGGCCACGTTGAAAAGCCTCGTCCTTGGCAGTTTGAAAGAGGATGAGGGGAGAGGAGAGCATTCCCACGTGCTTCGACGAGACGCACGAAAGGTGTGATTAAAGAAGGCCTCGGTCTCTGCGCCCACCCCCACCCACACGTGCTCCCTCCCGGGTCCCACACCACGACGACATTTATTACGCAGGGCGCCACGTGTCACTTAGAGAAAAAAACAAAAAACTTATTTCATGCATTTAAAAAAGATTTTTTTTAGCAGAGTTGAGCTACTTTTTAACCGTCGAATCGATTCAAAATTCGTACAGTTTTGTTAAATCTCTTTTATTAGTATTGTACGAATTTTAAAACGATCAGACGGCTAAAAAATTACAAGCACAAAATACTCCTGTACATTTTTTAAAATCACAAGAACTTAACTCTTTTTATTACTGTGCGGTATAATTAAGATTTATTAATTCCAAATGATTCATATTGTGCAACGTTAATAATAATAATAAAATAATAATAATAATAATAATAATAATAATAATAATAATAAAGTTCTAATTATGTTTTTATGCACTATGGAGATATTCGATATCCAATAGCATTGTTTTAATATAAAATAACTATGACATAAAGTATTTTCACGCGTTGACAATATTTGACAAATTCCAAAATTTAAACTGGTAAATAAAAATATTATTTAATAAAATAAACTTGTTTTTCTAGTAATATGGAAGTTTCTCTAAAATCGAATTTATTTTGAAGGATTAATCAGATATCCATGACCAACTAGATCGAGCACAAGTGTTACGTACCATGTAAATTGTTAAAGGCTACAACAAATTCTAAAAGCTTGAATTGAGACTAATATTATATGAAAGGGCTAGCTCGAATCCAATCCAAAAGCGTAAACTGCTGGATAGCAAAATCTTTCTTATTATATATAAGTAATATTTTTTTTAAAAAAATTATGTAAAACTACTTTTCCTACCACAAATATTGATTATATCTAATTAATAAATCTATTTCTTCGTTATATATAATATGTTCTGTTAGTATTTTTGTTCATTTGTGTTATCAAAGATTATGAATTTTCAAAGCCAGATCAATAAAACAAAGTTGCCAAAGAGAGAACAACCTTGTTTAATTTCTTCTTTTTTTATATATATATTTGTCAAATATTTGACCCCACTGATTATCATGTTAGCAAAAAAACCTACCGGGAGTTTTATTTTTAATTAATGATACTATATAATTTTCGAATATTTAATAATCATATTTGAAGAGGCTAAGTTAATAATAATAAGTGGCATACATGTTCACTTGGAACAAGTTAAAATATAACTAGCACTAATGTAAAACTATATATTTAATTACCACATATATGTAATAATAGAGAACCAAAAAATCGTTAATTATCAAAGTGAGGTAACTTTTCCTTTTTTATTTTTTCCTTCTCTTAATTTTCACGAAATTAAAACGTTTGAAGATACTTTGAAGATCTAGTAGATAATCAAAAGACCTTTGTTTTACTCCACAATTACTTCTTAAAAACACTTAAAAGCAGAGCCTTTCACAAAGAAAAAGAAAATAAAAAATGAAATATTTATTTATTTTTTTATTTTTTATTTTTTGAGAGAAAGGTAGCACGCTACCCGCTTCGTTTATTTCTTTTGAAAATAAACTTATCTTGAAATGTGAATCAATAAGAATTCGAACTCGGGACCTCGGATACCAACCACCAAGCCTTTTGCCACTTGCGCTAGGGAGCAAGTTAACTGTGGGAGCAAATTAAAAACCCCTAGGCCCAGGGAGAAATGAAATTACATTTAGATCCATCCAATAAAAAATTGTTGCAAACAAAATTTACCTTGATTAGATCATATATATGGCTTTAATGATCACCAAAATGCCAACCAAACTCACACATTCTAAAGCATTCACTGTCATAAAGAAACTGACTAATTAAATCGTTGCGAACAACGTGTAATTAACATGCAGGAACTCATTAACATTATTCCCATGATCAATTAAGCATTGTAATATATAGCTACATATATATCAACCTACCTTATAATATTATAACTAATGCATTGATATGTCAATTACAGCGTACGTACGTACTTCTTTCAAATACATGCATGCGCTCATTATACATGATAGAGAAACTGATCAAGAATCCGTTCCATCTCTCCAGCATACGAGCATCGCGATACAGCGTCGCAAGATGTAGAACTTCGCTCTCTTCTCCTTCACCACCCGCCGACACCGCCAGCGAAACGTGTTACGTGGAAAACTCTCTTCACTCTTTTCCATTTCTCCCCCCACCCTCTCTTGCTATTTTTCTCTATGTTCTTATAACTTGAACTAAATAGGGGAGAGAGAGAGGGGGAGAGAGAGAGAGAGAAGGAAAATAACTAGCTGGTGGTGCTTTTAAAACTGTTGTTGGTGGTTGCTCTTGTAGTCTTTAAAGGATTTGAGATCTCATTGCTCAAAGGAAGACCCTGAGAGAGCTCTTATGTCCTTTTGCATTAATGGTGCAAGTCCACCACACCATAACCACTAGTATATGCACGGTGTTATACTATGTTGTCGAGATATAGAAAAGGGTATGTATCATATTTGATGTGTGGGACCAAGATGACTAGACTTGTTTGGCTTTGATCACACCTATGTTGTTGAGCCTGGGTTGAGAAAATCTTTAAATGTAGTTATAGTGCCTAGCATTTGGTTCTGTTTCTGTTTCTGCTTTTACCTTCGACTGCAGTCACGTATCTAATTTTCTCTGGCTAAAAGAGCTCGACGTTTCTGCTATGACGGGAAGTAGAAATGTGAATTTGATAAGAGCTTGACTTCTTGGCTCTGTTTGTAGGAGCTAGTTCTACTCGTGAAATAATAATAAAGTAGAGCTATTAGAAGAAACATAATATTAAAATATGCAACTTCGGTAGCCCCTTTCTATAGCAAAATCAGAAGAATCAAGTTTAACTTTTTGTTTTTGAAGTTTACAATCTTACTTTTGCTTTTTCATTAAAAGTAGCTAGCCTCTAGATTTATTTTTTTTATTTTTTGCCAAATGCTTACTACAGGAGCCAAACATTCCCTTAGACCAAGAAGTTGAAGCTTCTAATTATATAGCGTTTCCTAAAAAGGCCAACAGATCCTTCAATGCCCTATGTACACTAGGGGATGTGACACTAAAAAACTGGCGCATATACATTGGAAGGTATCCAAGAGGAGTGTGAGAGGAATCTATACTATTTCAACCCAAGAAGCTGTGGGATCATGCTCGTAATTTATGTCACCCAATTGTACCATATATCTGTTTTATTTATTTTTTTTTTAGAAGTAAATTTAGCTAGAAATATAAAGCAACTGAACCTCAAACTTGAAACTTTAGATATCAACCATCAAGCTTTTTACCATTTGCGCTAGAAATGATCAGTTATGCTAATGGTTAGTTGTTATTTGAAAAGCTACGTTGGCTTATGCACATGAAAAGAAGCACTTCTAAGAATTTTTCTCATAGGCGTTGAATTGAGCTTTTACTTTTAGGGGCCGAAATAAACTTATCCTGATCTAGCCAGGTGCCACAACTATTCAAACCTGGTTTAAAGTTAATTTTGGATCTAAAATAGTAAGTTAATTTATTGAAATAGTGGGATAACTTATGTGTTACCTAAACATGTGAATAACATATTCCAATAAAAAAAATGAAATTCTGAAATGCAAATTAAATAAAAAGATGGATATTCATGAGGTGGAAATCCTATGCTGGAGAAATTTGATATATTCTTAAAAAAGTAATTCCACACAAATTTCATAGATATTTTTGAAGGAACAAAAATGTTGTTATTCATATGAAATTTGATATATCTATTTGTGGAGTTAGATATTTTTGAAGGAACAAAAATGTTGTTATTCATATGACGCTAGTTAGTATCCCTTTTTTCTTATGGGTAATATTTCTGTTACCCCCTGAATTTTTGTGGAGTTTCACTTTTCCCTCCAAACTTCTAAAATAGACATCTAACACTCTAAACTCTGATATTTCATTCATCTTATTCCTTCCGTCAGTTTTCGATTAACGGAAAACTAACGGAAGGGTTAACATGAATGAAATATTAGAGTTTAGGGTGTTAGATGTCAATTTTAGAAGTTTGGGAGGTAAAGTGAAATCCCGCCAAAAATTTTTATATATATATATATATATATATAGCGCACCATTTTGAAGCAGGAAACATTGGTTGCAACCTTGTGCATGAACAAAATACAGCACAAAATGTGATTCTGCCGCTTATCTACGGTGGAATACGTGTGTGAGCACTCGGGTTCGCACAACAGATCACTCTGTGTACAAAATTTTTATTCGATTGCATGCAAGTTAGTTTATTTTCTCGAACTTCTGTATAAGTTTGAAGCTTCCAAATTCCAAAACCCTGATGATCGCCACTGGCCTTTATCTCGATAACAAATTGCTGAACCCCGACTCTCTTACGTCCCCGTTCACTATTGAGGAAGTTAAGAAGGCTACCTTCCAACTTGCAAGTGATAAGGCACCTGGGCCGGATGGCTTCCCCCTAATCTTTTTTCAATCTTTCTGGGACACAGTCAAGGAGTATGTCTTCAAGATTTTCGTTGACCTTCAGGAAGACAGACTCTTTACTGGCCCGATTGACTATTCCTACGTATGTCTCATTCCTAAGAAAGAAGGAGCTCGTCGCGTCAAAGATTACCGTCCCATCAGCCTTCTTAATGGAATCCAAAAAATCGTCTCCAAAGTCCTCGCGAACAGACTTGCCCAAGTCTTGCCCTCTATCATCTCCTCCACACAATCAGCCTTCCTACCGGATCGAATGCTGACCGATTCGTTCGCGACTGCATGTGAGTTAGTCGCTTGGTGCTCCAAGACCGGCACAGAGAGCATTAGTATTAAAGCAGATTTTGAAAAAGCCTTCGACATCGTCAGATGGCCTTTTCTGAAGAGTATCTTGTGTTGGATAGGGTGCAACGAGCAATGGTGGTCGTGGATTGAACAATGTATCTGTAACGCCAAAATAGTCATTCTTGTAAATGAGAAGCCGACAAAGTGGTTCAAAGCGGGGAGGGGCCTCAGACAGGGTGACCCTCTCTCCCCCTACCTCTTTTTATTGGTGGCTGACTGTCTAGCCAGGATGACCGAAGCTGCTAGGAAAAACAACCTAATACGCGGAGTTGGTCCTTCGGAGGATTGCCAGACAGTTATTATTCAATATGCTGACGACACAATCTTTTTTTGCGAACCTAGAAAACACTTCATGCGCAATCTACGGCTCCTATGGACAATTTTCGAATGGGCATCAGGCCTTAGGATCAACAAGGATAAATCTGAACTGTACTACCTGGGAAAAAATCAACACAAAGCTGATAGACTTGCTAATATCCTGGGTTGCAAAGTAGGCCACCTTCCTGTCCGCTACCTGGGCCTGCCGCTCCACAATAAGCAGTTACGTAAAGAGGATTGGGCTACTGTCATCAACCGTATTGAGTCAAGAATCGAAGGGTGGAAAGCAAAACTTTTATCCCAAGGGGGCAGACTCATCCTTGTCAACTCCGTTCTAACTAAACTACCACTTTTCTACCTCTCCATCTTCAAAGCGCCACTGTGGGTACTGCATAGGATCGAAGCCCTGAGAAGGGCCTTCTTTTGGAAAGGCGGCAACAAAGTCACAGGGGGTGCATGTCTCGTTAGTTGGAAATTGATCTGCAAAAGCAAGAAAGCGGGAGGGTTAGGGATCATAGATTTGGAATCAATGAACGTGGCTCTCCTAACTAAATGGTGGTGGCGTTTCTTCAACGAGCCAAACCTGCAGTGGAGTAAGTTGGTTAGGACCCTATATTATACAAGAAGAAGACCGCTGCACGAAGGCAGAGCATTCTTACCATTCTCGCAATGGTGGAGAAGTGTGGTCCGTTGCCGCAGCGTGTTCAAATGTGGTGTGAGCTACAAACTAGGAGACGGAAGAGATATTCGATTATGGTCTGACATCTGGTTAGGCGAAACCACCTTGCGGACAATGCTACCAGAGATTTTCGACAATCTGAGAAACAAGGAGGTTCGTGTGTCCCAATGTTGGAACCAAAATGGCTGGCGATGGCATTTCATTCGCCGCGGCATCGCCACGTCTAACCCGGCAGAAAGCCGCAGACAGACCAGAACGCTCAAGGACTTGCTTCAGCCACTCCATCCCTCCGCCGGACCCGACTCTGTTATTTGGCGCTGGACTACCAATCAAACGTTCACTGTCAAGTCTCTCTATCAATTCCTCAACGACTCTGGACTGAGAGATCATTTGAGCACTCATATCTGGGGACTCAAAATCCCCCTCAAAGTACAAATTTTCACCTGGTTGTTACTGCGTAAGAGAATTCCAACAGCAGATAGATTGATTAATCGGGGAATGCGCGTGGACCAACAGTGTGTTTTCTGTGTCTTCAACACGGAAACCTGCGATCACCTCCTTTGTCACTGCGTTTTTTTAGATTCCTCCTTGCTAGTGCCGATGGCTTGGAAGATCTCGCTATGGTTTCCGGTGACGTCCGTCAGCTGTGGGAAAGTGCGATGAGCCTTAGTGACGCGGCGAAAAGGTCTAAAACGTTAACCCATCTGACGGCAATCTGGTGGGTCGTCTGGACAGAAAGGAATAACGCCATCTTTCGAGATCAACTATACAGTCCCTCGCGCTCTAAGGATCGTGTCAACCTTCTGGCGGCCTCCTGGATCGAGCTCCTGTGACAATCGCCCTTGGAATCTGGTTTTAGTCATTGCGTCGCTTCTTTTTATGTTGCTCCTCTCAGCTACACTCCTCCTTCTCCTCCTTGCTGTTTTTCTCTACCACATTTTCGCCTCTTTACTATCCCTGGAAGCCTTAGCTGCTTCCATCTCTGTATGCCAAGTTCGTTTTCTTCAATGAATGAAGCGGGTGGCTTGTTACCTTTCTCTCAAAAAAAAAAAAAAAGAGTTTCTTAGGTCAACTAAATCCTAAACCCATGTGATGGAGGCCCAAAAAGCCCAAAATCACCCAATGGGCCTCTTTACGTGGAAATCTTCAAATAGTATATTTTGGGCCTTTGTTTACGATTATATATGTTTCTATGATATCTTTGTAGCTCATATTAGTACTATGAGCTACTACTAATAATATAGATATCGTGCAATTAATTTTAACTTTTAAGAGGTACGCACACATGCAAATATGTATATTTCGAGGGGCATATGCGCATAACCCTTACAAAGAGTTTCTATATAAATAAATGGCCTAAATTAATGAAAATATTTTCATTTTCATTGGGATCTAAGATGACAAAAAAATCTCAATTATAGACCCCTTTGGACCAAGGTTTATCATTCCTTTTAGTGAAAAGAGAGTTCGTGGCCTGCAAAGAATCTACACACGAATTATCACGTCCCCGTCCAAATAGATAGCAGATTTTTGAGATATTAATTAATGCATGAGATGCCAAGGGTGGGAAAATTCGGATTCGCGAGTCGTGTTCGTGTTTGACAAAAGTTTGAAAATTGCTGAATTTTTTGTGACAAGATGCTGAATATTCGAATGTTAGAAATATATTTGCGTCGTAATTGTGTCACAATTGTGTCACGTGTGTCGTCATTTTTGGATCATGCAGAATCTCAATTTCGTGTTGTGTTGATTTCAGATATTTTTTGTGCAGTAATTTCACGTCATGTTTTATTTTGTGTCGCATAATAGAATAAGACCAAAAACTTGATACCATATTACCCAAAAGTCGACAATAATTGTGAATTGCTTTATACACCCTCCACTCGCATGATGAAGATAAGAGATAGACCGTGTTATGCGTTGCGATGGCAAAGATAAAGGAACAGATAGCATAACATCAGATAAAATTTACATTTTCGATTTTTCATAGAACCGTAAGAATCATATCTTAATCAAATCAGTAAGATAAATATCACTTGTGGACCGTAAGCGCTAACCAACTATCCCAAAAGCACGTGCTTTTGGGATAGTTGATTAGCGCTTACGATACACAAGTAGTATCAGAGCCAGATGTCACAGGTTCGATTCCTGCATGCTACAAATTTATGCAGGTGCTGGAGGAGAGATTGTTGGCTTAAATGGGCCAGTATACTACCCTGTGGCGGGAGGTCGTGTTGGGCCAAGTCATATTCGAAATGACGTGAGGCTGATTAGGCCAAGTCACAATTGAGACTCGTGGGCGATGTATCTGTACACTTTAAGTGAATTAGTTGCGTACTTTTAACAGCTTGAGTTTTTGGGATTAATGATTAGCGCTAACGATCCGACAAGATCCACATAGCATGCTATTACTTTCGAAAATAAATAAAAATATTTATTTTTTGCCCATCAAATTAATTAGCGCAATTCTATTTGTATGAACTCTATAAGAATCTTAAAATAGAGAGAGCTTTAGGCTCCATTTTGGATTGCAAAAAAATTGAATTATGTACAGTGAGAAAATATGACGACTCTATTTATTTTCATCTATATTTTCGCGTTCTGGATATTTAATGAGATGGTTACAATATATTTTCTGCGGTTCTATCGGAGAACGCAGAAGCATATTTTCGTATGCTCTCGGTCTAATTTATTTTATCTATTACCGTTAGTTAGATGAGCTTCAATACGAAATAGTCTCTTAATTTTTTTTTTTTTTTTTCCAGTATTGCCTGTAGGCCCCATAACCTAAACCCGTGTTATCTGAAAAGTTAATTAGGTTATTTTGATGCGTCCGTACGACCCCTCCATGTGAGTTGTCCAGCGCCCGCGACCACTCAAATAATTATTCCGTGCACCCGGTGCATCCATACATCAATCTAGCTCGTACACCGCGTCATCGAAAAAAACTCTACTGTAAAGGTATCGAATAAAAGAGGAGTTGGTACTAGCTAATCAAAGTAGTTGGTTGTTAATCTGAATGAAAAAAGAGGTCAGAGGTTCGAGTCTCGAGTCTCAATTTTGCCTGTTAGTTTATTTAGTATAGAAGCCTACAGGCTATAGGCAACTTAAGACAACGTACTTAAAATGTTAACTTTTTACTCTGATATCACGTCAAATTATGTGAAATAATCATATTTTCTAAAGTTTTCTTAATTTAATATCTTGTTAAATTATGTGAAATAATTATTTTTCTTCAAATAAGCTATTGAGAGAGCAATGATTTTAGTATTTATACTTAACACTTCTCTTCAGGGAATGATGTTTTTATATTTTTATATTCAGTAATATATACACCCTCTAAAATAATGAGAAGTTATATATACCGCTTAGGCATATATAGTTTGGGATCATGGAACTAAAAGCACCTGCGCTTTTTTTTTTTTTTTCTCCAATACTATAAAATTACTAAAAATATTTTAACGCTACTTTTTGTTAGAGAAATTTGTCATGTTATTCTTTTTTAATTTGTTTGCTCATGAAATTTTAAGATCTCAACACAAAAGTAAGAACAATTTTTTCATTATAGGAATATTACTAGTGGTTTAACGATTGTTTTAAATAATATGACGAATCGTATCTACCTAATCATCAAAAATCATCTCAATTAGCAATATAATAGCACACATTTGTCGTTTTCACGGCTTAAACTATTTCAAATTAATTGAACTTTTGTCACGAAATAGTTTGAATTATCAAAATCTTGACCAGCACTAGCTCTTGATTTTAAATTGAAGAATCCTATTCTTTATTTTCATAAAGTTGTTTAGTTACAAACCTCCATGTTCTTAACAATTTATAGGTCAGAAAATAATTTTTTAAAATTTGAAAATTTGGTTTCTAGAAACGTCAAGATAACTACAGTACTATGACTCCATATACCATGAACTTCCTCTTTCTCTAGATCTCTCTCTTTAGATCTCTTATGTATATATGTACTTATGTAATATGTATGTATTTATAATAATCGAATAAAATTACATTAGAAAGGTATATATGTACAGAGTTGAGTTAGAATACTATCGATAGCAAACGGGCACTTTTGTCACCCATTTGTTCTCGATGATGGAGCTTCCAAATCGACGATCGGTACCGTTGAACATGATCTAGAGTATTTAAAGTATCTAGAAATCAAATTTCATGCTTTTTCGATATTATTTTCTTGTCCATCAAGTGGACACAAAAATAAATGGTTGAAAATAAATATCCTTTAAAAAGTGATGATAGGAGTTTTGTAATCAAGATCAAGAGTATAGATCTTGTTTTAAATAGTTTAAAAAATTTTCTAACAAAACTTCAATTGATTTGGATATCTTTACACCGTTAAATAAGAAAACGTCTCATATTGACCATTAAAATTATAAAATTTAAAACCCTTTAATCATTAGGCCAACGATGTCGAAAAAGTATGAAATTTGGTTTCTAAATACTTTAAATGCTCTAAATCATGTTCAACGGTGCCGATCGTCGATTTGGAAGCTCCATCATCGAAAATAAATGGGTGGCAAAAGTGCCCGTTTGCTATCGATAGTATTCTAGCTCAACTCTCTCTCTCTCTCTCTCTCTCTCTCTCTCTCTCTCTCTCTCTCTCTCTCTCTCTATATATATATATATATATATATATATATATATATATATATATATATATAGTTGGGCTACTATATTTTTATGAGTATAGGCCCCTCTGTACTCATAATTTTTCGGCCGTTAGATCTACTCCCTTAGCTCTTTCCACCCGTTTGATCATACTATTCAACCAACCACCCACTCAACCCTAGCTAGGGGACCACTATCATCTTAACCGCACATCTCTTCATCCAACGGTTGAAAACTTATGAGTACAAAGAGGCCTATACTCATAAGAGTATAGTAGCCCTAACCTATATATATATACCGTTAGATTATACAATTCAATCAACCACCCACTCAACCCTAGGGGGCCCACTATCAACCTAACCGTAACCACTCTCATCCTAGCCGCACATCTTTTCATCCGAACGGTAGAAAATTTAGGAGGACGAAGGCTCCCATCCTCCTAAAAGGATAGTAGCTGGATTCTATATATATATATATATATATATTGTGGAAAACAAAATAACTCCATTTTTCCTATGTGCTAAACAGATTCCAATAGATATACATAGTTCAGGATCTGTTACTGAGGCTACATATAAATTGTTCATAATGAAGCATGCCGTTGTGTTCTTCATTAAGGAAGCAACATCAAATAAAATAGGAGAAAATGAAGTGCATGCTCAGTGATCGCCATTAATCAACAACTCGGGAAGAGTAATCAATGCATTAGTCGCCGCCCCTACGAGACTTCGACGGGCCGAGGAGGCAAGCCGACATCTGATAAACCGACAAAAGCATCAATATTTAATCTAAGCATCGCGATCCTTGAAAGATACTCTCATGTTCTACTCTATTTATTTTATGTTATTGATCGGTTAAATGGTCCTTAGAAGCTAATAAACAATGTTCTATTACTAATATAATCACACACATTTTGTTGAACTATGTATGTAGTATCTATTACCTAGGAGTACCTTCACCAGTTAACACTTATATTAATTTCCTTAAGTCAAGTCGATGATAGTGGTACTATAGGTGTAGCACTAGGTCTCTCTAAATCATATGAAATGGATTGTTAATTTGGGTGTTTGTTTAAGGTTAATTTATGATATGGAATCTTGTTGAAATCAAGTAGTTGGTACACATTAGGATTTAGGACACTGAAGAACAATATCGAGAATAAATGGAGACTTTGTCAACATGTGATTCCATTAAGTCGGCAAATAGGGAATGGTTGGATCGTAGAAGGGGAATCTTTTTTACTATATGATCTAATAATGATCCATCATGTACCCATGTGACTTGGTGAGTTTATTTCACTTAAACCTTATGAACTAATCTTGTTTGTACACTAGCTCAAGATTCAACTCATTATAGAATGGAGATGTATCTCGTATATACTTTAGTACAGTGGAATATACTGAAACAATTAGTTTACGCATAAATTATTGTTTATGTAACTTAAACTTTAAGACCAATATTTGACTTTCATTTAAAAAAAAAGAAAAAAGAAAAAAAATGTTTGCCTTGTACATATGCAACTAATCTAAATTATTCACTTCTATGTGCTCGGCGGTGCAGCACGATACCAGCAAGTGGTATTAGATCAGATATCACAACTCCAAATTAAATTGATAAACGGAAAAGTGTAATATGATCTAACACCGTAAATATAACATGATAAGATTCGTAAATACAACTTTTAGTTACATAACGACAAACAGAAAGTCGTAGTTGCAATTCTTACAATTGCGCGCATGTTTGAAATGAACAATATTTTTAATTACATCCAACTAAACAAGCCCCGAGTAAACTTACTGTGCTAGAGTGATGTGTTATATATAATCAGTGCGATAATTAATGGCACACAGGATATATATGTTTAATTTCCTGGTTATTATTCACATACGCAGAAACATTAATCTATTTAATTTCAAAATGACCCACCACCTTAATATGGACAGTATTCAAACTTTAAACAATCAATTGAATGATGCCATGGGCCCTAGTTCTAGGAATTTCCACTGTGGGGCATGTGGAAAATCCAAACCCTAACTGTAGCACCTAACTTTAGGAATTTAACATTCAAACAATAAGTTAAAGTTTGTGAAAATTTCCAGGCAAAATCAAAGGATTAGGTGGAAGAGAATGATGCTAAATGTACATTGGTCTAAAGGAAATAATTTGCATGCCTATTGACTAGGAAATAAGGGCCCGTTTGATTTAACGTAAATTCGTAAAAAATAATTTTTTATGAAAAAAAAAATTCCGTGGGAAAAAAGTTTTACTTTTTGTAGTACTTGGTTTGTAGGATAAAAAAAAATAGTTTTTCATCAATATTTGTTTGGTCGAAAGAAAAAAAATTATATTTGTTTGGTTCAGTAAAAAAAGAAATTGAATGAAAAAAGTTTTACGCAGCTTGAGTTTTTGTTTTCCGTCGAGAAACAGCGAAAATAAAAATTTCAATTTTTTTTCAAATTCATAAAAATATTTTTATGGAGTCGAATCAAATAAGTGGAAAAATATTTTTCATATCGAGAATAATCTTTTCGTTCATTTTATATCGAACTAAACGCCACCTAAGTGATCATTAGGGTTTCTGTTGAAAAGTCATCGGCACAGGTAACCGTTAAAAACAATAGTACACCGGTCACTATATGCTACAGCTGATTTAATATGTACTACAGAGAAAAATTTACCATTTTTACTACCTCCTTGTGAGGTAAAATTTTCCCATAAAAGGGAAATTACTTTGAATACCTAGAATGTAGACAAAAATAGACAGTAGATATATATCAGTTGTGCAAAACATGGCACTTTTTTTTTCCAAAAAATTTCATAATGCGAATTTATAATAGAAATTTCTTTAAAAAATTAGTTTTATATACATGACAGTTAGTGATATTTATTTTCAGAAAAGATCAAAAGACGCCATATACGAGTACACGTTTTCCTTGTGAGTGTTTTGTGATTTCGTTTGTGTCACTTAGATTGATATTCTTATATATGATACTATTTTAATTTTTCACCAGGCTCTCTCCGTCAACCTATTTATTATTTGAATGTGCATCGGATATTGATATGTTTCGTCTCTGCTCTTCGATATAAACTTTGATCCAAACCTATTAAAATTCAACTTTTGTTTCGTGTTTCGATTTAAGTCCACAAGTGTGCGGAAATATCCACCAAAATCCAGATTCCAATGTCATTGATAATTAAAGAAGTCCTTAACAAAAATTGAAACATCAACCTCTGATATATTATAAGACGGGAACTTTGTTCGAAGCTCATTTTTAAGTTCTTTAAGTCTTGTAAAATAACATTTTGAGAAACTATAAAAACAAATATTAACTATCATATGTACGAAACTTGAGTGACGATATTTAATATTTTGAGATATTTTTTGAGATAAACTTAAAAATTTACTTATTATTGACATGTGTGATACAAGAAGAGAGTTATTTTAGGGTAAGTTATTTAATTAGTAACCAACTAAGTATATATATATATATAGAATTATGCTACTATACTATCGATAGTACCAAGCGCTTGGTGCTATCGAATTTTCGGCCATTAGATGAAAGAATGTGCTGTTAGGATGATAGTAGTCCCTTAGGGTTGAGTGGGTGGTTGGTTGAATAGTACAATCTAACGGATGGAAATGATCAAAAGTAGATCTGACGGCAGAAAACTCGATAGTAGCAAGAGTTTGGTACTATCGATAGTATAGTAGCCGGACTGTATATATATATATACATATACATATATACATATATACAAATATATACATATACATATATACATATATACAAATATATACATATACATATATACATATATATACATATACATATATACATATATATATATATACATATATACATATATATATATATATATATATCATAAATTATTTCCAAGTAAGTCCCCCACATAGATTATGTAGCAACTGGTATAAATACAACCTAACCACACTCTCTCTCTCTCCCCATCCTCTCTCTCTCTCTCTCTCTCTCTCTCTCTCTCTCTCTCTCTCTCTCTCTCTCTCTCCACACTATCATAGTTTGTTGTTGTGCTCCTCCTCCTCCTCACAATTGAAGCTCCCTTTCCACCATATGCATATCCTCTTGTAATAGATCTTTCTCTCTCTTTCCTCTTAATTTAAATCTCTCTCCCTCTCTCTATTACTTTTTTTTTTTAAATAAAATCTATTATTATTCTATGATAGCCTTGTAATCCCTTGAGAAAAACCCATATCTTATGATAGGATTTTTCGTTTTCAACTTTTGTTACCTTTATTTTCTTTTGTTATTACCATACTCAAAATTTTTGGGGGAAAAGGAAAAAAAAAATGGAACCTTTTATGTTCAACTTGATCTTTCGTACGATTGCTAGGGTTAGATCTCTCCGTGTGGGGGCCCCACGTGCACCACCGCCGTGTACGGCCTAGCCAATCGCGTCGCGCCATGTTGGTCTCGCGCTCGTGTTCACTGGGTTGGGGAAATTAATGGTGCATCAATCTTAGAGCTTTTATTGTTTCTTTGTTTTTTTAAAATTATTATTATTATTATTATTTTTAATTTTTTTTCAATTGTTTGTTGTTATCTCGCTGGATCCATCTTGCTCTTGTTCTTTCTTTGGGGAGGTTTAATTTGATCCAAAATTTAATAATATATGTTTTTTTTTTTTGTTCTTTCTCCTTTCTCCTAATTATTGCGCGCATCTGGTTCATCCGTATATCGATGGAGCCATCGAAGTTTAGGGGTTTGTTTGGCTCTGCTTCTGTGATTGCATGCGCGCTATATATATACATATATATATGCTTTCGATCCATTTGAAGTGCATGCAGTGTCATAAGAGCGCTTCCAAAGTGCCGATCCGGTGCTTTTCTTTTTCGCCGTGCAGCTGAACCAAACAAGCCCTAAAATATAATAGACGTACGGCGGATGGCCGGGCGGTGCACAGATGTACGAATGCATGCACTAGGTGCATGGAATAATATTCTCTTCTCCATTAGGTACTCCTCCATTTCTCCCCCTCCCCTCTCTCTCTCTCTCTCTCTCTCTCTCTCTTCAATGGTGCTGCAAACATACATATGTACAGGATGAATGGAGCAGTCGAAGATTGCGGATGTGGCATCATCAAGATTCACATGGTCATGATCCATCCATGATCAAATTCTACATGAGAATCTTGATGATGCTGCATCAGCAATAATCGACTATTATATATACTGCAGGGTCAACAATGAGGTAAGTAATCACCACATACTCCTATATATATATATATATATATATATATATATATATATATATATATATATATATATATATATATATATATATATATATATATATATATATATATGTGTATGTTCTCATTTTTATTAATTTATTTTTTTCTGAGGTAGGTTTTATTTCTTGTTTGCAAACATTTCATTTTCAAATTCTTTCTGGGCATTACATGATGCTGAATTGTTTATTTGGTGTTTTATTATGTGTTCCCTTGCTTATCAAAGATTAAAGAAAAATTTTAATGGGATAAATAAGCAATAATAAGAGTTGCGAAGAAAGGAATATGCTAACATGCATGGATTACTACACAATTGTTTGTTCTTCTATAAAATGTGGTTGTGTAATGTAAATTTCGTGCAATAATTCGAGTATTTGGTAATATATATAACATTTTATCATCAATCTCAGGAGTATGATCAATATGATGAGAGTTCTTGTTACGCATTTTTGAAATTTCACTGTTCTGATGAAGTGCATGATCAATGTGGTAAAACATTTTAATATCAATTTGGATTGCTTGTTTTTGATGACTCGCGAAATTTCCGATCTATCTCACGGGACAATTTTTCATTTTGTGAGAAAAAAAAAATGCTATGTGGTTTTCTGCTCATATTTATATCTAATTAAGGCCTTATCTTGATTCTATTGTTCTTGTACATTTGTAAATGATTCAAATTTTGGCTCGATATACAGGTTCATTATTTAGGAGTTAAACAGTGAGATGAGTACGTAACAAGGTTTTGATTTGTTTTTTGGAATTATTTTGCATTTGCAGCAAGAACTATTGGATTTCTCTTGTACTGCAATAGTTGCTCTTCCTTAATTATGTCAGCAACATAACAACAGCCAGTTCTATGGAATTATATTTCTTTATGAAAGTCCAAAAAAGACTTTTTTTTTCTTCTTCTTCTTTTTTTTCTTCTGTTTTTCTGTTTTGATGCATTACTTTGTCATTCTTAGGTTATTTGGTACATGCATGTATTGTTAAGATTATGCTTCAAAAAATTGTTTATGCAATTGATATATAGGATTAACAGATATCTAGCCACAATCTTTAATTAAAGGCAAATATCAGAGGAGATACTAAGCAATTACATGTGAGTATCCAAATTAAGTGGAAAAATGAAATTAATCACCATATATATTTGTTCATAATTTATATGTTTTTTGACTAGGGTAACAATAAAATGCCATATATTCCTGTCTTTTCCTAATTAAGCACTCTAATTAGGAAGTCATAAGCAATCAAACATGTTAATTTCTTTTCAACTCTGCAAAATTTATATGCTAATTAAATGGTTGTCATAGGAGTTTCCAGAAGAAAAAAAATATATAATAACCAAACAGGCCAATGTAACCTAAATGATGATTAAATCTCTTGCAAATGTCTAAGGATTGAAGAGATGGATTAAATAGTAATGTAAATGAAAAATAATAGAACATACCGTGGGCGTGTTTGGTTTCTCAGGAATTTAATAGTATTGGAGTATTTTTATTGTTTTCTAGAAAATAGTGTTTATATTTGCATAAGGTTACTGTTTGGATGCTTATCAAAATATAACAAAAATATGCACCTCATAAAGTTGTAAATTTGTTGTAACAACTACGTACTCTGGTGAGAGGTGTTTGATTTGATCATCCTTAATTATATATACCACACATATGTCGGTGCTCCGAAGAAAAAAAGAAACACTAGATATAAAGTTTTCATTGCATAGCATGAGATTTTCAACAGGTAAAGAAGTGCAGGGTGACAATGGAAGTAGTTCTAGCCCGTATAAATCAAAGGTATGATGATACATCACCTTTCACTCATTGAATTTAAAAGTTTAGATTAATTTGTACATTTTTTTTTCCCTTGTTATATACATGAGTCCATTACTCTTTAAATTATTATTCCATAAATGTAGAATTATTGCTCTTATATGGATTAGTGAAACAAAATTCTCCTGCATCTCATGTGAACTAGCTGTAGCTATACTGTAGTAAATATTACTCACTACTCTCCAAATTTTTCATTGAATCACTCGAGGGAGCCCACTAATTTACACTCTCGAGCCTAATCCTAGCATTCATGTGCGCGCTAATCCTACGCACTCATGCCCTAATCTTGAGCCCTTTCTTCTACCCACCACTCCTTTCCGAGTATCTCTCATGTCCACAAAAGTCATTTGTAAAAAAAAAAAAAAAAAAAAAAAAAATTCAACTCCACCGCTCTAAATGATACGATATCATAGAATTTTCAAACCATCACCTCTGATACATAAATCAAGGTTACATTACATCTATTGATATACATTTGGCACAAAGTATTGAGAATGTACGTATTTTAGAAGCGCAATTAGGATATGTCAACCCTACCTAGACGCTATTTCACATGTTTGGGCGCTATTTGGATGTTGGAGTAAGATATCCAATAATAACATATTCGATATGAAATTTTTTTTGCGTGATAGGAAGTAAAGAGATTGATTTTTCCCTCTTAAAATGTTTTTACGTCTATGTTTCGGTAGGATAGGATATGCTACTTATCTGGTGATTTATTTTATTTTGAAAAAAATGACTTGAAAGTCGAATATGTTATCTATTCTAGATATTGGATCATGCTTCTCACCTAACCAAATGCTATACGTGTCTTGAGTAAATCAAAGAGGTGTATGCCAAACAAGATAATCGTCCATCCAAACAAGACCTTCATGTATAAGACATTTATACAAAAGGAAAGGGTAGAAACTTTTTCTTTTAAAGTAAAAACTCTCTTAACTGTACTAAAAGTAGCTTAGTGGGGGCATGTGTTTGTGTGTATTTATATACATATATATATATATATATATGTTTTGCACTAGATCCTGTGATGAGAAGGGACCAAAAAGGAGAAGATCTTTGAAACGAGCAAGTCATATATGGGAGATGGTGATGCCCTCAAATTAAGATCAAGTTGGTAGAACATGCCAAGAGCTGTTTTTTTTTTCGCAACTAGCAGTCACCCCAGCAGTGGTGGTGACGCAGGTGGACCTAAGTTTACGTACATCATGCAATAATAATGAACACTATTGTACGTTGTCACCTTCATTGTGGACCATTTCTCAACAGGAAAAGAAAAGGAAACCCTAGAAACTAGCTTAAAGAAAAAGAAAAAAGAAAAAAGAAAAGAAAGAAGAGAGAGAGAGAGAGAGAAAAGAGGTGGACCATTCATTATCTGGGCCTTTGTCCTGAGAAAGTGTCCTAAAGGGATATGCACAATCAAGTAGGTAAAAAGGTGCGAAGTTGATGGATGTATTAATTATGTATTGGCAGAGAAATTTACTATAGTTGGTTATTATGTTTGTTTCTGGTTAATTTTACTAGATTTAGCAAATTTCTTCTGCAGGCAATGAAAAGTAGAAACTCATTTTTTGGGAAACTTTTGTCTGATCTTTAAAATTTAAAATTTAAAATTTTTACTTTATAATCTTCTGCCAAATTATTGGAATTCTGGTAGGGTTATAGCTAGCCACGTAGGGTGGCGAAACAAATCATTAGATTGTGATTGAATTATTATAGAGCAGATTGATAATAACTTCTCAAAGCCATCAAATATTAATCCGAATCATAACGCCCCGTCAAAAGCTCACATTAATGAGTAATGCTATGCTTTCTTCTGGCTGTAAATAAGAGTAGAATCTGAACCGTAAAAATTATATAAGTAAAAGATTTATACAAACACGAATACCATTTCACAAGAGTCCATTTATTCGTCATGCATTTTTTTTTTTACCACACAGTGAGCATAAGCATCATTATGCCGCATTAGTTAACATTAATATTGATGATTATCTCCCAGGGATAACTCAACATGAATGAAGTAATTTTCTGGATCTCGCATAAAAACTTTGCTTAATTCCACAGTACATTCCGTGTTTTGGTGGTCCATATATATATATATATAGAGAGAGAGAGAGAGAGTCCAGCTAGGGTGCTTCTAATAGCACCAAGCACTTGGTGCTACCAAATTTTTCACCGTTAAATTTATTCTTTTGACTATTTCGATCCGTTAGATCATACAATTCAACCAACTACCTACTCAACTCTAGAGAACTACTATCATCCTAACCGCACATCTCTTCATCCAAGAGAGTTGGAAATTTAATAGTACCAATGACTTGATGCTATTAGAAATAATTCAGTCTAATTCTATATATATATATATATATATATATATATATATATATATATATATATATATATATATATATATATGTAGAATTGAGCTCCTATGCTTTTAAAAGTACCAAATTATTGATACTTGTAAGAGTTTTCAGCCATTGAATCAAGAGAAGTGCGGTTAGGAGGTTAGGATGATAGTGATCCTCTAGAGTTGAGTGGGTGGTTGGTTGAATAGTGTGATCTAATGAATGAAAATGATCAAAAGAATAAATCTAACGGTAGAAAAACTTACGAGCACCAAGTGTTTGGTACTTTTATAAGCACCATAGCCGGACTCTATATCTATATATATATATATATATATATATATATATATATATATATATATATCTTTCACCATTACAATGAACACTTCACTGCTCTTGTTTACAATTTATCCAGTGGGTGGGGGCTATTAACCTTTGAGGCACTCGTGAATGAATGGACCCACCTGAGCGACCATCATTTACCAACTGGTCCTATAATTTTAGTGGTGCTCGATCGTCATCATAGAGTAATAGCTTAATAAATTTATGCCCCGATGTTGTCCGCTATCAACTTTACTATATCAAGGTAACAGTCCGATGGCTATTGAACGCATCAGTAGTGTCAAAGTTTTCAGAGCCTCTGATCGCCTTAATAAGTGTTCGTACTTCGTGCACAGATGCATAATGAGTGGTGTACTCTCTCTCTCTCCCCCCCCTCTCTCTCTCTCCTCATTTCTACTTTTACTTTTAGCATCACCAATGAAAACACTTTATTTTCTTCAAATCTATAAAAATAATTTTTCAAAAAAAATTCTACGGCTAAATAAATAAAGTGTTACTCCAGTAGTGTTTGGTTCACACACTACTACAAAATTATTACCACTTAAACAGTTCTCCACATAAATTTCCATAGAAAACTTGCACAACATGTACACAAATCCCATCCCTTCAAACAAAAATACAACCTTCTAACCCATATTGTAAACATTGCAGGAGCAAAGAAGGGATTTGACAAACACAAACAAGAAACCTTTCATTCACAAACACCGATATTATCTCAAGAAGCAGCAGGTCGGAACGAAAAAAAAAAAGAAAAAAGAAAAAAGAAAAAGAGAACCCCATCAGAATGGCTCTTACGAAAATTTTCATTCACAAACAGTTGTAAACTAATCTCATCAGAGCAATTTTTGCTATTCATAGAATATCTAAATCTTAGCTAGATACAATAAAACTGCCTACTGAATAACAGAAATTGTTTTACCTTTCGCAGTTTATTCCGGAAAGCTCTTAACTCTTTTAAGGTTCGAGGATGATTCAATGACACTGTTTTCTTATTCCTCGACTGTACGAAATGCTCAAAATGCTCACGAAAAATTACCGATTCAAATACAACCCATAGATGACTAACAAAAGACTCGAGAGAGATTGCGGCCGCTAATAATAATGATGAATCAAATCGTTCTAAAGCCCTAACACTCCATTTACAAATACAAATTTTCTATTCATCTAGCTGTACTAAAAAATGAATGAACATCATAACCCTGTGATGTAATTGCTACTATACAAGAAAGAAAAAAAGAAAAAAAGAAAAAGAGAACTATAACAATGTTTGTTAGTATGGGACTGGAAGAGCAACAAATGATGAAAATGCGTCATCTCCTATCATGAGCTTTTCACAAATCACATTGAGGAACAAGACCAGATCTCTTCTGAAGGGCCGTCCCTGGGAAACAATTATATAAAATGAAAAAAGAAAAAAAATCAAGTAGAAAGATTCCACCAGAAGAGAACCCCGATATTCCCTAATGTTTAAAAACAAAGTGCCACCACCTTTTTTTATTCTTCATTTCTGTTTCTGATGTTGGTAATTCTGCACAGGCACAAATATACAGGGTTAATCAACCAAACTGCTTCTCAAAAGAGAGACAAAGGCGTAAACGTTATTGTTTATACAGGCTATTTTACGCAAGTTCATTCTCATGCAATAACAAGAGGATATAAGATTGTTGAGGTTTGGAGAAAAGGATGCGATATGGGTTGGGCACTTATTATGTCCTAATATGTTATTAATCTCGTAAAAAAGAATTTTATAGATAGAAATGGAGTTGCTCCTATAGTGCTTTGTTTTGAAAAGGGGCATGCCCCAAGGATTTTAATCATTCATTTTCTCGTTATCTTTGGTGTGAAATTGGCAGGAAATGCAAAAACGATAGAGATTGCTGAATTCGACAACAAAAATATGAGCATGTTACAGTTAGTTAGCAAATCTGTCAATGTTCTTATGAGTTCAGTATTTTTGTTACAATTGACTCCACACAATCTACATAACCTCATAGACTAATGGAGTAAATCCTAAACCAAAGTTACTTCAAGTATATAAAAGATAAAATTTCTGATACATTGATAAGATTTGCATCCAAAAGCGCGTGATTCAACAGAGGAAAATTTCATTTGCTAATATGAATCCAATCCTATACACTGCACTCCTAATCAAACCTGTTACCTAAACAACTGCTTTTCAGAGTAAAGAAGCACAAACTTTTTGTTATGATATAAAGATCGAATATTCAGAGATAGAATTACCAAGACAGCCACAACTCTTTAGGTCGACAATCAGAAAGAACTAGAAAATAGGCATAAACTATATAACAGTCTTCACTGGTTATGATAGTTTGGAAAGTAGATGAACAGGTAGCAGCAGAATAAAAAGCAATCCCATTATTTTGGTAAGAAGTACAAATGAATCCCTCAAAGTCAGATTTGTCCCCAGATATATATAGATGCTTGAAAAGTGAACGACTTCGGAGGGGTAGTATGTTCTAGTATATAACTGAGAGTTTAAGAAGGGAGAAAAAAGATGGTGTTACCTCCTTCTGGATATATTGAGTTGTAGTGCACCTCAGCCCAGAAACTCAAGAATATCACTGGAAAAGAGCAAGATTCGCACACAAGAACGAGACAAAATATTATATTCCGGCTTTTAAAGCACGCAAGTTACTATAAGTGCATGAGTTGATTAATGACAATGTAGTAGTGAATCGTCATAGAATATGGAAGTTCAAAGATAAACATGGTGAAGGGGGGAAGGGGGGGAAGCATGAAGTTATGGAACTACCAAAATGTATAAAAACTGCCAAACATGTATCTTCCGAACTTCAATAAGATAATAAACTATAATAGACAATAGAAACAGCTACTTAAGAACCAAATTTTCATGTAATAACAAGCATTATTGACTTCACAGAAGAATACAAGACTCACTATAAACTCGTACAAGTTCTCTGTGTTATGAAAATTTAAACACATACATCAGCCTCACAAGCCAGCCATGACTACTCACAGTTGAGCTTAGAAGCTCTTAAGTAAAGAAGAGTTGAATGTAATGCACAAACAAATGCTTCCTATCATTTAAAAAGCAGACCAGATTTCAAAATCATAGATGTGGTTGGGCATGAGCACTTTTCAGCACAATTCTCTAAGTCCTTTCAATGGGTTGTCCACTACAAAAGGGGCAGTAAAGATTCTAGAATCGGACATCATCTATGAAAAGAAACACTACCATCCAATGCGAAAATCAACTTACTGATTGAAAGCTTTTATTTAATCGACTAACCAAAGATAACATAGATACCTCGTTTAGACTTCTGAACATCAGGCAGTATTTCAATGTAGCATGTATCCCTGAATGATGTAAGGATAAAAATCTTGACGCCATACTGCAAAAGTGAATTTTGTACAAAATTCATTAGTCAACCAGGTAAGTACAGGATCATATATTTACAGCATAAATATTAGGACATATTGAAAGCATAGAAGTCCTTAGAATGCACAAAAGCCTAGTAACTCGTGAATCTATTTGAAAATAAATAATAAATTTTCTAGGTATACCATGTTTTAGAACAAAAAGCATCTGATATGCTGAGAGCAATGTTCTAAAATTATAGCATAGAGCAAGCTTTTGCCAACGCTGATAAAATCTCTAAACTAGTTGATCACAATAATTTCTCTTGTGTTGTTAAGATAAACACAAATTAATACAGATTTCATGCACCACTACATCTTTGTTGTATCCTACAAGCAAAAGAACCTGTGTATGACAGCACAAAACCACAAGAAAACTACGAGTTGAAGAAATGTACTAAAAGACACGAGTAAACAGCGTGCACTAGCGATGGTATACCTATTTTGGTCTGAAATATGCTTTACAGAAATACGAATATACGTAAAAAGAGCCATTACTTTGAAAAGCTAAACGAAGAGAACTAAAACTAGATAAATACAGTTAGTCAGGACATTAAAGAATAACCGGACGAAATTCAGCGCATGAAGAAAATAGAATAAGCGGACAACTGATGTAATCCCTTTTGGCTTTTAATTGCGACAAGTACCAAAATCCTCGTATAGCAAGATAAAGAACCTATCCCAGTGTAGTAATGTTATAAGTTATAACCATATACAGTCTGCAACTACGAGCAAACATAGGTTTTCTTCTTTTTTTAGTATGGATAATGAATGTCGTCTACGAGAAGTTAGCCATAACACATGGGGAAAAAAAAGGAATCTTGCTATAAATATCAAATGGATATAGATTTTCTCCATCACGATAAGTAGCAAAGAGAAACATTTCAGTCTGTTAGGCCCCCATTGCAATAGTACCAAAACAATATAAAAGCCACAGTACCTACCTTTCCTTTAGAACACCAAAGCCAGTCCTTCACCTACTATTAGGCTACTCAGATGGCTGCTACAAAAACAATCTTCACTACAATAAACTAATTATACTCATAAATCATCAGTCGACAAAGATGCTTATATTAGTAGTTCAAGGGCTCAGCAGTTGAACCAACTTTTCAATAAGCATCCTATAATGGCAATGACTATGCAAATAACTCCCCCCAAATCAACGACAATGCAGACGTATATAACAAAATTTCTGGACAAGAATGGAATTCTCACTATAACGAAATGAAAGGTTGACGAAGTTAAAAGAAACAATGTAATAGGAAAATAAACAGTGCACCTACCGAGTCAGCAGCAGCTTGTAATGTGACGTGATCACCCCATTCACCATTCCTGCTCGTCAGTGCAACATGGTTAAAATGGAAGCATTACTTCATAAGTTGTTAGCAAACAGCATCATCAGTTAAAAAACAAAAAAGTATTATAACTCACTTGGACATCTTTTCCAGATAGTCATCATAGGCCATAGGAACATATCCTTCATACATCTCTCGGTGTGACTTTAGCTGAGGATCAATTATAAGAGAAGAAGATCACCAAACTAAGATGCAAAATAGCAACACTCTAAATCAAAATAATAATATTATGAAGGCTAGAAAATAAAAGAAAATACTGTAAGATTAAAGAATAGTAGGTCAAAATGAATGTATGAAGTACAACATTGCCTAATGAGCCAACCTGATTGACAACTTGCTGCCTCACAAAATCGTGGTGTTCAGGAGTACGGTAAAACTGATCTGATAGCGCTCTGAACTGGAAAAAAACAGAATTCAGGAAAGAGAAACTAATAATATCAAAAAACTTGAAAGAAAAATAGGAAAACACCAACAGAACAAATCGATAATATCATTATGATGCTTTTTTAATACATGTCCCACCTACTTCGATGGCTTTAGAATTAGCTTTAGCTCGTCATGAAAAGTGTATATGTTATTGGATAGATAATTATTGAGCATACGCTATTGTTTTATGCTTTCAGTCATATTAATAGAAAATAAAGTTAACTGACCTGGCAATTACCATCTCCCTGAATCTTACATTCAACCAAATCATATAACTGCAACCTACACAAACAATAGATTCACCATAAATAGGCAGAAAATTAATTACAGACACAAAGGCACTGAATGGTTATAGATCTATGAGTCACCTAAGATCACCAATATTAACAACAAGAAGCAAGCACCACCATAATTAATAATTAATGATGGCCATGGTACTATCACGATGAATTAACTAAGCTCTCCCTAAAACCAAGTGGGATAAGTCTGTCTCAACTGAAATTGATGATGATGATCAAGAATTACTTCAACATCGCAAATACTACCCAACTTGCCTGCTGGATAATTCACCTATGGTACAAATGGGCCAGTAACAACAAACTCGATTTATCAGTAGACTAAAAATACAGATTCCTTAATGACCTTTAGTGAAATTACATTATTTTCTTTAACAGCCCTTGTCTTTTGACCTTTAGTATTTCGAAAATACTTTTGATACATTTATTTTATATACCTTCTAGTCAATTTGTTATTACAAAGATGTAGTTATTAAGTGCCCTGTACTTAAAAAGATATTTGGATAAATTACAAGACAGAATCACTTAGTCTCATAAACATATTTTTGATAACCTTTAGTTTTACTGACATTTAGGCATTTATGATTTGTGTAGCTTCAGTTTATTTGCTACAAAACTAAATACAAAATCAGCCTATTATGACCAACTTTTAGAATACTATTATTGATTTATTAGGTTCAGATAATTACTTACAGATACGTTAAATCGATTAGGTCCAATATTGGCATTATAATTAATATCATGTATGACAATTTAAGTATATAGAATACAGTCCTACAATCAATTAATTCAGCATTACCTTCCAAGAAGCCTTTGGTGATCTGAAGTGGCTTCATCAACAGAAGGAATTTCTCCATTTATCCTAGGAACGTGCTGCATTGCAAACAATCAGAAAGAAATAAAAAATAAAAAAACTCGCATGTACATCACTAGACTAACCTCCAAACGATTAGATCAGTTATACTATAATGCCAAAGATAACTACTCGCTTAGATCATATAAAAGAAAACAAGTGGCTACACAGAAAATCTGGAGATATGATGAGTTAAACCTCCTATCGAGATAAATTTTGTTATGCCAAGACAATAATGACAAGTGAGCATACAAAGACCTTCGTAAGCTGAACAAACTTAAAACCACATATAAAGGTACTACTGAAAATTCAGTTTGATGTAAAATTTTGATCCTAGAAGATCAGCAAGTTAGTAACAGATACTTGAAAAGGGACAAAATACTGGCATGACACTATGACGGATATGATTTACATAGTGATCTGTTCAGCAAGAATCTTCTTTCTAAAAATATTCTTTCTAGACCTCTTAAACCAATGCCGTGCTACAATTTGTTCACTTTAGCAAGTCGCATTTAACATTTTATGTGCGCTTAGGTGCTCCACTATTTTCTACAAAAGATGCATCTTCAAGTTGCAGATTGATAGGCAAAGGTTGCCAACTATTAGGCATTAAGTTTTAACAAGTATCTTTACTTAATATAAAACAGTAGGCCCCCACACTTTTTTGTTTTTATTTTATTTGAGTTGATTTAGTCAATTGATGGAAACTCATAAAAATTAACGGCACCTTATTAGCTTTTAATCATTAATTACTATGGAAATCCACACTTCATCCAGCTGAAAAGTAGCTTGAGAAGAATTCATCTTTTAATCGAAAAAACAAGATAATGAAACTCCAGAAGTTCAGAACTTACAGCAATAGGAACTAGTCGATCGAATCTTTTGCCTACTTCACCATCTAAAGCAGAAAATTCATCCGTGGGCTCTATAAACACCATATTGTCATCATGCGACTTTTCACCAGGACTTGAACAAGAACTGGTGGTTCCCATATCTTCCCCACCTTCCACTATGCACCGTAGATAAGATGGCCAAATTAAAAGAATTGCAGGAGAGGAATAAAACAGCTATGGTACAAAAGCAAACCCAAAAAATATATACCGGAAACTAGCCGACTCATAGGTGGGCCAGACCAATCTTGCGTGAGAATGGGTGCATGCAGTTGATGTTGATCTGCATGTGAATATCCAGATGCTTCAGCGAATGCAACCTGAGAAAGTTCTTCCTGGAGAACATTTGCAATAATCTCATCATTCTCCACTACAGAGTGATCTGTTCCATGTTTACTTTCACCGGTGTAATCTCCATTGTATATACTGACATCAATTTGACTTGTGCTCCCACAATCCACAGAATCGGCAGATGGGTCCCCTTGAAGAAGATGGAGACCCCACCGGACAAGATCGGGATCTTGCTCACACATAATCATCAATTTTTACTTTGTAACCTCCTTGAAGAATATCAGGTCAGATCAACGAATATCCTCATCAAGATTATTGAACACGGATTCTTTACGTCAAAATGAGCGATAATCAGTATTCTGCCGTTCTTTGATTAATTATTATACAAAGCAGCACGTGAAACGTATTTCATGTAAAATAGGAAATGTGCGGCAACAGACGCTGATTCAAATGCCAAATAGTCATAGTTAGAGAACAAATCATATATTACATGTTTACTTAGGTGGGAAATCGAGATGCTTACTTTTTGCAACAATTATCTTCAGAGTTTCTTTCGCATGCATCTTAAACTAATGTGGTAAAATTATATCCACCATGTGCAAATCATAATCTTGATAAGAAATTTCACATAAACGACACATAATGTCCTCTGTTGCTATTATGATCATCGTATCCTGAGAATATAAAAGCCCTAACTAATCAAATCCAAGTAAATACCCCAAAATTGCAACTTCGTAACCCTAAGTTTCTTCATGAACATTTGGGCATAACAAAATGACCAATTCTACTAATCCTATCAATTATACACCGAAAATTATACGAATTTTGGATCGTCGCATCGAACCATCATCCAAATTAGCAAAGTAACATAAAACCACGCAAAAATCGCTTCAAATTAACCAAATTTCACCACCAAGAAGCCCAAGAAATCCTAAATCATCGAAAAGACCCTTATTTTTCGGAAAAAAAGAACAATAAATCCACAAAAAACACAACAAATAGGAAAAGAGGAACACAAATTACTTGCGATCGAAGCAACCACTCCACTCCCACGAGGCGATTTAGCGGAGGAGTCGAAAGCGAAAGGCGATCCCTTCGAAACCAAGCAATACATATATATAATAGAGAGAAACAAAAAAGGGAGAAAAAAAAAAAAGGAAGGGTTTTGGTCGGGACGCGACGAATGGAATTATATGTAGCGAACTGGGGAGGTGTACACCAATAACATATCGACACGTGGTGGAGAAACAGGATGGTGCGGTTAGTTGCTACGTGGCGGCGGATGAATGGATAATATTATTAATAATTCGCACGCATAATATATATTGCCTACACCTAGTTCATCACGTCATCCGTGGACCGTCTTCTTTTTTAAATAATACTTCAAAAATTTCCTGTGCATTGTAACTTCCCGCATGCAATTTTAAAAACTAAAATTTTACCGCATAAATTGTAACTTTTTTTTGGTATAACTCTAATTTTGTTAATTTTGTACTAAATTCACCCAAACAAATGTGTTAAAAAAGGTAAATTGGCCATTTTATTTATAAAATAATTAATATACGATAACTGAAATATTAGTTTGTCTTGGATTATAAGGGAGCTGATATTAAGTTGTTGCTAGTTTTTTGTATTATATATTTTATATAATAAATTGCAATTTGATCAAGTAAACTATGATTTACATTTTTTTCTTTTTATTATGGAGTGGAAGAAAATATTTTCTGTGACAAATATTTTAAGTAAGAATAACCACAACAAGTTAAATCTAGTTACCTTGTATGAAAAATAAAAATATTTATTTTGTAATTACTTCAAAAGAATTAATATTTCTAGAGCTAATTTTCATATTGCCAAAATAAAAAAGTCTAAATCATGGCTAAAAATAATATTACTTGCTCTAGCAATATCAAATTTAGTTTTGAAAATATTGATTTTCTAATTTTAATCTTATATATCTAAATAAAATTAGTTAATTTTTTCCCCAATTGAGGCTGATTCACGACTGGTCCATGAATGACGTGGTGCACCGAGTTCACTCAAGAATAGAGATGTCGCTTGCCGTTTACGTATCTCGCTGTAACGGGGACAAGAGGGAATGTTTAGTTGGGCACGGATGCGACATCCGCCGTAGGTTCGAGGAGGGCATACAATGGACGGTTTCGATTCTTTTGATATATATCATGTACCGGATACTTGTTGGGTGTGGGCCCCACCAACTCTTTTTGGATTTTCTCGCGTATGGTGGCGTTGACTGTGACCGCTAGTCGTGGATGGTGTATGTTATCACATTATCACAAGTAGTCAAATACCTATTTATTAAAAGAAAATTATACTATGCCTTTTAAATCGTAAAATTATATATATATAAATAAAAATTTATTTAAAATAATACTTGATCCACAGCATTCATTCTCATCTTTAAAAATTTAATGGTATCTATCTTTATCGGTTTGAATTTCACGGCAGCACCTTAAATCACATGAATAATATGGTTTTACGTCCGCGCATGTTATTGTACATGGGCGTAGTAAAAATTATTAAAAAATTGACAGTATTTTGAGTCCTATAATATAGCATATTAGTTTGTGTTTTTATTCTTAAAGAAATAATTTACTAGTATGTATTTTCACAGTGCGCACAGATGAGCCAAAAATGCAATCGGTAATAAACGTCAAGTACATTAACAACGGTTTATATTTATGTCTAATTGGCCTAGTAATCATTCTTTTAAAAATGAGCAATACTACATATACATCCTAATTTGAGTCTATATCTTACATCACATCCATCTAATGAGTGAGATGCTTTTACTAGTCACTTGATGTGACTAGTAGTTCACTCCCATCTATTGGATGGGAGGGGTGTAATTTGTATGTCCCGATTACAATTAAGTAGCATTTTCATATTGTCCAAAATTATAACTGTTGTTAGGTTGAGAAAATAAAATTCTTAATTTGAGCTAAAAAATCTTTTGAATTTTGAGAGAGAGAGAGAGAGAGAGAGAGAGAGAGAGAGAGAGAGAGAGAGAGAGATATATATATATATATATATATTATATATATATATATATATATATATATATATATATATTAAGGAAATTTAGTATCAGTACAGGTCAAATTAGATCTTAAATAAATATGAGGATAGGATTCCCAGGGGTTCAATTTACATTTTGATCATCTAATAACAAAGTGTAGGAACTCTATAAGACCTGAAGTTTCATGAAGAATTTAGCAGAATTTAATTTGTTGTAAGTTTTTTTTTCCCTATCCTAAAGTTCAAATACAATATAAAAGTTTTATTAATGACCAAAGAGGATTTAAAAAAAAAAAATCATAGAAACTTACAATGGTTTGATTGTTTTCACTTTCAGTGTTAGTGTGGCACTCATGTAGTTCCACATCGAATGGAAAAAAATTATGATTGAAAATATAAGCATCAGAATTATAATACTAATAACTGAACTTAAAGTCGAAGTCTCTAGCACAAGTGGCAAAACGTTTGGTGGTTGGTACCCGAAATCCTAAGTTCAAAGCTTAGTTGCTTCACACTTCCAGCTAAGTTTATTTCTTAAAAAATAAATGAAGCGGGTAGCATGCTACCTTTCTCTCAAAAAAAAAAAAATGAACTTAAAGCCTAGTTGATTTACATGTCTAGCTGAATTCATTTCTAAAAAATAAACGAAAGGGACAGCTTGCCACCTTTCTCTTAAAACAAAATATATATTTAATTTGGACCAGTAGTTTGGTCTTAGCGAATTACTAGGGTTAGTGGGCTGAATTCGATTGTTATAGTTAGCTTTTCAAATAAATAATAGATTTTATGGTCATTTAAGATGTTCTCACGAACTAAATGGACTAAATACTCATGCATCCTATAATTTTAATATTACAGTACAAAAAAAAGTAGGAGAATGTATTGAAACTTACTACTTACCCTTCCTTGTGTCATCATGACATTAAACCTTCAACAATTTAGGTAAAATTGACATATCCTCCCAACCTTTTTTTGCTGTTTCTTTTGTTGAAATTTGCGGACTCAACAAGTTTTACTCCAAAACCTAACCCCTTTTTTGTCCAAAAGTAAAACATCCAAAGGTGAAATTCAAATCACTTATTAATTAATGAAGAATTGATGTAATTCATTAGCATTAAGATTTGCTAATCTTTCGTGTTCGGGTCGGGTTAATAAGGATTCGAATCCAAAACCGATAAATTGTCTTGGATTCTTGAACCTATGATCTACAACTTTTTTTTCCTTTTAATGAGAAAAAATAATTTATATACGGTACAATTTTATATTTCTCGTACTCTTCTTAACGATGAGCCAGTTAATTAACCTTCCATCTCTATTTTAAATCCAGCTGCAAAATGCACTGCAGTTAGTGGTGTGAATCGAAAACGTTTACTGTTACGACGAGCGCACAAACGAAAACGAGAAACGGCGAATGCAAAGTAGACAAATCAAAATACAGTAAAATAAAGTAAATGTTGTGGAAGTACAATGTAATGTGTCGCCTCTAGGACAAAAATAAGAAAGAAGTTTCTTAACGGGATTCGGTCACTGGCATCCATCTTTTTCTTCACAAATCATTTTTTAAATTTTGTCGCACAGAAAAACTGTCGACGAATCAGGGGCACAAAATCGAAGCTGATAACCAAATTTCGAGGCACATCTAACAATTACCGTCAAGATTAAGTTGTAAATGTATTTACTCTTTTGGTTCCCCCTTGGCTACTTTACTGAATTTATAACTTTCCCTCTACACCTCTTACCCCTCTCCACCACATGCAATGCACCACATTATTGCACAATCACACTAATACACTACACCAACCTTTTAAGTTTAAGCACCACAACACACACCATTATAACCATTTATAACCATTAAAAATAGAATAAAATAAACTAATCCCCTCAACACACAAAGCAAGGTTATATTCAAAGCTAAGCAAAAATAGAGAGAGAGAGAGAGAGAGAGAGAGAGAAAGGGTCCCCTCAATATGGTTCCTCTCCAAAGGCATAGGAAGGTATCATCCGACCCATTACCAGAAGAAACCACCACCACCACCGCCCCCACCAACTTCTTTGAAAGCTACCCTACATCGACTTCTCCAGAAGAAGATGTTGTTGTTATATCCTTCGCGCCTTCGGCTTCGTGCTCTTCCGCGGCTGCTGCTGCTGCTGCTGCTGCTGCTTCTTCTTCTTCTTCTTCTTCTTCGACTGCTGCGGTCGACGACGACTGCGGTGTTTTTGTTCGTAGGCGGAGCCGCGTCCCGAGAGGCTGCTTCAGGATGTCGACAGCGTCGTCGCTGAGCCCGAAGCAGTTGTTCTCGTCGTTCGTGGCGCAGTATGCCGGCGGCGGGAGTGCTGTGGTTCCGGTTGTAACCGACACGGTGAGTGCATGCTCTCGTACGTGTGCATGGTACACTTTTGGTCCTCAAACTATGATCCCCATGGAATATTGGTTCTCAAACTTTTTAAATTATAATTAACTCTCAAAATTTAATTTAGATGACAAAATATTAATATATTATTGATATGAAAGTGACATGACATTTTAATTATTGTCGCATTATTAATCACTATACTGCTACATGACTTCTATATTGGCAATTCGTTAATATTTAATCAGCTAATTAACTTGAGCTGTGGGACTTGATAATAACGACTAATATAAGACTAATGTAACTTAACGGGTTTCTACAACTAGTTCAAAAATTGATCATTTTTAATGACTAATATAAGACGAATTTGATAACATTTGATCACTAGCCAAATAATGTATAATCTCTGGAGTTGTCCTACTTATGAATTGTAAGTGATACCAATATTGAACAGCGTTATGAATATGTAAGCATATTTTGCATATGATTCCATTCTGAATGTTTGTTTATGATCTAGACATTTACATGTATTTGAAAACAAGAGTTTACCTAAATTCATTCACCCAAGTTGCTAGCTAGTGCTAATATATATGTACATATAAAGCCCTCAAACTCTCTCACCTGAATTATTCGATATGAGATTATTAGAACGTTACATTTTACGCAGTATGATCGATATGTGTTATCTTTGGTTTCTATATATTTTTTAAAGATTTTCATGATTAATGTTATTGACCATATTAATTAACAGAGAAAGAGGAGTGCAAGCATGCAACAAAGAAGGTTTGAGCTCGAAGAGGAGGTAAGATTGTGAAAAACACCTCCCACAAATTTGTTTGTTTGTTTTGAGAGAGAAAGCTAGCATACTACCTGCTTCGTTTATTTTTTAAAAAAATAAACTTAACTGGAAATGTGAAATAACTAGACTTCGAACTTGAAACTTCGGGTACCAACCACTAAGCTCTTTGCCACTTGCGCTAGGAACGGTCGGTTACTTCAAATTTGTTCCTAGCCATTTTTTTAATATCTACCTTCTCTAATTAGTAATGCTAGCGTTTTGGCCCGAATCTACTATTAAATCACGCTCATCATTAGTAGAGTATATGGTAAACAGAAAGAGGATGCTCCATTTATGGAGCTCCTGGAGCAAAAATTGTTAGGAGATGTCTTAAATGGAGGCCCAGGTCTGAAACCTCAGATAGTACTCTGTACGAATCTCAATGTTAGGTTGCATGCTATTCGGCAGCTTAGACCTGGGCCTCGCGGTACGAGGACTCCTAACGAATTTTTCTTTGTGCTTCTAACATAGGTTCAGCAAGGATTGAGCTGTCGGATAGCACTCTGTACGAATTTCAATGCAAGGTTGAGTGCTATTTGACATCCATTAGCTAGCGGAGGCCTCTATTGCAAAAGGAAGTTAAGAAGGATTCAATAAACAAAAATTTACTAGTGATTCTCCTTGTCAATTTACTCAAGCAGCACTCCTGCAGAAGCTTTTAGTAGGGCAAAATAATATTACTTTTTTTCTGTAGGCTTATAAATGAAAAGAAACCCTATCATTTCTACTTAGAGCAGTATTCTTCATTGCTAGTCAAGTTGGTGAAGCAATAAGCATCATCTATCTTCCATTAAACATTAAAGTTGATGAACTAATTGAAGCCTTAGCTTCAAAGTAAAAGTTGCAAAAGTAGCCAAAAGCAATTATTTCTGCTTCAGGGAAAAGTTATTTGACAAGGCAATTACACCAAACCTTTCTCTGTTTGGAAAAAAAGCACTTCACTTTAGAAGCTGCAAAAGAGCTTCAATTCTGTGCAAAATAGAAGTGTTTAATTAATCTGTAAAGTTGCAATAAGTAACAACATAATTACTAGTGAATTCAGGGAACCCAAAAAAAAAAAAAAAGCAACAGCATTTTCCTTCTTATGATTAATGAAGTACTAATTGAACAAATGGTGCAAAGCAATAAGAGTTAATTGTTCTGAAACCGAAGAAAATGAGAAAAGAGTTTCTGTTCGCAGGTTGCTCAGCTTCAGAAAATACTCGAAGACGAGAAGAAGGTGCACGATATTCTGCAGCATGCGTTGCTTCCGCATTCTACGCGCTTCACACTTCAAATCCCTGACTTTGTTCCACAAGAGGTAGTCTCTGTCTATAATCTCTATAAACATTGTTGTTTCGAGTTAGAGAACAACAATTTTGAAAAGTAGCTACTTAGTTAGATCTTAAAATAGTAACTTTGACCACTTGATATGTTGTTTGATTGATAAAGTGACAATTGAGTTGCTCAACTTGAAGGTTTATGCTTAATTCTAAGCATTTGAGTGAAGCCAATTCTTGTATATTTGGATTGCGCAGACGAAAAGAACACTAGCAGAACTCATGGTGGTGGAAGAAGAGATAGCGCGGCTCGAAAGTGAAATAAGAATTACTCAAGAAGGCCTGCGCAACGTCCGCGAAACTCGATTGCAAGCGACTATGAAGCTAAATGACTTCAAGCATCTGAACACCTCGGCAATGAATTTAACTCGAGATCGTGATTTCCGAGAAATGCAGGGTAAGATAGTGCAGGAAACAAAGTCTATGTTCTTCATAAGCCAAGCCATGAAAGGAGAGTATTTACATCATCAATTGAGTGATCAAAGAGGTAGTAGAAACTTAGTTAAGGTGCATGATAAGAAGGAAAGATCAGCTATAATTGAGCCTAAGGAGAGGATTCCGAGGAAAAGCGGAGTGCTACCGAAGACATCTTCGCCGAAATTGCCTCCGAAACAACCGACAAATAAAGTAAGCGAGCATCCCTTTTTAGTACACTTTATTCAGTCAAAATAGCAATGTTGTTGCAATTTGCGAAGCTGTTAAAAGGATCTGTTGCTGCATTAGATCATATTAAGTCGAAGTTTCGATCGTATGTTGTTAAAAGAAACTTCAATTCTCATTTCTTCTTCTGCGCATCTTTTGTAGCCATCGGAATCTGATGCAGAAAAGCTGCTGAAGATCTTTCAGGAACCTTCCAGCATTGCAAGCTCAAGGGGAAAGGACTACCAAAAGATCCAACCAAACAAGTTATCCGAGAAAATCATGAAGTGCCTAATTTGCGTCTTCTTAAGGTTAATAAGAATGTCGCGAGTAGCGGAGCTTGAGAAATCGAGCAATTTGGCGAGATCTACGACATCTTTTAAATCTGGTAGCTTCAGAATGGATAGCAGCATGAATCTAACCGCGAGCCTTTCGATTCAAAAGGAGAAAGGCCAACGAGATCCTTACGGAATTTTCGAAATTGAAGACTCTCTTCTACGCGATATCGGTCCTTACAAAAATCTTGTTAGATTCGCTTCGAATTCATTCGAAGCGAAGTGCATTTCTACTTCTTTTCCCCTGCTAAATAAGTTAAGGTAACTTATGTTTCTTATTATTCAATCATTGTCCACAAATATATATTCACAAATTATGGATACTACTCCGATTTTATCATACGGCAGGGACATGATGAACTCTTTACATCAAGTGGATTTAAGATTTTTGACACACCCACAAAAGTTGGCATTTTGGATCAACATGCACAACATCTGCATCATGCATGTAAAGTACATTGTCGCAGTTACAATTGATCCTTGCTTTCGTCCATTCGGCGAATGTTATTAATGTATGTGATCTTCTATAGGGCTTTCTACAACATGGCTTTCCCGCAAATTCGGAAAAGAGACTCGAATTGCGAAATAAGGTAACTAAGATTCCTCACTCTATTGAATCTTGAATTGTTCTGCGATAACTATCGAACGAATTTTCATTCGCCCAGGCGGTTCTCAACATCGGAGGCAATAAACTTAACGCTGCAGCGATCGAGCATTTCGTACTGAGACAACCATTAAAACTGAAAGAAGTGAGCTTTATAAACTAAGGCTTATATAAACATTATCTTTTGATCATTATAATAACCTTGTAATATTACTTTTGCAGCAGGAAAATCAAGAAGAAACAGTGCGAAATATTTACGGATTGGAACATCAAGAACCTAACATTGCATTTGCCTTGTGCAGTGGAAGTAGATCTTCTCCAGCTGTAAGTGTGCTTAATTTTGCTGTCACATTAATATTTTGTTACTAAAAAGGGTTAAATTTTCGACACAATTATTCCTGCAAATATTCAGTTTGAACTGAACACAACTTAAAATAGAACGAAGTTAGCGGGTTTGGGTTTGATCCGCTTAAAGCGAATTGAATTATCATTTTTAGATTGAACTGGAACCGAAAAGGTCTCTCATAAAAATTGTGTGGCTCTCCAAGTTCTTCTGAGTTCTCCAACTAAATTATCATCTAAATATAGAATAACCTAAAATTGAAGCTTAACCTATATACTACCATTTCAATCCCCTTTATTAGGAGATTAATTGAGCAACAAAAAAAAAAAAATCTATAATAAGATTATAATGGGAAAGGGGTTCTGATTGAAAATATAAGAGACCGTGTACCCTAATAATAATAACTGTTCTTAAGTATCTTGGGCTCCTCTTGAACCTGTAAGATCCACTTCTAGAATTTTTATGATAAACGGAGGGAGCCTATAACGTCCACATCGGATGGAAAAGGAATTCTGATTGAAAATATAAGATGCCGTGTACTCTAATAATAATAATCGGGCTTAAATATTTTAGGCCAGTAGTTTGATCCTAACGCGCGAGTTATTATTACTAGCGGGTCGAGCAGTTACAAAAGTGGTCAAAGCTCATCATTTCAACTTTTTTGACTCACTACAAATATCACATTCCACATCATATATAATATTACCTCAATTTGATCATCACATCACCACTTACTAATAATTCAACTTGAAATTTTATGCAGGTGAGGATATACACAGGTGATGGTGTTACAAGGGAGTTGGAAAAATCAAAGTTGGAGTATTTACAAGCCTCATTAGTGGTAACTTCCACAGGGAAATTAATGATCCCAAGCCTCATACATTCCAATATGAGTGAGTTTGCTAATGACTTGGACTCACCGATGGATTGGATAATAAACCAACTTCCTACATCTTGGTCTTTGAGGAAATCCATGGTTGAGTGCTTGAAGAGCCAAACCCAGATTAAGATTAATGAAATTGTTGGTGTAATTCCATTTGATAATGAATTCCAATATCTTTTACCTATGTGAGTGAAAATTTTGTGTGTTTGTTGATCATGATTTGATGAGAGATGAAAAATTTGTGGGCTTTGTGTAATGTATGATTTTGCTTTTATTTCTTTGAAAGTGGAGCTTATGATGGAATGTGACTTCAATTTTAAGGCATCCTTGTATTTTATTAATGCATAAAAGTTTCATTCCCTTTTATCTTTTTTTAACTAAGCCTGATTCATTGCGATATTCAGAATTTGATATCATGTACGAAAACAAATTCGATATTCGCCCATTGTAGGATTTTCTCAGCATGCGTAACACAATTTTAATTATCGTAATTCCAAATGGAGCTGTAATGTAGTAAAGTTGCATCGCTTTTTTATATGTACGGACAATTTATCGCGCGAGAGAGAAATTTGCGTGGACCGGGTTCATCCCAATATCTCATACACCCATTCTAAAAATTCGCTCCACAAACAAATAAAAATAAAACCCCCCTTAAAAATAGCACATTATTATTACGTCATATAGACTAAAAAATATAAGATATTTATTGAATTAATTTAACAATTTTATTGAATGATCTAACAGAGTCACATTTTACTTAAATGAGTAAGTTAATAATATTTGCAAAAGTTTTACATTAGAGTTCAATAATTATCTCAAAATTTGAACTAACTAAGTTAACAATAAATATAAAGTAAAGGCAACCTTTAATGCAATGAATAATTCAAATATAAGCTAAAATACAAGAAGAACTTTTGTAATTTAGCCAAAAAATTTAGATATCAATCATTTATTGATCATTGGACTTTTGGGATTATATAATTCATTCATTATAAACTTTAATAATTTGTCCACAAATTATCCCTATACAAAATTTAATAACTTGTGGAGCTATTAATTAATAATAATTTTTTAGGACTATTTCTTATTAAATTGATCTTTTGAGTAACATGATATCAAAGTCGAAAAGGCTTTGAGTTTAATTTCACATCCATTATTTTCTAGCGAATATTTTATGTTAAGCTAAAATAAAAAAAAAACTCTTCTTTAAATAATCGTATTTTCACTTTCTCTTTCTAATTTTTAAAAACCTATATTTTATCCTCTCAAAATTTTAAGTTGATGCATTTAGCCCCCCCCCTCCCTCAGGATTTTTGTCACTATTCCGTTCATTTCCTATAATTTATTCCGAGAATACGCTTAAAAATAATAAAAATATATTTAAAAATTATTTATTTTTCTTGTAGAATAATTAAGGCCAGTTTGATTATTTCGCCCTCTCCATTAATATCGTAACCTTTTGAAAATATTTTTAAAATTTTAAGAAGACAAAATATAGATTTTGAAAGTCAGAAAAAAATAAATAAATATTTACAAAAAAAATTTCTGTATTTTAGCATCTCTATTATTTTGTTTATTTCTTCTATTACCTCAAGCTAGAGGAGGTTTCTTTAATAAGTGAGATAAAATAAAGTTAATATTGTGAACTAAATTTATAATACAGGTCTATGATGACATTAAGTAGACCAATAACTTATAAAAGTATCAATTTTACTAGGGGTTTTTTTGAATTTGCCCCCCTCAAAAAAATAATTTTTACAAATAGTCCTACCAAATTTATAATTACAATTTTGGTACTATCCCCGCCATACAAGCGCCACGTCACCAGAGTTAAGTTGAACTCGGTGAACCATTCACCGTGTTTAAACACGGTGAATGATTAACCGTGTTTAATATTTATATTGATCGGCGTCCAACTAATATAATACACTAAACACGGTGAACTATTCACCGTGTTTGAATACGGTGAATAGTTCACCGTGTTCAACTTAACTCCGGACCGTCCAATCTACTCGCCTGGCGCTGACGTGACGCTTGCGTGGCGGGAATAGGATCAAAATTAATTATAAATTTGGTGGGGCTATTTCTAAAAATTATTTTCTTGAGGGGGCCAGATGCAAAAAAAAACCTTTTTTACTGTGATATTTAATAGTAGATTTGTTTGGTTAAAAAATAGGCTAAACCATAATAGGAAAATCAAAATATACCCTTTAATTTTATTTTATTAATAATCAAACAATTGACGCGGTGTACTGTATATACGGATATGCCGCAGATCATACTAATCCACAAATGAGCTGTAATTTCACAATAATATAATATATATAAATATAAATTAGTAACATCGATAATTAAAAACAATAAAAAATATATATTTATAGTAAATCAGTAATAAATAATTAGTTAATTACCTGCTAATAATAATACGTAAAAATCGGTTCAATTATATCATTCGATCCCGACTCTTCTCTTCTCCACCATTCACCTCAATCATCTCCGTCCCCAATTCCCTCCTCTCCTCCTCCGAAACCCTAGCGAGAGCCCCGCGCCGCGGCGCGTGGCGGAGACCCGTGCCCGATGTACCGGAGCGTGGCCTCGGGACCCGCGATGGCGACGGACGTCGGCGGCGGCGGCGGCGGCGTCGGCGACGCGGTGGTCACCCTCGACCAGGTCCCGCGGTGGAGCGACGCCGACCAGCACGGCGGCGGCGGCGGCGATCCCTCGGCGGCGCTCTTCTCGGGCTTCTCGGATCCGCTCACGGCGTCCTCCGACGCCGGGGAGGCGGACTCCGGCGGCGGCGGAGGCGTGGCGTCGAGGTTCCCGGTGGATCACGAGATCAATTCCAAGATCTACCTGTGGCGGGGCAACCCTTGGAACCTCGAGGTCGACGCTGTTGTGAATTCCACAAACGAGGCGAGTCTTAGAAGATCCTTCCTTGTGTTGTTTCTTTTGGATAGGCTTACATAAAATGTTTTAATTTTGGAATTTAATCTTTCAATTTGTTCGATATGATCAATTCGATGCTTCTGCGGTATAGAATTTTGGTTTGCTATGTTATGTGATTTACGGGACTACATTCCTGATAAAGTAATCAGCGTGAAACTAAAACTTTTAAAAGTTGGTTAATTGTGCAAAATTGGGCCGTAGTTCACCTCAATTCTATATGTTTTTACCTTTTTTTGGCCAATATCCTTGTGCGATTCATAGAATTTTTGGTCATTTGCTTCGTTTGTTGATTGAATTGGTTGGATTTATAGAGCTTGGATGAAGCACATAGTAGCCCTGGCTTACATGTTGCTGCTGGGCCTGGACTTGCAGAGGAATGCGCGACATTGGTAAGTTTTGGAATTTATGTTGGAAATGTAAGATTTTGTTCTCGATTAAATTGATTTAGGTTGGTTTTAGTTGCCAAGTTTGTCAACAAAAGGGAATGGTTTTGATGAATTTTGTGCAGGGTGGCTGTAGGACCGGAATGGCGAAAATGACAAATGCATATGATCTCCCTGCAAGGTAGTTTTGTTTTCGAATTTTAAGTAGAAGGAATTTTGTTCTCCTCATTACGCTTGGTTTGCAATGATATTCGGAATCGATTGATTTATATGTTAGAGAATACAAGGAAATTGCATTTTAAGTCAATTCCCCTGTCTATAGCTTTGGAATGAGTGGAACTTTTTCAAGGAAATTGCACCCAGACCTACCTGGTTTATGTTCGAAAATTAAACCTATGGTATGTGTACATTAGTAAGGACAAATGTCATCCCCTAATTTCCAAAAAATTGGCAGCAGTAGTGTAATATGTAGATGATTGGTACATATAAGATTGGTTTGTGGAGTTAATTGAATCACTATTATTGATTCTTGCATATTTGTAAATTGGGTTATAATTATATAGGAGGTGAACTGAAGTTTTGTTTCTTAAATATTCCTTTTGATTATGAAATAGTTTTACTATTTAGTTGTTTGTTTGTCTAATTTTGGCTGCTGTAGCACTTCTGTAACACATACATGTTCGGCTTGTACATACTCGATTAGTAAATGCATTGTGAACTGGAACAATATTATCTTGCAGAAAGATTATTCATACAGTGGGTCCCAAATATGCAGTCAAATATCATACTGCTGCAGAAAATGCCCTCAGTCATTGCTATCGATCTTGCTTGGAACTACTTATTGAAAACGGACTCCAAAGGTGTGGTTAATATTTTTATTATACTTACAAGCATCAATTAGCTTTCATTTTATCTTCCTTCTAAAACTGTTTGCCATCAATCATTATGTAGCATTGCGACTGGCTGTATATACACGGAAGCTAAAAATTACCCGCGTGAACCAGCTGCTCATGTGGCAATAAGTGAGTAACAGAAACCTATTTTATGTACTATAGGAGTAATTTTTTGCTTTTTTAGTCGATGTTATCTATTCAATACTGGAACTCTCTTCCTACCTGCATATCTTATACACTATGAACTATATTGTCTAGTTTTATTCTTCTAATTCGGCTTTATTTGGAGGGTTAATTAGGGACTGTGAGACGATTTTTGGAGAAGCAGAAAGACAAAATCACCGCTGTCGTCTTTTGTACTACTACATCATCTGACACAGAGATATACAAAAGGTACATAGCATTAAATTATACCGAGATCGAGCCTACCAATTTGGAGTTAAATTTATAACTGTGGCTTGTATGCAATTATTTTGAATTCATGGCTCTAAATGTTCTTCTGAGATAGACACTAGTATATTTGCTCTGTTTTACTCTTTAATTTTTTTTTTTTTTACCTGACGACCGCGCGTATACAGATTGCTCCCACTTTACTTTCCCCGGGATAAGCACGAAGAAGAAATTGCTGTGTCTAAGCTTCCAGCAGATGTAGGGGATGAGAATGGTGAGACAATAATCGATGAACGGAAAATTAGAATAAAACCATTGCCCGCTATTTCAACAAATGTTCCAAAACCATCCCCGGCCCCAGTAGATTCTCCTGTTGCGGATCTTGGGTTGACATTGAGGCGGTGAGAATGCTAATGCCATCCAGCTTTTATCCTGATTTTCTTTAATCTTCACCTTTGCCCACTTTCATTTATCAAAATCAAGATGCAACTTATATGATGTTTCTTTTGTTCTTTGTTGAAACCTACATGTGCATGAACCCTGGATTTTTTTTTCTTGAGTGACTATTGGTCAATCTACCTCTACAGGAATTCTTTCAAGCTAGATTCATATTTGGATCCTGCTTTTATGTCATTGATTAAAGATCCAGATCAGCGTCGGATGGAGCAGTGGGAGAAGGCCGCCCAAGCTCGCAGTGGATTTAATTGTGGCAAGCTGCTGGGATTTGGTGATCTAGGTGGCCCTCCGTTATCTGCTGCCGAGGAATACTCACTTCATTCTAGATATCTCGCTAAAGCAAATTCTGTTAACCTCTCCGAGATTGCTGAAATGAAAATTGTGTATGTATGTTAGTGCGATAATTTTTTTGAATTGCATCTACTATGATTTATTTTTAATTTCGTAGCATATCAGAAACTTCTGATTATGATATTTTCTAAGTACTTGAAAGTAATTATAAAGGAAGTGCTTTTCCCTGTTTTCTTAAGTTAACAAATTGCTTTTTCTTCTAATGATAACCTGCTATTGTTTTGGAGTTTAGCTTGTTTTAATAGGCTATTATCAGATTGTTAATCGAGTTTTCTATCTGAAAATCAGCTATCGCGGTGGCGTGGATAGCGAGGGGCGTCCTGTGATGGTTATTGTAGGAGCTCACTTTCTTCTTCGATGTCTTGATCTAGAACGCTTTGTCCTCCATGTAGTGAAGGTACTATGTTTGTCTTTAAACTTAGAGTACACTGTTCTCTTAATCTGCCTACTTCTAGCCTCTTCTTTGGTTTCACTTGTGCATTTTCAAATTTTTATCAAGATGCTTTCTGTTATATGAACATAAATTATCAAATTCAGTATGTGAAATGAACACAATTGCCATGATAGCGCATCACATTTTTCATATTTATGTATTTAATACCATTATTGCGGAAGCTGCATCTTGTGTTTTTTCTGATATTTTGTCATCTAATCAGCTCCACATCCTCACTTTATAGATTTAACAGGAACAATCTACCTCGGTTGATCTTTTAACTTTTTTTTTTTTTTTTTTTTTTTTTTTTTTTTTTTTTTTTTTGTGCAGGAGTTTGAACCATTGATTCAGAAGCCTTTCACTCTTGTCTATTTTCACTCTGCAGCATCTTTACAAGTGTCAGTGTGATTAAAAGAAAAGGCACTTAAGTTGTGTTTGATAGATTTATTTTTGATTTATGTCTCATTTTTATGGTCCTATGTACTGAATATAGGCAACCAGATCTTGGATTTATGAAGCGGTTGCAACAGATCCTTGGTCGTAAGCACCAGCGCAACCTACATGTAAGTATCTTATTAAAGTAGCTGAATTTTTTTTGTTAGTTCCTGAACTTCTTCTAGTGATTTTCTACCTCTATTTTTTTTGCTTAGCCGATTATTTCATGCGCTTACCTGATTTGCATAATGTCATAATTCGGTTTTCTCTTTGTCCAAAAATACGTTGCACTTATTAGGACGTGCTTACAGAATGAGCAACTAACCAGCAAAATAACAATTTTATTCATCATTTAATGGTCTATTCAGTTTTGAGCGAGGGGGTGTGACGTTGTTTAGCGTGATAACAGTGACATGCTATACACAACCTGGAACTGACATTGGGGATTCTAGCCAGAACATAAACATAGGGATGATATTGTAATCTATTAAAGTCGAAAAAATATATATATAGCAACAAGATTGCCAAGTCGAAGGACTCTGCAGACATTTAATTGTAAGCTAAACATGTATGTGTTTGCTTTTCAGAAACTATTACGTGACGATTTTAGTAAATTTTTGCAGGCGATATATGTTCTGCATCCAACCTTGGGATTAAGGGCGGCTATCTTTGCCTTGCAGCTATTTGTTGATGGAGAGGTAAAAACCGTGCAGTGAATATAACTCAACATGCATAATGATATGCTAATCCTTTAATTTTGTTTTACGTTTATTTAGGTGTGGAAAAAAGTAGTATACGTAGACCGACTCGTTCAACTTTTCAGATACGTACCTCGTGAGCAATTAACCATTCCCGACTTTGTTTTCCAGTGAGTTTTCTGAGCGCTCGAGAAACTTACTGTCCTCTTTTTTCACCATTACCGAAATAGTAAGATCGGTCTCTTTTCCGAAATGTATCATGTAGGCACGATCTCGAAGTGAACGGAGGAAAGGGGCTCATCGTCGATCCTAGAACGAAATACATCTACCAAAGACCCTCGGCGTGACCTTCCACTTGCGCATCATCATAAGACGTGTTCGTTCGATCTCTTGTATTATATCTGATTACTTCCTGTATAATAGTTATTTGCGTATTTTATTGTCTCTTATTGTTCCTTTTTCTTTCCTTTTGAGGGATTTTGTATTCACATTTATCGACTCTTGTGTTGTACGCTGTTAAATATTAGCCTTTCTCATTTATATATGCCTGTGAAGTCAATTTTTCCCCTTCTTTCATCATTTTGCTACAGAATGAATATAAATAATCTCACTATATGTATCTTCTAATTTTGCGATTTCTAAACACTATTTGGGATTTAATCATATAAACTATTTTTATCACACCCTATTATTTATTTTTCCCCTTTTCCTTTGTAATCTTTGTTTTCAAAATTACTGAGGAAAAGGCACCGCATGTATTAAGTATATTTCATAAACACCACTCCTAAAATCATATCATGGATATCGCAAAATTAATGGCTTGTTTAATTAATTTGCAACTTTTATTTTGCATCACTTGGTGCTTATTCTAAAGTCTGATTTTTTAGGTAATTTGAGTACTCTAGTTTATAAATGAATCTATGAGCTTATTTAAACGCGAAAGTTTTAACCCATACACAAATTTGACCATATTTTACATTTACATTTTCCTCAAGAAAGAAACTCATAATGCCATTGCAAACTGTCGAAATGACAATTTCTATTCATAGCATTGGTAAAGAGTATTTAGAGATGTCCAATATATCCGATATTCCGTACCCGATTCGGATTCGATCCAGATTGGTAAGATACGGGTAAGAAAAAAAATCCATTGAAGTTTCAGACATGGATCCGGATACTTTATCCTCAGACCCGGCTCGGATTTGACCCGGACTCGATCCTATGGATCCGGATACTTTATCCTCAGACCCGGCTCGGATTTGACCCGGATGGTCCAAAATAATTTTTATATCCGGATCTGGACTCGGAGGCGGACCGGTAAATACATGACCACCAAAAATTAAAATAAAGAGAGAAAAAAATAAAAAACTTGTAAAATTGAAAAATTATATACTTATCTTTTCACTGTAATGCTTTGGAGTTATTGTATATGTGTTTTAACTATATTGTAGTAGGTGCATGTGTTTTAGACTTTTACCGTATGCTATGTGACAAGTTGAATGGGTTTTATACAATTATATTATATGTGTTTGGATTTACCAATATAATTTTTACTACAATATTGTTGTTTGTATTTAGGGTGATAGTTGCATGCATTTTAGAGTAATTAATACATGTGCAATTATTACAAATTTTGTATTTTTGTTTTGAACTTATAATATAACAAATATTTGTATTTTATGTCGTGGATACGCTTACGAGTATCTATATCCCATTTAGACCCCACACGTATTCAACTCTTATTCAATCTTAAGCGAATAGTATACAGATAGTCACTATCCAAACTCGCTCAAATGAACCCGATAGGTATATTAAAAACTTAAGTATTCAGATCCAGACCAGCCCCGAAATTGAATGGGTAGGGTATTTTTTTTTTCTACCTATTTTTTTAGGACATGAATACAGCATATTAACTATCTATACCTGATCCAGTTCATGGACAACTCTTAAGAGTATTCGCACTACTTCAATACAAAGTTTGCATAATATTCTATGTCATTATTCCTGATGTTACATAATGCTGAAGCCTAAGTAGCTAAACTCATATAATTGAACTTAGGCTATAATGCATAAATAGTTTTACCACCAAATAAATTAGTGTCACCCACTTTGAACACAGTATGATTAAATTTGTCTCCTTACATTGGCAAAATTTATCCTGAACCTGACAATTTGACTGATTCGACATTGCGATAAATATTAGTTGCTTAGCAATCAAATATTACTTGTCAAACAAAATAAAAAAAAAATTACTTGGAAAAAAAAAACTCCACTCTTTTGTTTATGGAATCCCCACTATCCAAATTTATGCATATATCACTTCTTTAATAGTGTTTAACTATTTTGTCTCATCAATATAAATACCCCATTATACCTCTTTCAAAACAACTCAAATTACCAGCTCGGTTAGGCTTTAATTAAAGGTTTGCAAACATAAGTTTCTCTATTTATGTATAATTAGATTCAATTTTTAAATATGATGATGTTTTTATGTGATTTTTACTCTTATAGTAGTGTTAAATATGTTTGATGACTAGGTTATAAGCAATGAAGGTATTCGCACTTCTTCTGTTAGTTATTTTCATGACCACCGCAGTGATGGCAATAAGAGAAGGCACTCATGCTATTCATGAAGTAACTACCGATACCGTCGAGGAACTGAAAAATCCTACAATTGCACAAGACCAAGAAATTAAATTTGTGAGAAAGGACGCGAACATTGAAGGAAGAACAACACCGCACGGTGTACCAGTACCACAGTTTTGCAAGGAGAAAAACTATAGTTGGTGCCCGTCTCCTCCGAATTTTTAGAGGGATCACTTGCATGCAGTACGTATAGGAAAAAAAAGAAAAAATTATGGTGTATAACTTTAAGGCGAGTTAAAAATCACCACCCTCCATGTTGCTTTAAGTTTCAAGCCACTTGATCGATGTGTATAAAACACTATTGGATAGGTAACACTAACTAAGGTGGCTTATGTGGTGGCTACTTCCTGTGTATATGTACTCTATATGCGGATCTTTATAAAATCTCATATATATATATATATATATATTTATATAAAATTATTAGAGCTAGGCTGGTATACTATCGGTAGCACGGAGGCCTCCGTGCTACCAAGTTGTTTTCGATGATGCGGCTTTCAAATCGACGATCGGCTCCGCTAGACTTGATCTACACTATTGAAAGTGTTTGGAAACTAAATTTCATAATTTTTCGATATCATTTACCTATCAAACGAGTAGTCAAAAAATGAACGGCTGAAAATAAAAATCTCATAAAAAATGATGATAAAAGACTTAAATTTAAGATCAGAGATACTGATTTTACTCTAAATAGTTCAAAGAATTTTCTATAAAAATTTCATCAGATTTGAATTGTTTTACACCGTTAAACTCACAAACGTATCTCATCTACCATTGAAATTGTCAATTTTTAGACCCTTTGATCACTAGCCAAATAATGTCGAAAAATTATGAAATTTAGTTTCCAAACACTTTTAATAATGTAGATCAAGTCTAGCGGAGCCGATCGTCGATTTGGAAGCCGCATCATCGAAAACAACTTGGTAGCACGGAGGCCTCCGTGCTACCGATAGTATACCAGCCTAGCTCTAAAATTATTATGAATTTGATAGAAAAGTAATGAATTATTTGCCATCCTATTTATGTTTGAGCTAAGAGTTCTTAGGTGCTATGGATGTATCAACTCTTTTGTGCATTTAAATTTAATGATTTGAACATATTAAATATAGTTAGATATGATAAAGGATAGGGAGGAGAAAAAAAAAAATCCCAAAATCAACTAAACTCTATCTAATTCAAAATTTTATTACCTAAACTTTAAAAATGTTGAATTTTACTGTCTAAATAATGGTTCCATTACAATCCACCACAAAGCCTCTATTTTTGTTTTCTTTTTTTTTTCTTTGAGAGAAAGGTAGCATGCTACCTGCTTCGTTTATTTCGTTTTAGAAATAAATTTAGCTGGAAATATGAAACAACTAGGCTTCGAGCCTGAGACCTCGGATATCAACTACCAAACATTTTGCCACTTACGCTAGGGACGATCGATAAGCCTCTATTTTTGTTAATTTGGTTAATTAGATGTTCGTTACTCATGTGATCGCATCACATGAATCGGACTTTTAGCGAAGCGATCAGCTTGCCAATTTATTTATTCTACTGTATCTTTAAATTTTTCATTTAAACATTTGACCAAACTGATGGAATCGAAGGCTTTGTGATGAATTGCAACAGAATGCTTGTTTACGTCGTAAATTTTAATCAAATAGTAAACTACAATTGGAATAAAGTTTAGGTGGTTTTGAATATCCAACCTTGCAGAATATTCATAGTATTTTATGAAAAAAATTTATACTTTTAAATTATTTCAATGCGTCAACTGAATATAAAATGAATGGAAACATTAAATAGATTTAAGCCAAAAAAAACTAAATGATTGAGAATATTTCAATCTCCATCACTGCCAACAACACTCGATCGCGTTTGCACTCATCTTGTTACTAAAACTAAAGCTACAATTGCTATCACTATCGCCACAAATTAAAACTAATCCTGCTTTGCGATTTTAACCCGAAAAAAAATCGTAATTAAAATCAAACAAGCTTATTAATTATTCTATTTTCCCCTCTATAAACCGAACATAACAGGCGATCATTCATTTCTATTCCCATTTTGGTCTAAAATGATTCTTAGTGTGATTCATCTTCGGCATGCACAAGTTAATTGAGTAAAGAGTAAGAGTGAGGGTCAATTATTATTTCAATCTCAACATAAAACTATATTTTTCTCCCTAAAGATCTATCTCTTATTCTATATTTGACAAAGTCGATCTGCTATTAATTTGTAACGACCTGACCTGCTAGCAATAATAACTTGCTGGGTCCAAACCACCGGCCCAAAATACTTAAGTCCAATTATTATTACTAGCGTGGAGGCCTCATATATTCTAATCAGAATTAGTTTAATTTTTATCCGATGTGGGACTATTAATTGGAGCGTTACATAATTACAAATAAGTGAAATATATATTTTTCCTGGTCAATTAATGATCCGTGTTCTCTCTTAGACGACGCTCGAATATAGAATATTAGAGAAGGGATGAGAGAAAAAAAAAAAAAAATTGGCCAAATTAAGCCATTGCTTTTAATTTTATTAAACTCTTAATAAAGAAGATTATTAGGTCCTGTAGTCCTATTCCCACTGGGATGGAGTAGATTCCAATATCCAGCTCCAATCACAGTGGTACTTCTCGGATTTGTACTTATTGATTTATGAAAAATCAGTCCAAAAATATAATATTTGGAACGAGTATATTGAGAATATCAAATTCAAATTCTTTAGCGAAAAGAAATTCAGTTCAAATTTTTTACCGAAAAGAAGATATTTATGATCAAATTTTTTATAAATAAAAAAAAAAATCAAACTTTGACCAAGAACAGCAACGACGACGGCAATGACAATTTTTATTCATAGCATTGGTAAAGAGTATTTAGAGATGTCCAATATATCCCGTATTTCGTAGCTGATTCGGATTCGATCCGGATCGGTAATATACAAGTAAGAAGAAAAATTCATTGAAGTTTCGGACATGGATCCGGATACTTTATCCTCAGATCCGCCTCGGATCTGACTCGGACTTGATCCTTCGGTGGGTAGGGTACAAAATAGTTTTTATATCCGAATCTGGACCCGTACTAGGATTCGGTAAAATACATGACCATCAAAAATTAAAACAAAGAGGAAAAAAAAAATAAAAAACTTGTAAAATTGAAACACTTGATACTTATCTTTTCACCACCATAATGTTTTGAACTTATTGTATATGTGTTTTCACTATATTGTAGTAGGTGCATGTGTTTTAGACTTATAGCGATATGCTATATATGTGACTAGTTGTATGTGTTTTATACAATTATATTATATATATTTGGATTTATCAATATAAGTTTAACTATAATATTGTTGTTTGTATTTAGGGTGATAGTTGCATGTATTTTAGAGTAATTAATATATGTGTAACTATTGCAAATTTTTTAATTTTGTTTTGAACTTATAATATAATAAATATTTATATTTTATGTCATGGATACGCTTACGGGTATCTGTATCCCATTTAGACCCGACACGTATCTAACTCTTACTCAATCTTAAGCTGGTAGTATACGGATAGTCACTATCCAAACTCACTTAAATGAACCTGATGGGTATATTAATAACTTAAGTATTCAGATCTAGACCAACCCCAAAATTCATTGGATGGGGTTTTTTTTTTTTTTTTTTCTTCTTCTCTGCGTACCCATTTTTTTTTAGGACATGAAAACAGCATATTAACTATAACCTAATCCGGTCCACGGACAACTCTAAGAGTATTCTCACTACTTCAATACAAAGTTTGCATAATATTCTATATCATTGTTCCTGATGTTACATAATGCTGAAGCCTAAGTAGCTAAACTCATATAATTGGACTTAGACTATGATACACAAATAGTTTTACCACCAAATGAATTAGTGTCACCACTTAGAACACAGTTTGATTAAACTTGTCTCCTTATATTAGCAAAATTTATATTGAACCTGACAACTTGACTGATTCGACATTGCGATAAATATTAGTTGCTTAGCAATCAAATATTACTTGGAAAAAAAAAAAAACTCCACTCTTTTGTTTATGAAATCCCCACTATCCAAATTTATGCATATATCACTTCTTTAATAGTGTTTAACTATTTTGTCTTATCAATATAAATACCCCATTATACCTCTTTCAAAACAACTCAAATTACCAGCTCGGTAAGGCTTTAATTAAAGGTTTGCAAACATAAGCTTCTCTATTTATATTTATATGTGATTTTTGCTCTTATGATAGTGTTAAATATGTTTGATGACTAGGTTATAAGCGATGAAGGTATTCGCACTTCTTCTGTTAGTTATTTTCATGACCACTTTAGTGATGGCAATAAGAAAAGGCACTCATGCTGTTCATGAAGTAACTACCAATACCGTCGAGGAACTGCGAAATCCTACAATTGCACAAGACCAAGGAATTAAATTTGTGAGAAAGGACGCGAACATTGAAGGAAGTACAACACCGCACGGTGTACCAATACCACAGTTTTGCAAGGAGAAAAACTATAGTTGGTGCCTGTCTCCTCCGAAGTTTTAGAGGAATCACTTGCGTGCAGTACGTATAGAAAAATAGAAAAAAAAAATTATGGTGTATAACTATATGGAGTGATAGAAATCACCACTTTTCATGTTGCTTTAAAATTCAAGCCACTTGATCGATGTAGGAGAACACTAGTGATAGGTAGCACTAAATAAGGTGGCTTATGTGGTGGCTACTTTCTGTGTATATGTACTCTATATGCGGATCTTTATAAGATCTCATATATATATTTATATAAAATTATTATGAACTTGATAGGAAGTAATGAATTATTTGCCATGCTATTTATGTTTGAGCTAAGAGTTCTTAGGTGCTATGGATGTATCAACTCTTTTGTGTATTTAAATTTAATGATTTGAACAAATTACATATAGTTAGATATGATAAAGGATATGGAGAAAAAAGAAATCCCAAAATCACTTAAACTCTATCTAATTCAAAATTTTATTACCTAAACTTTAAAAATGTTGGAATTTACTGTCTAAATAAGGTTCCATTACAATCCACGTGAGTTGGACTTTTAGAGAAGCGACCAGCTTGCCAATTTATTTATTCTACTATATCTTTAAGTTTTTTATATAAATATTTTACCAAATTGTTACAATTGGGACAAAGTTTATGAACAAAAAAAAAAGGATACTTTTAAATTATTTCAATGCATCAAATGAATCTAAAATGAATGAAAAAAATATGAATAAATTAAGCCAAAAAAAAAACTAAATGATTGAGAATATTTCAATAACACTCGGCCACATTTGAGCTAGCTCATCGTATACTAAAACTAAAGCTCCAATTGCTATTTCTATATATCGCCACAAAAATTCATCCTACTTCGTGATTTTAAATAACCTGAAAAAAAAAAAAAAATAAGGCAAGTTTATTATTCTATTTTCCGTCTATAGACCGAAAATAATAGGAGATCATTCATTTCTATTCCCGTTTTGGTCTAAATTGATGCTTAGTGTGATTCATCTTCACCACAAATTGATTGAGTAATCAGTAACAGTGAGGGGTTACTTGTTATTTTTATAAACATAATTTTTAATGGTTGATGTGTGCCGTTTGCAAGTTTAATAGTGTAGAAGTATTCAAATTAGATAAAATTATAAAAAAATTCTTTACACTATCTACAGCAAGGTTAATATCTCTGATCCAAAATTCTAGTGTTATATAATACTTTTTTGTGAGATTTTTATTTTCAACCATTGATTTTGAGTCATTTAGAGCACTAGGTAAATGATATCGAAAAACTACAAAATTTATTTTCTAGATACTTCAAATTTACTGTATCAATTAAGTTTAACGGAATCGATCGTCAATTCGGAAGTTCCATTAATGAAAACGGCTTAGAAGTACGAAAGCCTCCATGCTCTTAATAGCAGTTCTACTCTCTCTCTCTCTGTATAAATATGCGAGACCCCAGGTTGTCCTATATATGAGATATAATAGGGCTAAACTCTCAACCCGGCTTAAGCATTTTCGGTGGTGGATAGGCCGAAGAGGTTGAGAGAGTTAAGCATGCTAGGACGGGAGTAGTCCTAGGATGGGTGACCCCCTGGGAAGTTGGGGCGTCACAGTTGGTATCAGAGCCAATTACCAGCCGGAAGTGTGAGATGAGTCTCGGCTGAGCCAGGTATACAGCGGGGAGAGCGAGGCTCTCATGCTGTTGGCTGTTGTGGGTGGAGCGCGGCTCACCACAAGGTCGGTTTAGGCTAGCGAGACGAGTCTCACATCGCCTGGTACTTGTGAGTCTGAGCCTGACGAGGACGTCAGGGCTTAAAGGGAAGGAGATTGCGAGACCCCATGTTGTCCTATATATGAGATATAATAGGGCTAAACTCTCAACCCGGTTTAAGCATTTTCGGTGGTGGATAGGCCGAAGGGGTTGAGAGAGTTAAGCGTGCTAGGACGGGAGTAGTCCTAGAATGGATGACCCCCTGAGAAGTTGGGGCGTCACAAAATATTACTATATTAGAGAGAGGATGAGAGAAAAATATATTGGCCAAAATTAAGCCATTATTTTTAATATTATTAACTCTTAAGAAAGAAGATCATGATTGAGGTCCAATAGTCTTACTCCTACTGAGATTAATAGAATCCAATATTCAGCTCCAACCAGAGCAGTACTTCTCGGATTTTTACTTTTTATTTATGAAAAGCCAGTCCAAAAATATCACATTTGGAAAGAGTATATTGAGAATATCAAATTTGATTGTAAAATACAATTCTAATTCTTTACGGATAAGAAAATATTTATGATGAAATTTTTTATAAATAAAAAATCAAACTTTGACAGTAATTGTGGAGGTCCAAATAATCTGAAAACACACTGGAACTCATATGGAGCTTAATTAGTTATATGTTCTAAGTAGTTATGCCTACTAAGTTTCATTGCAAGAGCGTGACTAGTTCTTCTCAATCTGCACACACAAAATCAGGACTCAGTCGAAGTTCGTACGTGCAAACTATGTTGTTCAAATGGTGCTGACGTTTTAACTCAAATCAAACTTGACCACCTAGATTCTCCTAGATCAACCAATTAATTAATTAATTAGAAAATAAAAGTTCATGATCTTACATGGTTAACAGAGGGCTTATTTGTTTGTCAGTAACTAATTTTCAAGTTGAAAATAATTTTTAATTGAACTGAAGTTTCCGATTACTCTTTGTTTGATAGGAAATCAGTTGCTTTGGAACTGTAGTTATCCATTTTTTCCGAATATTTTGACACAAGAAAACAGTGAGGTGATAAAAAAAAAAGAAAGAATACGTAGTTAAATTTTTGTTATATTTTCTTTCTTTTTTCCTTTCATAGTTGACTTTGCCGCCACCTAGGGTGAAATCAATTTCAATGTTTTAAAAAAGTAAAGTTATGAACAAATTTAATATATAATAAATCAAACAACAAAAGTGAGCATTTATGTTGAAAACAACTTCACACCCCTCCATTTTTAGTGAAATAAACATGCCCATAATGTCATCATTGGGGTTTTTTTTTTTTTTTTTGTGTGTCCAAAACTACATGGCACCTGTTAGGATGTTCTTAATTATAGAATGAACAACTATCCAAAGTAACGATTTTGTCCATCATTTATTAATGGAGATTCTTTTTAGAGCAAAAGAGTCCTAGGGTAATTTGAAAGTATTTTTGGGTTTTAGAAACTTTTATGTAATGATTTTAGTAAAATTTTGACTGGAGATATATATATGTTCAGCATCCAACATTAATGGGATTAAGGTCACCTTTTTGTTCATGGAGAGATATTTATTCCAAAAAAAAAAAAAAGTTAAAAACAAGGTAAACTTCAATTCGCCCCCTTGTGGTTTAGTTTATTTTTACTTTCTAATCCTGTCATTCAAAAAGTTATACTTAACTATCATATGGTTCAACTCATTTTTCACTTTTGTCATTCTATAGTTCAAAAAATTATACTTAATCATTCTGTGGTTATAAAAAAATTTTACTCAGCGCGTTGTCACGGCCTTAGCGATTTCGCTCGCAAAGCCCGTGCGGCGCCCGCCTTCCTGCTCGAAGATGGGCAAGCCTAGCTCCTTGATGCTCGTCGGGACCTCCGCGCCCTACGACTAAGTATGCAAGAAGGAGAAAAGAGAGAGATAGAGGTTTAACCCAAAAAACTAAGTACTCCACTACTTAGAAAAATAGGATTACAACACACACATACACATTCTCTCCCTCTCTCTACAATGGCTTTAGCCACACCCCTATTTATAGGCTTAGAGATACAACGAACCTAGCCACCATAACTCTCCCACTAATGCACCCATTAACTACACTTAATGGGTCCTCATCAATGCCAAAGCCCAAGGGTCTCTCCACCTCTTGGCTGTTATTTTTTAAGGAATAATGAGGTTTTATGGCAGCGGTTACACAACCCTTCATTGCCTCGAAGCGGGTCGGGTTCGGGTCTCACCGTCAATCCGTTTTGACCCGTTTTCAGCTTGCGGAGTTGAGCCAGGAACCGGGCTGCGCAGAATTTTTCTAAGTCCCTGACAGCGTGCTATCCTATTTGATAGTATATAATTGAATATAATCTTTTGAACTGTAGAATGACAAAGTAAAAAGTGAACTAAACCATATCAGGACAAACTGAAATTTATCATTTAAATTAATAAAAAGAGACTTACGATGAACATAACTCAACAGTTGTTTAGGTTTGGAAGAAAAGTAGTATACGCAAACTGCCTTGTTCAGATTAACTATTCTCGACTTTGTCTTCCAGTGACTATTCTCCTTTCTCGTCATTGTCAAAGAAAGAAGATAAAGTTTCTTCTCTGAAATGTATCGTATAAGTGATCTTCGCTATTGATCTGGATAAATTCTAAAATATGATAATGGCATCACATCAACTGTATCTTCAATCAATCAAATTTATTTTTGGAATTCATCCATTTCATTATGATTTTTGAAAATAAAATTTTAATTTGTTTTCCTCTTAAGAGTGAGAATTTGATTGGGTTAAGACACAGTAATATAGTGTCACTGCTACATAGAAGACCACATCGACAGGACCTTTTACTTGCTCATCATCGTAAAGCATATATATTTTGGACCTGTGGTTTGAGCCCAACAAGTTATTAGTGTCAACGGATTGGATCGTTAGATTTAATTTAGAGTGGTTTATCAACCGAAAGTGTGAGATAGGTTTCACATCGTCCGGTCATATTAAGCTAAGGAATGACTAGGGATTGGGGACCTGGCGAAGGCGTTGGAGTCTAAAAGGAAGGAGTCTGTGACGTCCCAATAATTTTATATTAAGAACTATGAACTCTGATACTAATAAATAAGCTTAAGTATTTTAGACCAGTGACTTAGATTCAACGAATGATATTAGTGCGAGTGGTTTGAATTGTTACAATACGGTGCTTGGATTTAATCGTATCAAAATTTTCAAGTTTTTCCCCCATTTTCTCAAGTGATCTTTGCTTTTGAGAATGGCAAATTTCATCTTCTTATACTATTCATTACATTGCTACGTACATTGACTACATGAGGCTCCGCTGTTATAAGTATATTTCATACACTAAACTCCTAAATTTTATCATAAATGACATAAAATTAATGGCCCTTTTAGTTAATTGCACCATTTATTTTGCATCACTTGATGCTTTTTTCGCAAAGTGTGATTTTTATTTCTAAGTACTTGGAATACTCTAGTTCATAAATGCTTAAAATGCGAAAGCTTTAACCCGGACGCACATTTGGCCATATTTTATCTTTACCTTTTTCTCAAAAAACAAACTCATAATGCCATTGCAAACTGTTGAAAATGACACTTAATTCTATTCATAGCATTACTAAAGAGTATTCTCACAACTTCTACACAAAGTTTGCATAAGTTATTATTCCTGATGTTACATTAATGCTGGAGCCTATATAAGTAGCTAAACTCATATAATTGGACTTAGGCTATAATACCCAAATAGCTTTGCCATCAAAAAGACTAGTATCACCACTTAGAACACAGTTTGATTCGGACATTGTGATGAATATTAGTCGCTTAGCAATCAAATGTTACTTGGAAAAGAATTTCATTTGCTTTTGTTTATGCGTCCCCCACTATCCAAATTCATGCATATATCACTTCTTAATTAGTGCCTAGCTATTTTCTCTCATCTATATAAATACCCCATTATAACTCTTTCAGAACAACTAGAATTAACAGCTCATCACTTCAGGCTTTAGAGGTTTGTAAACATAAGCTTCTCAACTTATGTATATATAATTTGATTCAATTCAAGTATGATTATGTTTATATCTGATTCTTACTCTTATCGTGGTGTAAATTGGACATGTTTGTTGATGATTAGGTTAAGCAATGAAGGTGCTCACGCTTCTTCTGTTAGTTATTTTCATGATCACCTCAGCGATGGCAATAAGAGAACTCTCCAAAGAAGTAAAAATAGAAGGCGCTCAAGTTGTTGTTCATGAAGTAACCACTGATGCCATCGAGGAATCGCAAAACCCGAAAAGTGCACAAAACCGAGGAATTAAAATTGCGAGAAAGGATGCGAGCATTGAAGGAACGCCATGTGCGACGTGCTCGCCAATCACCATACCGATAGGGCAGTTTTGCCGTGACAAAGGGTATAACTGGTGCTCGTCCCCTCCGAACTTTTAGAAAGATCATTTGCGAGCAATACAAATAGTAAAAACGAAAAAACTATAGGGTAGAACCTTATATATATATGGAGAGACGATGTTACCATCATCCATGTTGCTTTAAGATTCGTGCCAGTAGACTAATAAAGGATGGTGGCCTTTGTCTCATCATAGCGTGATACCCGATAAGAGTCTTTTCCCTAAATACATGGCCACTTTCATGTAGGTAAACCCTAATGTTATGAAGCACTAAATAAGGTGGCTTATATACATGTACCTGTGTAAGATCTTAAATATACAAACTTATTATGAACTTGCTAGGAAGTAATTAATGAATTGTTTACATATGAACTAGGAGCTCTGCACGCGCTCTCAAAAGTATCAACTCCTTCGTGCTTCTACCTTAAATTACATAATTGAACATATTACATGTCGTTGGATATGACATATATAGTATAGAGGGGGCAAAAAAAAAAAAAAAAATCTCAAAATCATCTAAACTCTGTCTAATTTAAAATTTTATGAGCTAAACTTTACGATGTTGTAATTTACTATTTGAATAAGTTCTATATCAAATGATTCACATCAATTGATAATCTTTTTTATCATACTTACATCTCAATTAATGACTTTTTAATCCATGAATTAATGTTAATATGGCAAAACAGATAACTAGTTAAAATTAATTAGATTGCCTCAATGAGAGTTGATAACTAAATCTCGACTCCTGTGAGAGTAGTAATTAATTTTAAGAGGGGAGAGATAAGCCAAAAATAATAATAAGAATAAAGTTGGAAATGTAAAAACAAATTCTATCTCATTTTTTATCCCTTTTTCTTTTTGGAATCCATACATGTAGTTAGCACGTCTATATGTTCAACACTATTTCTTAATTCATCATACTTTATTTTCTTATTCCATGTAGTGAGTGAGCTCGAAGTAACTTATAAACGATTTAAAAAGATGATATATTATTTTATATAATTTTTTTTTGTAAATTATTAATATAAAAATTATGCTCTAAATTTAGAAATAATAGTAATTAAATTAAGTAACTTCTATAATATACTTTTATATAAGTATTTGTGTGGCTTGCTCGCTGATAAAAAGAGTACAACATCCTCATCTAAAGACCATTAATTTTTTCTTCGATCACTAGTTTTTCTTTTGTTAACTACAAATTAAAAAGCGGCTAATAAAATTATAAACACTTGAGAGGTTGTTAGAATTGTAACCTCTTACTAGTTGTAGACTTAAGAGGTCGTTTGGTTTTCCGAAAAATATCTTAAAAAATAATTATTTTTGTTAGATGCGTATCAAAATTTTGGTTATCGACTTCGATTTTGTGCTCTTTATTCTGCAACAGTTTCGCGGTGCGACAAAGCTGGAAAAAAAATTTGTGAAGAAAAAAATAAATGTCTGTGGTGGTACCGAAGGGTTCGCTCCCATAATAAAGAAATCTATTTAGAAAATTTCTTCTTCTTTTGCCCTAGACACGAGATACAGCGTATTGCACTAAAAAAACATTTTGTACTTTCTTTTTCATAGTGAAGTTTTTTCTTCTTTCGCGCGTAATCTTTTTCTGCAAAAATTTATTTACGTAATCTTTGTGTTTCATTTATTTTACTGCTTCTATGGTTTGTCTATTTTACGATCGCTTTTTTCCGTTCTGTTTGTGCGCTCGTCGTAACAATTTTTCTGAAAAAAAAAATATTTTTTTTCAAAAAATCAAACACCCTCTTCGCATTTCTTTATTTAAATTTTCAGCTCTGCGGACTAAAATTCAGGATATATCTAGCTGTTTTGAAATGAGCTATAGTTGGAGCGTTGCACATAAGTTTTGTGCTCTAATTTGTCACAAGCTTTATGGAACTGTTTTTTTTTTATTTTGAGAAAAAGGTGGCACGCTAACCGCTTCGTTTATTTTTTTTAGAAATAAACTTAGTTAAAAATGTGAATCAATTAGGATTCGAACTCGGGACCTCGGATACCAATCATCAATTTCTTTGCCACTTGTGCTAGGAACAGTTTGTTCAATTTTTTTTTTTTTTTCAAGGCCCCAGCTTACCCTAGAAGCTTCTTGAGGCAGAAGATTTTTGGGACGACGACAACGGCCGACCATACACATGCAAAAAGGAGAAAGATCCCTGCGGACCTACAGTCTCTAATTGATAAAAAGTAATGCAGGTACATCTTTTTGTACAAGTTGTTTGTTTCAACTACTTGTTTCAACTATTTTAGGCTATCAAATTCTAATGTATTTTATCGATTTCGGTAGTTATTGTTTGTGTTACACAAAATTGAATTTCGTTTACCATTCTATTCTAGAACAAAAATGAACTAGTTCATTTATGAGCTAATCCGATTCTGAGTTCTAAATTGACCCATTTTAAAATACACCATTCAAAATTCTCTCTCACAAATATCTTTTTCTTTTCTCTCTTCATCGCTCTCTGGCCTCCCGCTTAACCAAAACATTTTTCTCACACTCCTAAATGTCCCAATTATTTTTGGATGTTGGAGTCAGAATGGAATTTATTAATTCGACAGTTGTTATTTGTTTTACAGAAATTGAATTTTGATTGTCATTCCATTGTGGAACAGAAATGACTCAATTCATTAATTTATAGTCTAAATTTGGCTTTTGAATTTTGGATTGACCTATTTCAGAATAAAACACTTAAAATTTTCTTTCACAAACACCGCCCCAACTCTCCCTTCATTGCTCTCCTCTAGCTTAATCAAAATCTTTCTCTCAAAGTGCTGAGTGCCCCAATATCCAGTTTAATTTTTATTTCAATAACAAATCAAATATTTTTTACATGATTCGTCATTCCATTTTCATTCTATTGCGAGTAAAATTTTATTTCAATCATAAACCAAACAAACTCTAAAAATTGATTCAAAATTTTAAATTTAAATTACAAAAATTGATAAGACAAATGAATTAATATAGATCACAAAAAAATTATTGGCGTGACGTTTATACTCATCTTTAGAGGTTGTTTATTACACATAGGTGCAATGGTACTATATATATATAACTACGGAAAGATCCAAATTCGGCATTGTAACTGAACGTAGTTACGGTACAATTAATCCAGATTTATACCTAGCGTTTTCATACCATACATATTTACACACGTCCTTTTCACTGTGTTTCGTATGATAATGCAATGAAAACGACGAGTAACTACATGAAAATGCAATAGAAAGGATTAGTAAAGCCTTAGATGTTCTTGGATGAAGAATTGTAAAAATTATAACTCCTTTTCAATTATTGACTAAGCATTTCTCTATTTAAATTTCCAACTATGTTGACAAGTGGAGAAAATGTGTCAACAACTTATTTTTACCAAAGCAGATAAATTTATTGACTTAGGGCCCGTTTGGTTCGGGGGTTAAAGCATGGATAACGAAGTTATCCCCGCTATTCCGCCAAACGAAACGAAGTTTGGCCGGGATATTTTATTCCGGTCAAATTTCGTTATTCTCGGTTATTCTGGAATAGCTGGGATAAACTATTCCATCGTTTTGACGGAATAGCGCTATTCCAAGCTTAATTCTAAATTTAATTAAGATTATAAATTTATCTAAACATAAATTATATAAACATAATATATTTAATTAATAATAAAAGAATAAAATATCCAAGCTAGATTTATAATAAATATTATTTAATTAATAATTTATATATTAATTTATTTACTAATTAACTAGATAATTAATTAACTATTTAATTTATTACTTTAATAAATATTTAATTAATTTTTGAGTAATTAATTCATTATTTTAATTAATTTACTAATTAAATAATTAATTATATTGTTTAATTAATTAATATTTTGAGTAATTTAATTATTTTCTTAATTAATCATCTGACTATTATTAACTAATTTATTTATTAATTTATTATTTTATTAAATTATTTGTAATTAATTAAATTATTAATTACCAATTAATTAATTTATTAATATTAAGGGTTTTTAGCAATATTCATAATTATTTAGTAGATTAAATAAGTTAAATTATTACTTAATTAATATTTCGTCTTAATTAATTAGATAAAATATTATTGTTTAAAATTATAATTATTCTTATCCTCGCAATTCCAATCAAACCATCCGAACACTATTTTTTTTATTCCCGAGAAAAATCAACTTTTCATCCAAACGCAAAATTGATTTAATCCCCGTTTATACCTTAATTTATACATATCACTAGAATAGTCACTTTTTGCTTATCCCCGAACCAAACGATACCTTAAAGAATAGTACAACCTAGAAGTGTCCTTTTGATGTGTTACGAGAGAAACATTAATTATGATGGTACACGTTTAGCAGGGAATTAAAAATATCAACTTAAATTACTCTTTTTCTTCTTGAGAGCCATAGTTTAGCTTCCATTTAATTGTTATTAGTATAATTTGCACGAACTCTATGAGAACATAACTCAAATCTTTTTATTTTAATAATTTCCCAACAAAGGATGAAGCAAACGAATCATTCATATCAAACCACATCTTTTTAAACTTCCAATTTAATAAGACATAATAAAACTTTTTATAACTGAGGATGATCATCCAAACGTTTGAGAATGTCAAAATAGTAATTCTGGAACACATCCATCTCATTTCTGGGGAGTCCCAACCCGACCTCCACCCCTCCCTCCTCGTCGCGGCTCTCGGCCACGGCCACCGCGCCGGTGTTCGCCACCGACACGACCTCGACCTTCGCCGGCCTCCCCCACCCGAAATCCACGCCGTAGACGCCGAATTTCGGCGACCCGGCCGCCGTCAGCGTGAGCCCGGCGGCGCGCGATTTGAACCCGTGCATCCAATCCCGCGCGCCCTCCAGGCTCTTCCCGAGCCCTCCGACCGCGCGCCCGATCGCCTCCGCCGCGACGGCGAGCCCGTCGTCGCCGTCGAGGTCGGCGGCGTCGACGTCGGCGAAGCACGGCCCGACGCAGTTCCCGAAGTATTCCGCGGGGATCGGCGGCCGCATCCGCGACCGGAAGTCGGCCGCGAACACCATGTGCGCCGCCGCCGCCGGCCGTTTCGCGCGCACGTAGCCGACGAACGCGAAGGCGAACGTCACGACGACGGTCGAGCAGTGGAAGGCCGACGCCGCTTTCGCCGACACGGCGTCCTTCAGCGCCTGGACGTGCCGCTTCCGCAGCGTGAACGACGCGAAGACCCTGTCGGCCGCGATCGCCGCGGCGGCGGAGCCTTTCAACTCCGAAACCGCTTTGTAAAAGGCGGAGTAGATATCGTGGGGGTCGGGAATCAAAGTGCGGTCGAGGACGACGACGGGAGCGGGAGGCGGCGCGGATGCGCCGGCGGCGGCGGAGGCGGACCAGCAGCGCATGAACCGCATGATGCTGCCGCCGTCGCAGACTGCGTGGTGCAACGCAGTCCCCACGACGAGGCCGCGGGAGGGGAAGACGGTCACCTGCACGGCGAAAACTGGCGGGGGGGAGTCGGTGCAGTCGGACGCGAGGCTCGGGACGAGCTGCCGGAGCAGGGAGACTTCGCGCGGGCGGCCATCCGCGAGGTGGTCGAAAAGGCTGCCGTCAGTTTGACTGTCGACGCATTCTGCGACGGTGAAGCGGACGCCGGGGGAGGTGGCGTCGGAGAAGAAGAGCTCGAAGCGGTCGGAAGTAGAGGTATCTGGGGATCGGCGGAGGACGGAGGCGAGGGGGAAGAAGGATTGGAGGGAGAGGGAGAGGGAGGATTTGAGGGAGGGGAGGGAGAGGGAGAGGAAGTGGGAGGTGGGGTGGGGGAAGGGGTAGAAGAAGAGGCGCTCGACCGGGGGGAGGTGGAGCCAGATGACGTCGAAGAAGGTGAGGGGGACGGCGGTCGGAGCGACGGAGCCCTGCGGCGGCGATACGCGGCACGTCTCGATGGGTCTTACTACTGGAAGAGAGGAGGAAGAGGAGGAGGAGGAGGAGGAGGAGGCCATTGTTGGAGCTAAGAGTTTGATGCGTGTAATAGTAGTAGGAGGAGGAGGAGGAGGGGGACAAGAAGTGTGTGTGAATGGGCGTTGGATCATTTAAAGCAGAGAAATATAAGAAAACTCCTCTTCCCAAAGTTGTAAAATTATAAACTAAAGAAAAAATTAGCTAAAAAACTATAAGACAAATAGAAGAAGGAAAGGAATTAGACTTTTGGATGAGTAGGGTTGTAAAATTACAATCAAACGGTGAGCTGTAGACTTAGTACTCAAATACTTGGTATGGAACAAAATATTTGGCACTATTGGTCGTTCAATTACACGAATAGTACAAATTTTAAAGTCATGTACGGAAAGTTTTGGTACCACAATTTGCTTTAAACGGTCTTCAACGTTAGATTGTTTTATTTACCGTCGATCAAGTAGATAATATGAATCTCAAAACTGCAACGAATATTGAATAGGACGGTATCATGTTGAAAAACAATGTTGTCGAATTTATTTTTCTATCTGAAATTAAAATTTAGTTAAATTTATTCTTAATATGAGACCGTCTTATCTGGCGTCCATCGGGCTGAAGGTAAGAATTTCAAAACCGCATAAATGGTAAATAATTTAGTCTCCTTTTGGTCTTGCCCTGTTTTGGGTTCAATTATAAAATTTATCACTACTGAACATAAATCTATTATATATTGCTCGACAAGTCATAAAGTAGGAAACTTCAAACTCAAATCTTAGTTCTTACTTTTCAAGATCGTGTTTTCATAGAATTTAATGGAATCTTATTTCCTATTTACAAATATCAGTGGTTTCAGACCTCTTCGAGTCGGTCAACACCAGTTTTGAGAGAAAACACGTGTTTTCTGACCTCTTTAAGTAAGTCAATAATAATTTGCTTTTAAAATTTAAATACATTATTTATTTTTATAATTTAATTAGTATATTTTAATACAATTATCGTAATTATTAATTTATTATAATAAATAATTCGCTTAAATTTTGAAGTTAAATAATATGAATTTTTATGAAAGCAATATTATAGGGAGAAACCATAGAAATTTTCATATCTGGAAGGAGATATTATAAGTGTACATTTTACAGTTAATACGATTGGTAATTTAACAATTTTTTATATATATTTATATAATATTTTTTTTATTAAATTTCTAGCAATTATAATTATTATTTTCTCCATAAATAAATAATCATTTACGTATATTATATCACATATTAAATTAAAACTTTTTACACCAGTATATCGAAAAAAAAAAACTATAAAATTTAAGGTGACTTCAATTTGTTTCTATATGATTAAATTAATTTTATTTTGTTATCATGTAATTTAAAAATTATATTTAAGTATTATACGTTAAATTATTATTTATTAAATTGTGTTTTATAGAAATACAGCATAATTAAATATAATTTTTTAGATTTTATTCCGACGAAGTAAAATATGCTAAAGCATCGGGAGGAAATATATATATATATATATATATATATATATATATATATGAATATGACATTAGTGGTACACTGATGTGCATAGTACGTTATTCAATTCCCCAAATGCAAGGTCACAACAAAACAATGATAAAAGATAGGAAAAAAAAATTCCATTTTATGTCTTGCATGCGTCATAGCTGACGTAAAAGATAAAATGGACGCAAATTTTTTTTTTGGAGAGTTAAACTATTTTCCAATTTTAATGCCTTTGAATCTTTATTTTATTTTAGGGGCAATTGCTTATATACTTCTGAAAAAATTTCGACTTTCTGATTTATTCCTCTTAGAAGGTTAATATTAAAAATATTTTTTTACATTCCAATATATTTCAAATATACCTCTAGAGTTTGAACTGTTAACAATAGTTGTTATTTTTATGAAATTACTATTTTGTCCTTTCAAATATACTCTTCTACTATGACCGACTTTTTTTTATTTGCTCTTAAGTTAGGGGCACAAGAAGTATTTTAATTTTTGGTCTTTTTAGATATTCTTTTATACCATCACCAATATTTTTTATTTGCCCTTAAGTTAAGGATAAAAGAGGCATTTTGATTTTTTTTAACTCTGGTAGATATTTAACTCACGTTTAAATCAAGTTAACTTAACGGGTGGTAACTGTAGGGATATTTTTGAATAACGAAAGAACATATGAAGGATATATTGACAAAAAAATGTAAAGATAAATAAGATATTTCTAAAGTTTTGAGAGATATATAGGTAATTATTTTTTTATTTTGAATAAAAGGTTCCATTTTTTTTTTCTAATTCAACAAGTTTGCGGCATATATTATGAGTTTTTCTAATGGCGAACATTATTAGTCCCACTATTAATGGCTAATTTTGTTTGGCTTGTGGAATGAGCAATTCTGATGGACATTCGATGGGATGGAATAACATACGTTTAACAAATAGAATTATAATATTTGACCGATTGTCTCTAACGCAAGTGGCAAAAAATTTAGTGGTTACTATCCAAAGTCTCAAGTTTGAATTCTAGTTCTTGTGGATCGTAAGCGCTAACCAACTATCCCAGAAGCACGTGCCGATAGGAAGGACGCACCCATCACATTTAAGGGCTCAACCATAGCGCTCGCGGGCTTCGACCTGACTCAACCCACCTGGACGTTGGGTCTATTGTTGGGCCTCTTGCCGTTGGGTCTCTTGTGGATCACACCCCCACTCAACTTATTAGGCTCACCCAACTCAACTTATTAGTCTCCTGGGCCTATTGTCACGGGGCAGGAAGTTGGACCTATTTTAGCCCAATAATAAATAGCCAACAATCCCCCCCCAACACCTGCACCGTTAATGCAGCATGTGGGAATCGAACCCGCGCCACTGGCTCTGATACCACTTGTGAAACAACCGTTGTACTCTAAAAGCTTAAGCTGTTAGAGAACGGTGTTTATATATTTTTATATTTTAACACTCCCCCTCACGTCTGGGCTCGAGACTTCTCGTAGGCTCATGACGTGGACTTGAATTAAATGGGAGGAAATTAATAATGCTAGGAGCCTGGCATGACTCGAACTCATTTCACATGGTATCAGAGCAGGAGGTCCTGAGTTCGAGTCATGCCAGGCTCCTAGCATTATTAATTTCCTCCCATTTAATTCAAGTCCACGTCATGAGCCTACGAGAAGTCTCGAGCCCAGACGTGAGGGGGAGTGTTAAAATATAAAAATATATAAATACCGTTCTCTAACAGCTTAAGCTTTTAGAGTACAACGGTTGTTTCACAGTTAATTCATATTTTCAGCTAAGTTTATTTCTAAAAAAAATAAATGAAGCGGATAAATACTGCTAAGTATATAGTCTATGCGAAAAAATGCTATCTAAAAGAAGATAGATAAAAATGTATAAAATATTTTTGAACTATTATCCAATTTTATCTGAATATCTAATTTTTTAAAATTTTGCTTTTATTATCTAATTCTTTTAATTTGTTTGATTTCAACTCATTAGCGATTCTTTTACTTCAAAATTTGAAAGTACGATTTATCTTTACAGTTTGGAGAATATTTTATATAATTTGCATAACTATAAATTTATTTATGTAAATATTTAGCTAAAATTTTTATTTTCGAAGAGCCATCAAATTATTTAAATAAAATAATTTTAAAATATTAAATAATCGAATCAAAATGGTCTACGGTTCAAATAAATTATTGAAACTTCTGCTGCTATCAAGAAAAGAAGACGGTGTTAACTAACTGCGAAAAATAGTGCATTCACGGCATTACAGCTGATACGAATCTCAAAATAGATTAGTATTATGAGATGATATTTTCGAACCAAACGAAGCCTAAATGTTTATTCAGTAAGATCTTTCAGCGCCTGAACAAAGTAGTCCTGAAACAACTCCAACTCCGGCCGCCGGAGCCCCAAACCAATCTGGACGCCTCCCTCCGCCTCATCCGGGGCCTCCGCCAGCGCCACCGCGCCGGTGTTCGCCACCGAGACGATCTCCACCCTCCGCGGCCTCCCCCACCCGAAATCCGCCTCGTAAACCCCAAACCTCGGCGACCCGGCCGCCGACAGCGGCTGCTCCGCCGCCACCGCCTTCACCCTCCTCATCCAATTCTCCGCGCCGCCCAATCCGGAGCTCAGCTCCTCGATCCCCTTCGCGATCGCCGCCGCCGCCGCCGCCAATCCCTCCCCGCCGAGCAGCTCCTCCGCGTCCGCCTCCGCGAAGCACGGCCCGATGCAGTTCCCGAAGTACTCCGCCGGGATCGGCGGCTCCACCCTCCGCCGGAAGTCCGCCGGAAAAATGAAGTGCAGCCTCCGGCCCCCACCGCCGGCGCCGGAGCTCCGGCGAGCGCGCGCGTGGCCGGCCCACACGAAGGCGTACGCCGCGACGGTCGTCGAGCAATTTATCGACCGCGGCGACCTCGCCGCGATCCACTTCTTGATCACTTGGATGTGAATTCTCGTCAACTTGAACGAGGCGAGGAGTACACCGTCGGCGGCGGCGGCGGCAGGCTCCGCGTTGAATTTGAAGTCGTCGAGGCTCGGAAGGTCGTGGTAGAAAATTGAGTAGAGTCCGCGGGGATCGGAGATCACGCTCCGATCGACCAACGGCGGCGGCGGCGGCGACAAGACGGCATCGGGGCTCAGAATTCTGCGGCAGGCGGCCGCCCACGTGTTCACGAACCGCGTGGAGGTGGAGCCGTCGCAGGCGGCGTGGTGCACCGTGACGCCGACGACGGCGCCGCGGCGCGGGAACGCGGTCACCTGGATCGCCAGCAAGGCTTGTGGCTCATTAGTATGTAGCTCGAGCTCCGGCACCAGCATCCGCAGCTTCGCTGCGTCGCGTGCGCCGCCGCCGGATAGCTCGTCGAAGTCCAATTCGCCGCCGCCGTCGACGCACTCTGCGAAAGTGAACGCGACGGAGTCTCCGTCGGAGCAGAAGATCTCGTACGTGTTATCGGCGGCGGCGTCGGGGTGGAGGCGGAGACGGCCCGCGAGGGGGAAGTAGGATCGGAGGGCGAGGGAGAGTGAGGATTTGAGTGCGGGGAGGAAGGACGGAGAGGCGGCGGCGGAGGCGGAGAATTCGTAGAAGAAGAGGCGCTCGACGGGCGGGGAGCAGAGCCAGAAGATGTCGAAGAAGGTGAAAGGGAGAGAATTCGGTGCTGTTCCTGGAGCCCCGGCTGCTGCTGAAGGGCAGATTTGGGAGGTCTCAAGAATTGTTAGGGATGGAGGAGACGGTGGTGCCATCGCTGCAGCAGCTTTGGTTCAGGTTGTGTGAGCTTTCTTTGGCTTTATATGTAGGATAGTAAAGTGCCCGTGCATGTTTTAGTTCTCAAATTTTAATTAGACATGAATTTTTATTTAAATTTTTTAAAGTATTATAATCGAGCTCCAAAATAGCTTTTAGTTCGTTGAATATTAATAAATTACTTATATAAAAATAATATAATATAAAATTTAATTATAATAATTTAGAAAATTCAAGTAAATTATTATAATACACAGAGCTTGAGGACCAAATGTATAATTTATCTTAAGAAAGTTGGTGGGAAAACAAAGGAGAAAAAATTGTATTATAGGAATGATGCGAATCATGTGATATCAATGGAAAAGAAAAAAAAGAAAAATTCTATAGCATGTGGTGCATCTTTTATTAATTACAGCATCATACCATGAGATTTGCATTAATTGCTAATTCGACAATAATTACAACAACAACAACAAAAATGCTAGTTGTAAATTATAAAGTATGGTGTATATTTTATAATACTCTAATCAACAATAATCGCACGTAGATAAGGTAATTTTTTTAAAAAAATATAATAAGAGGATGGAGATCCCATCCATGTGGGAGAATTAATGCCCTAAAACTTTGCCCACCATGTAAACAATAACAACTTGTTGTGTGTCTGAGCAAGTTGTGTATGGATTATGGTCAACAAATTGAGATCTTAAAATTGTTTAAATATAGAGACTTTTAAAATTTAAATGTGAACTATTAAATGTAACTTATGATATTTAAATGGTGATCTGTCAAAGTATCATATAATAAAGGGTAAATTACACATTTTGTCCTCACACTATAGGGCCGTTGACGTTTGGTCCTCAAATTTTTTTTATAATTTTTCGTTGGAATATTCAGAATTGTTGCAATCAAATCTTATAATCCAATTTATGTAATTAAATATTAATATATCGCTAACATAAACACGATACAATAGTGTTATGATTGATGATGCGCCAATAATTAAAGTACAACAATACATTTGCATTAACACTGTGTTAAAATTTAATCAACTAAATTAAACTGTGAAATTTGATTGTAATGATTCTGAAACTTCGAGCTAGAAATTAAAATAAATTAAAATTTAAATATCAAAATGTTACCAATCACGACTAAACATGTAATTCACCCTATAATAATAAATAAATTTATAAAAAAATACATAACAACATAAACTATTGAAAGGTTATGGTGAGACGTGACGCTGCAAAGTCTCTCTAGATTTGAGCTTCCAACATCCCAATCTATGGACGGCGGGTCCATGCAATAACTTCTCCTACAATAAACAGGTGTAATAATAATAAATAAATAAAAGATAACGCTAAAAAAAATTTAATTATTTATGGACACTAAATTCTATAGTTTTGGTGAGAGATTGAGACATCCACATCAAATATAGAGATCAAACAAATTGGAAAGTACAAATTGTAATTGCTAGCTTATTTTTTGTATTATTATTAGAAACAAAAACTTGTGTTTCTTGGGGGGATGCATATAAATATGCAAGGTTATTTAGTTATACCAGTATATTATTGCTTTCTTTTTTTTTCAAGTGTTGGATATAGGTTGAAATATAGATTGAAATCTAGGCGTCACGGATATTGACACGGGACGCAGGACACGACATAACTCAAACACCGCTACTCGTCAGCTTTCAAAAAATTAAAACACTGACACGACATGAACACCGCTAATAAAATATAATATTATTAATATAATAATATATTTTTATTATATATAAAATATTAATTTAGATAAAATATTGTTATATTTCTCGTACGAATAAAAATTAGTAGAATTTCATTGATAGCTCATATATTTTAAGAAAAAAAATTCTCCACCATACATAATTTATTTATATTGTCAAAAAAATTATCTGCATTCATCAAAAAACTAAAATATTTATCATCTTATATTATATATATGTATAGAAAAAATAAAATAAATAAATAAATATATGCGTTAGGAATCGACATTGAATGAGCGTCCAAGGAATGTCCATATCGGACACGTGTCCGATACGAATATACGAAACTTATAGAAGTGTCCGTAATTTGTAGATTCAATTGCTGTATTTTCTTATAATCGTAATAAATCAAATAAATTTTTTTAACTTGCACACAGATATTGTGGTTTCAAATGCCAAATGTAAAACAAGTCCTAATATTAAATTGATCAGTAATATTAAACCAAATATATAACAAGCTCCTTTTTTCCGAGCAAAAGTATATTTAACCACACGGCAAAAGTAGGATGGAACACATGTACACGTGACCAACGCTTATGGAGTTGTTTTGGACCTTTGATCAACAACGTAATGATAAGTAATAATTATAATTAAACGTTGTCGATCATATTTTGATCATCAAGCATTTGATGTGACACTTGTTGTTGATGGACTGCAAATAAGGTTTTACATCACATGATAATGAAGCTATTTCTTAACTCTTTCATTCTCTAAGCTATAAATTCAATTCTTATCTTTAATATTTAATAGATTATTTTTTATATTATATAATAATTTAAATATTAATTTTCTTTTTCACCTATTAATTTTATGCATCTTTTATTACCTGGCCTCATGCATAAAAGTGGAGATGTTAATACATATTTCTTAATCTATTTTCTACTGTATTAATATTTTGGATAACAAGTGTTAATATATTTCTTAACTCTTTTCCTATGAGATAGATTTTTTGGATAATACCAACCACTGCTGATGAATAAATATAAATATAATTGCGTATCAGTATATTAATTAGTAGCACATTTTTCATAGACTTAGGTGATTTTACTTATTTTATGGGGAAATTGGAGAGTATTTTCAAATTTAAAATCTTAATTTTACAATTTAAATTTATTTTATCGTAGCCTTTTGATGGGCCAGGCACTACCACTTTTACTAGATGGGTAAAATCTTATACTCGATTTATTCAAAGATTATTATTTTTCACTAATCTGATCAATTTTTTTCATAATACAGTAAATTTGAAAAAATAAATTACAAACGATGGGATGAATAAAATGTGATATCTATATATATATAGAGAGAGAGTTGAGTTGAAATGCTATTAGTAGCAAATGGGTTCTATTGTCATTCATTTGTTTTCGAGCCTCCAAATCGACGATCGGCACTATTGAACATGATCTATTTCACTTGAAGTATCTAAAAATTAAATTTCAAATTTTTTGGACATCATTAGCCTAATGATCAAAGGGTTTCAAAATTTATAATTTTAACAGTCGATATAAGACGTTTTCTCGTTTAACGGCGTAAAGATATTCAAATCAATTGACTTTTAGTTAGAAAATTCTTTAAACTATTTAGAACAAGATCTATACTCTTGATCTTGATTACAAGACTCCTATTATCACTTTTTAAAGGATATTCATTTTCAGCCGTTTATTTTTGTGTTCACTTGATAGACAAGAGAACAATATTGAAAAAAATATGAAATTGGATTCTAGATGCTTCAAGTGGTATAGATCATGTTCAACGTTGCCGATCGTCGATTTGGAGGTTCTATCATCGAAAACAAAAGGATGACAACGGAGCCCGTTTGCTACTGATAGCATTCCAGCTCAACTCTATATATAGTTATATGAATACCATTTTTCTTATGAGAAATCACATGAGTTGTATTAAACACGGATATACAGAGACGTTAGCGAAGGCAATAAATTCTCAAAATGCAAATCAAATGAATCCAAGAATTAAACAATAAAATAAAATATTTAATTATTTACACAATTATTTTGAAATAATTCAAATTTCATCTTAATTAGTTTGGTACATTTTACCTAAAAATTCGGTACCCATACCACTCAAGTTTGGAAAATGTTTCGATCCAAAAAACAGAGTTGGAGAAGAAAATTCGACGAGCAGTGTTTGGAAAAGGTCAATTTTTCTTTTTTTTATTCTTTTTAAGTAAAAGGTTATGGTTCTCCTCTACTAAATTATTAATTGCGTACACAGTAGCACCACAAAAACCAACGGGAGGATATATAGTGAGATGCCGTGTCAATTTTTTTTAAAAAATGTCAAATACTTTGGGTAATGCAATTATTGATGCATTCGCACATGTTATACAGCGACAGTGATTTTTCATTAACTTCGACACGTATTTTAAGGTATCATATAAATTTGTAAATAAATTAATAAGATATAAAAAAAAGCAATATCTTTTTATTCAATGGTCAAAATTGGTCCTTATTTTGATAGAAAAAAAATTTAAAATATAAAAAATATCAAAATATTTGTGAGTCCTAAGCTAAAGGGGTGTAAAATTTATATTTTTTTTGGAGTGCACAGTTAGTATATTTCATAAAAATAATATTACATCAGATTGATAGTGGTAATTAGGGGTGTCAACGAGCCGAACTAGAGCGAGCTGGGGCCGGCTCGTGTTCGGCTCGTTTATGAAACGAGCCGAAAACGAGCCGAACACGAGCTGGCTCGTTTAACTATCGAGCCAAAAAATTCAGCTCGTGTTCGGCTCGTTTATTAACGAGCCAAACACGAGCTGACACACAAACAACAAGTTAAAAGAATTAGAAATGATATATATATATATATATATATATATATAAAAATAAATTTATGAGATTTTATCCATTAGATTTTGATCTAATGGTTGAAACTTTACATATAAATTAATTTTTTATAATTGAGTTGGGCTTTATATTTAGATTGGGCTAAAAACAAAATTTTATATTTATATATATAATTATTTATTTATATATATAAATATAAATATATGTATTCGAACGGTTATCGAGCCGAACACGAACGAGCTGACCCAGCTCGTGTTTGGCTCGTTTATTAAACGAGTTGAAAAATTCAGCTCATGTTCGGATCGTTTACTAAACGAGCGATTCGATCTCGAGCTCATTTCGAGCCGAACACGAGCTGGCTCGCGAACATTGAGCTGGATTGCCACCCCTAGTGGTAATTCTAAAATATGGGTAATGCTTCGGTCCGTAACATTGTTCATATATAATACTATGTTGGCATTTATAATATGAAAGCTTATTATTAATTAACTTATACATATAATCTAAAATATTGTATAAAATTATTAATACATAAATAATATATTAAGATGTAATATATAATACATAATGTAGGAGATATGTAGCAGCACGCTTTAAAAGGTGGGTAAACTTCAAATACCACTCATGTGGTATCGTGCTTTCTCATTTTAGTACCCTATGCTTTAAAGTGTATCACTTTAGTACCCTATGATTTTATTTTTCTCTTTCTATCAGCACCTCCGTTAACTCTCCGTTAGGTTTACCGAATTTTTACTTTAGTACCATGTGGTTTTAATTTTGCCATTGATTTAACGAAAAAATTAATGGAGAGAATAACGAAAAGAGAAAAACGAAATCACAGGATACTAAAGTGATACATTTTAAACCACAGAATACTAAAGTGAGAAAGCACGATACTACAGTGATAATATTTGAAGTTTTTCCTTAAAAGATTATAGAAGTAGAGCAGTGTGAGGAGCATGTACTTTTTTTTATTTGTTTTTTTTAATCTTTTCTTTAATTAATTTTTATTTGTGGTGTTCTACTATTCTAGAAGGTGTTTGGTTCTTGTGAAGGAAACTAGGTGCTCCTTGGAGACATGCACAGCCCCCATTTTGGACTATTTCTTGTTCTTAAAATTTCTTTAATTTTTGCATTTGTCGTCTAGTTCGTAAGGCTAATCAAGTTGCTGATTGATTTATTATTCAGCTTAATTATATCACACTATATTGTATTTTTATAATTTTTTTTACTTTTGATACTTTACTATTATTTTTTAAGACACCCCTACACCATAAGTAATAAATTTATGATTTTATATAAAAATTATTATAAAATATTGGTAAAAAGTGACCATGTATATATTGATCAACTCATTTTTTAAGGAGGATATTGGTTTCTTATATCATTTTGCTTTTTGGTGTTGATTAATACAGTAGGCTCTTTTTTTTCGTTGTTATCCAACCTTTTTTAATTAATAAAATTTTTACTCTAAAAAAAAACTCTTTAAAGTCACTGATGTATTGGCTCCTCTGATGTAAAGTTCTTTGGCAATTTAGTCTATACAATTAAAGAAACTTTATGGGTTACTGTATGTATCAAGACATTTTTTTCCTTCGGAAAAATCAACTTGTCGAGGAGGAAAAGAAATAGAAAAATAGTGCAGTCCACGACTGATGCAGTGAGCTATGTCAGTATGTCACTTTTCAATTGTAACGACAATGATAATTAAAATGCTTGGAAATTCAAGTTATAATAACTTTCAAAGATTCACAAACATACATATGTGTTTTTTTATTTTTTTCCTTTTCCTAATTGGAATAATGTATACATGTTGCTAGTTACAGGTTCACTCACTGTGAATGAGATAATAACTAATGGATTATGAAGTAAACATATATATAAAGATCAGCTGATGCTGTAGTTAATTTATTACTTGTTCTTTTTAATTTTTATAGTCTCCTCTGATCACTGTTTCTTTAGAGAAAAAAAAAGCCTGGAACCCTACTTTAGTAATTAAGATCATTAATGGGGTAATTATCTAATAGCTCATAATTATTAAGGCTAATTTCAATCATAAAGACCTCTTTATATTCATTGAACTAACCTATTAAATAAAAACATTTATGAAAAAGATTACATAACATGTATATGCTTTTATATATGCCTAACGCCTACCTATATATGTTGGAAAATTAAATGTCACAGTTGTTCTTGGATTCATATATAATTACTAACAATTTTGTGCCACACTAGCTAGTGTAAATCTATTACCACACACATACTTCGCATATTTTGCGTTTACTTCTTTTACATGTATTCTATATAAGATTTTTAGGTAGATATATCTAATGATATGAACTATAATGCGTGCATAAACTAATCAGCATGCGTCGCATATGTTTGTCAGCAATCGCTCCAATACGCTCATAGATTTATTAGTCCATTGTTGGTGTAATTTATGTTCCCTATAATGTAAAAAATTACAAGTTGATTAGTGTTGCTTAAGTGATTAGTAGTTCATATTATTTTAATGGGCTATGCATATATGAAGATCCCTAGGTTATGCTTTGGAGAATGGCCCACGCGAATAAATTGTACTGGACTAAATAACTACTGTGGCATAACATGTGTGACCATTAATTATTTCATAATATTCTATAATATTATTTATTCAGAAAAGTAGCGTGTACATCTCTCACGCTGTTATGTGGAGACAAGCTAATTAAGTAGAAATAAGATAATTTGATTTTCAACTTCACACAGTTTTAGAGGACACAACTGCGACTAGTACAAACGTCTCTTAGTTAATTTGCGAATTATTCACGAATTATTAAAAATCTTAATAAAACAGTCCGTATGCGAATTTTTTCCAAAAATACGGAATAAAACGCGAATTTTTGGGCTAGCCGAATTATTCCCAAATTATTCGCGAATTATTGAAAACCTGAATAAAAACCTTATATTTTGTAATGTTTAAGTATGGATAATCTTATATTTTATATTTAAGTATGAATTCTCTGTTTGCTCGCCCTAAAAAAATTTATATATTTTATGTTTAATTATAAGCTATTTTAATCTCTTTCTTACTTGATTTTTAATATATCGTGGTGTATAATGTAGTTTGTTATTACTTTTTTTTACTTAATCTATTTTATTTTATAGCTTTTTATTTTTATATTCTTAAGAGTTATAACTATTTATGTTATTAGTATAAATCTAGAAAAAAAAAAGTTTAATTTAATAGTCGAATTTTTTATCCCGAATTTTTAATTGATGAACGTATAATTTTCGTATAAATCGCGAATCCAAATAATTAGCGAACCCGTTTTTTAAGCTGTATTTTTCAACGAATTTAAAAATTAGGATACGAATTTTATTCGTATTATATCCGTACCAAATGTTTGCCGAATCCGAATTAACTAACTATGGTACAAACCACATATAAGCCCCAATAAATGATATATCGTTAAAATTCAAGTGTATTAAAATGTTTTTACATTTTGGTCTTAATAGTTTATATCAACCTTTTAAGCATTTGAATTTATTAACAATATGACCCCTATAATTATAAACTAATTTATCTAATCAAACAGAGCTCAAGTTCTTTGTTACTAATCCTATGTGTAATAATATAAGATTTAAAAATCTTGTAACTCTCTAACAAAATTTTTTGTTTTCTGAGCCGTCAAAATTGACTCAATTTTGATACGTATCATATTTCAAAACAAAGGTGTCCATTTCACATGATTGGTCGTATTTATTTAGCTTAATCAAATTCGATTTTTCTAGTGATCGCGATGTGACGTGTTGATCGTGGGAACGTGCAAACAAAAATCAAGTTTGATTTACCAATCCACTCTAGCATAGGCAGATAAAGCCAACTTTAAGTTATTAGTTCCGAACTCGATGCGTGATTGGGTCAAAAAAAAAAAGAAGTTTTGGAGTGTTTAGAGCTTCGAAAGAAAATTAGTCTTTAAATTATTAGAAAATTTGAGCTAATATTTATATTAATAATTTGTCAATTTTTGTTTAATTTATGGTCCACTTTAGTTTTGTTTTCTAGCTCTTAACTTTTTCGAGAGCAAAAGAATAATTTGGTTCGACTTTTCATCAAAAAATCCGAACACTCAAATCATTCACAATCCTTTGATAATGATATCATTGTATAAGTCTTTGTTTCCAAACGATTCTAGATGTAGAACTATTTGAGTAGTCTTATTAAAGAAAATATTGTATTAGTACACTTTTTAATTTTTTTTATAAATTATAAAATATTAAATTAAAATTTATTGTACATCATTTGACCTATAAATTAAAAATTATAAATTTTGAACACCGCTTTCACTCAGATTAGGGGGGTATTTGGTTCGGCATAAAACAGACCGAAAAATTATTTTCGGTATAAAAAATACTTTTCCGCTTATTTGGTTCGAGGTAAAAACATTTGCCCTTGAAAGTACTTTTACGAATTTGAGAAAAAATCGAAGTTTTTATTTTTCGCTGTTTTCGGCGTAAAACGAAAACTCAAACTGCGTAAAACTTTTTTTATTCATTTTGTTCCTATCAAACCAAACAAATGTGAATATTTTTTCTTCCAACCAAACAAATATCGATGAAAAATTATTTATTTTTCTACAAATCACACAGTACAAACCGAAATTTTTTTTTTACGAAAAATTACTTTTCACGATTTTACGTTGAACTAAACAGACCCTAAACAATCGACGATAATACCTTATATAATAAAATTTCAAATATTATAATTTTTAATATATATGTAAAGTTTTTAGAGGGTGTATTGTCTCCATCGAAAAGGTTTTGGGTCAACTTCGTTGAGTCCGAGAGAGTCCATGTTTGTAGTCGTCACTAATGGCTCCTAAGTTTGTGTTGTTCTTATTTTGGAATTGCGATAGGAGTTAGGCCAACAATAGCAACAAACATTTAGTAACCTCTTACTTAAATTAGAAATATAAAAAAGAAAAAATCAAAAAGCGCTTCTTTATGATCTTTCAAATCCTCCGATGCAGTCGATCTAATGTGCAGTAAAACGGCCATAAAGTTGAGCTCGGATGTTTGTTTTGAATATGTAACTTTAATTCGGAAATAATTTTTAGAGTCGAATGCCCTAGGCCGAATAGTTCCGCCATTCGGTATTATTTTCGGGCCCAAATTTTATACCAACCTCTTACTTAAATTAGAAATATAAAAAAGAAAAATAAAAAAGTACTTCTTTAAGATCTTCCATATCTCCCGATGCAGTCGATCCGGCCTTAAGATATATGGAGAAGATGAATCAGATCAAATTTGATCAAAATAGAGCCAAATGAGTATTTTTGCATTTGAATCCGAATTGTACTAGAATTTTTGCATTCATCCGTAATTTTTCGAAGTTCAATAATTTTTTTTTTCTCCCGAAAGAGTATTTTATCTCCGAATTTCATTCCTTTATCCGTTATTTTATATTTCTTCTATTTCTTTTCGGTCAGTGCATAAAATATGGTAGTATGGTCCTATAAAATCAATCTTTTGGATAAAAAAAATAATAATTGAACTTTTAAATGAATTTTGGTTGTCTTATATATCATGTCACTAAAATTTATCAGAAAAATAAAATGACAACCATAGAAGAACATAGTACACTTTGAATTACCGAGTTTAAATTTGAATTATAGAGTTTAAAATTTTCATATCTAGTGAGGCACTGAATATACACACCATTACATTTTACAAAAAAATTTCATATGAACCCCTGCACTAAACTTTCAGGCAAGTTACAAACTCATCATGTAAGTTTCAAACCTTAATACTACCAAAAAAATTTGTTAAAAATATGTCCACATACTCAAGAGTTAAAAATTTTGAGAAAAACTTAAGCTGAATTAGTGATAATATGTATACGTACTACTTGATTGTTTATATTATAAATTGTAAATAAAAATGTACAGAATTTACTATCCAACTTTTTAATTTATTTGATTTGCACTTCGACTTCAAAAGTTAAACTAATTACTTATTTTAATAAATTTATAATTACGAGAATTGTACGAAATATATACTTATTAAACCTACAATTGCGACGTCAAATTTTAAAATCAGAGTGTCGTTGACTGTTTCAAATTAAACAGATTAAAAGATTGAATACTAAAATTAAAATTTTAAAAATCAGATAGTCCAATTAAAATGGTCTATAATTTTGATAAATTCTACATGTTTTTATCTGAATTTTTAGTCTCAAACTTTGCGGAGAAATCATGTTGTACTCCTTTTTTTTTTTGTTAAAAGAAAACTCCAACTTAATCTCCTTGCACTTCTTTAGAGCTAGCCCCACACATATCCATCACATATATGTACAAAGTGACTGTTCATATCATAACTTTTATAATTTAAAACTTTGCTAAAATTCATATTGAATTAACCTTCTTTTGTATTTGAAAAAAAAAAAAACTTCAGGACATCCGCACTTTTTTAAATCTAGCCCCACATGTATATAAATATATATAGAGACAGTGAAACCAGAATACTATTAATAGTATGAAAATAATATTTAATAGCGGCGTTTGACCATTAGAGCCTATGATTTAGTGAGGGTTGGTGAAATATTAATAATTTAAGAGTGAAAAAGTTATAGTAAACACTATTTATATACTATAAATAGGAGTTGAGCTGAAATGCTATCAGTAGCAAACGGGCTCAGTTGCCATCCATTTGTTTTCGATGATTGAGCCTCCAAATCTACAATTGGCACCGTTGAATATGATCTAGACCAGTTGAAGCATCTAGAAATCAAATTTCATACTTTTTCGATATTGTTCTCTTGTCCATCAAGTGGACACAAAAATGAACGGATGAAAATAAATATGATAGGAGTCTTGTAATCAAGATCAAGAGTATAGATCTTATTTCAAATAGTTTTAAAAAATTTCTAACAAAAATTCAATTGATTTGGATATATTTACACCGTTAAACGAGAAAACGTCTCATATCGACCATTAAAATCACAAAATTTGAAACCATTTGATCGTTAGGCTAATGATGTCGAACAGATTTCAAATTTGATTTCTAGATGCTTTAAGTGGTCTAGATCATGTTCAAAGGTACTAATCATCAATTTGGAGGCTCGATCATCGAAAATAAATGGGTGGCAACGGAGCCCGTTTGCTACCGAGAGCATTCCAGCTCAACTCCTATAAATAGTATACTAGGTAATATATATATATATATATATATATATATATAGAGTCCGGCTATGGTGCTTGTGAAAGTACCAAGCACTTGGTGCTTGTAAGTTTTCTGCCGTTAGATTCATCCCTTTGATCAATTCTATACGTTAGATTATACTATTCAACCAACCACCCACTCAACCCTAGGGGGCCCACATCATCTTAACCGTCCATATTTTAATCCAATGGCTAAAAACTTACAAGCACCAATTGCTTGGTGCTTTTAAAAGCATAGGAGCTCAATTCTATATATATATATATATATATATATATGCTAAGGCTACTTTACTCTTATGAGTATAGAACTCTTTGTACTCATAAGTTTTTTACCGTTAGATGAAGGGATGTGTGTTTAGGATGATAGTGGCCCCCCGGTTAGAATGATAGTGGTCCCCTAGAGTTGAGTGGGTGGTTGGTTGAATAGTATGATCTAACGGGTAGAAATAATCAAGGGGGTAGATCTAACGACCGAAAATTTATAAGTACAAAGGGTTCTATACTCATAAGAGTATAGTAGCCGGACTATATATATATATATGAGTCCGGCTACTATACTATCGATAGCACCAAGCGCTTTGTGCTATCGAGTTTTCCGCCGTTAGATCTACCTCTTTGATCATTTCCATCCGTTAGATCATACTACTCAACCAACCACCTACTCAACCCTAGGGGACCACTATCATTCTAGCCGCACATCCCTTTATCCAATGGCCGAAAACCTAATAGCACAAATGACTTGGTGCTATTAATAGTATAGTAGCCTATATATATATATATATATATATATATATATATATATATATATTATAGAATTACTATATTTTCGAAAGTATAAAGGAGTTGGTACCTCTAACTTTTCGATGTCTAAATTAAAAATTACTGAATTAGAATGATAGTGATCCCGACTAAAATTAGTGGTCCCAAAGGTAAAAAAAATCTATGCACATGGTCTACATATATATATAAATCCATTCACATAATCCATATATCCCCACTAAAATTTAGTGGTTCCAAAGGTTAAAAAAATCCATGCACATATATATACATAGCTCCCTATCTTCTCTCCACCACCATTAATGGCACCTCCTCCTCCTCCTCCTCCTCCTTCTTTGATGGTGAAGCTACGAACCATCGAGACGTGCGGCGTATCACCGCCAGAGGGCTCCGTCCCTCCCACCGCCGTCCCCCTCACCTTCTTCGACGTCATCTTTCTCCATGCTCGCCCCATGGAGCGCCTCTTCTTCTACCCCTTCCCCCACCCCACCTCCCACTTCCTCTCCTCCTTCCTCCCCTCCCTCAAATCCTCCCTCTCCCTCGCCCTCCAATCCTTCTTTTCCCTCGCTGCCGTCCTACGCCGATCCCTCCACGCCTCCGACTGCTTCGAGCTCTTCTTCTCCGACGCCACCTCCCCGGGCGTCCTCTTCACGGTCGCGGAGTGCATCGACGACGGTGACGAGGGCGGCGGTGGACTTTTCGACCGCCTTGCAGGGCCCCACCCACGTGACATCGGCCAGCTTCGGGCTCTTGTGCCTCCGCTTGCACCGCCCGACTCCGGTGGGTCCCAGCCGTTGCTCGCAGTTCAGGTTGCTTATATATACATATATTATTTGTTTAGTCTTACAGTAGAGTGTAGTAAAAGCGTTATGCATTATGTTACGAGAAACAAAAGAAAATACTATTTCTACATCCAAAAAATTTATCGTTTTTTAACAATTTAACTTTTTAGAAATAAACGGTCGTTTCACGCAGGTGACGGTGTTTCCACACCATGGCGTCGTCGTGGGGACCACCATGCACCACGCGGCCTGCGACGGCAGCAGCTACACACTATTCCGACAAACGTGGGCCGCTGCCGCCGCCCGCCTGTCGTCCGGCGACATCTCCCTCGACGCACACTCCGTCGGCCCCGTCGTCGACCGGTCCTTAGTCCCCGATCCTCACGGACTGTACTCGCTCTTCTACAAATCAGTCTCCGGCAAGCCCCCCATCCAGGCGGCCGCATCCTCCCCTGCCGACATAGTTCTCGCGTCATTCACTATCAAAAGCAGCCACATCAAAGCCCTAAAAGCGGCGTTCTGGTGCTCGACGGCGGCGGTAACCTTCGCCTTTACGTGGATCAACTACGTCCGGGCGAGAGAACTGGCGAAAAGAAACGACAAGGTGTATCTCGCAATCCCGGTGGACTACCGCAGCCGGATGAGGCCCCCGCTCCCCGCGGAGTACTTCGGAAACTGCATCGGGCCGTGCTACGTCGAGGCGGAGGCCGAAGACTTATCCGGCGCGAACGGGCTCTCGGTGGCCGCGGAAGCCATAGACAAAGCCATAAAGAGTGTGGCGAGTGCAGGATTCGACGGCGCGGAGCCGGAGAAGTGGTTTGAGGCGATCCGGGGCCTGCCCGCGGAGGCAATTCTGACCGGCGCGGGGTCGCACAGGTTCGGAGTCTACGACACGGATTTCGGGTGGGGGAGGCCGGCGCACGTGGACCTGACCTCCGTCGCGAGGACCGGCGTGGTCGCGGTGGCGGAGAGCGGCGAGGAGGAGGGAGGGGTGGAGATTGGATTGGCACTTCCCAGAAATGAGATGGATTTGTTCCAGAATTACTTTGCGCAAGGCCTTAGCCGTCTGGATGGCTGACTGCAAATTTAGTTAATTTCTGAAGTCTGACTTCACTTTGTGCAGCCTGCACTTGCGACAATCTTTAAGTTGGAGAACTGACTTCCCTGTTTGAAAGTTCAGCTAATAACCAGCGAAACAATCTTTTAAGTTGGAGGCCTTAAAATTAAAAACTAACTTATTAAATTTATTCTACATCATTAAAATGATCTGTAGATAAAAAAATATAAACTTTGAACACGGCGATTAAACAATCTCTATAATGTCCTTGTAATAAATTTTCAAATATTACCGACAGTCCCTAATGCAAGTGGCAAAAAATTTGGTGGTCGATATCCGAGGTCCCGAGTTCAAATCCTAGTTGATTCATATTTCGACCTAAATTTATTTCTAAAAAAAATAAACGAAGCGGGTAGCGTGCTATCTTTCTCTCAAAAAAAAAGAATAAATAAATTTTCAAATATTATTATTTTTTATATATAAACCGTATGTGTAGTGTCGCTATCGAAAACGTTTGTAGTCGTCACAAATGGCTCCTTAAGTTTGAGCTGCTTGGTATTAGCAACCGCACATTTAGAACACGTTTGGTAACCTCTTACTTATATTATTAGAAATATAAAAAAGAAGAATAAAAAAGCGCTTCTTTAAGTAGGAGTCGATCTGGCCTTAAGATATATGGAGAAGAGGAACGAGACCAAATTTGATAAAAAAAGAACCACTTAAGGTTTGTTTGATGTGATACAGACAAATATTTAGTGAAACGGTCATAAATTTGAACTCAGATGTTCGTTTTGAAATAGTGTTTGCTGTTAATTTTTTAATATTAAATGCCTAAGATTTAGTGACGATAGATAAAAGAGAGTAATAACAATGATGGAAAAGTATATAGTAAACACTATATATATAGAATTCAGCTACTATCCTTTTAGAAGGATGGGAGCCTTCGTCCTTCTAAGTTTTCTACCGTTCGGATGAAAAAATGTGCGGCTAGGATGAGAATGGTTACAGTTAGCTAGGTTGATAGTGGGCCCCATAGGGTTGAGTGGGAACACAGAAAGAGAGAATAGGATTATTATACTTTTAGAAAAATATGAAAATTTTCGCAATCATAAATTATTTTTGATGATAAAATTTTCGAGTTGACTATCCATAATTAAACAGTATTTAAAGCATTTGTAATATATATATATATATATATATATATATATATATATATATATTCATGCACATATATGTAACTCTCTCTACCTCCTCTCCACCACCATTAATGGCACCACCTCCTCCTTCTTCTTCTTTGATGGTGAAGCTACGAACCATCGAGACGTGCGGCGTATTACCGCCGGAGGGCTCCGTCCCTCCGAGCGCCGTCCCCCTCACCTTCTTCGACATCATCTTTCTCCACGGTCGTCCCATGGAGCGCCTCTTCTTCTACCCCTTCCCCCACACCACCTCCCACTTCCTCTCCTCTTCCCTCCCCTCCCTCAAGTCCTCCCTCTCCCTCGCCCTCCGATCCTTCTTCCCCCTCGCCTCCGTCCTCCGCCGATCCTCCGACGCCTCCTCCGCTTCCGACCGCTTTGAGCTCTTCTACTCCGACGCCACCTCCCCCGGCGTCCTCTTCACGGTCACGGAGTGCGTCAACGACGGCGGCGGTGAGCTTTTAGACCACCTCGCAGGGAGTAGCCCACGCGACATCGGCCAACTTCGGGCTCTCGTGCCTCCACTTCCACCGCCCGACTCCGGCGGGTCCCAGCCGTTGCTCGCCGTTCAGGTTATATATATATATATATATGTTTGACCTTACTGTATGGTGCAGTAATAACGTTATGTATTACGTCAGTAAAAACAAAGAAAAATACTACTTGTACATTCAGAATATTATCATTCTTTAGCAATTTAACTTTTTAGAAATAAACGATTGTTTCACACAGGTGACAGTGTTTCCGCACCATGGCGTCGTCGTGGGGACCACCATGCACCACGCGGCCTGCGACGGCAACAGCTACACACAATTCCGACAAATGTGGGCCGCCACCGCCCGCAGGTCGTCCAGCGACATCTCCCTCGACGCACACCCTGTCGTCGACCGGTCCTTAGTCCCCGATCCTCATGGATTGTACTCGCTTTTCTACAAAACGATCTCTGGCAAATCCCGCGCCCCGCCGGCCGCATCCTCCCCGGCCGACGTAGTTCTCGCATCATTCACTATCAAAAGCAGCCACATCAAAGCCCTAAAAGCAGCGTTCCGGTGCTCGACGGCGGCGATAACCTTCGCCATTGCCTGGATCAGCTACGTCCGGATGAGAGAACTGGCGAGATGAAACGACAAGGTGTATCTCGCAATCCCGGTGGACTTCCGCAGCCGGATGCGGCCCCCGCTCCCCGCAGAGTACTTCGGAAACTGCGTGGGGCCGCGCTTCGTTGAGGCGGAGGCCGAACACTTATCCGGCACGAACGGGCTCACAGTGGCCGCAAGAGCCATAGACAAAGCCATAAAGAGTGTGGCGAGTGCAGGATTCGACGGTGCGGAGCCGGAGAAGTGGCTTGAGATGATGCTGTGCCTGCCTGCGGAGGCAATTCTCATGGCCGCCGGGTCGCACCGGTTCGGAGTTTACGACACGGATTTCGGGTGGGGGAGGCCGGTGCGGGTGGACCTCACCACCGTCGCGAGGACCGGCTTGTTTGCCGTAGCGGAGAGCGGCGAGGAGGAGGGAGGGGTGGAGATTGGGTTGGCACTTCCCAGAAATGAGATGGATTTGTTCCAGAATTACTTTGCGCAAGGCCTTAGCCATCTAGATGGTTGATTGCAAAATTTTGTTTCTGATTGTACTCCCGACAATCATGGTTGAATTTTGAGGCTACGACCACAAATCACCAATAGTTTAATAATATAGTGTTCAGTAGCCTGTCTAAAGATCAAGAATTCGATTCTCTGTATATGAACGTAACTTCAGAGCTCGAGTCCTTCCCCTTGTGTTTAATATGTATTGCAGTTGTTTATATATCTAATCTTTTTAGCTTGACGTAGTTGAGAGTGACGTAATTATAAATTTTTGTTTGGCTTACCTACCTGCAGGTCCAAACTACGATACACAGATACAGCTATTGAAAACCAGATTAAATTATTGAATTTGTTCAGTCGAAAAACAAGCAACCAAACAACCCCTTGAAGGTGGATTCTGGCGCTTTGCGTGATTAATCGTGAGTTTTGAAGAGATGGTCAAATAGGCTAAGTAGATTGGGACAAAAATGATAAAAGAAAAGGTCGCTTAGTACTTTGTCAACGATACCAGATGTTTAAGTGGGAGTAGTATAAGTGTTGTAACCAACACGCAATCCAATTGATTTTGGTAGAAAATATTTCATTTGCGTCCAAGTTTTATCGAGATGAGAGTTACGTCAATTTGTCCACTAACTCTTGTTCATCTTCTTTTTTTTATTTTAGTTATTTTTAAACGCATACGCCTTTGCAATTAATAGGATTTGATTAACCTGATAAGAAAATACGGAATAAATTGGTTTACAAATTAAACTATGCAATTTCACATTAAAAACTCAAATGGTGTAGAGGACTTTTTTACATTAGCATTTTATGGCTTGTCTGCATCTGGAGGTTACTGTTCTGATTTTGGAACATGTTGGATCAAATTTTGATCTAAACTCAAACCTTTTGAACGGATGCAGATCAAAACCCATCCTGAATACGACCCAAACTCGACGATAGTGCAGATCAAAATCCAATCCAAAACTCAAATTTTACCAGGCCTAACCAAAAGATCCTTACGAAACAAGAATAACAATCTCAGGGCACTTACATAAAAGCACAACATACCACAAGATCCTTCTTTGAAGTTTACCCACGCTGTACAAATTTAAGATCACCCTAATCTAGTAAAAGAGGTTCTGCCATTCACAAAAGATCACATTTACTCACAGTAAGTAAATTATTTTTCTTTTGTACAACACAATTACCTTACGCGTTCCATCTTACAATCTAAAATAGCTTAGAGCGGATCGTCCGTCGAGACCTTTGGAGTCGTAGTGCGAGACGAAATCCTTGAGCAAAATATCTTTGTACAAAGGCGGATTTTCATCAGAAAGCAGTTCCTTGATGGGGCCATATAGCAGGGAAGATTGGTGGAGGTGCATGGTGAAGAAACATGCCACCGAAACTCTCGGGCCAATCTTGTTTGCGAGGACTCTGTGCTCTACGCTTTTGAACTTGTCATTGGACATCAACTGCTCACAGAAAAGATTCATGTGTAAGAAGAATTAAGAAAGATATTATGAGGGCAAACATAGTTTCCAAAAGTTTAATCATCAAAAGTTGCATGATTTGTGGTAGCAACAAAAACAGATCAAAGTCTTTAGAAAGGAAAACTTGTATGATTGGGACGACGCCAAGTTGAGGTACTCTACGGAGGTTGTTTGACCGCACCAGAGCATCTGCAGAGGTGCTGTTTAAGTAGAATGGTTACCCTAACAACATTTTAGTTAAATTTGCGCACCAACTGAAAATAGAAGCTTCAAATAACAGTTTCTATTCTTTACTCAGAGGTTCATTTTGGCTTTCCGCTGCAGCCATGAGCTTTGTAGATTTTCCTTTTTTAAAGCCTCTTTACAAATGGGTACTAACATTTGAATCGGAAACATCACTAAGATATTTTACGTAGAGCGGCGAGATAAAATGATTGATAGTTTAAGTGGAATAATTGACCTGTAGAAGATCACCAATGTTGACTAGCAAAGCACCTGCCACAGGGGGAACATCAATCCACTGTTGCTGATAAAGAACTTGCAAACCGCCCACCTGATCTTGTACAAGGATGGTAAGGAAATCGGGGTCGGAATGTTTACTTGTTCCGAGAGTGAGATGTGGCTCAGGGCACGGTGGGTAATAGTTCGCGACAAGAGCATGCCCTTTTGCACACTCCATCTCTTCTAGATAACTGGAAGGAAGATCAAGGGATTCGGATAGCAGCTCGAACAAAAGCTTACCTAATTGCCCGACATGATTTGAGTACTTGAATGTTACCTCTCTAACATTTCAAAAAAAGAATTTGTTAGATTAAGTACAGCTTCATTTCATGTGTCTTCAATTAAAAATAGATTTAGGATTAGAAAGAAGTTATTACATGCAAGATAAGCAGTTGCCCTCCATCAACACGTCAATAGTGGACTCATACATTAACATCGATATTGTGATGCACTCGTACATTGTTGCATAAGCAAAAGGTCTCAAATAAAGTGATTTCGAGTTCGTAGGATAAAGTAATGTTTTAAATCATAATGAACCAAGTTGATCCATAAGTTAGACGATTACAAAGAGGCGGAACATCAAGCAAAAAATTTAAAGCGTATAGTCTATACATATATATACTGAGAATCATGTTGCGCAAAGTATACATTCCAACTCTAAAATATATACTGGTAAACATACTGTGATGTTCAACAAATTAAACGGATCTCTCTACGAAATGGCACCAATTAAAGGCACGAGTTCTAGTAGTCATTGCAAAGTCCAACGATAGATATTAGAATAGTGTAACTTTCCTAAGGAAAGTATTTACTAGCATGGGAAAATGACCTCAATACAATTCATTTGAAAGAACCAAAGTTCAAACTACCGGAACACCTCTACTTCAAAATGGAACAAGAAATTGCATCGAAAATGGACTTCAAAATGGAACAAGAAATTGCATCGAAAATGGCATTATTCAATCCTGGCGGAGAATCAAATGTAACAAGAACGCACAGCTCATACAAGAGGAAAAAAAAGAAAAAAAATGCTCTACACAAGGAAAGTACTGTAAAAACCAACATTAAAATGTAGGTAAGAGATTTACTGCTCAGCAAGTACTATTACCTACATTTTAATGTTGAATCTGATTTACAGCAAAAGCCAAAATTCGATCTTTTCAGTAACATGGTATATGGTACCAAAGCCAGTTCAATAAATCTCCTCATTTCCTTCTTTTATCTCTTCCGTTTTACCATTTTCGTAGGATACGTGATATAATTCACCTGATCTGATCTCCACCACGTACGCCATGATAGAGAGTGTTAATACTATTCCGACGTTGTTGTTTCCTATCAGATCAATCTTTTCAGAGTTATTTCCGACCTACGACTAAAGAAAAGGCATGATCCAAACAAATTAACCCTAGTAGCCCAATTTTTCGGGCTAAATCATCAAATTTTTCATCATTTACCACACCATAGGAATCCGATCACCGGAGCAAGAGATCGAAACCCTAACCTGCAAGCGATCGGGAGCTCCTCGGGGCGGGGAGGCTCCGGCGCCATCCAGAAGAACAGCGAGTCCCTCCAATTCGCCGCGGGGGCCTGGAACAGGTCGAAATTGCTATAATACCTCACCTTCTTGCTCGGATCCCGGGAGTAGTACTCCCTCCTCACCTCCACCCCCTCCTCGTTGAACCCGCGAACTCGCTCGAGCATTTCGTCGAGCACCTGGTGGGCGACGCCATGGTTGACCACGTAGAAGAACCCTAGGGTCTCCGCGGCGCGGGCGACGGCGCCCGCCACGTGGCGGCGCGCGGGGCCGTGGGATCGCGCGGGGGCGAGATCGACGACGGGGATGGAGACGGGAGGGGCGGGGTCGTGCGAGTCGTGGTTTCGGATTGGTTGTTCGGCGGGGTCGGGGTGGATGAAGAAGCCGGGGATGGAGGTGAAGCCGGCGTCGACTAGGCCCTTGACGCCGGCTTTGGTCGCGTCGAAGGCGCGGAGCTCGGCGAGCCGGGCCGGGTCGGTGGTCATGGTCCGGGTTTCGGGTTTCGGTGTGTGCGTTGGACTCGTCGCGAGAGCGCGCGAGTCCGACGTGTACTCGGGAGCAGCTCACGCTTGCCAACGCTACTGACACTGGGGATGCAAATGGATGCGGATTTAATTCCCCGATCCGCCTCCAATTGGACAATACATGTGATATAAAAATAAGAAAAAGAAAATAGTTGTCCCAATTCCATCCTGTTGAATTTTTTTTTTTTTTTTTTTTCAATCCATTCGGATACGTAAAAAATCTATCAAAAATTCACTCTAGTTCTAACACGCCAGACCAGTAGCAAATAGGAGCAACAGATAAAATAAAATTCAACCCCTCAAGAAAATAGCGGATCCGTCCGATTTGCATCCCTACCTAACATGCTAATAAAGAAACAAAATTACATTTTTTAGGATGAAATTTTTTTTATTCTTGTAAACAACTTCTACACTAATTTGTAAAATTTAAAATTTAGTGGTTAGATTTTATTTTTTGGCCTTGTAAGTTTATAATAATCAAGTTATGATTGATATTTGTTGCCAATTAAATACGATCATATAAGTAATTTGATCAAATATTGTAGAATTTATTTGTTAGTGTAACGTTACTCTGTCTTTGCACCTATAATCAATGTTCCATAAATTTTTTCTTTACAATTTTTTATTAATGCTACCATAGATTTTTTATAATATTGAAATTAAAAGGCCGATTTCAAAATGACTAGTAGTTGAGAAGAGTTTTCGTGCATTTTAATGCTGAGCGGCTCAGATGGGCTCGTGGGCCTCGCTTGCTCAAAAAATAATTTATCTGGTGCGCACACTAGTAGGACACGTGTCAACACAACAGCCACAAAAACGCTGCTCCGCCTCCGCCACACGAGAAGCACTGCACACTTCCTATCAACTACATTGCACACGCACGTATGCGTATACATACGTATTGATCTCGTTCCACGCGTCCGCATAAACATAAGCATGTCCGCATACTCCGACTCCGCGCGCCTCGCCGAGCTCCGCGCCTTCGACGCGACCAAAGCCGGCGTCAAGGGCCTCGCCGGCGCCGGCTTCGCCCCCATCCCCCGCTTCTTCATCCACCCCGACCTCGACCTCGACCTCGACCGAACCCCCGGCGCGAATCTCCAAGTCCCCGTCGTCGACCTCGGCGGCGTCGCCGGCGACCCCGCGCGGCGCGCGGCGGCGGCGGCGGAGGCGGGGCGCGCGGCGGAGGCGCTGGGGCTGTTCTACGTGGCGAACCACGGGGTGCCCCGGCAGGTGCTCGACGAAATGCTCGAGAGAGTGAGGGGTTTCCACGAGGAGGGGGTGGGGGTGAAGGGGGAGTACTACACCCGGGACCAGAGCAGGAAGGTGATGTACAATAGCAATTTCGACTTGTACCAGGCGCCGGCGGCGAACTGGCGGGACACGCTCTTCTGCTCGATGGCGCCGGAGCCGCCGCGGCCCGAGGAGTTGCCGCTCGCCTGCAGGTAATAATGCAGTTCGTGCCCCGCCCATAAGATCGAACTAATAGAAAACGATTCAGAAATAGTGACATACTTTAAACTTTTAGAAATATATTATTATTTTATATATAATATCAGAGCAGGAGAGCAGGTCATTTAGTTAAACTTATATTTTGGACCCATAAAAAAGTCGTAAGCTTAGACATGAGCTGGGAGTGTTCTCTAGCAAGATAAAAGTTGTTTAAAGACAAATGGTATTGAAATCTAATTAAAAACAGTTTTGAAATAGTCTTAATAGTTCGAAAGTGGGTAATTTGCAAAGTTTCCTTTTTAGCTCTCGAGCTTTAAATTGGACACATGACAACTTGCACGTTTGAAAGTGTTTTAATTTAATGTTTTACTTAAATTACTTTAAAGATATTTTTTTCTTTATTTGAGAGGGAAAAAAAATAGCAAGTTACATGGTTCATTTATTTTTAAAAATATGAAACGATCAGATTTTTAAATTTGGAGCATCGGGTACTAATCATCAAAAGCCCTTATCCAACTGTTCTATAGATACTATTAAGGAAAAATATTATTGCTTACATCTGATGCATTCGTGCACCACGCACCGTAAAGCCATGATCCTATTACTCAGTGAGTAGCAATCTTTTCTCAATTTGAGCATTGGATGGTTGGATTGCATGTATAAGATGGAAATTGATGGTGTGCTGCAAGAATAATTGGTGTATGGATGCATCAGAACTCAGAAGCAGCTTAGTATATTTTCTTCCGAGTATTTCCAAAAGTTCGAGATTAGGACCAAAGTAAAATGTAGATAAAAGTTCAGAGACTATAAATTAAAATTTAAATAAAAGTTCAAAGACTATGGGTGAGATTTATCCTTCTAAGAAGTAAGAGTTGGCAGGAAACTGTTTTTTTTTTTTTTTTTTGAGAGAGAGAAAGATAATAAGCTACCTGCTTCATTTAATATTTTTAGAAATGAATTGAGCTACAAATGTGAAGCCATTGGTCTTCGAACTTAGGATCTCGGATACCAACTATCAAGTCCTTAGCTAACTACGTTAGGTACGGCCGATGTGGCAAGAAAATATTCAAATGTAAGAGATTCTTCTACGCCACAAATAGATCCTAGCCTCTAGTTTCAGCCCATTCAATTTCTTTAGTTTGACTATATCCTAAGAAGGTGGCCTAACACTGACCGCCCTTAGCGCAAGTGACAAAATGCTTGATAGTTGATAATTTGGTATTTAAGGTTCTAAGTTCGATGATTAGTTACTTCACATTTTCAGTTAAGTTCTCTCTCTCGAAGAAAAAAAGAAGAAAGTACTGACCCATCAATATCCAAAAATACACAACAATCACCTACTTCTCACCAGTTGTACAAATGTATCTGCTTAAAAGGGGTAAGATGTTTGAAATAGTATTGATCTCTTTAATATATAGTATTGACGCCTCTTCAACTTTTGATCTTTTGCCAATTAAGTGTGTTTATCAATTAGACTAGGAATTTTATCAAATTCATAAGTGATTTCATGAAATTTAATGGTTTTGATCACTTTTTACCAAATCTAATAGCTAACGGAGGATTTTTAACTCAAGTCAAAGAAATTGTTTTCACCAAAATATTTTGATTATGTGAGTTTTGTTACATGTATTAGGTTAATCAATATGTTGGAATCTATGCAGGGACATAACCTTCAAATACACAAGCCACATGCAGAAGTTGGGAACCATCCTGTTAGAGCTGCTCTCGGAAGCACTTGGGTTGAACCCTAATCACCTAATAGAAATGGAGTGCGCCAATGGACTCCGTGTTTTCATGCACTATTACCCTGCTTGTCCTGAACCTCACCTCACACTCGGCACGAGTAAACATTCCGATTCCGGTTTCATCACCATTCTTCTGCAAGATAGTCTCGGCGGTTTACAAGCCCTCCATCAGAATCAGTGGCTTGATGTCCCTCCAGTGCCCGGATCGCTCGTCGTTAACATCGGCGACCTTTTACAGGTGAATAAATGTGCATGCGCGTCTATATATATATCTTTACGGGCCTCGATCTTCTATTTAGGAAATTTGTTGGTTAATTTGGCAGTTGATCTCCAATGACAAGTTCAAGAGTGTTGAGCACAGAGTGCTTGCAAATAGCTCTGGCCCCAGAATTTCAGTGGCATGCTCCTGTAGCGCATCTCACACCACATCTACAAGGCTCTATGGCCCTCTCAAGGAGTTAACTTCGCATAATAATCCTCCGCGTTACAAGGAAATAACTATGAAGGACTTCCTCGCACACTACATTCGCAAAGGCCTGGATGGGCGGTCGGCGGTAGACCACTTCAGATTGTGATTCGGGGTCGGAAGTCCAGTTACAAGGTATGTGGTCATACGTTACGAAAAATGTGAATTCCCTAACACCCGTTTAGTGACATCAACATAATTAAATCTTTTTATCACTTGTTCGGTTTAAACCAAATTGTGAAACAAATGGCGAAGAAAAGCATGGATAAGCTTCTTTTAACGAAGAGGGATTAATAAGTAATAACTCCCTTTATAGTAAGATGTACTCCTTTTCTTTTTTTCCTCTTTGGGGGGAGGCTAACATGTATTTTCTTTTCTTCAATGCACAGTTTAAAAGAGTGCTGAGCACAAGGTCTTATTGGAGATTTCAATTAAAGGGATTATTTGCATACTGTAACAAAATTGGCATCTATTTTGTAAACTATTTATTGGAAAATGTGATCACTTATTGTACAAAAGTATGTATGTGCGACAGTTATATGATCACTTGTTGTACCATATGTTGTATAATATGTTAAGTTTTAGGTAAAAACGTAATGAACTTATCCGAACTATGCATTATTTTGATCAGTTATTCAAACTTTTAAAAAATTTATTTGCTGTCGAATTTTTTAATTTATTTGATTTAAGTCCATCAACGATATTCTGTCTTTTAAAATTTAAGCTAATTATTTATTTTTATAAATTTATAATTTATAAAAATTGTATAAAAAAATATTAATTAAATATATAAAGATAAATAATATATTTAAAATTTTAAATTAAAATATTATTGATCAATTTAAATAAGATAAATTGAAAGGTTAGATGGTAAAAGATTTTTCGCCTGGAGTCTTTCCCTGCTTTGGTTTCTCGGCGGTACTCAAAAAGTTTTGGGATAATATCTAATATGTTTCCGAAAACTTCTGAAATATTTAATGTATTTCTATTTTTTTATTTCAAATATACTTCTCGTATATTTTTTCGTTATTCAAAAATATTCTCGCTGTTAGTACTCCTTAAATTATCTCAGATTAAACCTGAGTTAAATTTCTACCAAAGTTAAAAAATGAAAGTACATCTTTTTTCTCTAACCGGAGGATAAATAAGAAAAGTTGGTGATGGATAGAATGATATATTTGAAAAGGTAAAATAGTAATTTTACATAAATAACGTCTATCGCTTACAGTTCACTAATAGAATTTAACTATACGAATATATTTGAAATAATTTGAAATTATAAAAAGAGACGGATAAATAAGGAAGTCAGAAACCTTATCAGGGTATACAAGCAATTGTACCCACAAGTTATTATCTAGCGCGCATACTATCAGGACACGTGTCAACGTAATAGCCACAGAAACGCTGTTCCGCCTCCGCCACATGAGAAGCATCAACTACACTCACATGCACGCACGTATGTATACACACGTCCACCTTTCACTCCCCTGCTCCCTCACCCAACTCTCGTTCCACGCGTCCGCATAAACATAAGCATGGCCGCATACTCCGACTCCGAGCGCCTCGCCGAGCTCCGCGCCTTCGACGCGACCAAAGCCGGCGTCAAGGGGCTCGCCGACGCCGGCTTCGCCCCCATCCCCCGCTTCTTCGTCCGCCCCGACCTCGACCTCGACCTCGACCGAACCCCCGGCGCGAATCTCCAAGTCCCCGTCGTCGACCTCGGCGGCGTCGCCGGCGACCCCGTGCGGCGCGCGGCGGCGGCGGCGGAGGCGGGGCGCGCGGCGGAGGCGCTGGGGCTGTTTTACGTGGTGAACCACGGGGTGCCCCGGCAGGTGCTCGACGAAATGCTCGAGAGAGCGAGGGGGTTCCACGAGGAGGGGGTGGGGGTGAAGGGGGAGTACTACACCCGGGACCAGAGCAGGAAGGTGATGTACAATAGCAATTTCGACTTGTACCAGGCGCCGGCGGCGAACTGGCGGGACACGTTCTTCTGCTCAATGGCGCCGGAGCCGCCGCGGCCGGAGGAGTTGCCGCTCGCCTGCAGGTAATAATGCAGTTCGTGCCCCGCATGAAAGATCAAACTAATAGGAAACGATTCAGAAATAGTGATATACTTCTTTTTTTTCGAGAGAGAAAAAGGTAGCAAGTCATCTGGTTCATTTATTTTTAAAAATATGAAGCAATTAGATTTTAAATCTGGAACATCAAATACTAATCATCGAGCTCTTATCCAGCTGCGCTAGATGTACATCTAATGCATTGATGCATTCGTGCATCATGCACTGTAAAGCCATGATCCTACTGCTCATTGAGTTGCTATCTTTTCTCAATATGAACATTGGATGGTTGGATTGCATGTATAAGATGGAAAAAAATTGGTGTATGGATGCATCAGAACTCAGAAGCAGCTAGTATATTTTCCTGTGAGCATTTACAAAAGTTAGGAATAAGGAATATTGTTCAACTTAAAAGTTCAATATTAGGACCAAAGTAATTAAATGTAGATAAAAAATTCAGAGACTATTAAGTAAAAGTTATTAAAAGTGCAGAGACTATGGGTGTGATTTATCCTTCTAAGAAGTAAGACTTGTCAAGAGAGAAAGATAGTAAGCTACTTGCTTTATTTATTTATTTATTTTAAAAATAAATTGAGCTAGAAATGTGAAGCCATTGGACTTCGAACTTAGAACCTCAAGTACCAACCATCAAGTTCTTAGCTAACTGCGTTGGGTGCGGTCGGTTTGGTAGAAAAATATTCAAATGTAAGAGATTCTTCTACGCTACAAACAGATCCTAACCTCTAGTTTCAGCCTGTTTAGTGGCCTTGAAATCCAACCATATATGTAGTGTGACCGTATCCTAAGAAGGTGACCTAACACTGATTGTCCGTAGCGCAAGTGACAAAATGCTTGATAGTTGATAATTTGGTATTTAAGGTCCTAAGTTTGAAAACTAGTTACTTCACATTTTCAGCTAAGTTCTCTCTCTCACAAAAAACAAAAAAGAAGAAGAAAGTGACCCAACAATATCCGAAAATACACAACAATCACCTACTTCTCACCTGTTGTACAGGAGTATCTGCTTACAAGGGGTAAAGATGTTTGAAATATTTGCTTAAAAAGGGTAAAGATGTTTGAAGGCTCCCTCACTTATTGGAGATTCTGAAATGGCCCTCTCAACTTTAATATATATTATTGACACCTCTTCAACTTTTGATCTTTTGCCAATTAAGTGTGTTTATCAATTAGACTAGGAATTTTATCAAATTCGTAAGTGATTTCATGAAATTTAAACCAGCTAACGGAGGATTTTTAACTCAAGTCAAAGAAATTGGTTTTACCAAAATATTTTAATGACGCGAGTTTTGTTACATATAATTATGTTAATAAATATGTTGAAATCTATGCAGGGACATAACCTTCAAATACGCAAGCTACATGCAGAAGTTGGGAACCATCCTGTTAGAGCTGCTCTCGGAAGCCCTTGGATTGAACCCTAATCACCTAATAGAAATGGAGTGTGCCAATGGAATCAGTGTTTTGATGCACTATTACCCTGCTTGTCCTGAACCTCACCTCACACTCGGCACGAGTAAACATTCCGATTCCGATTTCATCACCATTCTTCTGCAAGATAGTCTCGGCGGTTTACAAGTCCTCCATCAGAATCAGTGGCTCGACGTCCCTCCAGTGCCCGGATCGCTCGTCGTTAACGTTGGCGACCTTTTACAGGTAAACAAATGAGCACGCTCGTCTACATATTGGTTTGCATTGATCATTTTTGCGGGCCCGATCTTTTGTTTAGGGAATTCGTTGGTTAATCTGGGTCACAATAACGATTCGTCGAGAGTGAAATATAAAGATGCACTAGTATATATACATTCAGTACTGCCCCTCGCACTTTAGCTATAGAACTTCAAATGGCTGAAAATAGCATAAAGATGGCTAGAAGTTTTAGCTCTTTTGCACCTGAATTTTGAATACAATATATAAGGTCTTTTTTTTTCCCCCCTGAAACTCAGAACCTCTTCGTCTGATCGATCATATACCTAAAGGGACTCCATATGAAACAACTAATTATCTAAAAGCTTAAGTTGTTAGATCATGATATTTTAATACATGTTTATATTCAAATTCCAGTAGTACGATTACAGTTGTACAAATCTTGCCCTTTACAAAATTGAGTTGATGTGATGTAGCTACAAATATTAGATCATATATTTAGTAGATGAGACATAGCTTTGGCTTATCCTTTATTATTTGAATTTCTTATCATATTGCAATCAGTATATATATATATATATTCTTATTTTGGCTTCCTCACTAGTATAAATCTTTTTTGAACCTGCAGTTGACCTCCAATGACAAGTTCAAGAGTGTTGAGCACAGGGTGCTTGCAAAGAGCTCTGGCCCCAGAATTTCTGTGGCATGCTTCTTTAGCACAAATCACCCCACATCTACAAGGCTCTATGGCCCTCTCAAGGAGTTAACTTCGCGCAATAATCCTCCGCGTTATAAGGAAATAACTATGAAGGACTTCATCGCGCACTACAATCGCAAAGGCCTGGATGGGCGGTCCGCGTTAGACCACTTCACATTGTGATTCGGCATCGAAAGCTGAGTTACAAGGTACGTAGTCATACTTCACGAAATGTGAATTCCGTGACACTAACAAAATAATCTTTCTATCGCTCGTTCAATTTAAATCAAATTGTGGCACAAATGGTGGAGAAAAGCATGGATTAGCTTCTTTTAATGAAAAGGGATCAATAATAAGCAATAACTCCCTTTATAGTAAGAAGTACTTTTTTTTTTTTTTTTTTTTTTTGAGAATTTGCTAGGCTAACATGTACTTTCTTTTCTTCAATGCACAGTTGAAGAGATTGCTGAGCACAAGGGCTTATTGGAGACTTTTATTCAAGGAATTATTAGCATAGTGTAACAAAATTGGCATATATGTTATACACTATTTATTGGAAAATGTGATTACTTGTTGTACAAAAATATCTGTGGCAGTTATATGATCACTTGTTGTACCATATATTGTACAATATGTTAAGTGTTGGGCACAAATCTACTCTACTTATCTAAACTATGCATCATTTTGAATCAGCTATTTAATTTTTTAAAATTTTAATTTGCTATCGAAACTTTTTAATTCGTTTGATTTAAATCAGTCCACGATATTTTGACTTTAAAATTTGAGCTGATTACTTAAATGAATTTTTAGTTGCAAGAATTGCATGCCCGTAAAGATAAATGACGTATTCAAATTGTAAAGTCAAAGTACGGTTTGATTCAAATCAGATAAATTAAAAGGTTAGACAGTAAAATTAAAATTTTTAAAAAATTAGATAGTTAATTGAAAATAATCCATAGTTCAAGTAAGTTTCGTATGTTTTCACATTTGAATTATTCTGGTACATTGAAAAGAAAGCTTGTTAGGCCTAATAATATTTTTATTAAATTTAATAACTTTATCTAAATATTGTTTTCGTTTTACCAGTTGCAATGATTTTTTTTTCCTTGGCTCAAAAAAGATTTTTTTCCAATTTAAATTTAAATTTAAATTCAAATTTAATGTTCTTATGATCAACAGTACAAACACAACTAAAAGGAAAAAGCTAATAGTACATTCAATCTTAAAGTGTCCATCTTATATCTTTTAAATAGATGGATGAGATTAACTCACCATAAATGTTTTTTTTATTCTCACTCCTTATTTTTTTCAACACAAGAGAGAGAGAGAGAGAGAGAGTGAGGAGGGAAAGAATTGGAGAGAAAAGAAAGAAAAGAAAAAGGAGGGTGAAGATAACAAGTATCTTTTTAATAAAAAAATTAAACTAATTATAGCCATTGAATTTATAAGTCGTAGAATATACACCCCCCGTAGGAGTGTATTTATAGCATTGCTCTACAATGAATCAGACGATCCAACAGCTGAAACTAGTCTTCAATTTGTCACGATCATCACTCCACAAAGTTCATAAACAATTTCAAAATTTTCAAATTGGAAATTAAATGAAGAAAACAAAAAGTACCTTTCAACAAATTGGTCCCCAATAGTGAGAATTAACCGCGCGCATGAAAGATATATACGGCGAACAAACGTACGTACCGAGATGCGTTTACGGGGATCACCAACGGTGGATAAAGACGGTCTCATATGAATATTATGCGGAGCTCGTATAGGAGTTGCCCCGCGAGTAGACCTTTCTCAATAGCGTCCACGACCCGCATAGCCCGTATGCGGAGAGGCGGTGGCATTTCGGAAATTCCTGCGAAGATCCAGGGCAATTTCCTTCGTAGACCGGTCGGGGCGTACTGTTGCCAAGGAACATTGCCTAGACCCGGTTCACCGTACTATTTTAGGCAAAAATGTATAAAAACTAACCTCAACTATCACCTTTTTTTTTCTTCTAATTTCATTATTTAGCTATTAAAAATTTTAATATTACTATCTATTTTTTTAATTTATTTGATTTGAGACAATAATTGAATTTTTAGTTTAAAATTTAAATATGTCGTTTATTTTTAAGAGTTTAGTTAGTATATTTTATATGTAATTATAAATTTTATTAAAATAAATAATTATTGAGTTATTTAAATCAAATAAGTTAAAAGGTTAGAAGTCGAATCAAAATAGTTTATACTTCAGATAAATTATATACATTTTTACCTTTATTTTTATCATAAACTTTAAAATCAAATATTACATGTCGCATAATAATAATGAAAAAAACTACCACAAAAAAAAAGATGTATCTTAGTGCAATGCTTTTTTTTTAATGATCAGGTACTACCGCTAATGTATTTCAGTAAAACATATTTTATTACTATTTAAATGAGTAATATGTTATTAAGAACTATAATTTTATTTAACTTTTTTTTTGTAAATTTCATCCAAATTAAAGAAAATTTACTTGTAGTCCTCTATTGTTTTGTTTTAATAATGATTTCGTATAAAATAATAATATTTAATAAAAAAATTTCATCTTATATAAAAGTATAGCAATAAATTTTTTAAATATTATTTATTAAGTCCGGTCCACGGTAGACCGGGTTCACGCAAAAGTTTCTAGTTTCTCGCTGTCGCGGTGCCTTAAAGTCGAAGGGTCGGGGGGGAGCATTTCGATGCAAGGTTCCGAGGCACGAACCCTTCTCTCTCTCTCTCTCTCTCTCTCTCCTCCCCCCCAAAACCCTTCTCCGAGATTCGGAACCGTGAGCGGAGCGAGAGAGATCTCGCTCTCTCGATCTCCTCTATCTCGTAGATTCCATTGGAGATGGGGTTCGTGTCCTTCGCAGGGAGAGTCCTCTTCGCCTCCGTGTTCCTCCTCTCCGCCTACCAGGAGTAAGCCCCTCTTCTTCTTCTTCTTCTTCTTCTTCTTGGTGATCTCTTTGTCGCTTAAATTGTTTCTGTTTCTGGATCTACTGTTTACATGGGAGGATTTTGGTTTCGAGAGCTAGGGTTTTGGAAATCCGGGAGTTTTGTTGCGTTGTAGGGTGAGATCTAAGGTTTCTTTGTGATAAAGTTGGGGTTGTTGGCTTCTTCGATGCATCTCAGTTGTTTGTGCTGTGAAAGTTTGGATTTTTTGTGGGTATCTGACATTACCTTCTATATGACATTTTCATGGGTTTGTTCCGTTGTTGGATCTCGGGTATGGTTGGATTGGATCGTATTTTTGGTTGGATCTGGTGGCTCCATTCTTTCTTTCGATCTGTTGTTGAAATGCAAGGATGCTACTTGGGAGAGTTATGGAATCGGAAATCCGACGAGTTTTCTTGTGTTGTGGTCTAAGATTTTTGTGTTTCTATTGGAAGGAAGTTAGGGTTTATGGTTTCTTCGATACTTCTCTCTTATTTGTGCCGTGAAATGTTGGATCTTTTTGTGTGTCTGACCTTACTTATTTTGCGGAACTATTGACGATTTTGTTCTGTTGTTTGGGGTGCAGTTATGTCAGATTGGTTCGTATTTTTGCTTAGATCTGGTAGGTCCATGCTTTTTAGAATCTTTCCTTGTTTGCTACAGTTGTTTTCTTTATCTTGTTTTGGATTTTAATTATTTTTGTACTACATTTGAGATCCTGAAAATACCTTTTGGCTTTGACATTTTGGTGGACTTTTCTTTTCTTTCAATCAGTGGACCAAATTTTTCTGTAGATTTATTGGTCCTTTCAGGACATTAGATTTTCTATTGTTTTTCTAGGATTTGATATTGTTCTTAATATTTTAGATACTAAAATAGTTGAAAATGATATAAAGTTCATTCTGAGAATATGGCAAAAGTAACGAGCTCCCATAGATGGCTACTGAGAAGAATGAAGTGTTTGATATCAATGAAAGGGAAAAGGAGATGATACTATAGAAGTCAAGGAAGAATGGTGGTGGATAATACACGCATAAAGTGTTATTTTTTCGGCCATCAGTCTTATTATTTTTCCTTTAATAGTTAACTTTTTCATCTTTAGATGAGCATTAGTATGTATTTTGTTGCAGAATTGACCTCTTGTAATTAATATTTTACCATGGTTTTGTTGCAATAATTTGCTATCAGCATAACCTTCAGGGACTTTGTGGTGGTTTTGTTTTATTTTTGTCATCCGTGAGTGTATCAAAGTTCATTTTGAATTCTTTGCCTGTTTTGACTGCTGCTTAAGTGGAAAATGGCATTTACTGTAAATATATTTGTAAGGGAAGTGTAGTTTTTATATTGGAGATGTTTGTGTTTTGTTGGTGCAAAATTTGCTGATCATTAGTCTATCATATTCTTGCTTCATGCATAAAATCAAGCATGGTTGGTGCTAGGTTATCTGGCATTTATTTTCGTCTGCTTCAACTGTTTTTATCTACCTGCATATCTGAAATTTATTTTGCTTATTAACTAGACAAATATGTCTAATATAATTTTAACTAGACAATTTTTTTTTAATATAAATTTATATATTATTTTTTATTTGTATGTACAAATTGTAGAGTTTGGTTGGTTTAGAGGTTTTATTGGTAGGTGCTCGAGTCTTTCTGCTTAGATTTACAGTGATAACTAAGCCAAATGAATGTCATGCAAAATATAGTGGTCATCCTAAATTGAGGGTTTGATGGCTTAAAACTTGCGAAAGAATAGTTTTGGAGGAGAAAAGCCTTCTTTAGATAGCAAGTCAATCGCACAAAAATGTGTCAAGCTCGTAGGATGAGATTCAGGGCAGTTCAGAAATTTAAGCAAAGAAATTGCCAACGAAAAAGAATTGTTTATTAGTTTTGCTGTTATTTTGCAAAGTACAGTTGGACTATGGCCTATTTCACGTGGTGTGGGCGTTACAGAGAAGCTTTTCTAGTCTTGCAGAAGCACTCTGCTATATTTTCTCTTTGCAAAATAGGTCGGTAGATTAGTATTCAACAAGTCAGTTGGTTGGATCAAACAAAAGGCTGATAGGGTGGTGCTTGACTAGTAGATTTAGGCGAATAAATTTTCAAAGTTTACTATATAAGTTCCAATGCACGAAATTTTTTTAGGGTAGGTTACGATACGTGGATAAGGAAGATTTTGTTGAGGTATTCTTTGTAATGCTTGCACCACGTGGAATAGGTCACCAGTCAATCACACAAAGGTATTTCAAATTGGTTAAGCCAAACATGGGCACTATACTATAGTAAACTCTGATATAGGAAGGTGGAAGTAGAATATAGTGTCGTTGAGTTTCTTTTGATATGAGGAATGTTTAATAGGATTTTTTATCAATGATGTTGCAGAAGCCTTCCACTCATTTCGTTGATGTTATAGAGCCTTGTGGACGGAAGAAAAGGTTTTAAAAGTTCACGGTTGCTAGCTCCGAAAGTTTGAGAAGGATTGAAACTAGACTCCCAGAGACCTAAAGAATAGTATTTATCCTCGACAATTTGAAGCTATGAAAGATTCAATTTAGTCTCACCTTTGTTATGTTTAGTCATGTTGATGTCAAAGAAAGGTAACTCAATCTTAAATTGAAAAAGGTTTAAAGTGGATTTCCTACTAAAACTTGAGTTCTCAAGGATCTCTGTTTCGACTAATATTGTTGATATGTTAACTTCTTTGTGGGCACCTAGTGATCAATCTAGAGGATCCCAGACTGAATTGTTACCTTTCTCCTCTATTAGACTATTGACTGAGAATCATTGCGATGTCTTGCTAATTGAAATTAAGACTAGGGTCCATCAAGCTTGCTTTGAATCTGTTTGAATTGAAAGGGAACCAGGGTCGAGTCTAAATTTTGGATCATACTAGGTTATATTTGATTCAAATTAATTTAACTAAATCAACGTTCTAAGCTTTAGTTATATTGAAGCTTATCTTTCTATTTCTTAGTCATTTTTGATGAATTATGATGTCCTATGAGCTTCTTTATTCCTAATTTACTATCGCTGTCAACACTCAATGGTCAAGTAAGTGTTATTACTTCTATCCACTTACAATTCATGGACTCTACACACCTTACATACCTGGCTTGTAGCTAATGGTTCAGGTAGACCTACTTGTGACTATTGTCAACCTTGATCCTTGTTTCATCAGATTGGAAAGTATGATCGCATATGCCATTTGGAGATGAATAAGCATTTACCTTTGTGATGTCGGTATATTTATCTCTTATAGCTAGGTATTTGACATTTGATAGTCCCATACTAAAATAACATTGTACTTTCGTTCTTTTTCTCTTTTTCCTCTTCCGCAGGTTCAGCGAATTTGGGGTTGATGGTGGGCCCGCAGCTAAGGGTCTTAGGCCAAAATTCAATCTCTTTGTTAAGCATGTGTCTTCCCATCTTGGGGTAGCAGTGCCCCGTATTGAAGTGAGAACTCTGTTCTTTCTGATTTCATTTTAACCTTCCTGTTAAATCACTGAACTAACCGTTGTGCTAGGACAATGACTCGAATTTTTTAATTTTCTGTTTTTAGATGAAACATGTTATTGCAACCACAATGGCTCTGAAAGGACTTGGAGGTCTCCTATTTATATTTAGCAGCTCCTTTGGAGCTTATCTCTTGGTTAGTGTTTTCTGTTTAACAAACTAAGTAGCTGTTTGGCATTAATTATTTTTTTATTTTATGTTTTGTTATGTTATTTGATATCAAATGCACTTTGATATGCTCATCTTGTTTCTTGTTATTCTTCATTACTTTGTAAATTCTTTTTTTAAACCAATAATAAAGAGTATTTTAGATCTTAAACAAAAAACACTAGTTAACATCAGCAGCTGTGAGAAACATAATATAACTATCCTAATCTGAAATGAGAGAGATTTAAATAATTCTACAATCATGATGAAGTTAATTATTACAATCTTTGAAAATTATATTAGAGGGCTCATGTGATGAAGTTAAAGGTTAGTTGAGGACTAGCGGTATCTGCAATCCTGCATTTGGGCCTTTTTGGCAATTGGAACCAGTTATTGGGTGGTGGTTTTGGGGGATAAGTGTTTTCATTGGGACAATTATAAATTTATAATAAAGGAGTTCGATTTTGTCCATTGCTTGGACCTAACAATTATGATTTATTAAGATAGTGCATTTTATTGCAAGTTGATTAATCACTTCCATAAAAATAAATTTACTAACTAGCAAGTATCTCATGCATTGCACAAATTTTTAATATTATTATTTTTTACTTATAAATATGAAGGATAATGCATGTAAAATAAAATTATAAATTGCTCTGATCTAATCTTAATTATAAAATGAGACCATAAAATTAGTTTTGCTGACTTAAGAAGCCAATCTTACAGAATACAATTAATATAGCTTTACAAAAAAGAAAAATAATACTTTATATAAAAGAATCAAAATACAATTAAGGGAAAAAATGATAACAAATAAATTTTTTGATGAGGCTAATATACAAAGTTTTAAGTTCATACTCCATCTATCTGGCTAATTTACAATAGTATCATGATAAATAAATAAGTTAAAAAAAAAATACTTGAAGTATAAAAACTTGAATATTTCCTCCTATGCATTAGGTAGAAAAATAAAAACGAGAAAATACCTTCCGTTTTACCCAAAAGTATTTTAGATTATGAAGAAACTATATTGTAAACTCATGACGTACAAAATTTAATTCATGCAGAAAAATAAAAACAAGAAAATGCCTTCAGTTTACCCAAAACTTTTTAGATTATAAAAAAACTATATTGTAAACTCATGACGTACAAAATTTAATTCATGCAGTGAGAATATTCTAATTATAACAATGGAACTTGGTTTGTTTGTACTGCCTACTTTATAAATAATTTAGATACAAATAATATCTTGTCAGAAATAATTATGCTAGAATATTTTTAGTAGTGTAACTCATAATAAGAAGATAAAATGTTCAACTATTTTCATTATTAATCCAAGACTTCTTAGTAACATTGAATCTAACAGAGTCAATAACTTATTATGAACTTCAATTGAAAAAGCACCATATGCTGACGAAAGTTATCCGGCATATCTCTTATTGTTTCGTGGCATCCAGTGCCATCCTCCAGTAAATTATTGAGGAAGAATGTTGTAAACATTCAACTAGCTATACGGATTTGTCCTTCCGAAAGCCAAATACCCAATTAGTAATATATGCTTACAAAGAAAATAAATCTGTGATGAGTAACTAACCTGAAATGTTTTTGCGCTTGTACAGGTGCTTTACCTAGCATTTATAACTCCCATCGTGTACGACTTCTACAACTACGACATCGAGAGGCCTGAATTCGTGCAGCTCTTTATCAAGTTCACTCAGGTACAATAACATTTCCTTCTCTTTCTCAGTTCTATACATCCAAGTTCTCGCTACAAGTGAATAACCCACCAACATATATTTGTGCCGCAGAATTTGGCGCTCTTTGGTGCGTTGCTCTTCTTCCTGGGAATGAAGAACTCCATCCCAAAAAGGCAGCCCAAGAAGAAGTCTGGCAAGCCGAAGACAAATTGAAGTCGAGGTATGGTTGAGCATTGTTTACGGAAGGATCCTCTATTTTGAAGGGTGTTTGTAATAGCCCTAATGAGATGTGAATGGCGGATTAGGAATGTGTCACTAGTTAGTATTTTCATTATATATACTTGCAATTTGGCTGAGAAAACTATAGCATTTGTCTCTTTATGTCGAAGCTCGGTGAGTCGTCAATTATGCAACTAAGCCCTCGTATTTATGCATTTAGTGGTACTTGATTTTTCAATTTATGAGACCAGGTACTGAAACGAATTTTCATGGATATGCTAGATTATTGTGATATGTGGCCTGTGGTTGGTATGAGTATGACTCGTATTGAGCACAGCAAAATGAAATGATACTATCTCAGATCTTAACGTTTAGTCTTCTTTTTTGTGATTTATTGGGAGTTATATTTGTGCCCTTAGCCTCTTTCATAGTCCATAAATTGTTACAAATTTATTTATCAACTATAAGGGATGAATGAGTGATTTTCTGAGTTTCATTGATAGGAAACAAAGCATGATATATCTACAAAATACTTAGAATTATATATTTGTTCCTTTCTTTGTAAATCAATCATAAAAATAGCAACATTTGTTAGCTGTAGTTTCTTTCTTTTCTTTTTTTTTGTTGTTGTTGTGTTTTTGGGTTAAATCAGTCCTAGACGAGATGTTTAAGTCTCCGTGGTGACATACGGGTTCATTTTCGTTGCATTTTAACCTACATTGCAAGTATAAATACGCACGAATTTTGATATACATTTGTTCAACTAATCGATATAGATTAAAAGGTAGGACAAGTTTATGCCAAAGATGATATTACATTAGCACATTTAAGGGATAATATCATAATTTTATATATAACATTGAAAAAACTTACAAAATATAATTTAAATTATATATTAATTAAATAAAATAATTAAACAAAAAAAAAGGGGGCAAGGAGTAGGTGGATGTTTTTTTGCATTTAGCACTCTCATAAATAAAAAATAAATAAATAAATAGTTTTTGTACAATTATTATTACACATAAATGATTTTTTTCTTATCCACACGAGTGACATGCTAGTCAGAGAAAGGGTCAATTGTAATGTGTAAATTGACTACGGTTACTTACATTAATGTGTTCGAATTAGAATTTTTGTGGTTATCTTTGTAATTATAATTTTGTAGGAGTTATTTGTAAAAAAAGAAAAAGAAAAATTTATGTAGGTGACAAAATCGAGACACTCTGGAAGCGTCTGGACACTACCACTGTAATGTTTTGTCTTATAGTAACTTACCAGTCAAATGGACGGCTAGGGTGTTCATTTGTTCAACTAATCGAGGCCACGTGGTCAAAATATGGCGGTGTGATGACACCTGAAAAAAAAAAAAGTTTTTTCTTTTTCTTTTTCTTTTTCTTTTTTTATCTTTTTATAAATATATATATATATATATATATATATATATATATACAATTCGATCAAGTAGTGACCATGATGTATCAAATTAGGAGAGGATTTGGTGGTGATGATCAAGGGGCGGAACATGGTTTTTCTATTATACTGCTTACTATACCGCAGTACACACTTATTGAGTAATTACCATTATCATAAATTAATGGGTAAAACTTTAATTTTCTCCTCCTTTGATTTAGCTCATTTTACTTCATCACTATGTGATTTAAAAAAAAATTACACTTAACTATTCTGTAATATGATAGTTAAATATAATTAATCCCAATACAGAGTAATAAAATAAAAATGAGCTAAATTACAGAAGGACAAATTAAAATTTCGACACATAAAATTAAAAATAACAGTCACTAATAAAAATAAGTAATTATTTATATGGTCAAAAATTCAAACCTCTGTGTATGCGTACAAGAGTTAGGGATTGGAGGCCTAACTTTCTGAGTAGTATAACAGCACAGGTTTTAAGAAGCCGCTTAAAGCAAGTTATTAGGGTCTACATTCATTGTTTTGTTTAGGGGGAAAAAAAAAAACCAAAATAAGAGGGAGCACGTGGCATCCACAGCCGACACGTGCGCATGCAAACTCACAAATCCTGCCGAAGCTGCGGATCAAAAGTGAGTCCCATACGCATGGTTTCCACCAAGTTCGTGTGTCTTTATTAATTTAATTTAATTTAATTTACCTTTAATTTAATTACCCCCACCGAAAGAGACCCACATGGGAAATGTACATCAAATTCCTATCCACTCTCTAGAAGCTCTCTTTCAAGTTTCAAGTTTCAACACACACTCCTCTCTCTCTCTCTCTCTCTCTCTTATGCATATTAATTAAAATTCCTTCTTGGTTTATCCTACAGCACTCTGCTTTTGGCAATGGATGCAACAGAAGAGAGCGTGCAGAAAAGTAGTAAGCTGCGGCGGCAGAAGAGCAGGCTCCAGATGCAGGCGCCGTCGGCCATCCAGGTCGGCCGTGCCGAGCCCGCAGCGGTCGCCGAGTGGAGGGCCGCCATTCCCCTCCTCTCCCCGCTTGACGTCTCCACGGCGGCGGCGGTTCCCCGCGCGGACAGAACGGCGGCTGCAGACGAAGCAAAAGCCGTTGACGGCGGCGCGTGGAGGCATCCGGCCGCTCCATTTTACTACGAGCCCGTGCCCGGGAATGCGCCGGCCTTTGTTTTCTCACACTATACGTAACTTGCTATGTATTGCTCTGCTCACTCCTGTTTACTTACAAGTAAAAAAATCGATGCGATATTTCGTGTGATTTACATGCAAGTGAAAAGAAGTGAACAAAGCATTTTTCATTCCTGGTGAAATTTTTAGTGCCCTCACAGTTTCCTGTGCTGTAAATATCAACAAAATAGCAGTGCTTTTAAATGTGCAAACACTCTGTAAATTGCATAACAGCCCTTAAAAAAGATGCCAAAATCTAGTTATTAATTACATTTTTTTTTTTTTTCTAATTGTTGAACCAGGTGTGTTGTGTATAAGCTAATAAGAGAGCCTCACATTACAGGTGTGTTGTGCAAACACTCTGTAAGTACTTTTTAATTTTTTTAGATACTTTTTATAATATAAAAATAATATTTTAAGTCATCACATTGCCAAACTAGGCCTTAGTATCTTACAATCTACTAAGCCAAAAAAAAGAAAAAGAAAAAAGAAAAAAGATTGTGTTTTTGAAACTATGGGAGGCCCTTTTCAACTGTTGCTAAGATGCTCTGGGCTCTTCATGTACTATCTACTATTATGTGGCTTTTATTATGACCACACATATAAAAGGAAAGGCACTGTTGATAAGGAAAAAAGGCGAGAGTCAAACTGACTAATATGTGGCCAATATAGGAAGTAAAAAGATAAATGAAGGACAAAGAAAACAGTAAGATTAAAGCTTCTACAAAAATGCTATTGCGAGTTGTTTGAAAAATCATTAAGAGGCTCTTCAATAAAATCTACCAAAATGCATGCACGATAATGCGTTCACCGTCACAATAGAACAATTTGGCCCCTATAACTTCAACACTTGTAGTTTATTTGCACAAAAGAGATCAAACTTTTGATTATCTCCGGGTTAATTCAGACTCGCGCTGAGAAGTTTTCGACCATGAAGCAACATATACTTTGGAAGAACATTCTTATTTACAAGAAAAGGCAACAAAAGATACCAGATAATATGTTAAATCAGCATGCGATATATGAAATTTCAACCATACCATAAGCTGATGCTCATATCAATAGCAAAATGCACCAGCTCTTGAGGGGTCAAACTATACCTCTCTCGGTCCAAAATTTATGCTAAAATATTACTCGTTATATAGTCACCTCTTGTGATGAAACCTCACCTTCAGCAAGAACTGCATCTTGACCTGTCACAGAAACCAAATTCAAGATCTAAGCATGGTATGCATGCACCAATATTATGGCAGAAAAATGAAGCCAAAATTAAGAACACTAAAACTCGAATCAAGATGATCCAAACCGCAATGTTACAAAGGGGAAAAGGCAAGCTGCATTTTAAGGAATTCAAAAGCATTATTAAAGGCTAGGATCGAAAAATGAACAAGCATAATCACAAGTATGGCATACGTATACCTTCTACATAATTGGAAAGTCCGGCATCCCCCAGGATTCAGTAAATTTGAAAAATGAAAATTGGAAGTAGCTCACTTGACGGGAAAAAAAAAATGCAATATAAAATGTACACAGGTAACACATCTAAGTTTTTGTTTCATTTTCCCGAAAAAAAACATTACAATGATACTGAATATCTCCTTTAAGTTCTCATATTATTTGAATAAAAGATACTTAATTCAAAGATTTTCTCAAATTTTGTTGTCAATATTCACATACAAGCGAATAATACGAAGAACTATTCAACTAACAAAAGTCCACAAATTAAACATAAATTTTTCATAAGATGAAAATATACCATCATATACATAGCAGCTTATTATAGATAAGTATGAGAGACAATGTACCAACCTGAGCAGTATTATAGACGATGTACTCATTGTACAGCAGCTCTGTTGCTCGAATAGATGAAGGAACTGGTTTACCACAAGGGACAATGACATCCTCCTTCCACTTCACAAACTCTGATTCCAGAGGTACCGTCTTACCCAAACCTTTGGTAGAGTGCTTACCTTTCGGCGGTTTATCCATATACTACAAGAAAGATAAACATGCACACCTTAGTGTGGAGACACAAATAACTGATCCTTTTCATGAGAGGAAAAGTTAATGATGAAATAAGATGAACTACTACAGCTAAATGAATTTTACTGCAACAAAGTATTTGAGCTAAATGGGAAGCACAGTAGAACAGGATGGTAAAGAAACAAGTGATTTTGAAGAGAGGCGATTTCCTGGAACTCACCGTAGCTTTCTTGAGCTCATGCACCTCCCCCAAAGCAACCTCACTAAGAAGCATCAGACCTACTGGATCTTTTTTGTCCACAAAACAATATTGCGCGCTCTTACTCACTAGGTCAGCGAAGTAGATGCCTTTGCCAAACTATCAGCAAAGTAGAGTCATAGTAGTTAGCTAAAGATTATTTCAGACCCCCACACTTTTACAAGCACAGAGAGAGAGAGAGAGAGAGAGAGAGAGAGAGAACCATGTAGCCTGTTGCTGGAGCCTCAGGAGGTGCTATCCTCAAACCTTGACTCAGAATACCAATGAAGTTTGTCAATCTTGAACCTATACATCAAATTGAAATTGGACTCAAACTTCAAGCACTAAATTTGCAATTATCTACTTAGAAGATATTAAGAAATTTGATAATCATAGCATACCATGCCACAGCAGCATCTTGTTCTGGAGTTTTTCTCTGTAAGGTGCATACTTATCGAACTCTCCTTCTCTTTCAAGTGTAAAAACTTCCTCCAGTTCAAGAGTCCAATCCTATGAATCAGGCAATCACAAGTAAAATGAATAAGAGATCCAAAACAAAGGCATGAAAACAAAAGAAAAAAGGAAATATATTTGATTTGGCAATGGCACAAGTGTGCTAAACCTTGTGAGTAGGAGCGTGAGTGTTGAGGAGATACTTCTCAACCAATTTATAATCTTCACTATCACGAGGTAGGGGAGTAAGATCACATTGGAGCTTCTTGTACTTTTCATCAAGAGATTCATCATTGTCACCGTCAAAGCCAACAAGTCTAGAAGCAATTTCGATGTCCTGAAGCGCTTCAAGCATTTTTACCTAAAAGCAAAGATGTCTTACCACTCGCAAGGTAAAGGAGGAATAATGTTTGAGTATATAAACACAAAATCTAATCATTAGACACTTACTTTTGCCTTGAATTCTTCATCATGTCTTATGACATGAGGATGAATCGAAGGAATTAGAGTGAAAAACCGGTTACTTGAATCAATAAGCAAGCTTTCTCTAACTGCTGGATCATGTCCACCCTCACTGCTCAACAAATTTTGTATCTCTGTTAGAGCTTCGAACCCTACAATAGACAGAAAAATTATTATCATAAATTATCCACTTAACTATATTCTCCAGTTATAGAACAATCCAACTTGAACAGTCAATGGATATAATACATACCCTTCTGGATATTCTCTTTGCTCAGTTTTCCAAGTGGCATCTCAGACATATTGATTTCGAACTCCAACATAGCAGCCCTGAAACAATTGCTCTGCCTTTATATATCTCATCGCAGTCAACTGAATTGTTGAAAATTAAAGCAGCAGTAAGAAGGAACCTGTAAGTTTCAACATTAAAAAGCATCTTCATTAGTTCAATCAACTGAGGGGGAAGTGAGCTTTTCTCCTTAGAAGGGTCTTTCTTCTTAGGCAATTGCTTGACGCCGTAGTCCTACAAAATAACAACGCAATTTTACAAGACAAATTAAACTAAAGCACAGATATACAAAAAAGAAAGTCATCTGAAATTCGTACATACAATATCTAGTGGATAGAATTTTCCTGGTTGCTTCTGGAATTGCTTTTGCTCCCATGCTTCCCAAGGGTTTCCAGTCTTTTCAAGAAACAGTCTTCTGAATTCCTGAATTGCATCAGATTTTGACATCTCTTCCAACTTGGTACCACCAATTTTGTCATTGCCAACTCGCCCCCACTTTCGAAAAACATAACATTGTGAACCTTTATCCTCTTCAATGACTTGAAGAATATAGTAACTTCAACATGGAAAAAACCGTCAAAATAATAGCAGATTAATGGAAAGCAACATTCACATATATATAACTGGCAAACCAGAAACATCATAGCTCATATTATACACTTGTACAGCAACCAGACATATAGACAAAATATCATTTAAATATGAAGAATGTTTAATAGGAATTTAATTGCATTCAGTTCATCTCTGCAATCAAGAATAAGGTAAACTGAATTTTATGGCTTGCTATTCTCAATTTATTGCCCAAATATAAGCCATAGCTCAAACATATTGCTACAAAAAAAAAAGTGTGAAAAGACAAGCAAAGATTAAGAAAATGGCGAGTAAATCTAGCGAATTATCAATTTACAGGTGACAAGTATACAAAGACAGGTAACAAATATGGCCTTATTAACAAGGATTCAACAGAAGGCACACCTGTTTACACCAGTTGAAAGGTCGGACATATTCAAGGTTGTATTGTATATGCTTTTCCCGACCTCAAGAATATGACCTGTGTCTTGCAAACCAGAGGCCTCGTGCACTGCACTCCGTCCCTTTACTTTAACAGTAACTGTGCTGCTTCTTGAAGACTTTGACGCCGATTCGACTTTATATAAAGCAGCAGGAAGCATTTTGTTCTTCCTAATACATTCATCAAGGTACTCTTCCCTCACTATGGGTAACTTCATCCTCCTGAAATATTAGCATATAAGCCTTTAGAATCACACCAAATTAGTGAATTGGCCCACAAAAAGATGAACCAAGCTGAGAAGCATCTAGAAGTGTAACAAAACCTGGCTTTCTTAATTTCAGCATTATCATCATCCATCTCTCCGCATAAGGCCAAACAGTTAGTATCTGTAGATTCAGCAAAAAATTACAATGAGATGTGTTAGCCCACCATATCCGATCAACAATAAAATAAGAAAGGACTGAAATTAATTTTTAAGAAGTACCTTTTTTGATTTTGGCATGAATTTTAGCCCCAGCAGCATCAAGTTTTTCGCTCCATTTTTCCTGAACATTAATATGCGCATTTTAAAAAACAAAAGGTTCATGATTCTACAAGAGCATGATGCAGGATTTAAGAAGCATCAGCAATCTACGTAATAGGGAGAAATTAGAAAAATATTTGGGAAGAAAACATGTATGCAAAGTTGCAAACTTAACTAGACATACCGTGGACAGAACGAAAGTAAACATGAATAGCTTCAAATACAGGGAGCATACACAACAAAACTTGGGAAATCAACTTACAATTTTTTGCTTGGATTTTCCAACTAAAGCTACTTTCAAGTTTCCTAGTGCTTCACCATTAGATGACTGAGTCTGCACGCCAACTTGACTACCCAAAGGTTTAGCAGGTGATGGGGGAGGAAGAACTCTAGTAAGCTTTTTCACCTTTTGAGTCTTAAACCACTGAAAGGAGAAAAAGAGAAAATCTTGAACTTGCAGCAAAGAAGTGTCTAAGAACATACAAATCTTACCTTGAGTATAGCATATTCTGAAAGAGTAGCTAAACCTCAAAATTTCTAAGTTTACCAACCAATTACAATTATTTTGATTTTAATACCTCTCTGTCGAAACTTGACGGAATTTTTAACTTCGTCACAAAATACATTTTAATCTAAAAAGTTTTTATTGGCATACCTTGATTAGATATTCGTTACTTGTCTCTTTAGGAATTTTCCACTTCTCCTTGAGACGGACAGGATCAGTTGTGGAGTATGAGCACTTACTCCATGCTGACACATAACCATGGCAACGGTATTGACCTCCAGAGTAATGGAGGGACCCCGAACATATAGGGCAACTAGCCAATGCTCCAAAAAGCATTCCATCAGCACTTAAACAAGAAACACAGAAGCAAATATTAGTAAGAGGCACTAGGAAAAAAACGATATTTCAACATAACACAATAGAGTTGAAGGATAAGCCAAGAAAGGGCCGATAATAAGTAGTTGGTTAGATTTTATTCCTTTCCAATTTATTATTCATGAGCACTTGAGTGGAAAATGAAAAAGTAAAATGGAACTGAGATGGCAGATAATACTTAAGCCAAAATTATGAAAGCCAACCCTCCACTCCTCCACTTCACTGGAAAATGAAAAGTAAAATGGAACTGAGATGGCAGATAATACTTAAGCCAAAATTATGAAAGCCACCCCTCCACTTTACCCATTGTCTTAAAAACCTCCTGCATTTAAATTAATGCAATATCAACTTTGTGAAACAAAATGTTTAACTTTGGCCCCAAAGCTTTGTGTGAAATTCATGCTGTGTAACTGCCATTCTTTTTTGGTACTTGCAATACCAATCAACATCCCGTAATATAGACCTTTTTGCGAAAAATGGCAGATGAACTGAACAACAAATGAAGCTGAATGATAGTAAGTATACAAAGCCAACAATAACTAGTTGAGGTCGAATACTTGATTGTTGATGTTGTCGTTATTGTTGTACTTTCTTATGCTCATGAACAAAAGATGAAACTATAAAAGGAACTCCGTCCTCAGAAAGAAAAAAGGAAGATAAAATGGCAAAGAACCAATACCAACGATCACGTAGATCATATTCCGATCCTGCCGAATCCTGCCCATTAGCTTCAAGCATCTCCCTAAGTTCTGCAACAGTTACATGCTTCTTAAGCTCATCTTTTATTTTCCAGAGCGCATCACTTTGCTCTTTTAGCTTTCTTTCCAGTTCATTCGAATTAGAACTGGATTGACCAGAGTCAACAGCATTTCCCATTCTTGAAATTCCACCTTCTAAAGTACTCTCCTCAAGTCTGGGAACCTTACATGCATGGTCATTGCCACCACCTTTCTTTCGCTTAGCGCCTTTTGAAGTTGCTTGCTGTGGATGCTCGTCTTCAAAACAATAATTAGTATGTCAGTCACGTGAAGCACAAAGTATCTGTTTGGCCAGGCCCCCGAAATAGCTTCTTTATAAGCAAAAGCTTAGCGTTTGGCTAACAAAAGCCAAGCATTTGCTTTGGTGGGAAGATAAAATGAGCATTCCCCCCTTAAAATCAAAACTTCGATTTTGAAACTTCTGCCTCTGCTATAATGGAAGGCTGCTGGAGAAGATTTCAATCAAAAAGTTGTTAATTCTTCAAACTACTCTACTCAAACTGCAATTCTTTGAAAGATCTAGCCAGGCCAAGCCAGGTCAAACAAGACCTACAGCTGCACAATAAAGTTATCCCCAAAAACTATGGCTACCTCAACATAGATTGCATGTTCTGGTAATACCTGCTTTTTTGCCAGTAACATCCTTCTTGACAAGAGCAAAAATAGTTTCCTTATCTTGAAGTGATAGCGTATCCCAACCATAAATTTTCTCAAGATTCGTGGATGGAGACATCTCCACAAAACAATTGACATGGTGCCATGCTAGACCCTTTGCACCTTGTCCCTCAGGCTTGGTCGAGACACGTACCTAACATAAATACGATTGGTTACTTCAAACTATATCTCAGTGTAAATACAATGACAACTAAGTAATTCGACAGGCGTATGAAACAAATCAAATATGATCAGCAGTAAACAAAACGAAACTAAAAGAACTTCATAAATATAATGTTTAGGAACCACTGTATGTGTCCACTTATTAAAGCCCAATGGTAAATTCAAATAAGATACTGCACATGTATGTGCAATTTGTCTCCAATTATAATTGAAAGTAGAATGACATACGTTTTGGGCTGGAGTTTTGAGTCTTGAATTTTTTCCCCCCACCAGCAGCTATATTTGAATTTCCATTTTATTGAATTTCTACAGCCTAATAGCAAAAACTAAATGAATTTCCATATTTAGCACCACACTAATGTCAAAACGTCTAAACATCATGGATAATGAGTTTGTGAGGTCTCTAAAACATTCAACCATATTTGGTCTGATTGTAACTCTTAAGCCTTTGCAGGCTAGAAGCTGAAATGAACTGCTAAGCCCCAAAAGCATATCCAATTTAAGACTTCTAATTCATTGAAAGCTCTTGAACGGAGATATAAATGAAATAGTTGCCAGTGTTTTCCCAAACAGATGTGTGTGAAGTACTTCCACAGAAGATCTAGGCTGGCCAAACAGATCTGTGCTATAGTAAGCAGCAACACAAGTCATAAAGGCATAAAATATGAAAAAGAAAGAATAGAGTTACAAACCGTTCCTTTCGTTATCTTCTGGTTGCACCTCCTACATGCAGCACGGGAAGTCTGAGAGACTTCAATAGCACACTCATTGTTAGCAACAGCAGCTGTACTTGACAATCCACCTTCCACATACTTTCTTATCTTTTGTTGGTCGTCCCACCTTAGCAAGTCATATCCCTCGACATCATCAAAACTGATGATTACAGTTAGAAGACAACGTTATTTTGAGGAAAGATAGACAGAAGAATAGTAAATTTAACTTGCAATAACGAAATTTCATATAGCATTTAAAAAGCCATAATCATCAATAAAATTAAAATGATCTCAAAGCATTTACATACGATTTTATTTGGTTGCCCTTCTTGAAGATGCAGCTAGCATGGTTCCACATCTGGACAAAAACGAAAAACAATAATAGAATGAAGTAGCATGAAACAATTAGACAATATTTCTTCTTCTTTTTTATCCCCAGTACAAGAAATCTGTGCGATAATAACATAAGTAGGCATCAAATGCCATGCACTAGCAAATTTGCGAAAATCTGAAAAAGTCAGAAAGCTTCATTGTAGAAAAATTGAGGCTGCATTTTCGAACCACAAACGAAAGCAAAAGAATGAGTACTCTTCCAAAGAAAGGAGCAAATGGGAGAACCTAAAACAACATTCAATCCTGAGCTTATCAGATGGAAAGCCTTAGTAAATGCTCTGGTATCCCACAAATTACATAAGGTAAGAGGATGAAACATCAAAAGGCCTGTTAATTCGATGTTAGGGAGACTGAATCGGACTAACATGACATAATTACGAAACTAAATTTCAAGAAAACCAAAGTCACCAACTTGAAATAGATTAAGTGGTCTCATCGATGTAAAGCGAGACCATGACAACATACAACCTAATGTTTCTATGCATACGAAACTCCATTTGCCTACATTGCTAACCAAGTGCTCAAACAGAACATTTTAGACCTAAAATCACTGCACAGTAACATACATTACCCTCAACGTATCCAAAGGAGAGACCTTTCTAGTACACTAACTATATATAAAGTTGTAAAACCCAACAAAATTTGCATATTTGTGGCAAGCAAAGATCGTGGATGAGAAAACCCCCTTAAAATCGACTTAATTCCTATTAATTTCACCATCATCACACACAAGATCGTCCATTCGATAACAAGCCTCAGAGATTAGGAAGAACATCAAGGGCTTTGGCAAAACCCTACGAGGCCGCAAATCATGAGGCCGACAAAGCAATCGAGAGGAGGAGAGTGGATGGGGGGATTGTAATGGCACGAAGAGTAAGAGGGAGAGGGTGGGGTAGAGAGGTGTTACGGGCATGAATCCGTCGAATTGGGTGGCGGCGACCATCTTGCCGAGGCGGAGCTGGTCCTTGGCGATGACGTCCTTGCACGCCTTGCACGACGAGCGCCCCGATTTCGCGTACTCCGCTTTCCATGGCTTCGGGGGATTCGCCATTAATGGCGAGAGAAACACACGCGCACACAGAGAGAGAGAGAGAGAGAGAGAGAGAGAGAAGAGGAAGAAGAAGAAGCCGATATACAAAAGCAGTGTCTTTTGGAGGTCCGGCGCATTTTAGCGAAGGGCCCCGCATTAAAAAGTTTGTTTGTTTTATTTTATTTTATTTATTTATTTTCGGGGGAGTGCGGGGCACGTGTAAATACCTGATTTGTTTTTGTAAAAGAAGAACCCCTCAATTATAGGCAATTCTGAAAGAACCCCTTGATCTATAATTATAAATATTTTGATAAAACTAAAAATATATAGAAAATATCTGAAATATAGACCATATTGCGGTAACAACCTAACATTTTCAAAATTTTAATTTTACAATCCACTCTTTTTATTAATATAATTTGAGTCAATCAAATTATATAAAGTATACTAACTAAATCTGTAAAGATAAACGATAAACTCAAATTTTAAAGTCAAAATATCGTTGACTGAATTCAAATGAAATGAATTGAAAAACTAAATAGTAAAATCAAAATTTTAAAAGATTGAATAGCCGACTAAATGTGATCCATAATTTAGACAATTTTTTTACGATTTTACCTAACTATTTTGATTGAGATCTCACGACAATTGATCTTTAGGAATTGAGTAATTATACCAAATAAATAAAAAAATTAGAAAATTAATTGATAATTTTATTAAATTTAATAGTTTAAACTATTAACAAAAAAAAATTTAGTTTACCAAAGTTGGCAAGTAAACAGTACATAGGCCAAGCAATTAATAGCTAGAAAAGTAATCCTTGAGAAAGACAACAAAATAAACTTTTATTAGAGCCCAATTTTAATTATTGGTCAATTCATAAATGGCAAGAATATTAGAAATTGTGACATAAATAATGCAACAATTCTGAATCACAAAAAAAATATATATAAGATGATTGTATCTAGAGAAACTATTACCTGCATTCAAACACCTTTACCAACAATTCATGCCATCTCATATTTCACATGTGTTTGTTTAGCAAATATTTCAAATCTGATAAATTAAACAGAATTTATAACTCAAATTCAATTTACTGCAACAAAAAACACATTTAAACACCAGTGTCCCCTCTCCACTAGAAGAAAAAGGGATGCAGAAACACAACATTGATCACACACTTGAAATATGAAACTATCATTTGTTCTACAGTGTTTAGGTGAATCTCTCTCTTTTCTCTAAACTAAAATCTTCAATAAGAGAAAATGATATACACAAGGAATGTGTCATGATGGATTTGGCATGGGCTTTTGGAATTTGCCATGTACCCAAACCCTGCGCATCGTCTTCCCGTTCCGACGATTCACCGACCTTATACAGCAAAACTCGAGCTCCAACTGCATGTAAAGCAACAAATATATGAAAATCATATGGAAGGTTTACGCCTTGTTCGGTTACTTTGCCATTTCTTTTAATTTTTGCGAAAGAGGAGCTTTACGAGTCGCGAATCTCAGCATTCATAATATCAAAGAAATTTGGAAAAAGAAAGGCGTCGTTTATGTAGAATACCTTTATGAGTCCAGCTGCACAGAAGAGGTCCCTTGCAACATCTAAGGAGAAGAAATACGAAAGAGTACCGTCCGATCTCATGTACTCCCGAAACCCCACTCTTTGGTCGGGCGTAAACCGAAGCATAGTCATGTCATAGAGGCCTGAGCATCACGATTAAATTGTTTGATAATTTATCAAGTTTTGAAAAGCGGCAACAATGGTCTCCTTTCTTGGAAAGGAAATGCAGCAAGTAGCTCTTTGAAAGAAGAAGATAGAAGCCTACGGACCAGCTTCTCAATTCCAGAAAGCAAGAGTTTCTAGAAAACAGAATTTGAACTAGCAAATGGTCCAAAGCTTTTGCTGCGGGAAGTTAAAATGAGCTTTTGGAACCCAAAAGTAAAAGCTCTAATTTCAAGCTTCTTATTTTGCCGTAAAGCTGTTTCAAACAGCTCGACTCCAACAATACTTCTACTAAAGCACCAATCGGCTAAAAATGTGCTAAAACCAAGAGTATAGTAAATGCACAATAAAAACTGAAAACATGCATAGACTGGTCATTACCGTAATCCCTAAATAAAATCAAACCACCAGGTTTCAGAACGGAAACACATCTCTCTATGATAAATGGCATCTTGTCGAATGGTCCTGCCGAAAGTGTGAAAACCTGTAAACAGCATTAGGAGAATTTTTAGTTGGTAATCAAAGGAAGGAAATAGCCAACTTTAACTTCAAATTAACATGATATTCCTCTGTGACATGAATTTTAACAAATCAGGCGAACAGTTTAAGTTTTCCATTTATCAGGCAAGAGCTTAAAACAACCGGAAGTACTTTCTTATGTAATCTTTGATCAATATCAAAGAACGAGCAATCAGATACAAAGTTGACAAGATGAAAGGTGAACTAGGAATTTCAGATTTTGTTTCATGGGTGAAAAATAAAGGAAAATTACGATACCATGTCACTGAAAATAAAATCAAGCAATCCAAGAAAAAAATGCACTCCACTTTGCATCACATTATGTTTCATTTAGCTTAATAAGTGGGTTAGCTTGGCATAACCCTCGCTTGTTTCCAAACCAAATAGTGTCTAAATTTCTTGTCATTTTTATTACTTCAATTTAAAAATTATAAATAGTGTGGCAATATTCACATACCAAAGTAACAAAATCAACACCACCGATACAACATTGATTTTCACCCAAGAAGGGCGCATTTGATTTTGATGGTTTTTCCCGATGACTATCTGGAAGAAGCAGTGGCATTAAAACGTACATCAGAACAAGATATTTCATAAACAAATGGCAGAAAAAGAAAAGATAATATCAACAACATACGAATAACAACCTAACGAGAAGTCAACACGTTTGCCACCTAGCGAACATTGACAAGATGAACAGAACAACCATTCTGGAAAGCTATGTACTGAAAAATCCAAAAGAAATGGATGGAATCGATCCTCAATGTGGATCCCGTTAGCCGCAGAAACAATCTCCTTGGCCCTCTCAAGAACATCTTCACTACAATCACAACCATAGACAACAGTATTTCGTCCTGCACTGCATAAACTACAATATCACTTACAAAAAGTTTAAGAATTTAACAAGAAAGGAAGCACGAGCTCGCATGCTCATGACAACATAAAAGAGAATGAACAATAACGTATGTTTCGGATAATTTATAAGAATATTCCCACAGTAATATAACTTAGAACTAAGAAGCCATATGTAGAAGGGGAAAAAAATATGATGATCTTATATAGTACAACAATCATTTTACAAGAACATCAAGCAATAGCCCCAGGACATCAGCCTAATCATAAGATCCTAATTGTGTCCATCTAGAGGAATCCCTCTAAAAATCACATGTAATTGCTACACATATCCCCAGCCCACTTCAGAGAGAGCTAAAATGATTCATCGCTTGCATTAAATACTGATTAACAACAAGGACACAAGTGACAAGCAATTTATATTGACCAACACAAAACTAGAAAGATTAAAAGATTACCGCAAGATAGGAAGAACAGTGCTCCCATTTCCACATCCCACCTCTAAAACCTTGACAGAATCGCAGCAACTAACCAATTCTGGGAATTCCTTCAACAAATACCTCCTTTCCTACAACCAAAATATTTGTTTGTTATAATTTAACGAGAATTCCATAACTTATTTCAAACCAAAAATTCTCCTTTCTCCTCAATTTACAGTTCTCTGACACAAACTTGGATCGAATCCAATCCTTCCATTTTAACACAAGATGAACGATTTCGTAACTTTTTTGTGCCTCTAAATGTTCTTCAGTTTTAGTACTTGAATACATCCCTCTAAAGTTTCATAATTTGCAAATTCAACCCTCTCTTCAAAAAATTTGACTTTCTCCTATAAAAAGAAAATGCATTCTACCTAGAATAAATACCTTCTTAAATACTATTACCCTCATTTTTTATTTCATCTCTCGCATCTCATTCTATCTAAACTCTAAATCTTAAACCCTTAAAAAGTTAAAAACGTATAAAACTTACCTTAACTATGGACAATTTTGAATTGGCTATATATCCAACCTTTCAAAATTTTGATTTTATTATCCAACCTTTCAATTTGTTTGATTTGAATAAGTCAACGGCATTTGAATTCAAAATTTAAGCTAATTACTTTAATGAATTTATAGTTGCGAGAATTGCATGAAATATACTAACTAAAGTTGCAAAGATAAAAGAAGCATTCAAATTTTAAAATGGAGTGCCGATGACCGACTCAAATCAAACAAATTGAAAGGTTGGATAGTAAAATCAAAATTTTGAAATATTGGATAACCAAATCAAAATGGTCCATAGTTCAAGTAAGTTCTATACGTCTTAACCTAAAAAATATATTAATTTCTAGGGGGAAAACAACCCTAACAGTGAAAAACTAGCAATCTTAGTCAACTAGCAAGAGCAATTCCGCACATTTTCGAACTTTGGAGGAACATATTAAAAAAAAATTAAAACTTTTACAGGGACAAATCAAAAGATTCCAAACTTTGCACGGGATTAAGTGTTACCGAGTACACTTCATCAGATAAGGGGAGTTAGGGCATATGATTGAGACCTTGAAGAACCTCCCCGTGGAGTGGCGACGGTGGAAGCTCCTCCATGCGTCGGCATCGATCGAAGAAGAAGTAGAAGAAGAGCCAATCGAAGAGGAGAGGAGGTGGTGGGAGAGAGAGGCGTCGCTCTCGATCTCGTCTCGGAGATCCTCCCATACGAAGTCGCGGGAGTGGTACTCCGCTTCGTCTTCTTCCTCCGCCTCTTCCGCCATTTTTGCTCTATGAAGCAAACTCTCTCTCTCCCTCTCTCTCTCTCTCTCTCTCTTCTTTGACAATTTACGGGTTTAAGCCCTGTCGGGTCGGATCCGAACCCAACAACCCGGCCCATATCTCTGTTGGGTTTATGGGTGAATAGTGGCCTAAATGGGCCTAAACATAGGCCTATTTAATTTTGCATTGTTTTAGCCCGATCTTGATTAGCAAAATTACACTTTTGGTCCTCTAACTATGAGTCATGCGACATTTTCGTCCTCAAATTTTAATTTGTTGTAATTTCTAGCTCAAACTTTTCAAATTACGGTGATTATGTCCGACAGCCCAATTAAGGTGACTTGATGCTGATGTGCTGGTAGTGTAGTAGTGATCTGGGACCTTAGTCATTACCACTTTAGCGACACATTACTTTTTCGTCAACTTAATAGGCCTGTGTAACTTAATTATAATAATCCAAAAATTTTGAGTTCAAAATTGCAAGAGATTAATTAAAGTTTGAGGACCAAGTATCACGTGCCTCAAATTTTCAGAACCAAAAGTTTGACTTGACTATTTCGATTTATGTGATTTTCTGATCAAACTCAATAATAATAAGGACACAAAAAAGGAGTTTTTGGGCTTGCACTCTATACACGAAGATATACGTCAACATGTCAAACTGAATAGCTCAGTTGGTAGGTACTTTCCTCATAGCCAACGCATAAGTTTTCGATGAAAAAATAGGGCGGTGCATAGACCTAGGAGCATTTTTAAGACCAAATGTGTAGTTAATCTCCACCTGGATCAACTATTAAAACTTACCCCTCTCTCGAGTTTGGTTTAGGTGAAGAACACACTAATAAAATTTAAAAGTACACACTTAATATCAGACGGTTACCACTTCATACGCATTATGTTTCGCCATCTCTTTCACCATTCATGTTACTATTTATCACCTTTTTCCATTTCACATTAATAAACAATTAAAATTTGTACTTGAATTTTAGTTTGTTAATACATCCTTTGCTTGAGCCAACATGTCAATCGGCCTCTCAAATCAAACTCCCTCTCTCTCTGATGAAATTAAATGGGAGCTTTTGCAATTAATAATTAGCATTAACGGTCACGAATTCGATTTTCGTATACTGTAAATTTAAGCAGGTGCTCGAGAGGACTATTAATTCTAAGGGGCAATTGCTTATATACCCCTGAAAAGTTTTCAATTTTTTGATTTACCCCTCTTAGAAGGCTAATATTAAAAATACCTTTTTTACGTTCCAACCTATTTCAAATATACCCCTAGAGTTAAATTCTGTTAATGAACTGTTAGCAATAGCTGTTATCTCTGTGAAACTACTATTTTGCCCTTTCAAATATACCCTTCTACCATCACCGACTTTTCTTATTTGCCCTTTAAGTTAGGGGCACAAGAAATATTTTAATTTTTGGTCTTTTCAAATATACCCTTCTACTATCACAAACATTTTTTATTTGCCCTTAAGTTAAGGGCAAAAGAGGTATTTTAATTTTTTTTTTAAAACTCTCGTAGATATTTAACTCACGTTTAACCCAAGTTAACTAAACGGGTGGTAACTGCATAAATATTTTTGAATAACGAAGGAATATATGAGGGGTATATTGGAAAGAAAAAAAATGTAAGGGTAAATAAGACATTTCCGAAGTTTTGAGGGGTATATAGGCAATTATCCCTAATTCTAAAAGCTTGAGCTCTTAAAAAGATTCAACTAATTCACTTAAAGCGTACAGACGCAGCACCCACGAGTTTCAATTATAAGTCGACCCAATCCAGTTTTCCGTTATTTCGAACGTGACTCGGCTCAACCCAACCTCCGACCAGGATGTTGGCCCTTTTAAGTTTACAAGTTTGCACTCACACCATGCTAGGATGATTGCTACATCCTACCTTGAAATGAAACCAAGTAGTAGGAAAAATTAAGAGCATTGATTAATATTTGGTTCTACAACACTAATTAAATTAAACAAGAAGATTTGGTCATCTTTATTCCTACTCCATTCCACTACTAACATGTGATTACAACTAACCACAATATAAATTAAACTTAAAAGCAGATGGGGTCTTTCCACTTGTGTCCAATTCACAATACCAAAAAGCTCTAGTGCCGCCCCAAATCTATACATTTTTTTCTCTCTTGAAATATAAACATGCATATATACACTACTAAAAAGTTTTAATTAACATTTTTTTTCATCTAAATTTGATTCGTCGGATGCGCATTGCGATTCACGAACGCGTCGGTTGCGACTCGATAACTTGTGTTGATGAGTGTGAAGATTTATATATCTGTAACTCATGAATTCGTGAATGATCACGACACGCATCTGAATCGAATACTTTCGAATGTAATTAACCTAGCTAGCTGATATTTATTTTCTTTCTTTTTTTTCTTATTTTTTTCCTTTTTTCTTAATATTAGATATGTGAATTACAACCAGCTGTAGCAATGTGTTACTCAAAAAAAAAGAAAAAAAAAAAAGAAAGAAAACACAGCTGTACAATTTGACTATAAATGTGTCCTCATATATAGGATTTGGTCAAGGGAAATTTTTTTTAAAAAAACTACATATATCCCTAATTTTGTTACCACCTTAATTATAGAACAAAATTAGCATTTTGCTATCAATAAAGATCTGGAACTGAAGTATTAGTAAATTAGGTACATGACAATCATGTGATTATTAATCCAATATTAATTAAAATAATTAATAAATTTAAAGAAATATCAATGTTCTATTTATATAATGTTTTAGTAAGTTATATCTTAATAAATATTATGAATTGAAAACACAGCTGTACAATTAGTACAATTTGACTCTATATGTGACTACCAAGTAGTTTCCACTAAAATCTCTCACATTCTCTCTACATTTAATTGACTAACTAAATTTTTTAGCTCCTTAGGTTCCCACAAAAGCAATAAGTAAATCACACCATAATCCATTTGATGTAGAGGTTGAGCAAGGACCCTTTGACTACATGTACTAATTTTAGGCATATATATGCTAATGTGAAAAGGAAAACACAAAGGTCTATTCCATTAATATATTTAGACTTCTTAACTTAGCAAAAAGAAAAATTAAAAATGATATATAATTAGAAATACAAATAATAGAAAATTAAGACTAAAAATATGATTAACTAATACTAATTCTAGGCTTGTGTAGGAGATAATGTGAACCTGAACACAAGGGTCTATTCCTAATTATGTAGAGTTCTTAACTTAGAAAAAAAAAAAAAAAAAAAAAAAAAAAAAAAAAAGGTTAGAAATATATGTAATAAAAAATAAGAATAAGTGCTGGTTTACATACATGTGGATATTTTGACAAATAATACTAATTCAAGGCATAGATATGCTAAATGTGAGGAGGAGCATACAAGGTCTATTCCTATGTAGACCTTCTTAACTTAGGAAAGAAAAAACAGAAGAAAAAAAATAAAATTAGGGAAATAATATACAAAGACCCCTTGAACTTTAAGGCGTTTGCAAATAGACCCTTGAACTTTCAATTTTGACATAGGCCCTTCTCCTTGATCGAAGTTACTAATTACGCAACCATTCTGGTCGCATGTCCTATGTATCATTTTGTAAAGTTTTAAAACACAAAAAAAAAAATTCAAATATAAGCACTGATCGTCCCAGCGCAAGTGGCAAAGGACTTGATTGTTGATACTTGAGGTCCCAAGTTTGAAGCCTTGCTGCTTTACATTTTCAGCTAAATTCATATTTTTAAGAAAAAAATGATTTCTTAAAAAAAAAATCAAATAAAAGCTCCTATTATCACAACTAGAAGAGAAACAATTTTTTTTTCTTTTATGTTTTGAAGTTTTGCAAAATCATATATAAGACATGCGACCAAAACTGCTATACAATTAGTAGCGAGCTGGCTTCTCTTAACGGTGAGGACTAATTGTCAAAATTAAAAGTGCAGGAGTCCACTTATAATTAATACTGCAAAAGTTCAGGGGTCCTTGTACATTTTTCCCATAAAAATATAGTTAATTAGAAATATAAATATAGTAGCTAGAATTAAGAAAAAGCAAATGGTTTTACACAACATTTTGAGCCCTAACCGCGTCAACACTATCTGGATGAAAGCAACCAGAGCTGATTATTCTGTTAAGTGTTTACTGCATTAAATTAAGCCTCCAACTGGATTAATGAAGAAACTTAGGTTGTGAGTTTTTCTAATTATGTGGCCGGCCAAATAGAATAGTAATTAGCACCCCCAAAGAAATCGTCGCATGCTCCCGGTGCACGCGCGCCTGTACATCTGTGCACTTGCAGTCTTTCTACCAGTCGTCTGTTTCATTAAACATCTGATCATTCTCAAATACAACAGAAATTAAGACTGCAACTTAGTGGATGGTACATAATAGGGTGTGTTATCCAGTATCATTGGATGATACAGATCAATATACAATAAGAAAATGACCGATCGCTAGGTCAGTGGGAATGGTATATATCCAACTCCCAAAATAACAGCAAATATGAAAGTTGTGATTGATATATGAGATAATTAAGCATTCAATTCTCAGATATGAAAAATTATGTAACTTAATTGACAGTAAACAAGTTAGTATATGACAAAGAAACATACTGTAAGCTAGTCTCAGTGGACTGCATATGCTACATACTGATACGAATAAGAAAAAGAGTATTGCGACTCAACGAAAGGTACAGACTGATGTATGAGATGATTATCCGATTCGCGAACAAGGTAAAGACTGCAACTGACTGGACGGTACCGATTAATGCGCTAAAGATATATAGAATAGGGCAGTGGACGAATATGCGTAGATGCATATATGCACCAGGTGCAGGCAATAACTTGTCCTAACTAGACGTCAAAGCCGTGTCCCCCTCAGCTTCTCCTCACTCCACACTCGCTGACAATAGCAATGCTTTAGTTTGTTCCCTCTATATAATAAAATACACATCCTTACTCTACACAATTCTACCCAAACCCTAACTCATTACACCTCACCATCCCCTTCATCCCCCTCCCCCCCCCCCCCCCTCTCTCTCTTTCTCTCTCCATAGAGATGGAAGGATCAAAAGGCTCCCTAACCCTAAGCGACGACGAGGCGAGCTCGCCGGTGGATCCGACGACGACCGACGAATCGGCGACCGCCGCCCCGCGATCGTCCTACTACGAGTGCGTGTTCTGCAAGCGGGGGTTCTCGAACGCGCAGGCGCTCGGCGGGCACATGAACATCCACCGCAAGGACCGCGCCAAGACGTCGTCGTCGTCGTCGTCGCGCCCGAGCAATAGCAAGGACTACCACTCCGAGAGCTATAGCTACTACAACGCGTATCCCGCGCCGCACCACCACCGCCTCCTGCCGGAGCTCTACCCTCCTCCGCCGGCCGCGCCGGAGCCGTCGAGGAACTTCGCGGTGTATTTCCCGACGGCATCGGGACCGGGGGATCATCATCATCATCATCATCACCACCATGTGAGTAGTAGTAGTTGCACTAGTACTAGTGGTGCACATAGGCCACAAGAGCTTAGTCTCTTTGGAGAGGAGTTGCACTTGAGCTTGAGCATGCATGGAGGGGATGGGTTAATGGAGAAGAGTGAGGTTGAAGAGAGGGAGCTGGATTTGGAGCTAAGGCTTGGCCATGATCATACACAATATAAATAAATATATGATATATATTTCTAGATATATATATATACATGACAATATTTATATAGCTTGGTTTTTATTTATTAATGTACAGTGTGTGTGTGTGTGTTAGTGACTATGGTTTTGTGGCACCAATTATTACATGCATATATAGCATATATGCGGGATTTATTAGTTGGTATTGTATGTAAACATTTGTTCTATGGGTGTTTAATTTCTTAGGCTTGTGACTTAAAGAAACTGGTAATGATTATATTATGATTCTGATAGCATCACAAGGGTTCATTTTCTTCTTTTCTGATGATTAATTTAGTGATTAGTGGGAAATGATTAATTAGCATGCATATGACTTAGCTAGTTGAAGAAATTTACTTGCATTTGATATTAACTTGATATCATCTCCTCATATAGTGCAGATATATACACAGCTGGGATTAATGATTAGTTCTTATGAAACCCCCAAAGATTTAAGATTTATTTTGTTTATTTCCTTCTTTGTTATCATAATTACTTAGTGACTAATTGGAGTGCACTACAATGCTAACTCATATAATGCACTGAATTTGATTGATTCCTTAGCAAAAATTGAAGAACTTTATTTGCACATCTGTTTCAAGTTACCTCTATCTAGTTTCCCTAATTGAACTTTAAATCATGCTGAATGCAAAAAGGAAAAGAAAAAAGGAAATTGTGTATGTTGATGCACAGTGGAGAGTTGATCATTTTCAAATTAATGAAGCTTACTTAGCTTTTTTTTCTTCTTCTTCTTTTTTTTTGATAAGTACTCATCATACTACTTCATCTTAAAACCAAATATAAGTTAATGAGATCAAAATCCCCATGTAGATATACTTTTTGAATCGATTTTTAATCTCGATATTTCATTGCAAATTGAGAAATCCTGAGTATATATGTACAATATATACTCATGTAGCATCATTTAGATAGAATTTTTTTTTTTTTTAACTATATATCTTTTGTGCTTGAGTTATCAGTAAAACATATTATGATTTTGTAGTGAAATATATACAATCATTTACAACTAATACTCATTGCTTAATTTGTATTCTCTATTTATACTACAACTAGCAGTTCTTCTTTTACTTTTGCTCCATACCATGACAGCTTTAATCCCTAATTAATTAAGGATTAATGCTACTTTTGCATAACAATAGTGTGTTGGAAATTATTATATAGAAAACTATGTAAATTACATCTGGCTTTCTTACACTTCTATTAATTGTAACTTTAATGAGATAATTAATTATTAGAATAAGATAATTAATTGAATAAAGATAAATATTTTACATTAACAGCTTGATGAGGAGAATAATCTTTCACTTTTCAAGAAAAAGAAGTACTGTATGTTGAATAAAATGTCTAGTTACAAAAGTATGCACATATCAATGAAAAATTTCTTGCACTAATGATGTATACACAAGCATGTTTGCACCTTATAAGAAATGTTTCTAGTTAAGGAACAAATTTAGTAGGCCATAAGGTTACAAATCAAATGATCATTATATGCAATCCAATGAATAAGTTCAATTGTGAGATTTTGTTTTTTTTTACTAGTTACAGGTTAATTAGATGCAACTCCTCTTAGATTATATGATCATGATATTAGATTATGCAATTTCCGCCAATCGATCGGTAAATTATGTATTTTTTTTATATTTCAATGTTCTCTTTTTAAAAAGTTAGTTAATTTGGTGATTGAATTGAAAATAATAGGTGGAATGATTAATGATCATCTTAAAGAAGCTCCTCATAGAAAAGCTGTCCCTTTATGTGCTAATCAATGTTTTTGTATCAATGATTTCAAAATAAAAAGAAAAAAAATACATGCAAATACCCTATTAATTAATTAGTTTTTTAGTCGAGCAAAGAATATACAGTGTCCATCTAATTTCGACTAATTATCGACTGTATTATGGTGCTAAATATGGTCACTAGCTACTACACTAATTAGAATCATATAAATTGAGAATGAAAAGCTTAGTAGGTAAAATGGAGATCCCTATTACAATTGTAAACTTATTTTTTTTTCAAAAAAGGTTAGTAGCTAAAGATGTGGTAGAAAATGAAGAGTATATAGAGTTGAGCTAGAATACTTTTGGAAGTATCAACCCCTTGGTGCTTCCACATTTTTAGCCATTGGATCTACTTTTTAATTACTAATAGCCTTTAGATCAAACACTATTCCACCTACCACCACCTACCACCACCTACCACCATCATCCCAACCCTCCAAATCTCAATCCAAAGGCTATAAACCCACAAGCACCACCTCCTTGATACTCTTAGAAGTATTCTAGCTCAACTCGAGTATATATATATATATATATGTTCAATTAATGTTTGTCAATCTAATAGCCCCAAAATAGCAAAAGTTCTGAGTTCAAGTTCGAATTGTGCTCAAATTCGACTTAGAAATATCAAAATTTAAGAACCAATATTATGTAACTAAAAGATCTAGGTACTCTGATAGTTTACACTACAATTTTCACGAAGACTGTGTTAAATATAAAAATATTTAAACACCGTTCTTTATCAACTTAAGTTTTTAGAGTACAACGGTTGTTTCACAGACTAGAGTTACGTCATGTATTGGATCAGAACTCGTGGATGAGTACGTCTCTCTAAACCCAAGATAAGAGCCGTTCTGTAGCAACCAACTGCGCTAGCAGTGATTAGTATTTACCCTTTTCTTATTTAAAAGTTTTTTTTTTTCAAAAAAAAGGAGAGTGGTGTGCTTTAATTACCCTTTTGATTTTGGGCTAAAATAATAGCATGATTGTGCTTCTATAGTAAATGTAGTGCACTAATGACAAGTAGACGTGAAAAGCTCTGCGTGGATCCACATAGGACGAGCGCAAAAAAACAGTGGCAAAAGAAGCTCAATCTCTCATTGTGTGTTAGGTGAAAAGTAAACCCAAATTAAATTAATTTAAACCACATTAGAAACATTTCATTAATTAAGTGGACCATGACTGGGTCAATGTTCATTAATATACATGCATGTAATTAATTATATATGCAATAGAGAGAAAGAGTTAAGGAGATTGGGTCAACTTATGGTCCACTAATAATAAGCCGGTTTGGAGTCCGAACCGGTCCAAGCCAACACCTTTTCGGGGCCCTCAACTTTACATACTAACTTTTTTAAAAAATAAAAAAAAATTGGGGCCCTAAAAAATTCTCTAAGAATTTATTTTTATCGTATATGAGATAATATGATAATTATATATTAAAATGGTGTTTTAAAAAATTTTATTTTTATATTTTTGTATGCGATGCGGGGACATTTGATTAGATATCTAAGACTCAAGGTGTTCTAGTTTGAGTGCGCGCCGCATGTAATTTTTGTTTACATATTTATCTTGAACAAAAATTTTATGGTCAAATGCACGGTATTTGATAAAAAAGAATTTTAAATTTTAAATTTATTTGAATGCATGAATATTTTGTTGAGGATATTTCTTTCATATACTAACAGGAATATAAAGCCTTAACTTATATAATTTGCCAAATAAGATAAATTATTTCAGAGATAAAATTTATCATTATAAAAAATCACTATCAAAAGCTCACTTACATGATCTAAAAGCAAACTAGTAGGTTGCGAAAAAAGAAAAAGAAAAAAAAAAAAAACCCCTCGAGTATGTACAAGTTATTATTGGATAACTTATTTAGAACTCTGAATTGTAATAGGTATCTAAAATAACATCAGTAGTCTTCCTAATAACATTACTTAAATAGTGTTGGCTTAAATGGGCCAGCATCCTGCCCTGTGCCGGGAGGTCATGTGGGGCCAAGTCATGTTCGAAATAGCGTGAGGCTGGGTGGACCGAGTCATGTTCGAAGTGGCGTGAGACTGGTGGGACCGAGTCATAATCGAGACCCGTGGGCGCTGTATCTGTACGCTTTAAGTGAATTGGTTGCGTATTTCTAACAGCTCGAGCTTTTGGGATTAATGGTTAGTGCCAACGATCCGACAAATAGTACTTTTGCAGAAGCTACAGTGGAGCCCACAAGCTTTTGTTTTTCAAATGAATTGGAGCCCTTTCAAGCTTTTGTTTTTCTTTTTCTTTTTAAATTACCATATGCTTTGGTTTTTTGGGTTTCACCATCCTACTTAAGTAAGCATTACAACTGTTCTTTTTGTTTTTGTTTTTTGTTTTTTTCACTGATCTGTTAATAAATGTTGGCCATACTTTAACATGAAGTGCATGTCTCTGTTGATAAAGATAGATTAACAACACTCACTAAAAAGTAAAAAGTAGCAGTGGGGAGGAGAATGACTTCCCCACAAATCTGTGTCCACAAAACATTCCATACAAAGGAGTAGCTTAAGTTTGAAGTACTTCTCCTACTTTTTCAAAGAAAAAAAAGAACTTCAAAGAAAATTAATAACTTATGCTAAAAAAGCCCTTTAGGTGTAATCAAGGAGAGATAAAAGAAGGATAAGCATTAATTTGGTGTACCACAGTGGATATATATTACAGGGGTGGCAATCCAGCTTGATGTTCGCGAGCCGGCTCGTATTCGGCTCGAAATGAGCTCGAGATCGAATCGCTCGTTTACTAAATGAGCCGAACATGAGCTGGAACCAGCTCGCTCGTGTTCGGCTCGATAACAGCTTGAATACATATATTTTATACTTATATATATAAATAAATAATTATATATATAACACAGATTTTTACTATTTGATTTTTAACCCAACCTAAATATAAAGCCCAATTCAATTATAAAAAAAATTATTTATATGTAAAATTTCAACCATTAGATCAAAATCTAATGGGTAAAGATTTCATAAATTTATTTTCTATATATATTCTTTCTAATTTCTTTAAGTTGCTGTTGTTCGTGAGCCAAAATAAACGAGCCAAATACGAGCTGAATTTTTCGGCTCGATAGTTTAACGAGCCGGTTCGTGTTCGACTCGTTTATGAAGCGAGCTGAACACAAGCCGGTCCCAGCTCGCTCATGTTCGGCTCGTTGACAACCCTAGATATATATATATATTCTCTCATTACTTGTTCAATTTATATAACCAGTGTGCCAAGTTTTTTAAAGAGAAAAAGATGCATGCATGCATATAAATACTTGAAGGTTGAGAAGAAATTTGAATTTGATTTGCAAAATTTTGTATCATATGAATATGAAATCCACTTTAAAGTTCAAATCCAATGGCATTACTTGAAAAACACTAAAATAATTTGCATCATTATCCTAACAAGTAATAACAAGCAAAACACTGCTTAATTACCACAAGAACACAAGCTTTTCTTTTTTTTTTCTTATAACACCCAGCAATTATCATTAAGGGCAATTTATCAATGTAAATGCTACTTACAGTTCCACTGAAACAACTGATAAAATACAAAACAAAAGTACAATTAATACATGATCATATACAATAATTCGTATAACAAATCTTTAAAAGGGTTTACAAATAGCAAACTACTAACATCCATGATAATGAATTCTGCGCGAGAAGTAAATTACATACAAACACATCCTTAATTTTTTGCGTCTTTTATCTAAATTGCTTCTATCGAATGATTTAGAGAATTTGTTACCTAGAACGGCGCTTTTGCTACTAAATTTAACAGCTCTAGCTGTGGATCGTAAACGCTAAACAACTATCTCAAAAACACGTGCTGATAGGAATGGTGCACCCATCGCACTTAAGGGCTCAACCACAGCGCTCACGGTGATAGGTCTATTGTTGGGCCTCTTGCCGTTAGGTCTCTTGTAGATGCAGCCGCACTCAACTTATTAGTCTTCTGGACCTATTGTCACGGGACAGAAAGTTGCATCTATTTTAGCCCAATAATAAATAGCCAACACTAGCAACCTTTGAGTTGATGAAACTGCTGGTTTTTTTCAATAACCAATTCATGTCATTCGATGAAACTAAGATTAGAAATGAAAACAAAATGGAGAGGGTGTCAACTAAGAGAGATATTATGACGCCCAGTAGTCCCGCATCGGATATGAAAGGGGTTATAATTGAAAATATAAGAATCAGAGATTTTAATACTAATAACTACGACTTAAGCATGGCCTAGGTCGTTTTTCACCTTTCTTGAAGTATCTTGGCTATCCATCCCTTCTTGTCGTCGAGGCCCGCAAGGTGCACCAGGAAGTCCCCATCAGAATAGGCTCCTACAAATTATCAATTTATCATTTGTAATTTCAAATGTGAAAACTTAAATAGTTAGATGCTCGAAAACAGAAATTCGAACAATGCATACACATAATCGTTTTAAATTTTCTGTCAACAATATCAATTTGTCGACTCTTTGTCAAAAGAAAACATTTCGAATTTTTCATATTTGTATCCTTTATTAATTCTGTTTTAAGGAGAGTCAAGATATTGTAGGGGAGGATAAGATGAAGAACCTTTCCAAGTAGTCCAAGGGTAGAAGATGAGACGGTACACGGATTTCCACGAAGGGAACCAAGGGTAGGAATTGAAGAGACACTGCATTGGCGATACGCGGACATGGGCTCGCGCTTCCTCCGGAGGGAGGGAGTCGATCAGGTGTTTCATCGCCGCGTTGTCCCCGCTCTTGGTGGAACCGAAGCGTATGAACGACGTCTGATTCCACCATGCATCAAGAAACCATTCGCTCCACTCTGATCGCCGCACGAAGAAGACACCTGCGGATTAAAGGTGGCGAAAGATCGAGAGAAGTTGCCTTCGAAGCAAGAATGCTCAGCTCAAAATGTTCAGTTTCTCGACTCTTATGAAAAGTTGACGGAACAAAGCGTTAGATTCTTCATTGAAACAGGAAATTTGCATAAATTATTTTTTCTTCTTTTCTTTTTCTTAAAAAAGTTTTCAAGGGTGTCTAATAAACAGGTTTTGATTAGATTTAGACAGAACAACAATCACATTAAACTTAACCATCGAAATGTTTTCTAAAAACACGAGTCATATTTTCGTGATATTCATGCCGTAGTACTAGTTCATGAATTTTTAACATGTACCGGTTTCGCTTTTTTAGTTGGTACGCGATATTGGAACCGTTTCTAGCGTCAAATACACTATAACTAACAGAGTTATCACATCAATGGTTATTTTTTTAGAAATAAACAAATTTAGAAATGTGAAGCCACTAGGTTTCGAACTTAGGACCTGAGATACCAACCATCAAATCCTTAGCTAACTGCGCTAAATACAGTCGGTGATGCTACAGAAATGTCTACACAAACATAACAATAGTTAACATATATACTTTCCAACAATAATCCTCAGGACAAATCAAGTCAAACCAACTATGCACTAAATGAATAAGAATGTTACCAGCACTCCTAACAAAATCCTTCTTCATTCATGTAGGATTCAAACATGAACAAAACAAGCAAAATAGAAACATAACCAAACGAGGAATTGATTACAAATTTTAATTATAGATAAATTAATGTACTAACATGCTTTAGTCGTAAGCTGAAATATTAGTGATCACATTGTAATTTGCTCAAAATCTACATACAATTCTTTTTCGTACACCGACGTGTCACTTTCTCATTACTTCCTTTTGGCTTACTATAATTAATCATTCTAGTTATGAAGAAAATAAAACCTAGCTATATATGTTCTTGTGAATAATGCTACTGAATAAGTAAAATGATGTAAAAGTTATAACGCGACGTCACCTGAATTAACGCCGTTAAAATCCTCCGTCACGACCAGGTCCGGTGATGCGCAGTAATCATCGTGCCCGATGACGGCGTAAAGAATATTCTCCTGCAAAAAGAGAATATTCCGTTAAATAGCAGCGTGCTATATATGGCATATATAAAAAAAAAATATTTGAAAATTAAAAGCAAAATAATTAATGTTCAAAACACAAATTAAAGGGCAAGGCCTTACCAACGATATATCCGGATTCGTCACCACTGTGTCCTAAAAAACCATACAATTTTTTTTAAAAAAATAGTAATTAATAAAATTAAAGTATTATAAAGACAAAATGCTTGGAGACCCCTTAACTACATGACATTTTGAAAAAGGCCCCCCTCAACTATATATACATATATATTTTTCATTCAAAACCTTCCTAACTTTCGATTATTAATTAGGTAAACACCTATAGAACATACCTGATGAACTATGGACCATTTTTAATCTACTACCTTATTTTTCAAAAATTTGATTTTACTATCCAACATACCAATTTATTTAATTTAAATCAGTCCACGACACTCTTAATTTCAAATTTTAAAAATTTAATGACTTTATAATTGTGAGAATTATATGAAGTATACTAACTAAATATGTAAAGAAAAAATAAGTAGTCAAAGTTTAAAGTCAAGGCGCCATTGGCTGACTCAAATCAATGAAATTAAAAGATTGGATAATAAAATCAAAATTTTAAAAAATTGGATACTCAATTTAAAATAATTCATAGCTCAGATAAGTACGTTTTTAACTATTAATAAAAATAATGTTTAATATGTTCTTCAAAACTTTAAAACTCTTGATTGCCATTGTTGATTATAAAAAAATTCCTTCAAATATACTTTCGACTCGAAGAGTTTGCTAATAAAATTTGAGGTTTAGAAGGACATTTTTAAAAATAAAGAGTAAGTTTAAAAGTTTGATAATAATAGAGAATATATAATGGGGGTAAGATATACACCTATTTTAAGTGTATGAGTAGCATTGCTCTTATAATTATTATTAGGCTAACTTACAGAAATTTTTTCTATAAATATTCGATTTTTCATTTTTTCTTTCTGACTTTCAAAAAACATATTTTACTCTCTTAAAATTTCAGAAATATTTTCGAAAAGGTACGGTGTTAATAGAAAAAACAAAATGACTAAATTACCCTTACTTCTTCTATAAAAAAAATTAATTTTTAATATATTTTTGTCATTTTATATAAATTATAAGAAATGGACGGAATAGTGATTGAACCCCGACGGAGGAGGACTAAACGCAACAACTTGAAATGTTGAGAGGATAAAATAAAGGGATAACTTCAAATACCACCCCTATGGTTTCGTGCTTTCTCACTTTAGTGCCATATGGTTTAAAACGTATCACTTTAGTACCCTGTGGTTTGGTTATTATCTTTTTTTGTTTTTTTTTCGTTAATTTTTTCGTTAAATTATACAGAAAAAACTTCAAATATCTCACCTATGATTTATCGAATATTCATTTTACTATCCTATAGTTTTAACTTTCTCATTAATTTAACGAAAAAATTAACGAAAAGATAACAAAAAGAGAATAACCAAACCATAGGGTACTAAAGTGATACGTTTTAAACCACAGAGTACTAAAGTGAGAAAGCACGAAACCACAGGGGTGGTATTTGAAGTTATTCCTAAAATAAATATAGATTTTTAAAAGGTTGAAAGAAAAAGAAAAAAAACGAATATTTATAAAATTTTTTTTTGTAATTTAGCCTAATTATTATTATTATTATTATTAAGATTAGACATTTTATTTATTTGGGGGGAGAGAGAGAGAGAGAGAGAGAGAGAGAGAGAGAGGTGGTGGGGGGAATTAATCTCACGGCGTCGTTCCAGAAGATCCAGTGGTAGAAGGGGAGGCGGGATCGGACGGCGGGGATCTTGCTCCAGTTGGGGGGGCGGCTTGGATCGACGGCGGCGGCCCCGGCGTCGACGAAGTCGTAGCCCATCCGCGCGGCGTAGCCCCGCTTGTTCCCCCCCACCGCCTCCATCACCCCGCGAAACACCCTCCTCCTCGTACTACTCCCCCGCCCCCCGAAACCCTCGTCGGAGAGGCTCACGATCGCGATCCTCGGCCGCGGCGGCGGGGCCGGAGGAGGAGGCTCTTTGGCCGGGGAGCAGCGGCGGCCGAGGGAGTTGGCGGCGCCGAGGAGGGCGGAGGCGAGGGAGAGGATGATGATGATGGTGATGATGAGGAGGATGATGATGATGAGGCGGAGGCGGAGGCGGTGGCGGTGGCGGAGGCGGTGGCGCGCGCTCCGGAGCGGTGGGCGCGGAGGAGCCATTGTTGTTGTCAGCCGAGGAGGAGGAGGAGGAGGGAGAGGAAGAGGAGCTGCTGCTGCTGCTGCTTCTGCTTCTGCTTCTGCTGCTGCTTTTCAGTAGCAGGTGGGAAAATGCGGAGTGAAGTGGAGTGGAAGGGTAAAAAGTATATAAGATATTTTGTCGGGCACACAAACACTTTAATCTCCGCATATTAAAATAAACTTTAATTTATGATTAAATTACGAAAAATCTTCTATAAATATTCGTTTATTTTTTTTTTTCTGAATTTCAAAACCTATATTTTACTCCCTTAAAATTTCAAAAATATTTAAAAAAAAGTACGGCGTTAATAAAGATGGCCAAATGATCAAATTACTTTTACTTTTTTTATAAAAAATAATTTTTTAATATATTTGTTTTATTTTAAAAAATATTTTCAGTATAAATTATAAGAAATGGACGGAAGAGTGATGAAATCCTGACGGGAGGAGCTAAATGCAATAACTTAAAATGTTAAGGGAGTAAAATATAAATTTTTAAAAGTTAAGGAGGAAAAGTGAAAATATGGATATTTATAAAAAAAAATTATAATTTAGTCTTAATTTATTTATCCCTGCATGATTCGGCACATTTTTACTTTACCACACTGCTGCTAAAAAATATATAGTTAATTATTTTATAATTTAACACTATACCACTATAAAAATCTATCGTCAAAGGGGATATCATCTCGTGGTTAATAAGATAAAAATATATCAAACTTATCTAAACTATAGTCTATTTTAATTAAACTGCTTAACATTTCAAAATTTTAATTTTATTATTCAATTATTCAATTTATTTGATTTGTATCAATAAACAATACTCTAACTTCAAAAATTTAAATATGTAGGTTATTTATTGCCAACAATTCTCGCAATTATAAATTTATTAAAGTAAGTATTTAGTTTAAATTTTGAAGTCAAACGGTCGTTGGTGGGCTCAAATCATATAAATTAAAAAATTGAATAGAAAAATCAAATTTTTTTAAAATTGAATAGTTAATTCAAAATAATTCATAATTCAGGTAAATTTTACACGTTATAACCTTTTAAATAATTTTACTTCGCTATCTTATTTGACGAGATTTTTTTTTAATAACCTAAAAATAAAATTACAAGATAGTTAAATTTAACCTTTTGAACCAAAAAACTACATAATAAAAATGCACAAAATCACAAGGGCAAATAAAATTTACCCTAAGGTATCGTTTGGTTCGGGAATAAGCAAAAAATGACTATTCCAGGGATAGATATAAATTGAGGTATAAGCGGGGATTAAATCAATTTTGTGTTTGGATGAAAAGTAGATTTTTCTCGGGAATAAGGAAAATAGTGTTTGGATGGTTTGATTGGAATTGCGAGGATAAGAATAATTATAATTTTAAACAATAATATTTTATCTAATTAATTAAGACAAAATATTAATTAAGTAATAATTTAACTTATTTAATCTACTAAATAATTATGAATATTGCTAAAAACCCTTAATATTAATAAATAAATTAATTGATAATTAATAATTTAATTAATTACAAATAATTTAATAAAATAATAAATAAATAAATAAATAAATTAGTTAATAATAATCAGATGATTAATTAAGAAAATAATTAAATTACTCAAAATATTAATTAATTAAACAATATAATTAATTATTTAATTAGTAAATTAATTAAAATAATGAATTAATTACTCAAAAAATTAATTAAATATTTATTAAAGTAATAAATTAAATAGTTAATTAATTATCTAGTTAATTAGTAAATAAATTAATATATAATTATTAATTAAATAATATTTATTATAAATCTAGCTTGGATATTTTATTCTTTTATTATTAATTAAATATATTATGTTTATATAATTTATGTTTAGATAAATTTATAATCTTAATTAAATTTAGAATTAAGCTTGGAATAGTGCTATTCCGTCAAAACAATGAAATAGTTTATCCCAGCTATTCCGGAATAACCGAGAATAACGAAGTTTGACCGGAATAAAATATCCCGACCAAACTTCGTTTCGTTTGGCGGAATTCGTTATCCCCGCTTTAACCCCCGAACCAAACGGGGCCTTAGGAACAAATATATTCTTAACTCTTTAATGAACTTGATTTAGTTTTCTTTTAATATCCAATAAAACATCATTTTACAATAAAATTTTAATATATTTAAAAGTTTTGCAACTAAATCACTTAAGTTAAAACTGCACGGATCGTAAATTCGTACCTACACATTCTACTCTATTATCCATGGTTTACTTTTTAGGTAAGTAGAATTTATGAGTAGTCCCTGTATTATCCCGATATTAGAGATCGACACCTCTTCTAACATATTGCAAGGATATTCAATAGTTAGTGACATGGGGATCTTGCATTACAAGAGTTGTAACAAAGACTACACCTGAGCTTGTGTCCTAACACAAGAAAGAAAACCACACTTCAGTTTCCATAAATTAGTTTCAAGGATTCATCGACTTCGTTCGTCGTCGTCGTCGTCGTTTGGTATATATATGCTTTCTTCTCTTCCCTACGAGTAGAGCGTTTTCAACCTTTTCGCTGTTCGAATAAACCCGACGATGACCTGCACCTCATCCAATTGCTTTAACAAACAAAGAAAAAGCATACACATCTTAGTTTTTGTATCAAATAATGCAGGTATTGTGATTATGATTATGATTATGATTATGATCAGAGCAGGAACTAAAATAATGAACCTGAGAGAGGAAATGGTGTTGCACTCCATGAATCAACTGCTCCTTTGTTGGGTTCGGATTAATGCTCACCTGAATCAGTTCCATATATAATCTCTAGACGTCAGAATCGGAAAACATCACTAACCATTACAGATGCTATAATATAACACACAATAAGCCTGCAAAACTATTTACAGATACATCTTCACAAAATCGGAATTGGTGTCTGCTTTTCAAAATCATTGTTCCCTACAAATATAGATCCTTGTACAAGTGAAAAATCAGATTTTAGAATGGTGGTGTACAAGTAAATAGATGATTATTGAGGAATATATTTTGTGAAAGCCCACAGGTAGGTAATGCTCTACTGATCAGAAGTTTGAGGGCTTAAGAGAAATTTACGAGGTTGAAATGTCTCCAGTATCTCCACAACGTGGCCGTCCCAAGTTTCGCCAGATTTACTCGCTGCAAATAAATAGTTCAAAAGAGTGTAAAGCACTTTTTCCTACAGCAAGCCAATGAGCTATGCAAGTAATATTTTTAAAGATGCCCCATGAATATATACACCCCCTTCCGCTTCATGATTTCGCCACAATTTCAGCCTCACTGTTCTTTGGTTGAAGTGATATTGGGGTAAATTATAGGTTCTGCAATTTAATAGCGGCAACGCAGTTTTTATTACCGTTTGCATCTTGAAGGCATGGGAGTGGATGTCTCTATGCCCGACGCGGTAATTCGACTTCGTGTAGGATGTCCACGGCCTAGTATGCCGAACCCTTGGCTTTGTTGGTTTCTGGTATTCTATGCTTGCTGTTGTCAAAAGAAATTACATTTACGATAAGTGAATCGCATAACATGATTTTCTAAGCTGGGAAAATATATACGCTCACTAGAATTAAATAAACTATCTTACAATAATCAATGTCTTTTTCTCCCATGTCGGAGCTGCTGCAGACAGAGTTATCACACTCGACATCGTCGTCGTCGACTTCATTGCCCGTCGGAGCTTCTAAAACGCTCAATGCGTTCCTCTGCAACTTCACCTCAACTCCATTTTTAAGAACCTGCTACCCAAAAGTTATCGCTAGTCACTTTCTGAGATTAGAGAAATAACTGCATTGTACCATACGGTACAAGGTGAGCTTAACCTAACAACAGGGTTGTTGATTATATTTACCGAACTTTTGTGTTTTGTCGCCAAATAAAACCCCGAGGTGTATAAATTGCAAACAATATCCTATAGCCGATCCATTCAATTGCATAGAATTTGAGCTTAGAAAATAATAGGTATAAGAAAAGGAAGGGTTGTTAAACAAGGCCTAAGTTTTTTTTTACATTCTCGCAACATGTTTAATGCATAAAAGAAGGAAACTGCCGATTAAGGGAGAAGTTATATACCAGCCAATGCCAGCCACCAAGACCGACGGCCTTCTTCACGACACCTTGTAGCCCAACCAAAACAGACTTCGTTCTGTTATTACCGGTGACAACAACTTTAGTGTGCCTCGGAAGTACTGAAAGCTCCTCATCCCCACTTTCTTCTCGAGAAGGAGATAAAACACGAGACGAACACAATTCGGCCTCAATCATTGGCGCAAAAAAAGAATTGAGCAGTACCTGATTCCGCCAGTGAAGAATTCATTAAACTTCATCGATATAACCAAAATAAAAATTCATTGTTCAAGCCGTTTATCACAATTTGAACTCAATGATTTTTTAATAACGACACACACTAAATCCGATTGCTAAAGGATCTAAGTTTCACATAGACTGATTTCAACACCAAAACCTTGAAATCTATGCCCAAAAGAAGTGTAAGTTCACGATTGGCCTAGTTGCAGAATCTGCAGAACTGTTGGTTCACGAATAGAGCTGTCTGAAGAAGCACTAATAAATTTTTCACTCGAATTAGAACTCCTATTTTTCGGGCTCAAAAGCTCTTTCTGCCACAAATGTCGAGTAATAAAGAAGCTATTATCCAAGAAAGGCCAAACAGCAAGTCTTTCATGACGCGACATAATAGCGAAATGTAGCTCAAACCTTTCGATTGCGACCGAGTGGTAGTTATCAACATACAACAGCTAGGTCAAACAAGAAAACAGTAAACATTTACAGGACCCACCACCACTCACAAAATTATTGAACCGAATTCATTATTTGGTGTCCCAACCAAATGACCATTGATGAGTCGGTAGCGATAGTCATGTTACTTTCAATCTATGTTGATGGGTTTAACTAAAAACTCCTACTTATTTCCAACTTAATCTACAGGTATAATTTAAAATTGAATTCTGAAAAGCAAATTAAAACAACTTTTCCCGAATTGGTAATTTTCCTATAAATGACTCTTCCAAATCCACTGCATGCAACTAAAAATAGCACCTTGATAGCAAATTTTATGCTTGAATTTGCATTAATTGATGGGTTTAACTAAAAAATCCTCCCCGTTTCCAACTTAATTTACAGGTATAATTCAAAATTGAATTCCAAAAAGAAAAAGAAAACAATTTTTCCCGAATTGGTAATTTTCCTATAAATGACTCTTCCAAATCCATTGCATGCAACTAAAAATAGCACCTTGATTGCAAATTTGCTGCTTAAATTTGCATTAAAGCAGGAAAAGCCCAATCTTTGAACTCTTAACTCTAATTAAAAGTTCATTGTATGAAGTAAGAAATCAAATAATAGTAGAGCTCTCACTTTTCACTTCTCTCTCATTCAACTCAGATTACAAAAAATAACAAGATAAAATTCAAATTTCTAAAGAAAAAAAGGAGCTTTAAATCAAATGCCAATTTATTATACCCAAAAGGAGAAAACCCTAACCAGAACCACTTTCTCCGAATCTTTTTTGCTAGAAAAGCCCAATTCATCACTTTAAACGAAACAAACGTACCTAGAAAGAATTTAAAAAGAAAGGATCTTTATATCAAATGCCATTTTATTAGACCCAAAATAAAAACCCTAACCAAAACCCTACCTCCAAAATCTTTCGTACGAAACCCAATTCATCAATTTAAGCGAATCCAATGCACCTAAAATGGAAACAAAAAAGAAGATCTTCAAATCAAATGCGGATTATTAGACCCCCAAAATCGAAAACCCTAACCAAAACCCTTCCTCCAAATCCCTCCAACTATGAAAAAGGATAAAAAGAAAAAAAAAAAAGCCCCCAAATCACCAATTCACCAATTCAAACAAGAACCAATGCCAAATCCAAATTTCGCAATCCCTCACCTCAGCACCCTGATCCGCGCGCGCAAAGCACCAAATCACACCAAAATGCGGCGGTTCCGCGCCACGAGAACGCCGAATCGGACGTTTCGGGGCACGGGGGATCGAATTCCGGGGTCGAATTGGGGGGAAAATGAGCGGATTAGAGGGGAGAAGGAACAGAGTAGGGAGAGGAAGTAGAAACAGGGGAGGAGAGAGAGAGAGAGAGAGAGCGCACTAAATGCTTTCCAACTGCCAAAATAGTATGCGGGGGACCAGCTTTAACGTACGGCCTCTTTTCCCTCCCTTTGTAGCCTTTTTGGTTTTGGTATTCTTTTTTTTTTTTTTCGGCTTAACAAGTCGGCGTCCGCTTCACGCTCGGCGCCGACTTCAAATCACGGCATTCCATCGTTCTGGGAAAGGGGTCAGGGGCTCCGGAACCTACCAGAAGAAAAAAAAAAAAAAAAACTTTTGCTTATTTATCCTGAATATTATTCAAAAATTTTAAATTTATCTTTAATTCACTAAAACATCTTTCTAAACTCCAAATCTCACTAGATAAATTCGAAAAGTTTGAAAATATTTGAATAAATTTTTAGAAATCAATAAGAATATTTTGGTCAATCAGAAATATATAAAATATGTTTTAAGTTTTGAACAGTATATTAGATATTACCCAAATATATATATGCAGTCCTGAAACTATACACATAATTTATAATTAAAATTTGGCCACATTACACATTTAAATCCTCCGATCTTGAGATGCGTGACACTTTGATTCACAAATTTTAATTTATTATAATTTTTGACTAAAGTCTTATTATCTGATTTAGTTAATTAAATAATAATATACTATTGATATGGTATCTTAATAATTGACACATCATCAATTATAACACGACTACATTACTGCAATATTTAGTGAGGCGTCATCATTTAATTAACTAAATTATACTATAGAATTGAATGCAACAAATTAGAAAGTTTTAGCTAGAATTTGCATTTGAAGTTTGAAGATCAGGTGTTGTGTCCTTCATAGTTTGAGAAACAAAAGCATAATTTAGCCTTAAAATTCAAAATATAGAAATTTGTCATGTGTTAGATGTTACAATATAGTTTTTTGATAGCTCAAACTACTAAAGTAATCAGTTGTTTAGGCGTTATTTCATGTTAGTTTGCTAAATATTTAAGAAATTTAATTATCTAGCGAAAGTTACAGAGCAAGTTGATTACAAAAAAAAAAGCTTTACAAAGTTCATATAGTTTTGAATTTTCTTTTGGCCACCAAAAGACTGGTAACATGCAGGCTTTGTACTATCCTAGATTGTGTCCAAGTGACTCCTCACTTTAAAATCATCACCGCCTAGTAAATTTTCGTCTTAAAATTTAAATTTTATTTCTCAAATTGACGAGATTTGAATAACAAAATAGAACAGAAATTAGACTGAATGTAGTGATCCAACACTTACTTGCGAGACCAAGTCCATCTTGTAGTCTTAGTTCTTCCTTAGCATGTCGCTAAATAACTCAGTTGGTAGGATCAGATTTTTATCCCTTCTTTCTCTATAGTTTTTGGTTTAATATTCTTTTATATATATATATATATATATATATATATATATATATATATATATATATATATATATATATATATATATATATATATTGTGTATGATCTTGACCATAATAATCTAGTTTCTTCTCCTTCTTCTTGTTTCTCTATTTCACTACTTAAATTTTTTTTATTTTTTTTTCTCGCAGGCATTAATTACAAATTTCATTAAAACTTAACGAATTCAAAGGTAGGAATGTTCCAATATAATTCGAAGGGCGGGAGTCGAAACGAAAGCGAGATCTGGGTGATTATTTCTCTCTACCAACTTTTTTGTATTTTATTTTCTTCTGTAAAATTTTATGTTCATGAGCTTGATTCATTAATTAGTTAATATTTAAATTTGGAGACCGATTACACGTCGTTATCTTCTATGTTTCTTAAATTGAAATTGATTGTAATCCTTATATTTATATATTTTTATATGAAAATATAATTATTTTATTTGTTAAAATTATATAATAATAATATGACGAAGCTTTGTTTTTTAATTTCTGATTTGAACTAAAAAAAAAAAACCCCCACGGTGTCACGTGCTCACAAACCTCTAGAAAAGTACAAGCTGAGCCGCGCCGAGCCGAACCGAGCCGAGCCGAGCCGAACCAAAGCCGAGCTCAATGAGACCCATTCCGGACGAGGAGTGGGGCCCAGCGACAAAAAACGTGCCCTCCCCATCCAGCTGTCACGTTCCAAATATCCGCACCCAAAAAACTGACCCACGAAACCAACCACGTCATGATACCACAACCGGGCCCCACGTATGAGCTACTGGGTGTAGAAACGGGTTTCAAATAATCGGGTGCGTTTTATTTTGCCACGATGGTTTTATACAATGCGGTTAAAGTCCGGGGTTCGCGTCGTTTCAAGTCCGGGGTGGCAGCTGAGGAGCAATGATTATTATCTTATCGGATCAGGTAAAATGTTTGTATAGTCCCCGTACTATTCTAATATTACAATGTCGTCCTTCAACTTTTTTACTTCAACATTTTAGGCCCTCAACTTTCTATATTTTTTCTTTAACATAATTATTTCATCTCCTCTCACATTTAGTAATAATCTTATTTTTTTTTATTTTTTTTTTGCTAACAAATTAATTTGACCTATGTAAAGCAAATCGATCGGATAAAGTCGATTCCAATCAATGACTTGGATGCGGATTGATCCACTATCAAATTAGTTCGGGTCAGGTCAAATCAAGTCGGGTTCAGATCAATATGAAATAGACTTTACATACATATGTCAATATTTACGCCTTTGTGAGTGGTAATCGATGATCATCAAATCCAACCGTTCATTTTTCAGCATTTGAATATTCAAATATTTATACCCAAGAAATAAAAAGAAAAAGTAAAAAAACAAAAAATAAAAGGAGTGGGGACAAATGTAGTGCAATTATATTCGACCCTTTAATTATTGCCCTCGTACGTGATAGGGAAATTAGAGCGTAACAAAAAGCAAGAGAACATTAAAAAAAGAATTTCTCTAAATTCTTATTACTTTTATAAATTAATGTGATATTTTATTATAATTTCGGACTCGAAATTTTAAAATTATTATAATGAAATTTTACAATCTAATTTAATTGACTAACTATTGCCGCATCATTAATGAAAAAGTGATGTGGCATTTGAACTATTGGCGCATCATCAATCACAATACTGCTAACATTACTTCTACATTAGCAATTTATTAATATTTAGTCAAATAAATTAAATTGTGAGACATAATTATAATAATTTTGAAAGTTCAAGTAAAAAATTATAATAAATTAAAATTTAAGAACCAAAATGTCACCTACCTTATAGTTTTGAGGACCAAACGTCCAATTTACCTTTAAATAAAAAAAAGAAAATAAAGTGAAAAGAATTACAAGCGTGCAAAAGAATGAAATTTCATTGAAAGAAATCAGCGTTAATTGTTACTCAAAAGATTGATCTGATAGTAATTTTTTTATTAGTTACAGAAATATATTTAACATCCCACACATCTGAGAGTATTAGCCCCGCGATTTTACGGGTCGAATGAATTTTATGATTATCTTTGATACCATGTTGTTCAAAAAAATCAATGTTATTATACGATATATTTAACACTAATGAAATAGTAAGTTCCTACAATCTGCAAAATAGTGAGCAATACTGAAACCAAAAACACTACAAAAAAGTAGCAGTAAATTGCAATTTGGTTACTCTCAACATGTTTAACTGAATCTGACAGAGTAAATAATCTGTCAAAAGGTTTACAGACTAAACTGTTCTTACAGTATGAATGAATATACATGTATAAGGTTATGTTAAAATTTTAAAAAAAAGGTAAAAGATCATATAATGCAGCAACAAGATCAACTCATAAAATGGTTCTACTTACGATCAAGAAGTTTCTGAGTTCAGTATCAAATCGCGAACATAATATCCACAAACGTTAGGTATACGCACGGTTGCACGATACAGTTCTTCGATGCGTCGTAAGGCTCGGATTTACGTTTAGTATAACCATTACAAAGTAGAATAAAATGCAATATAGGAGGTTAATAAACCATTTTGGAAACACCATGAGAAGAGCATTTGTTTTTGCTTAAACTACCATCAATATCATCATAATCCAAGTTTTTTTCCGGTTCTATGGGTCGAGAAATAGATATATAAATGATTGAGACAAATTTCTTTGTTATTTGAAGATAAGCGATTTTTCTGTGATTCTTATGCGGCAATACAATAAAGAATATATGGTGATGCAATGAAGAAACAAAACTAGAGAAAATCAACTAATTTGGAAATTTGCGAGAAGCCTCGTAAGTTTACTCAGTGTTTCTCGAGCAGATACCGTGTCGGGATGATGCTCACCAGAGATCGAAGCCCTGATAAATATAGCCTTTCTGATGATGTCGTCCCCTTTATCGTATTCCCCGCCTCTGAGCATTAGCTTCGCTCTCGTCTCCAAAACAACCGCTTTCAAAAGCGCCAGCTCCTGCCAAAGATACGTGTGGCGAGCACGCTTTTCAACCGGTCTAGAGCAGCAAAATGACTTGTCTAGAAACCGCTTTTCAGTGCGAGCGAGTAGAGATTCTGCAGCAAGTTCCAATGCATCGGTGGCAACCCGTAAAAGCTCTAGTGATGCGTTACACCGAGAGAAGGTGACGAATGTGTGAACAGCGAGAGGTAGGACAACACGCTTTATGAACAAAAGCAGCTCGGTCGGTCTTAATTCCGTTAAAGAAGATTCAGACCCAAATCCAAACACTAAGAAACAAGCCGCCCATTGATGCTCCGAGTGCTGAGATATAGAACCTCTAAGATAAATCGATTGAACCACCGCAGTAGCTGCGCGGGCCGCTCCTCTTTTGCGAGCATATAGCCTAATAAGTTCGTGAAAATGAATACAATCAGGCTTCGCACTCGCCTTTGCAACCCCGAATCGCATCAACATGGAAGCAGCCTCTGCTTCAGATCTCCTTACACGCGAAACTGAAAAGCTGCTTCTTAAAGCGCGAAAGTACTTGTTCCATGCGGACGCACTTTGATGCTTCTCTGAAGCCTTGCGCGCAGCTAAGACCAATAGATGAATAGGGATCGATGAGGGACCAAACCAACAACCGACTTGAACCATTCTCGACGCCAAACTCCTCGGCCCGTCGGCATGATCGAATATAGAAAGGCACACGTCTAAAAGCTGGACAAGCGCTAAGTGCTGTTTCAAGGTGGGTGCTTCTCCATCAGCCAATGCAAAGTCCCTCAAAGGCATCCTCTTGATAGCGTCGAGAAGCCTACGTGGAGTTATTGGAAGCTCGGAAAGTATAGCTCCTACTATACCGAGGCCTAGCGTAAGCCTCCCGAGTGTCTCCTCGATAGTTCTAAGAGCATCAATTTCCATTAATGGGAGGTGTTTTACATCCCCTTTCATCAAAGCCATCGCCTCGGCACCGGATAAATAAGAAAGCTTCATTGGTTCCAAACGCATTACGTGAGTTAGGCGTGTTGTTACTATGACGTGGGTTGCTCCGCCAAAGCACGGAATGAGATCTACTATATCTTTTCTATCCCACCAATCCTTCTCGTTCTCTAAATTGTCGATAATAACTAAAAGCGGGATATCTCTCATTAGTTCTTTCCTTATTCTAGCAACGGCTTCTTCTTCTTGCTCTTCGAAACATCTTACCCTTTCATTCTCTTGACAACGGTTTCCGATACTTAGATCGACTTCTAGAAGAGAACGTAGGGCCAAATAGCTTTGTCGAATATATCTACTTTCCCCTCGAAGCCACAAAATCATTTTGTACCTTTGAGAATATCTATACGCATATTCCAAAACCAACTCGGTCTTGCCGATTCCCGCGTCCCCAGAAACACATGCAATACCCTTCCCATAGAGGATCTTTGTTGATCTTTTCTTCTTTCCACACCTCCCTCGAGAATTGGCTCTCAAAGTGCGACATTGCCTTTGCATTTCTATTTCTTTCTCGGATTCCTTCCACAAAACCGGTTCTTTAACTCTCATGCTGTTTTCTCTTTGTTGCTCCTTTATATCGATATCTCTACGACCATTTTGCGCACGCCTTGGTTTGAGCTTAAAGTATTCTTTCTCTCCATCTCCACGGACATCGCCGAACAGAATGAGCTCCAAATTCGATAACTCTTTAGCCTGACCGACGAAAGCTTCATTTCGAGGGAAAGGAAACTCCTCCCTTTCCGCCTTTTCCCGCCATTGATTTATTCTATCAACCACGCTCCTCCTCCCTAATTTTGTACCCAAAAGAGCCACGGCTTGCGATATGCAGTCCCTTAAGTTACCATTGTTCGCCTCTAACCGCGAATCTACCATCCGAAGAAGCCCGTCGACCGCTTCTCTCCACTCCCTCTCCAATCCATTATACATCATCCACAACTCACCGCCGTGTTTTTCCCAAATTTCTCCCCTTCTCTCGATTATATCTCTCGCTAGACAATCACAAGCACCCAATTCGAAGTAAATTGGGACGAGATTCTTCTTACCCGAAAAGCATTTGAGCTCCTCTATGGTGCAAGGATTTCCAAATGACTTTTTCGAGAGGATGATCACTCCATAGGAAGAAGAATTCATTATTCTTTCGGCCGCATCATTCCCGCGAGCATTCCTAATCCGAGCCCGATCGGATGCAAAGCAACTGATCCCTTGTATCTCCAATTCGGCACGGAGCCAATTAACGAATCGCAGCAAAGAAGGCTTATGCCCATGAAATCCTATGTACACATCGCAGCTCCTAACCCGATATGCATTGGAAGAAACAGAAGCAGAAGCAGAAGCAGAAGCAGAAGCAGGAGCGCGAGAAAACGAAAAGCTTTTCCCGCTTTCTCGGCTTCTTCTCCATCTCTTCTGCTTCTCCCTATAAACCAACTTGCCATTACTGGTTCCTTCACTAGTACGCGGCGAATCGCCATTGCAATCGCCAACGAAGGAGGAAACTGCACTAGGATTGTTGTAAACGGTGACCGGTGTTCCGTAAGTAGTCAGAGTGCATAAACTTAGAATGACGCCGCCGCTTGGAGCACCGTGATCGGATGTCGCGAGGTCGGGCGCGGATTGAAAGCACGGGGAGAGGAAAGGGGACTGATTTGCTGAGACAAATGCCGAGGAGGAAGACGAGAGATTCCTCGAGGTCGCGACAGACGGCGCTCCGCGATCAAAGCTCTCCCGTCGAAGCTCCATACATCCATCTTCATGTATTATCCAGCTCTCGGAATGTTTAGAATTTAATTCATCCTACACTGCAAAAGCCAATTTAAGAAACACAAACACACACATACACAAACATACACAAACACACAAAACTTAGCAATCATCATCTTTTATTGTGGATTATTCTAGATCTGCAATTTGTGTCCAAAGATCTCAAACTCTAAATTAGAAAAAAAAAATGGAAAAAAAACCCCACCTTTTTGAAGTGAGAGTAAACAAGTTCACAAATTGCTCATGTAATACCCAAAAAAAAATAAAAAATAAAAAAAGAAACACATATTTGTAGATGTCTCATATCAAATGAAAACCAAATATCATTCTCCAATATCAAAAATTGAAACTTTAGGTTCTGCTTAAATAGAAGCAATAAAACAGAAAAAGGAAGAAGAAAGATTATGACTTAAACAGTGAAAGATGCGATTTTTATACATGGAAAAGATTAAAAAGATGGAATCCAAAAGAGCTTACACGGTTCCTTTTTAGATTTCTCTGCATCTCCCAATGCCCAATCCAATAAAAGGGTCACACCCAAGCTGTAGTGTATTTTATACTATGTATGTATACAAGGAGAAACAAGGTGAGAGAGGTTTAGTAATAAAATATACACAAGGGATTTGAAATGTATGGGAAGTCCCTATACAGTGTACTCTCTCAATTTTGCACCTTGGTCCTTGTAGTGTTTTTCTTTTACATTTTAGTCACTGTTTTATGTGATACACTTATAAGATATAAACATATAAATACCAATGGTAGAATAGAAGTTCTAATTTAGAGTTTCTGCTAGCTTATGCAACAAGAAGAGCTGCGAGATAGTATTTTAATAAAAATGTGCGGATTCTAATAACACTTTGTCGAATAAATGTTATACCTACAGCAATGCCAAATAGATCTAATTAATCTGAGAATACTCTTATGCCTGTAAAACATACAAGGAAATAAACTAAAGATCAAAATTACCACAACTCACAAGAACAAATTTTAGGAACTAAATTGCTTTTATTTTTCTTTTTGAAAATCAGGAGCTAATCCACTTACAGTCATATCCAATAGCGAGAACTTTGTGGTTCCCTCAATTCATTCGTAGGTACTTATCATTGGCCTGAAATGTTGAAGTGTTTGAAGCTCTAAATGTACTCAAATAAGAATCAAATTCGAGGATCTAGTTCTATGATCAACCTAAAATAATGACATTTTGTTGAGGTGAGAACTCACAAAGCAAAATCTGGTGATTTTTTTTTTCTGTTTTTTTTTTCTTTCTTTTTTGTTGTTGTTGTTGTAGAGTGTATGTATGAAGAGTAGTAGCTTCTCCACTTCACACTGCACATAGATACACCTGTCCACTTAAAACTGATCATCAATGTATTCTAGATCACATCTTATGGTACCTTACATTGTATGGGACCTTTGGACCACTAGAGTTGACTTTAAATGGATACATGCATATATAGGTCCCCCTCTTTGCTCCTCCATACTTGTTCTCAAAAGGGGGCCATGTTTTGTATAGGTGAGACATCTTGATTTTGTCCCATAGTATTATTAAAAATATAAAAATATTTATTCACCGTTCTCCATCACTTTAAGTGTTTAGAGTACAACAGTTATTTCATATTATTATTTAATATGGTATCAGAGCAGCAGGTCTTGAGTTCGAATCATGCCAAGCTCATTAAATTCTTAATTACCTCCCATTTAATTTAAATCCACGTCATGGACATAGCAAAAAATTTCGAGCCCAGACTTGAAGGAGAGTATTAAAAATATAAAAATATTTAAACACCGTTTTCTATCAGAAGCTTGTAGAGTACAACTGTTATTTCATATTATTTAACAAAGATGCCCATTCCTTGTGAATGAGGGATATGTAAGTTTTATTTTTTTAAAAAAATTGTGCCTCTTCCTTTGTGTTTTTTGGGAAAGTTAAGAGGGTTATGTGGGTGAAAATGATGGAGACACAACCAACTTAGGCCATTTTGAAATGGCCTGCTTAATTTTATTTTGTTTTGATTGACACTTTCTTAATTTCTGATTTTTTTTAAAAAAACATTTGAGTGATTTTACTTAAATAAGCTAGAGTTTTTTTAATCAAATTTGATGCTCTAATAACTTACTGATGTGACATAGTTAATAAAACTATTAAAGGAGTGTAAATTACAAAATTTGAACTTGAATTCTCTTTATAAGAAAAAGGAAGAAGGTGGAGGAGTCATTTTCTTTCACTACAGAGTTATAAAAGAGGGGATGAAAGATACTTTCCTTTGTGAAACAACCCCAATCCTTTAGATCAGTCCCCACAAACTTTAAAAAAAAAAAAAAAAAAAAAAGACAAACTTTTTAGTGGGCACAATGAATACTAAAACATAAATTCACATGGACCATGTAATAGATGCATGGAGCATCAAAAATATTTACCCTAGTTATAGGTTAATTTGATAAAGAAATGTCACCCCTAAGAAATATATTACCTACTATCTGTTGAAAGTGAATTTTTCAGTCCCTTGCATGGTAAATTCTTGTGCTCAGCTAATTTTCGCGATGTTTTTGCCCTTCATCTAAAATTTGTTGGTTCAAATTTTTCTGCTCGCCTTTTAGGTCGACAACTAGGTCACCATTACTCGTGAAGATGAATCTGTACTGCAGATGAATCGTCTGAAATGGTATAGAGAATTTTCTGTTTGTCGTGTTTCTCTACTGGTTTTATAGTTGTTTTCTTTTTTTAATTATCTTGGACTGCGGTTTACACAAAATTATATATTCATGCTAAACAAAAAAAGAAAAAAAAATCTTCTTTTGATTATTAATTTGGGATTTGGGATTTGTGATTGATTAAGAGAGAGAAAAAAAAGAACTTGAAGAAGTGGGCATCATAACTTACTAGTTATAGGAAATCTATGAACTTAGCAAAAATGGGAGGCAACTAAACTTGCCAGGTGTGGTGTATACATGTTTTCCTTAAAATAATTTCATCAATTCTTTTATTTATTTATTTATTTTTTGCCTAGTTTTGGCTAAATGACAAGTAGCAAAATTTAACCAAGTGAATAATCCTACAAAATGTTAAATAATTAAATGACGGAAAGTTAATCAGACTTGAAGCTTTCTGCTCTGACATTATGTTAAATAATATAAAATGACTGTGCTTTAATCAGACTAAAAGTTTAAGTTATCAGAGAATGATGTTTTTACATTTTTATTCAACACAAAACTTGACCAACAAATCAAACAGACTTAAATGTACCATTTGAGTACTTGAGATCACTCTTTATATTATTAGTGCAATAAATAATTTTCACTCATTAAAATATGTGAAAAAAGAAAAGAAAAAATAAAAAAGAGTAAACATGATGGGTTGCATGTTATAATTACCTGTAAAAGCAGTTTCCAATTATGATAGGGTCAAGCACATTGAGCTTCAATTAATTGCTTATAATTAGACCCATCATTAATAAAAAAATTTCCAAGGATCTTCTTAAGTATCCAATCTCTTCTGGCAACACTTAATTAACTCCATATATTTAAAATTTTAAACTAAGATAATTACATATAGGTGGTTTGATTAAATTATTTTTTTCTTTGTAAATAATATCCCAATTGGCATGATTAATTAATAAACACTAAGCTGTTAGTGATTTAGTAAGTAGAATAATTAAAGTTCTTTGAACAAACACATGATCCTACTATCCCAAAAATCCCATAACAAATTATTTTGGTAAAAATGTATGGAGACCCCCTCAAACCATAGGCTGTTCTGAACTAGCTCCCCAAACTTTTTTTTATTAAGACCCCTTCAACTCCTAATTTTTTTTTAAATTTTAGATTTTATACTTAGTTAAGTTAAAATTTTAATTAGATTTAATGACTCTGTAAGTTGTTAACTCTTAATTGACGAGTTTTATTTGCTAAAAAGTGGCTAAATTAAATAAATTTGGCTTAATAAAATTCTCTAATTTTTTATTAAAATCACTTAATTCCAAAATGTGAGAAATTGATGGGGACATAATTCTAAAATTATTGGATCCCAATCCATTTGGAAATGGGCCATATTCGGGCATGTCGCATCTTGGGCCTGGCCGTATTTTCTCGGGCTCAGGCTCCGGCCCAGAATATTTTAGGTCGGGTCGCGTGAATTTATACCCGTCGGATGATCGTGTTGCAGAGCGCAGTGTTGTTCGATAAAGTGCTGCTTAAGTAGTTTTTTTTAGTGAAAAACGCGATTGAAAATCCTCTCAAGAGATTCTCTTCGAATTCCAGCTTCTACTTTAGCTTTCTGTTGTAGCAGAAGTTGCACACTTCCTTATTTGTCACGTAATTGAAAGTAGAAGCAGAAGCGAGGCAGGGTAACTCGATGAATGCTCGATCAAGTTTCCAAATCACTTTGCTGCACTGATTGAAAATTAGAAGTCGGTAATTCTGGACCTGCATATGCAAATTAAAATAAAAAACGAATCGTTTGATTTTGATTTATGTGAAAAATTTGTAGAAATGATAAATATACAAATAGTGTTAGAGTATCTCGTAAAACTATATATATTCAAATAGCTCTTCAGCAAAAGTTTCAACTGGCGTGGATAACACGTAAAAATTAAAAAATAATGCAATATTATGTCCACTCTAACTACGATTAGAATATTGTAGTATAAGAGGTTAGGATTCAATCTCCTGCTAATGCTTCTATCTACAGAATGAGGCTCGAACCGTGACTTCTTAGTAGGGTAAAAAATAAAAAGGGATAACTTCAAATACCACCCCTGTGGTTTCGTACTTTCTCACTTTAGTGCCATATGGTTTAAAACGTATCACTTTAGTACCCTGTAGTTTGGTTATTCTCTTTTTTGTTATCTTTTCGTTAATTTTTTCGTTAAATTATACAGAAAAAATTTCAAATATTCTACCTATGGTTTATCGAATTTTCACTTTACTATCCTATAGTTTTAACTTTCTCATTAATTCAACGAAAAAATTAACGAAAAGATAACAAAAAGAGAATAACCAAACCACAGGATACTAAAGTAATACGTTTTAAACCACAGAGTACTAAAGTAAAAAAGCACGAAATCACAGAGATGATATTTGAAGTTATCCCAAATAAAAATATCTAAGTTGATGGATATAAAACATGACTTGCACACGCACGAAATGTAAAGCTAAATAAATGCTAATTAATGACATGAATAGTGATGGCCCCACTAAAAGTTTGTGGTCCATACTACAAATTATACATACCTTCAGGCGAAATTATACCTTTGGTTCTTAAACTACGAGACATGCAATATTTTGGTCCTCAAATTTTAATTTATTATAATTTCTAGTTTGATTTTATAATTTGTTTTTAATCAAGTCCTACAGTATAATTTAGCTGACTCACTAATATCATGTCGTTGATGTAGTAGTGTTGTGATCGGTAACATGCAATGACTAAAATACTATATCACTGATATACCAGTCGCATATCAACATCCAATCAAGTAAATTAAACTGTGGAACTTGATGGTCACAATATGAAAAGTTCGAGCCAGAAAATACAACAGTTTAAAGTTTAGGGACCAAAGTGCCACGCGCGGCGTGATTTGAGAACTACAATTATAAGTTTATTTGGTCATTTATAGTTGGGTGTTTTAGCAACTATGGATGTTCTAATTGGTTTGTACTATAAATATCGTACCGTTATACTACTATACTAGGGACTAGGGTACAAACACTAAAATACATTATTTTGAAATCAAGTTCAATCAATGGAAGGAAAAGCCTATTGGATTAAAAACAAAAAAAGGGGCCATCATGTTCTCTTTTTAGTACATTTCGTTTGTATATAAAACATAGATCATACATAGCCTTTGGTATAGTTAGTAGATGAAAAAATAGTTTATGTATCTGTTATGCACAGTAGTTTACGTAGGAGAATATTTTATGTTCCCTCAATTAGGTTAGGTTGATGTCCCCTACATGTCTAATAAATTTCCTTTTTGGATCCACATTTAATTATTCTAGGGTTTTTCTAAGATACTTATAAGCTAGAGTAGGGGTGCAAACGAGCCGAACACGAGCGAGCGCGGCCTTGCTCGAATCCGGCTCGTATTAGATTCGAGCCGAATTCGAGCCGGCTCGAATTAATTTCGAACCAGAATAAGGCATGTTCGAGTTCGGCTCAAAATTTAAATCGAGCCGAATTCGAGCCTATGCGGTACATAGAGAATGCATTAAAAAGTGTATTTGAATTAAAATATTTAATAAAAAATATTTAATATATATTATTATATATATATATATATATATATATATATATATATATATATATATTTGAACTATTTCGAGCCGAACACGAACGAGCAGAGGCATGCTCGTGCTCGGTTTGAAATTATTTTTGAGCGAAAAAATTCAGCTCATTTTATATTTCAAATTAATTTCGAACGAATCATTTTCGAGCATATTTCGAATCGAACACGAGCTGGCTCGCTAGCGGGGAGCCAGACTTGCAGCCCTAAGCTAGAGTATTTTAAATGAAAAAAGTTTCTTGAAACATAAACCTGAGCAAAACCTAAACCGAACATGAGTCGTACGTGAAAATGCGAGCTGAACATAGTGAACCAAGCATTTAAACCTGATTTATATAAACTTTTGGATAAATTTTATATTTGGATAAATTTTAATTTACTGTAATTTTTGGCTCGAATTTCCAGAATTGTTACAATTAAATCCTATAATCCAATTTAATTGACTAAGCATTAATATATATTACTAACGTAGAGGTGATATAATAGTGTTGTGATTGATGACGCGCTAAGAATTAAAAGGTCATATCAGTTTTACATCAATGATGCGTTAAAATTTAATCAACTAAACTAAATTATGTGACTTGATTATAATAATTCTGATAGTTCGAGCCAAAAAATATAATAAATTAAGGTTTGAGAACTATTAAAGTGTCACATGCCTAGTAGGTTGAGAACCAAATGAAAGTCTAACCGGATTCGGGTTGAGCGGGTCGGGTCAGATGTGCCCGGTGCCTACTTTAAACCTCACATTTTGGCCTTTTGTCCGGGTCGGGTCAGATTTGCTCGGGCCTACTTAAACCTGACATTTTTGTCATGTGATGCTTTGGATCCAAATCATTAAACTTTTTTTTATTTTTTTTTATTGTCACTGTGATGCTTTGGATCCATGCATGAGTTACATCATTACATGCCTAAGATGCGACTTATTAGTACAAGGTTGATAGGAAAGGATTGTTACGGGAAAAGTACTTATTGGGAAAGGATTAAAGAGTTAGGTTAAAATAGTAGGAAAAAGGTTTTTATAAAAAAATAATTATCTATATATCCCTCCAAACTTTAAAAATATTTAATTTATTTCTACTTTTTTTTTGTTTCCAATATACCCCTTGTATGTTCCTCCGTTATTCAAAAATACCCCCACAATTACCATCCGTTAAGTTATTTCGGGTTAAACGTGAGTTAAATTTCTATCAGAGTTAAAAAAAAATTAAAATACCTATTTTACCCTTAACTTAAGGACAAATAAGAAAAGTTGGTGATTGTAGAAGGGTGTATTTGAAAAGACCAAAAATCAAAATACTTCTTTTGTCCCTAACTTAATGGCAAATAAGAAAAGTTGGTGATGGTAGAAGGGTATATTTGAAAGGGCAAAATGGTAATTTTACAGAGATAACGGCTATTGCTAACAGTTCGCTAACAGAATATAACTCTACGGGTATATTTAAAATAACTTGGAACGTAAAAAATATATTTTTCATACTAGCCTTCTAAAAGGGGTAAATCAGAAAGTCGGAAACTTTTCAGGGCTATATAAGCAATTGCTCCTATTTTATATAAAAATATCAATATTTAACTAATGACTTAATTATATTATATTATATTTTATAGATTTTACACTTTATTAACTGTATAATATTTTTTGTTTTCAAAGGTATTGGCGGATCCATGTGGTTTGGTGTGGGTTCAATTGACCCCACCAACTCTCTCCAAAAAAAAGTCTACTCATCTCTAAGAATAGAGTTTATTTAGTAGTTAAATTTACTTTATTAAGTAATTGATCCCATTTTATTTTAATAAGGTAAAAAGGAACTATACGTGAACTATTGACCATTCTGATTCAGCTGCCCAACTTTTCAAAATTTTGATTTTACTATCCGATATTTCAATTTGTTTGATTTGACTCAACCAACGTTATTTTGACTTTAATATTTTAATGTATCATTTATCTTTACATATTTAGGTAGTATTTCATACAATTCTCACAGCTATAAATTTATTTAGGTTATTGGCTTAAAATTGGAAGTCAAATTGTCGTTGATTAACTGAAATCAGACAAATTGAAAGGTTGGATTAAAAATTTAAAATTTCGAAAGGTTGGGTAGCCGAATCAAAATAGTCCGTAGCTCTAATATGTTCTGCACTTTTTTTATATTTTAGTAAATAAGTAAAGGCCATATTTTGCTCATATATGGCACATTTTTTAATGTTATAAACTTAAATCCCAAGTAAAAAAAAGTACTGTTAAAATATTAAAAAAAATATTTTTACATTTTTTTGAAAACAATAGTAGTTTGAATGACAAAGAAAATTCTAATCTATTGATACCATTATGCATCGTTTCCGAGATATAAAAATACGTAGAAAACAATTATAATTTAAAATGATATATCTTTTTCATGCAATATTTCTTAAAAATTGTATTTAATTTTTAATATTTGTTTTTATATATTTTATATTTGAATCCTGCAAAAAAATTTCTAGATCCGCCACTGACATGAGCCAACGGATATGACATGTTGAACATAACTCATTTAACCTAAAAGCTTAAGTCTATTAGGTTTGGGTTCACTAATATATATCAATTTTTCACTCTCTGATTAATTATGCGATGTGGTGGAACTTAATCTTTGTTACTCTTTAAGTATTTATCATGAGTCCTCTCTATAAATTCATCATACTCGTAATAGCTACTAACTCGGTAGCATCACACCATTTAGATGAATAGCATGATTATATCGAGATCATCAAATCATTAACTCTAATATCACTTGGTAGTGAGTTTTGGGTCTAGTCCAGACCCACACAAGCCCAAAAATATGACATGTCATATGAAACCATTCGATCTAAAAGCTTAAGCCTATTAGATTTGAGTTCACTAGCATATATTAATTATTTACTCTCTTATTAATTATTCGATGTGGTATTATTCACATGTGATCTCTTATCAGTACCAAGGGTCAAACCGACTAGGAACGAAAATAACACATGAGAATATTTTGTAGCAAAGCCTCATGACTATGAAAAAATACCAAGACCGAATGACAAATGAAGAACCGTTTGCCCGAAATACTTCTTTAGCTAATACCAATTACTAGAGGAAAGATTCCACATATGTTCAACGTTATCTCACAACATAAATCTTTGAAGAACATCGACCGTTTCATATTCGTTAACATAATATCGTAGCAGAAGACCTTGAATTCAAAACACTACTATTCAACTGATAGCTTAAGTTTTTTTAAAAAACAATAATTGTTTGACATTATTTAACAATATGGTAGACTATTTCTTCAATCACACACGCCATCTTATAGCATCAGTATCAAGAAACAAAAGAATGGTTGTTCTGCGTGAGAGAGAGAGAGAACAAGTTCAAAACATCATTTATTGACAGTTTTAAATTTTTAGAAAATAACGAGAGAGAGAGAGAGAGATGGTCCATCCATATATGAATGGTGCAATTGAATTACTCGAGGGAAACAGAACTTTTCAGTTGTGGTCACTCCCATACCAATCAATTACTATTGTTCAGGGATGGGGATGCAAATAATAACTTCATGAGGGGCCAGATGTAATGAATTCTGTCCACAATAAACTTCCATATATTTTACTGCTCCTTTTCCTTCACTGAGCAAGACATTTTCTGTCATTTTGTCGTTTTGTTAATAACTATTTTTGGACTATATAGTATATAGAAATAGAAAAGGGCACTTCGACATTATTATATGTGGTATCTAAATTTATATTACCAACAACCACATCTTTTTCTCCTTTTTTAACCACATCTTCTTCTTTGTTTTATTTCTAATTTTTTAAAAGAAATATGAAAGAAATGCATGGAGATATGATCGACCCCCTCAGGCCATTCTAAGATAGAGCCTCTAACTTTTTGTTTTTATATTTTTAGGTTGGAGCCCTTCTCAACAAGTTTTAATTTTCTTTTTTTTAATTTGAGTTATTTTTCCTCAATTGAATTAGAAGTTTATTAAAACTAATGTATCTATTAATTATTGGTCATCACAGAGATATTAGTATATATGGAGTTGAGCTAGAATGCTATCAGTAGCAAACAGAGTCTGTTGTCACCCATCTGTTTTCGATGATAGAGCCTCCAAATTGACGATCGACACTGTAGAACATGATCATACCACTTGAAGCATCTAGAAATTAAATTTTAAATTTGTAATTTTAATGGTCGATATAAGACGTTTTCTCGTTTAACGGCATAAAGATATTTAAATCATTTGAATTTTGGTTAAATTTTTTTTTAAAGTATTTAGAACAAGGTCTATACTCTTGATCTTGATTATAAGACTTCTATCATCACTTTTTAAAGAATATTCATTTTCAGCTGTTTATTTTTGTGTCCACTTGATGGACAAGAGAACTATATTGAAAAAATATAAAATTTGGTTTCTAGATGCTTTAAGTACTATAGATCATGTTCAACGGTGCTGATCGTTAATTTGGAGGCTCCATCATAAAAAATAAATGGGTGGCAAAGGAGTCCGTTTGCTACTAATAGCATTCCAACTCAACTCAGTATATATGTATATATATGTACGCATGTATGTATGTTATTCATATGTTTTAGTGCTAAATAGTACCTTTTTAGCTTTTATATATATATATATATATTGATAAAAAAGCGAGAAAGAATATATATAAAATTACTACAACGAGCAATGCCAATACAATCTTTATAGTAATACATATAAAGTTGATGTGATAAGTAAAAAATAATAATCCTAATATAAAGAAGGTGTAAGATGTACATTCAGTTGGGGGTGTACTAATAATATTCCTCTTAACTCAATTGTACTATTCATTTTAAGAATATATATTGTTATACTTTTGTCCACAGTAGCCGTCCAAATTATTTTAAATTACTGTTCATATTATTTTTTTAAGGACAATAATGCAACTGTGTTCCATAGTCAAACCACAAAGTATGAAATGCGCCAAATTTCGTACTAATATATATTGGTGTTGGAATAATTGTTTTGCTTACAAATCAAGTTTATTTGTCTACACACACACACACACACACACAAATCAAGTTTATTTCATGTATATGTGAACTGGACATCTGTTATTTTTTTGAGATAATATATATATATATATATATATATATATATATATATATATATATATATATATATATATATATATATATATATATATATATATATATATATATATATATATATATATATATATGTTTTTCTTATTTTTGAGAGCAAGAGAAAGGTAGCAAGCTACCTATTTTGTTTATTTTTTAGAAATAAAATCATTAGTGTAAAATGTGCCTCAAAATTTGGTTATCGAGTTCGATTTTCTGCCCATGATTTGCCAACAGCTTCTCAGTGCGACAAATTTTGGAAAAAAAAAATAATCTGTGAAGAAAAAAGGGGATGTTTGTGGTGGAAGCGGAGGGATCGGACTGGTACGGATCGGATTAGATTTTGAAGAAATCTCTTAAGGAACAAACATATCATTTCATTTTTTTTGCCCTAAAGGCGTGATTACATACTGTATTCTCCACAATATTGTACTCCCTTTTTTGTATAGTGAACTTCTCTCCTACTTTGTCCGTGATTTTTTTCTGTAAAATTTTTTTCACGTAAATCCTTGTCTTCAATCTTCTTTTACTACTTTATGGCTTGTTTACTTTACGGTTGTCGTTTTCATTTCTGTTTATACACTCGTCGTAACAACTAAAAATATAAAGCAACTAAGACTTCTAATTTAGAATTTTAGATATCAACTATCAAGCCTTTAGCCAACCGTGCCAGATACGGTCGGTAAAATTGCTTCTGAGATGGGATAGTTTTTGATATAAGTAAATTTATGGCCAAACTTAGTACTCATGGATATGCTTGTGTGGTTTTGTGTGTGTGTGTGTGTGTGTGTGTGTGTGTGAGAGAGAGAGAGAGAGAGAGAGAGAGAGAGAGAGAGAGAGAGAGGATAAGCATGTGTGTGTGTACGTATCTAAGTTGCCCTTCTTGGTAATTAGTTTTCTATTATTATTTAGTTTCCGATTAAGGATTTAATCCTTGTGTTAGGTCTCATCTCTCAAACTTTTATATCCTTGAATGAGTTACTTATTACTTCAAAATTCCATCAATTAATTTCTTAATTAGTCTAAGTTTATAAATAAACTCTCATCTTATATGATTGCTCATGAAGAATTATTTTACAACAAAAAAATTAAAGTTTCGTCTAGAGAAAGAGGATTCTCAATCTCAAACAAGGAATCGGATGCGCTTCACCCTCTCGAAGTAGCGGTGGCATGCGTCTCGAAGCAACGAAATCCCGATGCGACTCCAAAAAGCAATTTAAACATGGAATTAATTAGCATAACACTATTTTCTAAATATCGTATAATGATAATTACAACAAGTATAATTGTGGCGAGGATCGACGATAGTCGTAACGATGACGATGATAATGAAAACAATGTTCTTGGTATATAAGAATTAACCTCATTGAAACTAAGTTTGAATCACATAGAGAACAATTTGAACTGATTTTTCAACCATTTGATTTTATTTAAATGATGGAGACTCTTTGGCTTCACTTATGAGTTGATAAGTTCAACCGCAAATATATATATTTATATATATATATATATATATATATATATATATATATATATATATATATATATATATATATATATATATATATATTGATTGCCATTGTTGTTTTTGACCATTAATTATGTATGTGGTTAAGAACGAATTATGTAAATAAATTATCTATTGTGTAGGCCACACTAATGATAGCGAGACACCTGTGCACTTAATAGTTGAGATCAAAGCAAAAAATGTGACAATAATTCAACTAAACTCCAAGATTATTGTAATACAAAGATATAAAAAATCAGTTTAATGATTCTCCACGCAACTACTTTGGAGTGATTTACCTACATTAAGTGATCCTTTTTCGATCTTATTTGGTGATCTTCTCGAATAATGTATGTGTTGTTGTAATATTTGACTTCTAGTAATGACATTTTTTGTTTTTGAAGGGGGACCGGCCGTGGGGTTACCGAGCACACCTCAAACCCACACAGCACACGAGCGCAGCGGAAACAGGATCTTTCGTAGACGTAAGAGACGAGAACGATCGTAGAAAAATAAGCACGAGGATAACAAAGCAATAAAGAAAACAAGAGAAAACAAGAACACAAGATTTACGTGGTTCGGCCAACCATGAGTCGACCTACGTCCACGGGCAAGACCACCTCAATGCGCTCTTCGATTAATCCACGGCACACAAGTACAAAGAAGTAAGATTGGATTACAAGAAACTCTCTCTCATGAGCTCTCTACGTTTTCCTCTCAATTAGGATATTTTTCAATGAAGCTCATAATGAGAAACCTCTAACAATGAGGCTCTAAACTCTAAAGATTAACTACAAGAGTTTATATAGCCCTAAAATCCTAATTCTAGTAGGAAACAATTTTAGTCTTCCATCCAAGTCCGATTCATCTCTAGTCACCATATATCCTCTTAAGAATCCTTTTAGGAATCCTATTAGGAATCCTCTTTAAAGTGATCCTAGAGAATCCCTAATCTTTTAGAACAAGATTAGATCCAATTAGAGTCAAACTCTATATATCGACTCGGAATATGACTTTACATAATCCAACAATTCTCCCACTTAAAGACATGTGCCGAACACCATGAAACAATAGATTGGAAGTCTTGCCAAACTCCCACTCTCCTCACGTAGCTCCAAGACCGAGAGAAATAATGCTCCAATTGAACTTCTCTCGAGTCACTGGCTTCGTCAAAATATCTGCTGGATTTGCATCGGTATGAACTTTTAGCAGTGAGATAAGACCCTCATCCACTACGTCTCTTACAAAGTGATAGCGAATGTCAATGTGCTTCGTCCGAGAGTGAAACGCCGGATTCTTCGCCAAGTGTATTGCACTTTGACTATCACAATTCACTCTCATCACATCTTGCTTCACCTTCAATTCTCCTAAAAGCCTTTTCAACCAAATAGCCTCCTTATAAGCATGTGCCACCGCTATGTACTCCGCCTCTGTCGTCGACAAAGCGACTACCGACTGAAGCTTCGACTCCCAGCTAATAACACCACCGCCCATAGAGAAAATATAGCCCGTAGTAGACTTTCTCCTGTCTCTATCTCCTGCAAAATCTGAATCCACATATCCGACGCACTCCAAACCCGCAGAACCATAACAGAGTGAGAAATCCGCAGTGCCCCTCAAATACCTGAGGATCCACTTCACTGCATTCCAATGTTCACAACCTGGATTCGCCATATACCGACTTACTACTCCCACTGCTTGAGCAATGTCGGGTCTCGTACACACCATGGCAAACATAAGGCTCCCTACTGTCGATGAATATGGTACCCGAGCCATGTCGGCCTTTTCTGCTTCCGTACCGGGTGATTGCTCGGCCGACAATTTTAAATGAATAGGAAACGGGGTAGAAACTGGCTTTGCGTTCTGCATATTGAAGCGCCGCAGAACCTTCTCCACATAACCCTTTTGTGAAAGCCAAACCTTCCTATTCTTTCTCTCCCGTAGTACCTTCATCCCGAGTATTTGGTTCACGGCTCCTAAGTCCTTCATATTGAACTCACCGGCTAACTGAGTCTTCAGGGTAGATATCCGGCCTTTGCTATTTCCCGCGACCACCATATCGTCGACATATAATAGCAAAATACAGAAGCTCCCGTCATTGTATCCACAGAAATATGCACAATGATCCGCCTCAAGCCTATCAAAGCCCAAACTCACAATGAAGGAATCAAATCGCTTGTACCAACACCTCGGCGCCTGTTTCAAGCCGTACAATGATTTGTTCAACCGACAAACCAAATGCTCCCTGCCTCTTTCGACAAAGCCTTCCGGTTGCGACATATATATCTCTTCCTCCAGGTCACCATGCAAGAATGCCGTTTTTACATCCATCTGCTCGAGCTCTAAATCCATAATCGCCGCGATCGCCAAAACAACTCGAATAGTGGTAAAACGAACCACCGGTGAGAAGATCTCATCGAAGTCGATCCCCGGCTTCTGAGCATAACCCTTCACCACCAACCTCGCCTTGAATCTCTCCACATTCCCATCCATATCCTTTTTCACCTTAAACACCCACCGGCATCCGATCGCGTTCCTTTCCTTCGGCAAATCAACAAGTTCACATGTCCTGTTCTTCCGAAGTGACTCCATCTCCTCCTCCATCGCGCATTGCCACTTTCCGGCATTGGTCGACTCACAAGCCTCCTTATACGAAGTCGGCTCATCTTCCTCCGCCAAAGCAACATATGCACTAACATAGTTAGCAGAAGGAGTAAATGAAGTAATATAGTCATCATACCTCGCAGGAGGTCTAATGACTCTCCTAGGACGCCCGGAATCCGCTGGTGGCTCCACCGGTGAATTTGTATTTTCGGATGATTGCGGAGACTCCAAGTCCGGTTCATTATCAACCACCTCGTCGTCCTCCTGTGCTTGCCCAGCTTGCACCTCATCGCGTGCTTCAAAGAGCTCAATTGGAACCATAGCCTCATCATCTTGCTTTTCCTTGGTGCCTTGAAAGGACCCTTCGTTGAAGACAACGTCACGGCTTACGACAATCTTGTGGGTAGTAGGATCCCACAATCGATACCCCTTAACACCTTTCGCGTAGCCGAGAAATATGCACCTCCGAGAGTTCTTATCCAATTTGGACCTCTTCTCCTTCGGTATCCACGCATAAGCGTCGCATCCAAAGACACGAAGATAGGAGTAGTCAACGGTTGCCGCTCCAGACTTCTTCAGGAATTTTCAGATCAAGTGATTTTGTCGGCGCTCGATTGATCAAGTAACAAGCCGTGCTTACGGCTTCCGCCCAAAATCTCTTGTCGAGTTTTGAAGTACTCAATATGCTTCGGGCCCTCTCCATGAGTGTTCTATTTAACCTCTCCGCTACACCGTTTTGTTGCGGTGTACCGGGTACCGTGAGGTGCCGCTTAATTCCATGTTCACTACAAAACTCATCAAATTCTCTTGAACAATACTCCCCTCCGTTATCGGAACGTAAGCACTTAATTTTTAAACCCTTTTCATTTTCCACAAGAGCTTTAAACTTTTTAAAAATTTCAAACACGTCGGACTTCCGCTTTAGGATATACACCCAAGCCTTCCGAGAATAATCATCAATAAAAGAAACAAAGTAAAAACACCCGCCCAACGAACTATTGGGCGACTCCCAAGTATCCGAATGAATCAACTCGAGATGCGACTTACTTCTTTGATGTGATAGAGAGAATGATAACCTTCGTTGCTTTCCGTAGATGCAATCTTCACAGAAATCCAATGGCGCGGACTTATAACCCGGAAGAAGTTCACGGTTAGATAATACCTGCAATCCGCGCTCGCTCATGTGTCCCAAACGGCGATGCCACACCGTCGGAGACTCCACCTTTGCGCTTGCAACAACCGCTTCTCCCACTTGAGTCTCGCCCACCAATCTATATAGGCCACCTATTTGCTCTCCTTTCATCAACACCAAACATCCTTGACATACCTTCAAATGATCCTTCTCGCCGACGAACCTAAGCCCTTGTTTGCAAAATATTCCAAGTGATAGAAGACTTTTTCTAAGTGTAGGAACATACCGAACATTAGAAACCGTTCGAATAATACCATCAAACATCTTGATCCGAACATCTCCCACTCCAACCACCGGACATGCCGTGTTGTCACCCAAATAGATAACTCCACCATCCCATGACTTGTAAGTATGAAAAACCACTCCCTATAGGGAGTCATGTGGAACGACGCTCCCGAATCTAAGATCCAATGATAAATAAGATCGGATCTATCTAATGCGGACAACGCATCTCCGTCCTCCGAACTAGCCGACTTAGCATCCGCTTCGGCTACGTTACCTTCAAAATGCTCGAATCGGATTTACCATCAACTCCTTTAACCCGGCAATCCTTCTTCACGTGCCCCGACTTTCCACAATTCCAGCACTTTACTTTCTTTTTGCCCTTGGACTTTGATCTTGACTTCCCTCGATCACCACGCTCCCTCTCGAAAGGTCTTCCCCGTGCTATCATAGCCACCCCCGAAGAGCTTTCTTGGCTAGACTTTCGTCTCATCTCCTCGGTAAGTAATGATGCAACAACCGACTCCATCTTAAGGGTTTCAACGTGGCTCAAGTTCATAATCAAATTATCCCAAGATTCCGGCATCGAACAAAGTAAAATACTAGCTTTTTCTTCTTCATCGATTCTAACGTCTAGGGCCGCAAGCTTGCTCACAATAGAGTTGAATGAACTTAGATGCTCTTGTACCGGTACCCCGTCCTTCATCTTTAGATTGTACAATTGCCGTCTCAAGAAAATTTTATTCACCAATGACTTTCCTTCATAGAGATTCTTCAATTTATCCCAAATCCCTTTTGCGGTAGTCTCGGTCTCCACATTGAATAGCACCGAATCATCAAGTGCCAAATATAGGTTTGCCAAAGCCATCTTGTCTTTCTCTTCAAATAGCTTATCCGTCATCCCTTCCGGCTTTTTTTCTCCTTTCCTTGCAGGGCGATCTCACAAGCATCTTTAATCAAGATTGCTTGCATCTTCAGTTTCCACAACGCGAAATTCGTTCCATCAAATCGAGGAACCTCATACTTCGTCGCCGTAACTTTTCCCGCCATCGTTTCACCGTCAACGTACTACAAAGAACCAAACGCTCTGATACCAATTGAAGGGGGACCGGCCGTGGGGTTACCGAGCACACCTCAAACCCACACAGCACACGAGCGCAGCGGAAACAGGATCTTTCGTAGACGTAAGAGACGAGAACGATCGTAGAAAAATAAGCACGAGGATAACAAAGCAATAAAGAAAACAAGAGAAAACAAGAACACAAGATTTACGTGGTTCGGCCAACCATGAGTCGACCTACGTCCACGGGCAAGACCACCTCAATGCGCTCTTCGATTAATCCACGGCACACAAGTACAAAGAAGTAAGATTGGATTACAAGAAACTCTCTCTCATGAGCTCTCTACGTTTTCCTCTCAATTAGGATATTTTTCAATGAAGCTCATAATGAGAAACCTCTAACAATGAGGCTCTAAACTCTAAAGATTAACTACAAGAGTTTATATAGCCCTAAAATCCTAATTCTAGTAGGAAACAATTTTAGTCTTCCATCCAAGTCCGATTCATCTCTAGTCACCATATATCCTCTTAAGAATCCTTTTAGGAATCCTATTAGGAATCCTCTTTAAAGTGATCCTAGAGAATCCCTAATCTTTTAGAACAAGATTAGATCCAATTAGAGTCAAACTCTATATATCGACTCGGAATATGACTTTACATAATCCAACAGTTTTGTTGTTTCCACAGTTTTTTTTCGTGAATGAGACTCCTCACTAATTTCATAATAGTAAGCCATAACATTACAACTCTTTTTTTTTAATAATATTAATTAGACGCCGAGGGCACAAATTCCTTTCTTTTTGAGTACACAGTACTAGTAGAGAGTTCGAACCTCTGACCTTAAAGATAGTCTCGCAGATGTTACAACATAATAACTATGGCCACATAAATTGTATTAGGTAAATGCTCATCTTAATTATTTTACTCCTTTGTTTCTAGTCAATTATACATTATCTCATTATATCTTGTTTTGTTTTTTTTCCATGGGACACATAAAATGTATTAGGTAAATGGCTTTTGACATTTTTGATGAATTTACTTTATTTTATTCTAGTCAATTACATATTGTTTTCTTTTTTCCATGCGGTGGCGTCGTAATTTAGAAGCGTTAATTCGACGATCGGTATCTTTGGACAGCACATAATCTCGTGATCTTTCTAAACTCCAATTTGATGATATCTTGGGATAGTAAGAAATAAGATAGATATATACCGTAGTTGTATCAAGCACTGAATCAGAATATCGTGGCGTTGCTTACGCCGCTGTCGAGTAACAATGATCGCGAAATTTACTAATGAGCTACAAGTTGCTTTGTCACTACCTACTATTTAGTGTTGTGACAATCTTATAGCAAAGTATCTCATTGCCAGTATTATTTTGCAATGTTAGAACAAAAAATGAGTAGAGTTTTAATGCTCGTAAAAACAAAATTTTTTGATGCGCGATCAATCCATTTCATTTGAAATAACTAGTTTAATGATCTCAAATAATTGCACTTCTCTTTTTTGTCTCAAAACTTTTCTTTTTTCATCCTTTCGAAAATGAAAATATTTGATATGCACTATATATTTTGTTTTTGTTTTTTTTTTTGGCTTTTTATAATCAATTTTTTCCAAAAAAAAAGATAGGTACGAAAATTTAAACTCTTTACGGATGTTGGAAAAAATTAATTGGTAATTGCTGGTTAGAGATGGTGAATTTTGTATTAGAGTTACAAACTAAGGCCTCGTTTGATATCGTTGTCTTTTTTTATTTTTTTAAATACTAATTTTATATAATTTGATATATTGGAAGAAATTTTTTTTGTTATTATTATTATTATTATTATTATTGATTAGCTTATAATATATCCCACTAATAAGTGACAGACGACAATTTGTTTAAAACAATTTGAGAGCCAAAAAAATTATTTTAAATTTTTTATTTTCGATGTCAAGTAAAAATCTTGAATGAAAAGATTGTTAGTAATTTACTGTCTACTCCTGCATTTTTTTTTAATATACAAAGTTTCATTAAAAAGTATAAAATAAATATGATAGAGGTCTAAAAGTTTTTTTTTTTTCTTTCTATTTTATGGTTTTATATTATTTAAAATTTTATTTATGCTATATTCTAATTCCACTCAAATATATATAACAATTAAAGTGGCGCAAACGGCTTTTATGTACTTCACCACCGAATTTGAGCCTCCTCCGTATACGTACAACAATTTGGAATCACGAGGCTCGCACATTTATTAGGGTACGGATTCTGCAGTCATTGTGAGAAAGGCTAAAAAAAAAGGCTTTTTTTGTATTTGGCGTCCTCAAAAAAAGTATTTTCACAAATGGCCCCATCAAAATTGTATTTGTAATTTTAGCCATGTCTCCGCCACGCGAGCGCCACGTCAGCGGCATGTGGGCGGAGGAGTGTTAAGTTGAACACGGTGAACCATTCACCGTGTCCAAACACGGTGAATGGTTCACCGTGTTTAGTTATTATAGACACATATTTAGTGTATTATATTGACTTAGGTGCGCGGGTCCACATAATAACTAAACACGGTGAACCATTCACCGTGTTTGAACACGGTGAATGGTTCACCGTGTTCAACTTAACACTGACTGTCGCCCGCATGGCGCTGACGTGACGCTCGCGTGGCGGAGGCAGGGCCAAAATTGCAAATACAATTTTGATGGGGCCATTTGTGAAATTACTTTTTTTGAGGGGGCCAAATACAAAAAAAGCCCCTTAAAAAACACACACATGTACACACACACTATTAGTAATTAATTGGTGTACCATACTACTATTTTAACTGTATATACGAGTGCATCTTCTGAGCTTTCAAAAATACAGAGGCCTCTGTGCTTGTAAGTTGTTTTCGATAATAAAATATTCGATTCGACGATCTGCTCCGTTAGACATAGTCTACGCTATTAGAACTATCTAAAAATTAAATTTCATAAATTTTCGGCATCATTTACCAAGTGATCAGAAGATTTCAAAAATGACTATTTTAACAGTCGATGTGGCACGTTTTTAAGTTCAACAGTGTAGAACAATCCAAATTACATGAAACTTTAATAGAAAATTCTACTTAATATTAATAGCAAGACGATATGAAATTTAAGTCTTTTATCATTTCTTTTTATGAGATTCTTATTTTCAATCGTTTATTTTGAAGCTATTCGTTCACTAGGCAAATGAAGTCAAAAAATTATGAAATTTGGTTTCTAGACAGTTCTAATAGCGTAAATCATGTTTAACAGAATCGATCGCCGAATCGGATGTCCCATCATCGAAAACAACTTACAAGTACGGAGGCCTCCGTACTTTCGAAAGCATAGGGGCCTAGCTCCTTCCTGTATATACATTCTAATAGGATGTTTGATTTTATACATTTGAATCTAAAGTATTAGATATTGCTTTGCTTGCATGTAGTTGCAGCCGCACTACAATTTTAATTATATGCGGTTTCAAACATAGTACCTAATTTGATGTATTTGAATTTAATTACTACTATTAGAAGTATACGCCTATACGATGATGCTCAATTGCAGTAGATAGAACAGCAGCTAGAGAAAGTAACTTTAAGCGAAAAAAACTTATCTATCTAATAATTTTTATATAATAAATATTCTTTAATATTTGGAATAATCTTGCCACTCTATATATAAAATGATAAAATTTATAAATACAATTTTTAATTACATATAACCAAATATATTATTTATCAATTCGATATATATTCAACAATACCTCTAAACCCTCGTGGAGGGAGAGGCCCTGAGTTAAACTTCCATTTTCCATAAGAAACTGTGGATCACAACTGTGTATGTGATCCGTATCCATCTTTATGAATAACAATACTACCTATACACTAGGCCCGACAATCTTTATCCATACCAGCGGGTACCTACAGATTATTCGTAAATTTACGGATATAGGCACTAATATTTTGCCTAAAATTATGAGTAAAACAGGTGGGTACCATTAAATTCTTGGTATTTTGGGCGGGTACCTATATATATATATATATTAAATAAAATAAGAGAATTTTCGTTTTGTTTAACCTATTTCTAGAATTCTAATTATAATTTTTCTCTGTGTTAGTTTTAATATTCTATATTATCTACTGTATATTGTGATATTTTAAACGGTAGATTATGTTATGATCTTTTAAAAGTTATATATTTGTTTTTGTGTTTGAAAAAGTATAAGAACAAAAAAAAAGAGTATATTGCGGGTAATCAATCTATATACCCACCCGCTTGCTTGCCGGGTATGGATAAGATTGTTGGCTATCCAAAAAAATTTAGGTAAATTTCATCTATGTTCAAATGACCCGCAAGTATTAATAATCTGTCCGTGGGTCGTTCAACCCGTCCGTTTGCCGAATTTACTATAAACTTTAAAATGGATGTAAATCATATACCCTATCTATTACCTGTATGATAAGTAAAAAATTATTCAACGGGATGTACAATGTACATACAAACCACAAAGAGAACTTTACAGTGCACGGGATTAATCACGCCGCTGGATCTAACAGAATTAGGCCCCATGCGGAGTGAATCTTTACGCACGTAGTTGTACCTGATTGGAACACCATTTTTATTGTGGAAGTAAAAAAGTAAAAAAGTAAAAAAGCAAAAAAATTTAAAAAAAATGTGGAAAATCAAAATGAAACTTGATCCCCAAGCTCTCATATCATATCATATATATCTACTTAATATAAGCTCTTAAATTTCTCTCTTTTTTTCACATGCAGCGACGAGCGTCTCTCGCGCGGCCGCGCCCCCACTCCCCCTTCTCTCCTCTGACGCATCCCTGCATTTTTGTTTCGAGTAATTGTTTCGATCCATGGTGTTTGTTTGCAGTAATATCCCACTTCAAATTTTTGGTAATTAGATTCATAGGTTCTCCCTTTCACCTCCTCCTCTGAAGCATTTGGTTGACTCCTCCCACCCATTTCGACGGTACAGATTCCTCTTTTTTTGCTTTTTTCTTTGTTTTTTTGGGTTTTGATGTTGGGTTTGCTTTATCTGTGTGTGGTGTGGCCAAAGTTGCAATTTTTACGGTGGAAAGATAAGATTTTTGCTCCGATTTTGTAAGGAAATGGGGTTCGTTTCAAGTCCTTTGTTGTTTAATTTGTGTTTGAAGATGTTGCCCACCAAATTTTGCTAGAGTTGGTAATTATAACTTTTTTGGTTTTGATTTTCGTTTGTGGTAGGCCAAAGTTGCAAATTTTTTTTTTTATGGATGGTTCATTTTACTCCAATTTTGCAGGGAGATTGGGCTCATATCAAGGCCTTTCCTGTTTCATTTGTGTTTGGAGCGAATAATTTGGTGTAAATTTTTGAGAGCCTGGTGTTGATTGTGTGTATTTTAGAGAGGATATTGGATTGGGTCTGTAAAAGTTGTAACATTTCTTTCGTTTTCAACTGCTGTGATTTGTCTCCACACATTCCATGCCCAGAAACTGTTTGTTGATAAGACCATTCTTTTTTATCTCCATTTAACCAACCAATTTTGCTGCAATTTTAGTCCTAAATCAACCTCAGTAGTGTGATTCAAGAGCTTGTTTTAAGGATATCGAATTAGCTTCGCCGAAATGGCCATGGCACCACCTGTGAAAGTAGTGTTAGGTTCCCTAGCCTTTGGGATTTTCTGGGTTTTAGCCGTTTTTCCCGCAGTCCCCTTCATGCCCATTGGGCGCACCGCGGGCTCTCTCCTCGGCGCCATGCTCATGGTCATCTTCCGAGTCATATCGCCCGACGAGGCTTACGCCGCAATCGACCTCCCTATCCTCGGCCTCCTTTTCGGAACCATGGTTGTGTCCGTCTTCCTTGAGAAAGCCGACATGTTCAAGCATCTCGGCAAATTGCTCGCTTGGAAGAGTAGAGGAGGCAAAGATTTGCTTTTGCGCATCTGTCTCATCTCTGCTATCTCGAGCGCGTTTTTCACCAACGACACTTGTTGTGTCGTGCTCACGGAATTCGTCCTAAAAATAGCAAGGCAGAATAATTTGCCGCCACAGCCTTTCCTTCTAGCCCTCGCTTCTAGTGCGAACATCGGGTCGGCCTCAACTCCTATAGGGAACCCGCAAAACCTAGTTATTGCCGTTCAAAGTGGGATTTCGTTCGAGAAATTCTTAGTCGGTACCTTACCAGCGATGCTCGTCGGTGTACTCGTGAATGCGGCTATCCTTTTAGTGTACTTTTGGAAGATCTTGTCGGTCGAAAAGGACGAAGAGATCATGTCAATAGCAAATGAAGTGGTCGCGGATGATGAAGTGACTTCTCACCGGTTTTCGCCGGCGACAATGTCTCACCTTTCTTCTGCCATGTCCCAAGAGATTGATTTACCGATAGATGCCAGTTCATTGCACAGCGGGGATCTCGGGGGTGGCGGCGGCAATCGTGTCAGAAGCCAGCGTAATACTGGCGAGAACGAGATACAGAGTGGCTCGAGCGGCGGAACTGAGTTGACCAAGGCCTCAAGTTCATCGAAGGAAATGGTGGAGGGGGCGGCGATTTCTCCTAGAAGAGATGAAGGCGTTCCCTCGAGGAGGATTGTGAGAGGAACTAGCAACTTGAGAAGTACTGTAAGAGAAGAGTCCTCTTCGCATTCTTTGGATGACAAAGAAGATCCTGTTACGAGGTGGAAGCGAACCGTGTGGAAGACGTCCGTCTATCTCGTAACTCTTGGAATGCTAGTTGCTCTTTTGATGGGGCTTAATATGTCGTGGTCCGCGCTTACTGCTGCTCTTGCTCTAGTGGTGCTCGATTTCAAGGATGCGCGTCCTTGCCTTGAGAAGGTAATGCTCATGTACTCGTTTACTTATTTGCACATTTCTCCAAAAAAAATGACAAATTTAATCACATTAGCCCGGAAAACTGACTCAAACAAATGATATAGCAGGTTTCATACTCATTGCTGATATTCTTTTGCGGAATGTTTATAACGGTCGATGGGTTTAATAAGACGGGGATACCAACTGCTTTGTGGGATTTTGTGGAACCATATTCGCGGATTGATAGTGCTAGGGGGGTTGCAATTCTCGGCCTGGTGATTATCGTCCTCTCAAATGTCGCCTCTAATGTTCCCACCGGTAAGTTGTGTACAACTTCTTTATTAGATAGCTAAGTTGCTCGTACTCTTATAGAGATTTACTTTAAAATTACATCTACAATACTGCACATAAATGACTATCAACGTCGCTATTTATTATGTGAGCAAACTAGGCCTGGTTTTGAAAAGCAGTTATTGTAACAAAAGGGACCGCACATTTGATTCCATGAGGAACCGTGCACTGGGCACGGGCCACGGTGATTATACACATACAATGATATCTATTACTCTTGGAGATCGTCATTACGGTGAGGTGGATGCATAAAACCACACCAGAATATGCCCCTACCTACTATGGAAATAGTATGTAGAAGCATAATTTAGGAACAGATAATTAGCCAAACAGTCCTCATTTTACGTTATGCGAACGGAGATATTATGTTAAGACCATGCATACAAAAACCTTTATATTATGTGAAGGGAACAGATAAAAGTGGTAGATAATCAGCAAAACAGTTTGAATTCAATTATGAATTCGGTCTTGAATTTCTCCAGTAGTACTGAAAAATGCCAGATAATTGGCTTACAGAAGCATCTGAAAATCATTTTTGTAAAGAACATTTGTTCCAGCCTTTTTTCTTCTTCTTCTTTTTTAAGTTTTTTGGGTCGACACGATTCTTTCGATCGATATGCTTCAATTGTTAAATTTTTCGGGGATCAGCTTTACATGTTGTTAACTACTAATCATTTCAACCTTGTACTTCTTACACTCATCTCTCCTTTTAGTGACGAGCAGCTGGGTCCTCTGGTCCTTGTTCCGCAGAAAGAATTTCCATCTCCTGTCCTCGCTACATCCTTTGTATGCTCCGAGTTGTTAAATTATGTAAAACGACCATTTCTCTAAAAGCTTAAGCTACCCGATAATAGTGTTTTAATATTTGTAGTCAACAGTCCACCTCACATCTAGGCTCGAAACATTTTGGTGGGGGTCCAAGACATGGACTTGAATTGAACGTAAGAAAATTAAATGAAACAAGAAACTTAGTAGTACTCGAACTCATGACCTCCTGTTAAAGTATGTAAAACAACCATTCGTATCCAAATGCTTAAGCTACTAGAGAACGATGTTTTAATATTTTATATTCAACACACGTGTTCATTTATTAGAAAATTGAGCATCATATTCAAGAGTCTTGTTCAAATTATCATGCACGCCAGATTGATATGCAAAGCATGACTTCTCTCAATCTACAGTTTCTCTTGACCCTTTTCTCAGGTTCTCTTTTACTGTAACGCTGAAGCTTCTTGCAACTGTGGCCTCAAGAAGCTGTTTAAATAATGATTCTGGAGATAACGAGGAATACATTGTAGACTTTGCAATGCCATATAATGCTATATAAAATACTAATAGTGGTAAAATTTTGTCAATGGCAAAATTTTGTCACATTCATTAATATATGTTGTAGTATAATTCCTCAATGGCTAGAAATCGAACACTTGCTCTTTACATGCAGATTTGTTTCTGAGGAATTTTGCCGTGCATGCTGACGAAGTTGAAAATACTGATGCATCACCAATGATGCATGTTTGTAATAACTTTTGTCGACATAATCAATCACTTATGCTCTGTTTCAGTTCTCTTGCTCGGAGGTAGGGTGGCGGCTTCAGCAGCGCTTATTTCTCCTGCCGAGGAGATGAGGGCTTGGCTTATACTCGCGTGGGCTAGTACGGTGGCGGGGAACCTTTCTTTACTGGGCTCTGCAGCGAACTTGATCGTGTGCGAACAAGCGCGACGTGCCCAATTCTTCGGCTACAACCTCTCTTTCTTTAGCCATCTCCGGTTCGGGGTCCCGTCGACCCTCATCGTCACCGCGATCGGCTTGCCCCTCATCACCAGCCACTTATAAGCCTTTCGAGAATGCAATTCGATGTTTTGTAAACTCAAATGTTTTTGTATTCTTAGGATTTGTGCATTAGGGAAATAATGTATTTGTATTGCTTACTAATTCTAATTGATGCACATTGTTGTACTGTCGAATAACGAAAATAGCGACTTTCATTAGTTGGTTAATTGTTTTTTTAGCCTCTGGGTTTAATTTTGCAGATGGTTTGTTGGATATAATTCTCTGAAGTTTGAAACTTTTTACTGTGAACATAAATATTTATATTTATCCTTTAAAAAAAATTTAGTTAAGCAACCGGGCTTTTTTTACAATTAGCCCCCTAATAAAATTTATTTTTATAAATAGCCCTACAAAATTTATATTTACAAAAATGGCCTTATGCCCGCCACATCAGCGCCACGTCAATGCTAGGTGGGCAGTGCTTAGATTAAGTTGAACACGGTGAACCATTCACCGTGTCCAAACACGGTGAATGGTTTACCGTGTTCTTTCTAAATCCTATAATGTTACGTAATATTCTAAACCTTAAATCTCAAATATTACATATATAATATCATAAACCCTAAATCCCAAATATTACGTAGATAGATACGTATTCTAAATCTTAAATCTTAAATATTACATAGATAATATCCTAAACCCTAAATCCCAAATATTATGTAGATAATATCTTAAACCGTAAATCCCAAATATTACGTAGATAATATCCTAAACCCTAAATCCCAAATATTAGGTACATAATATCCTAAACCCAATATTCCGAGTATTACGTAATACCCTAAATCCTAAATCCCAAATATTACGTACATAATATTCTAAACCCTAAATCCATAATATTATATATGTGAAAAAATAATGGAACACGGTGAATCATTCACCGTGTTTGGACACGGTGAATGGTTCACCGTGTTCAACTTAATCTTAACAGTGCCCACCTAGTATTGACGTGGCGCTGACGTGGCGGGTATAGGGCCATTTTTACAAATATAAATTTTGTAGGGCTATTTATAAAAATAAATTTTATTAAAGGGCTAAATACAGAAAAAGCCCTAAGCAACCTTAATGCATAGCAGAATTTTATGTCATTGGATCTTAATTAAATGCTGACATGAATAATCAATGGCATCTGATCTTCATTAAATTAATAATAACAATCTCTTTCAGAATTTTGAATGGCAAAAATGTAATTTAAAATGGTGTTGCGTGTGTCTAAATATTAATATGATATATGTGTGCAATATTAGAGTTTATAGAGGTACATAAGCAAATGGTTAATTCTATATATATAGAGAGAGATGTGCTAGAATACTATCAGTAGCAAACGGACTGCATTGCTACGATTTATTTTCGATAAGAGAGCTTCCAAATAAACGATCGGCGCTGTTGAATATGATCTATACCACTTAAAGTATCTAGAAATCAAATTTCAAATCTTTTCGACGTCATTGAGCTAAGGACCAAAGGGTTACAAATTTTATAATTTTAATGATCCATATGAGGCATTTGCTCGTTTAACGTGTATAAAAATTCAAATCAGTTGAATTTTTATTAGAAAATTCTTTAGACTATTTGATATAAGATCTATACTCTTGATCTTGATTACAAGAATCATATCGTCACTTTTTGAAGAATATTTACTTTTAGCCGTTAGTTTTGTGTCCACTTGATGCACAAAAGAACAAATTCGAAAAAATATGAAATTTAATTTTTAAATACTTCAAGTAGTCCATATTATGTTCAACGGTGTCGATTGTCGATTCGGAAGCTCCATTATCGAAAATAAATTGAGGTCGTTTGCTACCAACAGTATTCTAGCTCAACTCCCCCTCTCTCTCTCTCTCTCTCTCTCTCTCTCTCTCTCTCTCTCTCTCTCTTTATATATAGCATGAAATTAAGTTAAAATTTTAAATGATCCTCGTGAACAAAAGAGAGTTCGAGACGAGGGTATTTTAGTAACTTGACTTTTACAGGGATATTTTCATCATTAATTATATGCTGTCCACAGAAGTGAGTATATATAAACCCTCAATAAAAATACAGGAGAATTTTGTAAGAGCAATTCTAGTTCAAATTTTGTCTAAATAATTTAACTTTTATCATTATTAATAATGTGAGAGAAAGGGGTATTTTAGTAATTTGGCTTTGTCATGTGCCCATGTGGTTAGGAACCAACATAAAATAAAATATTTGTGCATGTTGCATGCTCTACATTGTGTGTTTTGGACTTATGGCAACACCAAACTATTGCTATAAAAAATTTCAAATTAATATCAAACAAATTTTTTAAAAAAAACTAATTTAAACCAAATCAAAACATCCATTTAAATTGGGACTCTCTCATACATGAGTAGAGCTTAATTTATGGGTTTGGAGCAGTTCCAGTGTCATTGTCTTTGGGGGAAAAAGTTTCATTAATTTGGATCCAAAATTTTCTTTTTTATTTCCTTGTTCCTCCACCAACCCCAACAATTAGGGATCAGTCCCAACTCCCAATCCTACTCTTTAACTAAGACCACAATCACATCAATAACCTGCTGCTCACTCTACCTTCTTTTGCTACTCCCACTAGTGGCAGCTCACACTCCTAGTCCAGTAGTCCTAGGTCATGTTTATATTAGCTGGAGAGCAAAGAGAAATGGTATAATAAATAGTGTCTGTTTCGCTTAGCTTCTAATCTTACTTTTAGTTGAAATTATATGTAAGCTTCTGTTGTTGCAGAAAGCAGGAATGAGATTTTGAGATTTCAAAGCTTTTACTTCTGCTGCAGTGAGCTATTGGAGGATATTATGTAGTTAATACTTCAATGAATAGCACTGCGCCCTACAACAGGAGTAAAAAGGCCCTTATTCTAGATGCCATTATTTTGCTTTATTGAATTTAGGGCTAAGTTTGGTCGATTACAATTTAAGTACTCCATTTGAAATAATTTAAAAAATGTATATACTAGTAGAGTATTAATGAATGAAACATGGGGAAGAGATTTAAAAAAAAAAAACATGAGAAGATAAAGTATACATAGAATTCCTAGTTTGAAAAATCTCAAATTCACCGACCGTACCTAGTGCAGTTTTTGCTGAGTGCTTGATGGCTGGTATAAGAAAAATAGAGTTCATTATAGGTATGAAAAAGAGTTTCATGCTTAATTTTGACAGTTTTAGGCATGAGTTGACATGTATGTAAAGAGGAATTAATTGCCTCCCAAAACCAAGAGGAGTTAGTGATTGCCCACTATATGAAAGTCATAAGGCCATTTAAATAAGATGACTAGAGTTGGCATTGACTCTCTCCCTACTCCCACTCTACTCAACCAAATTAAAGATAAAAAACCAAAAGAAGAAACAAAGGGAAATGGAATTGGTTGAAGTTGTTGTGTGGGTAGTATCTGGTTACAAAGAAATTTAGCTGGATTTTAGGTGCCAACATTATGTTGTGTTATAATAGTAAATAAATTATATCTTGATTTCATTAGCTAATTAGACCATAATACTAAGACAACATCCCAACAGAAAAGTGAGTTAAATGATTCAGAACAACATTTGCAAAAAAAAACAAGATATATCATATATGATTCAGATTTGAATCTGTTAAATGTAAAAAACGTAAAAATACTCTTCTCTACAAGCTTAAGTTTTTGAAGAATAACAGTTGTTTCACATAATTTAACATGATATTAGAATAGGAGGTTCTGAGTTCGAATCATGCCAGACGTGAAAGAGAGTGTTAAATAGAAAAATATAAATATATCATTCTTTATAAACTTAAGCTTTTAAAAAATAATTGTTGTTTTACGTAATTTAATAGAGTCTTCGTGACGCTACTTGCTAGTGTGGTAGTGGCTAGCTCTTTGCAGGAGCAAATTAATCCTCTTGCAAATCAAAAGAATGAATTAATTTGCTTTATAAACCAACCAAACTAATCTAACCTCACCAAATCTTTTTCTTAAACCTATATTGGCATTTAGATTGAAATAATTGCGATTTGGTTTTATGCCAGGGGTTTTAAGAAATTAAGTCTACAACAAAATGGTAAAATCTTCAGAGTGTCTCCAAATTAATGTTTCTACTATTACTAATTAGGCTGAGACTAAATCGTAATTACGTGAATCCAAACACCTCCTAATTAATTCTCATATTATTAATTAGTACTCCTTCACCTTATCTCTTTCTATACCTCCTTTTATTTTTTTTTAATCGCTCCACACATGCCTCAATCGTGCTCTTTTTATTTTTTATTTTTTATTTTTTATTTTTTATTTATTTTTTATTTTTTATTGCTAGTTCAACCTCTTTATTTGTGGGTTTCCTCATTTTGGGCCGAGCCAGCTCCTTCCTTAACCAACCTCACACCACTCCATATTATAAAGTTTGCGTAACGATTCAATTCATATATGTATATATGCCATCAACTCACTCTTTTTAATAAAAAATATTCTAAAATTAAAAAAATGAGATAATTTAATAATGAAAAAATATACAAAATACAAAATAAAGAAAATACAACCCCTCCTTATATATCTCTCCTATTAATTAATCCCCACGTAATTTCCCCTTATCCATTCCCTATTTATGCTTTGGAGCCATTTATAGAGAGAGAGTGAGAGAGAGTGCTTGTAAACGTAGGCATTGGTGGACTAATTCACAGCTTACTCTTCACAAGAGGAAAAAGCCATCCTTTGACCTCTCTCTCTCTCTCTCTCTCTCTCTCTCTATTTATCTCCATAAAATTATATAATAAATTAAGATTCTTCCACATATACACACATATATAACAAATATTATTGTTTCCATTCCTTCCACTCCATCCACTCTCTCCTCTCATCACACACTCTCTCTCTCTCTCTCTCAACATCTCTAGTGTTGTTCTCTTCTTGTTCTTCATGGGCACCCGAGAAGAAGAAGCCATGGATTGTAGCACTACCAATTACAAAGACGCGAACGGCGCGTTCGACTACGAATTCACTGCGGTTGCGGTGGCGGTTACGAAGGGCAAGCGAACCAAACGCCAGAGGATCCATCCCCCACCCCCTCCTCAAGTGCCAACTGCTGCAGTTGAGCCTGACTCCTCCTCCTCCTCCTCGTCAGACTCGTCTGCTGCTGCTGCTGCAGCTGACGAGGAGGAGGATGAGCTAGACATGGCCAACTGCCTCATCCTCCTCGCGCAAGGCCGCCGTGCCCAGCGCTCCGAGCCCGACCGGGGCCCCACTCGGTGCGACGTCTACAAGTGCAGGACCTGCGACAAGCGCTTTCCCTCGTTCCAAGCCCTCGGCGGCCACCGCGCCAGCCACAAGAAGCCGAAGCCTTCCCTGCCGCCTGCAGCCGACGATGATATCCTGCGACGAGTAAGTGTAGATTCTTGTTCCTCTAAACCGACGACCGCCGCCGCAGAAAACAACAACAACAACAACAATTCGAGGGTGCACGAGTGCGCGATATGCGGGTCGGAGTTCAACTCGGGGCAGGCGCTCGGCGGGCACATGAGGAAGCACCGGCCGCTGGCGGTCGTTCCTGCCGCGGCGGGGCCGGCGGCGCCACCAGCGGAAGAAGCAAAGAATAAGGAGAGAATTCTTCTATCTTTGGATCTCAACCTCCCCGCGCCCGCCGACGACGACGACGGCGGCAGCAAAGAGCTCCAGAGGCCGCCGCCTTTCGGATTGTCGAACAACCCGCCGCCGATGATCTTCTCGGCCTCCTTGGTGGGTTGCCACTACTGAATGAATTCATTGTTTCGACTTTTTACTTATTTTAGGTCAAAAAAACGTACGCAACTTATCAGAACAAATTTTAATTTTACTATCCAATCTTTCAATTTGGATAGTAAAATCTAAATTTCGAAAGATTGTGCAGTTAAATCAAAATGATCCATATATAATTCAGATAATAACTGTACGTTTTTATCTTTATTTTATTACAATAAGTTATCTCTTTTTCTAGTTATTGCGTGTGTATGTGTTTATAAAGGGTTGGGAACCAAATGGAGAGAAGTGTATGTAAATTAGTTTTGATATACTTGTGTTACTTTAATTTGCAATTAGCATTAGATTCTTTATACTCTTTCCATGGTATATATTAACCCTTTATGAATCCTAAGTAGTTTAGTTTGGGATGTTCAATTGCTTCTTTGGTGAAAAGGAGAGGAGCCTCCGCGTTCACGTAAAGGGAGTGATCTCTCTCTCTCTCTCTCTCTCTCTCTCTCTCTCTCTCTCTCTCTCTCTCTCTCTCTCTCTCTCTCTCTCTCTCTCTCTCTCTCTCTATATCTAGAGAGAGAGAGAGATAGAGAGAGAGAGATAGAGAGATAGAGAGGTAGATAAGTTTGGTTACTCTACCACCAAGAAAAGGGCAAGGGATTAGGTTCCTCCCCTCCCATGAGTTTGTTTCGTTTTTAAGACACTAACACTTGCCAAGTGATATTGGACAACTAGGCAAAGTTGGTAACTGCTACTTTTAGACCCCATAAAGTCTATTGAGAAATTGATGCGAGAAATATTTCGAAATTATAGTTAATGAATCAAGTTTTAAATTTTTAGTATCAATTCTGAAAAATTAAACCACAAACAAGTTCTTTGATTCTATTTCAGAAGAGATCCTGCTACTCCTTCAAAGTGTCAATGATGCATTAAAACAGTATGTAAACGTGAACCGATTTATATATAACATATGAAGTATGCTACTATACTATCGATAGTATCAAGCGCTTGGTGCTATCGAGTTGTCAGCTTTTGGATAAAGTAATAATATGCGGTTAGGATGATAATGGCCTCCTAGGGTTGAGTGGGCGGTTGGTTGAATAGTATGATTTAACGGATAGAAATGATCAAAGGGGTGATATAACGGCGAAAAACTCGATAACATCAAGCGCTTGGTGCTATCGATTGTATAGTAGCCAGACTCATAACATATGTATATAATTGTCAATATATCAGCGGTTTTTAGCAACTGTACTACACTCCTCACTTTGTTCTCTATAATAGGAATAAGGATACATCCCAATCTCTCTCTCTTACTTGGTTGATCTCATGTCCAACCAATATCTAGGGCCAAAGAGTTCTAGAAGTGTAAGATTTGGCCACTTCATTGCATTATTCTCCAAAATACCTTTTTTTTTCTCTTTCTCTCTCTCTCTCTGTTATACACTGCTTTATATATACTCTTAACAACCAAGGAAGCTATAGATGAACTGTCTCCATTAATTAATTAATTAATAAATCATTATACCTGGACATATCTTTAGACCTTGCAAAAAAGAAAACTTCATTAATTGTCATGACCAAAACAAAGGCTCCATTATTTAATAAATCATTAATAATATATTTATTAATTAAGTTGTGGATATTCACACACACACACACACACACATATATATAGCTGTTCCAATTAGCTTAAGCCAATTGATATTACATATTATGTCATCTGTTTAATGTATAACCAAGTTGGTGGCTTAAGCTTGTACGCTTATTAATTAATGTAAGCTTAATTTGTGAGTGTTAATTAGATGCACGTTGTGGGAGTGAGATAATGGTGTGTTTGACATTGCCACATGGGAGTTGGGAGCCTCATTATTGTTATTATTATTATTTTTTAATGTATCAACTCCCACTACTCCTATATATCATTGAGAGCATGTTTTGTGTCTATGCACTAGATATTAATATACTTTATTATAAGGGAAATTAATTGTGCCACTACTCCATGAAACTTAATTTTCACTAATATTTTGGTCCTCAAACTTTTAAATTGCACGGTCATAATTCGAAAGTTTAAGAGTGTACTTTTAGTAGTAATTGATTTAGTTTTGTCAATAATTTTCATCAGAAGAGTTTAAATTATTGTTTGCACCTACTGGGTCTGGAGATCTGTACACCATGCATTAATTCTTCGATTGTTGATCTCATTTCATATTTCAATTTTTTTTTTTGGAGTTGTACTAATTCAAAAAGTGGGCTATTACTTTCTACTTATTAACTTTCTCCATTTAGAAATTGAGTTATTTGGAACGAGAAAGTACGAAACAACGTCAAGTAAAACAGATGTAAGGATAACTTATTTTTCCTAGCATAAGATTTGTGCTGAATATAAAATATAAAAATACTGACATAATAGTTAAGCTTTAATAATTTTCTTTAAATTTAAGTTCACGAATTGGATCAGGCGTTTATTATAAATTAATTTCATTTGCATTATTGTTTGAATTTCTAACAATTATTTACCTACCTTAATATGTGTATAGAATAAGCTTATTAAGCTTGTAGAGTGTTTAGCACTCCTACGAAATTAAAGTGAGCTTCACTTGCGCTATCATTAAAGTCAAGATCTTATTTAATTGAATTAAATTATTTACAAAAGTCGTTTGCGTTACAACTATAAAAAGACCCCTTCAAATACCATCAGGGTTTTTTTTTTTTTTTTTTTTCCTTCTTTTTGGCTCTTTACTTAGAATTAAAGGTAAAAATGTATGGAGACACCCCTTAACTATAGCACATTTTGAGACGAACCCTCAATTTTGCTCCCCTTTAACTTTATATTATTCTCTGAAATTCAACGACTTAGCTAAAAAAAAATTAAAAATTTAATCACATTCATCATTGACTCTATAACAATAAAATAGATCAATTAAAATTTTAACTTAATTAATAAGAACAATTCAAATCAAAAGAGTTAGAAGTTAAAGAAGTATTAATAATATATATATATATATATATATATATATATATATATATATATATATAGTTGAGCTAGAATACTATCGATAGCAAACGGGCACTTTTGCCACCCATTTATTTTCGATGATGGAGCTTCTAAATCGACGATCGGCACCGTTGAACATGATCTAGAGTATTTAAAGTATCTAGAAATCAAATTTCATACTTTTTCGATATTATTTTCTTGTCCATCGATCAAGTGGACACAAAAATGAATAGTTGAAAATAAATATTCTTTAAAAAGTGATGATAGGAGTTTTGCAATCAAGATCTTGTTTTAAATAGTTTAAAAAAATTTCTAACAAAAATTCAATTGATTTGGATACCTTTACACCGTTAAACAAGAAAACGTCTCATATCGACCATTAAAATTACAAAATTTGAAACTCTTTGATCATTAGGCTAATAATGTCGAAAAAGCATGAAATTTAATTTCTAAATACTTTAAATGCTCTAGATCATATTCAACGGTGCCGATCGTCGATTTAGAAGCTCCATCATCGAAAATAAACGGGTGGCAAAAGTGCCCGTTTGCTAACGATAGTATTCTAGCTCAACTCTATATATATATATATATATGTTAGCTACCTATTTCAAATTTGTGTATAGTTGAGAGCTACTGCTTCGTTCATTTTAAAAAAAAAATGAACTTAACTGAAAATACGAACCAAGTAAGGAGTTATTTGGTTTCACGTAGTTGCAACTGCACTATAATTGTAACTGTATGTAAATTCAAATCTGTCATTTAGTTTCTTGCATTGGAATCCAACTACAGTAATTAGAATTGCACAAGCAAATAGGCTCAAATGTAGTAGTTGGAACTTGGAACTACATCCAAATTAACCATTTTTTTAATTGTAAAAGTTGGAGAGAGTAATATTAAACAAAGATAAATTTTACCTTCCTAATAATCTCATCATCGCATATATAAAATGATAAAATTTTATAAATACACTTGTCAACCGCACATAATTAAACAAAATATTTATAGTTAATGTATTTTCTAATACATCAAATCAAGTAATATATGTATATATTTACACTCAATGAAATAGCTCGTAAGCTTCCAACTTAAGACTTCGATTACTAATCATCAAGTCTTTTGCTGCACTAGCGATGATTGATTCTGGATACATTGGATGAAAGCAAATGTATGACATCACCGCAAGCCATTGCCGACTTTCTAATTTATGGTGCAGGCGTAATTCGGAAACAAGTGGCTTTGAGATTTGCGGTGTTTATGTGGCGGATGACGAATGAGATGGTATAATTCGGAAATTAGGGTTTCGAGTAGGGTGGCAATCCAGCTCGCTGTTCGCGAATCAGTTCGTGTTCGGCTCGAAATGAGCTCGAGATCAACTCGCTCGTTTAGTAAACGAGCCGAACACGAGCTGAACTTTTCAGCTCGTTTAATAAACGAGCCGAACACGAGCTGGGATCAACTCGCTCGTGTTCCGCTCGATAACAGCTCGAATATATATATATATATTTAATATTTATATTATTTATATAATATATATATATATATATAATTATATATAAATATAATTTTTTTTATTTGATTTTTAATCAATCTAAATTAAAGCCCAACTCAAATATAAAAAATCAATTTATACGTAAAGTTTCAACCATTAGATCAAAGTCTAATGGATAAGATCTCATAAATTTATTTTATATATATATATATCCTTTCTAATTATTTTAACTTATTGTTTTTGAGTCAGCTCGTGTTCGGCTCGTTAATAAACGAGCCGAACACGAGTCGAATTTTTTGGCTCGATACTTAAACGAGCCAGCTCGTGTTCGGCTCGTTTATGAAACGAGTCGAACACGAGCCGACCCCAGCTCGCTCGTGTTCGGCTCGTCGAGCATGTTTGTTTTGTCGAGGTCAGAAGAGGAGGAGGCTGCACGATTTCGGTTGTAGGCTTGATCTCGACTTCACTGCGATAGGAGACGAAGTTGCACTTCGACATCATACACGAAGTTAGGATTGGTACTTACAGATCGTACGCTTTCAATTACTTTCGGTGTTCGATCTCTGAGTTTGTCAGTCTTCTTTAAACGTCCACACTCTCGATCGGATAAGATGAAGTCAAATTTTTGACCTCTTAGTTGTCATTTCTTTATATTACTAGGTTTAAATTTGTAGTTTGAGACAAATATAACTTATCAGACCAGGTTAAAGTTAAAAAATTTGACAAATTTGACTCCATACCAATATAGTATATAGTCAAAAATTTTAGAAATGATGTGGTTTCTTATTTTCCAAAATTCTAATTCACAATTTTATTTTTTTTAATTCTTTTTATTTAAATTTAAATTAAGCAAATGGAAAATAATTTATTTTCCTGGGAGTTTTTGGCGCGCTTCTCCCGAAAAGGGCGCGTATTAGCTTCGTCTCTCTCCACCTAAAACCCTAGGCGCGTTCGCGAGAGGATTTTTAGGGCGAATCGAAGAGGAAGACGACGACGACGACGAAGATGAAGAGGCGATCGGCCGTGGGCGACGACGACGACGACCCCCTCGACTTCGAGGAGGAGGATGCGCTCCTCAACACCACCCCTCGCGTCGCCTCCAAGAGGTTTGAAACCCTAATCACCTTCTTTTTCTCTGCCCCCTTTTGTGCTTAATCCCTCGGAGTAGTATCGTCAGATGGAATTAATTTGCGGAAAGAACGCTTAATTGATTAGTTTTTTGGATTTTGAGAGTGATTTGAGGGGTGCCCGCGTTTTATTTGGGGTTTTTAAGGGTTGCTATTCGGTGAAAATTTCATCTTTTTCGCCTCTTTTTTGTTTGCGGAAAGAACGTTTAATTGATTAAGTTTTTGGACTTTTAGATCGACTTGAGTGGTGCCCTCGTTTTATGTTTGGGACTTTAAAGGGTTGCCATTTGGTAAAAATTTCATCTTTTTTGGCTTCTTTTTGCCTCCTCTTTTGTTTCTAAATTTCAAAGTCATGAGACGGATTTGAATTTCTCATCAAAAAAACAAAAAAGAGGAAACAGAAAAGATGGATTTGAATGTTACCCACATTTTATGCAGGGTTTTAAAGTGTTTCTATTTGATCAAAACTCGATCTATTTGCTTCTTTTGTTTCCCCACTTTTCGTTCTCATGATGAAATTAGTTTGGGAAAAGAACTTTAGAGATGGAGTATATGGGGTTTTAAAAGGTTGCCATTTGGTCAAAATTTCAAATTTTTTTTTTTCCTTCTCTTCTTTCCCCTATCATTTTCATCTCTTAATGGGATTCGCTTGAGAATTAGTTTCTAAACTTTTCGCTAATTTGAATGTTATGAGCATTCTATATGATGTTTAAAGAGTTGCTATTTGGTCAAAATTTCATTTTTCTTGGTTTCCATTGTCTCCCCTTTCTTTTATACCTGTGGAAGTTGTTTTGGATGGATTTAATTTGAGAAAATAAGTTCTAATTCTATTGACAGTTCGAATTTTGATATAGGTTAGGAGCGACTCACAATTTATATGGGGTTTTTAAGGGATTTCAGATGCAATGCGCTTGGGAATTTTTTTTTTTCTAAACTTTCAAGTTTTTGCTACTTTGTTAAAAATCCCGATGTATGTTGAAGCAAAATAGTGATAACATTAAAGCATTTTAAAATTTTGGCAATATTTGGTACCCTACTGGTGGTAAAAAATGCTCAAAATTGTGTATTTAGTGTTCAACAGGGTTGCTTTCGTATTGTCATTTTGTAATTTTCTTTTTTTCCTTTTATCTTTTACAGGAGAAAGGCTATTGGTTTGGATGATCTTCTTTCTGAAGTTTACAAGGAGAAAAGTAAACTTGTGAATTGTAACTCTACGCGGTCAAATGCACCCGAAGGCTATAATTCGGACGAAGATGATAAAAAGACGCAAGAAAACGAGATCACTTTCTGCAAGTTTGTTGACGACTGCGAGAAACAAGCGAGTACATTAAAACTTATTTTCTCGTTAAGTTAATCTATTAGTTTCTGCACAATTTGTTATGCCCTCTGTATACCTGTAGGTGAATGAGATAGGTTCTGAAGATGAAACTCCGGAATGGGGTCAGAAAGTTTTTGGATTACAGGTGCGTAAGACCCTAAAATTATGGTTTAATTCTCTAATGATGTTTGTTTTATAATTATTGTTATTTTCAGCTTATTTTGCGACTGCTTGGTTATTTACTGTGATGTGTTACAGAAATCTCCAACGTCGTTGGAGCATACAGGGCTTGAAAATTGTCAACTTATACAGTCTTTTACAAAAAATAGTCTCGCTCAAATTTTGGGTGTGAATGCTGAACAAGGTACGAAATAACACTACTAGCCTAATCTATAATGCTTTTAGGGATTTATTTTATTTTTCAGGTTTTTTCATTGCTTTGTTGGTTAGGATTTTGGAGGCCTACCTGCCTTGTACATATACGCATCCTTTTGCATGCGCTCTTGTGATTGATATTATTGCTTCATGTTAGGTGATGCAAATAATAGCGTGATATTTGCTTTTTATGTGTATTAAGTGGCCTTTATTGAAATCTAATGTGCTTCCTGAGGTATGCCCTATATATTTCCTTTTTCTCCTTTCATCTGTGTAATTGTTCTTACCTTCTGTAACCCTTGTTTGTTTTCTCAAGAATCCAACAATCCTTTATTTTTGTGCTCATTCACATTTAGATGAGTCATGAGATTATTCCCTCTGTTAGAAAGCGCCGAATCGCTTTCTGTAAATACAATATGATTTTCTGGTAGTTACGTAGCCATCCTTTGATCTGTAATGATGTCATTTCTTATTCTTCTTTTAAAATTGAGCAAAAGTTTTGAATGTGAATTTTCTTTAACTACTTCAATTCCAATCATGCTGGTGTAGGAGAGACCTTTCTGAAAGGCTTGTTGATGAATGGATGGCTTTCGAAATTAGCCTTAAGAAGCGGTCTTGTCGAAGAATCTATTGCGCGTTGGTCATTTCACACATGTCAGTCTTTCTATTTGTTAACTTTTCGACATCTTCTCTGTTTATTAAGATTATATTATTTTATCATATTCTTATCGTTTTTTGGCTATCAGTGTTATACTCTTTGAATGAGGAGTTGCAGGTTTCTGCATGTGATTTTTGGTGTTGCATTCTTCAATCCAGAGACGAGGTATTATTATTTAATTGAGATACTTACGTGCATGCCCTTGCAAACTATCTGTTTACATATATACCCTTGAAAAGTGTGAAAATTTGGCCCTTCAAAAACTAAGAAAAATCTTACCTATATGCCCTTGTACTTGCAAGTGCCCCTTGAAGAAGCTTCTTATACTGCAAAACCAATTTATAAGCGTATTTTGTGAGAAACTGCACTTACAGGGTATACATGTAAGTCTTGGTTTTGCAGGGGTATGTATGTAATTTGATGAATTCTCAATATATATATATATGTAAAAGCTCTGATTTTTATTTCTGTATCCTGTTTATTTTCATGTTCTATTGAAGTTTCTTTTTCATCTGCAGGCTAATCAACCATTGGTAAGACTTGGATGGTATCCTAGCTATTCCACTGTAAAGGATGCTCTATTAAACTATGGTTATCTATTTGATACCACTAGTAATTGCTCTTCAACTTCTGAAGCTTCCTCTGCAGGTTAGTTATTTCAATTTCGAGGTTATCCGATCATGATTGTCTTTTTCTCTCTTTCATCTAGCTTTTCCTTTTTGTCATTTTATTTTTTTTCTTGTCTAGCATAAGCTCCTCAATTATTTGGATGCTTTTTTGTCATTATTCAACATTTTGTAGTCGGTTAATATGGTGTGCGCTTCTGCTTGACATATCCAGATTCTGAATGTGAAGGGCCACCCGCAAACATTCTTTCATGGATAAGAGTTTTATCTGCATGTTTTCAAATCAGGTAATTCCAGATAACAAGTTGATGTGTTCGTAGTCAATATAATTTTGACTAGACATGCGGTAAACGCCATCTTCTAAATGATGAAAACGTTGTGGGTATTGTTAGGTTACTACTTATTCAATCCTATATCTGTTAAATTTGACTAATTTGTGAATATTGTTTTGTGCGACAGAAATGGCCGGCCTATTTTTAGTACTTCTGAAGTAGAGGAGTTTCTCATCATAGTTATTTGCCTGTTTCTGGACCGGAAGCTTCTAGGCACTACATCCATATTGAGCGAGTGCTTGCAATCAATTATCGGTTTCTTTAGTGACAGCCAATGGGATGAGAGCCGTGTGAAAGTTGCAGAGTCTATTGCTCACAGGTAACAATTGAAACAGTATTTACTTCAGAGTTACTGAGCTTTGTTTATTTATTGTAATTCAGAATATCTTACGGTGTGTAGAATCAGGTGTAAGTGCTCATTATCCTTCACAATTTGAATACACAACTAGATAAATTTTGCGCATGTGAGATGGGTTGAATTGAGTTCTGAAGTTTGATCATGATTTATTTCAATTTTCGTCCTCAGAGTTTCAAACTTAACAATTGAAGTGTCTCGTGCTAATTTTTAAACCTTATGTTAACCTACCATTGGAAAAAAGTCTATGTCAATATTATGTTTGAGTTCAATTTTCATGGAAGGACTTAATTGTTACGCAGGGAAAACTTCGGAGGCTAAATTAGTATATTTGAATCTTAGACAGTGTAATTGAAATTGGGATCAAACTTCGGTAGTTCAATTGCCGTGAGGTTATTATTTGGCTACAAAACTTGAACAGAAATCATAGTAGCAGCTAGTTTTGAATTAAAGTAGACTCTGTAGCATTTGTTGTAAAATTTTGCTTGTCTTGTTAGGTGCTTTGCTTAGATTAGTCTTGTACAATATGCGAGGCATAGTAGCAGTCTGGAGGATCCACCTACTTTTTTCTTCAATTCTCGATGCAGCCGTTGCATAACTGCAACAGCTCCTCATAATTTCCTCAATAGCAAATCCTTTGCTAGAATAGACCCTAAAACCTGCTGTAATGATTTTCTGCCCCAACCTTTATGTGGTTTTTTCACTGATTGACTGATATAAATTGTTTGTTCTACTATTAACTGCAGAGTTCCAAAGGACCTTAATTGCTTACGAATAGTCGAATGCATTTCCGGGCTTGATAATCGCAATAAGCATCTAAGAAGTCAATTGGCCCTTCAAATACTTAGGATAAGCTTTGATAGGAAGGTTTGGTTTAATAATCCTTCTCTAATGTGAATTTGCTTTTGCTCTTTACAATTTTAGGGTTTACTTCAAACAACATTTATTCGCTTGTGGTGTATAAACTTCTTGGTGGATGCTGCGTAGTTTATAGTGTTTTACAATACAAGCTATGTTAAGTGATACTCATTTCCCTTTTTAGGTAACTAATGCTAAAGAAGCTTTGGAAATGCTCAAATTAGTGAATGTTAAGAACAAGGATTGCAATTTCTTCAAGCTATACATCTACTTAGTCTTAGTGGAGAATATGCTACTGTTTGATCATCATCCATCTGAGGAAAAATCTCTAATTATTGACTTGTGGAGTAAGTATCTTCGAAATTGCTCGACCCAAATTACTAGCACGGACTTGCGATCCTACGCGTCAAAGGTGTGAAAATGATCTCATTTTCCTTTTTCATCTGATTAACTGTTTCTTTTTTGCTTATTTCCACTCTTTAAACTCTCCTTTTCGATCTTTAGGTCCGCAATAAAGCTTCGTATCTTCTCCAGAACATGATCCTAAAGAATTGTGAGTAGCATCTAAACAATAGGTTGGAAGTAGAATTTTTGTTTATTTTTGCCTATGTAAGCAAAAGATGAGATCTTTTGCATACTGTGATCCCATTAAAATGTACATATTGCTTGGTATGTTCTTCTCATGGTTTTGCATTCAAAATTGTTCCCGTGTTATGTTTTGTTATCATTTTTTGGATGGTCGAAGGAGATCTGCGAAGAACATTCCAAAAATTAAATAGAATTTTGATTTGCTCCAGATCATTCTCATCCGATCATTCTCATCCGATCATTCTCATCCGATCTTTCGCTACGGGTCCGATCTTTCTCTCTCTTGTTATAATCAACATGTTTTCTCTGAGAATGAATAAACCGTAAGATGTTTACCCTTATTGTTTAGTGCATCAGTAACATTATCACTCATTATGTCTCTTTTAGAGATAAAACTCCACTAGTTAAAATGCCACAAAACAATTCAGAAATATGATTTAAAATCCCATAGAAGCTTCAGAGTCCATACGATCATCAATTTTATTACTGTGACAATAAATGCAACATAACCGAGCATTGGATCGAAGGGGGAAAAAGAACAAGTTCCAAAACTAAGCCTAACATCCTGCAAATGAATAACAGGACTACAATTTCAATTTATCAAAATGCAACCATCTACAAAGATAAATAACATATTCACTTACCACACCTCAAGTGTTTTTTATTTTTTTAGATTCAATTTATAACAATGTTCGACTCTGCTCATGCAACATCCGACATTTGATCAAGTTCCACAGAGAACAGCAAATATAGTTTGCAACATGAGCAAGAAAAATGAAAAAATAAATGTTAGATAGAGGTAAAAGCAGTTTATTACTTTGCAACGAGAGCGACAGAGCTCAATCTAATTCTAATGCTATTCACCTGATAATTGAAATTTTATCCTCGAACTAAACGGGCAAGTTGCCTCATCCATTTGTTCACTTCCTCTTCTGTCGATAAAAGGAATTGAAAATACCCTTTCTCTTTCACTTTGGAGTACTCTTTATTACTGGTACTACATCCGCGCAGAAAGAGTGCGCAAATCCCCTTACACTACGACATTTTCCTATCAAAAAGCCAAAATATATGATCACCTCTTACAAGCTAGAGCCGTGCATTCCTTGCAATCGACTGGAGGTGGAGGTGAAGGCGTTGAACTATCAGCGACAGTTACTTTAAGCATTTGGCGATTCCCATCATTTGAAGGTACATCGAGGATAGCATCCATTAGCAGTATATCCCATTGGCGGTGTTGTAAAAATGAGAACCAAGTGTCATCTGTTTTATAGATGTGTACAAAATGTCAGGATCAATGTAGAAAATTAATTTAAATTGTATGTAGTTTCGAGTTTAAGGAATTCTGGTACTTTCAAGTTCTGGCGCAATCTTCTACAATCAAGCAATGAGATCTTAATGTTTTTTTTTTTTTAAAAAAGCAAAATATGAAGTTCAAAAACCAGTCCTGGAGGTGTACGTATGTTTTCGCAAACAAGTTTTGACCTAGTATGAGATGTCAATTTGTCAAATAGATCCAAATAACAGAGAATCAATCACATGTTACCTAACTGAATGCAATTTTAACAAAAATGAAGCTTATATAGTAATGCCTAAATGTATGATTTCAAGAAAAACAAATATCAATAGCACCAACTTGCGTATGGATGAACGGATAAGTCAAGCATGTATAGTAATATGGACAAACCTCCAGATCGAACAGCCTTCAATTTGAAAATTCCAGTTCCTTGTGGGCCAGACACGGGAAACGTGCAAGAAATGGAATGACTCCTAGGATTTACAGCTAGAGAAGCATTATACCAGGGACCTCTTACGATCGGCTCACCAATAGCTTGCACTATTTGCTGATTCTGACTCGCCTTTTCTATTGCCTGGCTGAAACCAGTTCATTTACAAAATTAGCAACATAGAGACAAAAATGGGTTTGTTACAACTTCAAATGTTGAAATCCGACCTTTACGTAAATTTTGTCTCTGTATTTTCAACCGTAACAATTTAGTCATTGAAGTTTGTTCTGTGCAATAATGAACATTACTAGGATAACACATGAACACTATCTTTAGGTTTTTCTTTGTGGAAGTTGAAACATCTAAGAACAGGATTGAAATCTCGGTCAAACTTCAAGGATGAATGAAATCTGCGTCAAACCTAAGAGATCAAATTGAATTTCTGTGCATGAAACTGAAATCAGAGTTAAAGTTCAAGGACTAAATTGTTGAAACTCTTCAGGTAGTAAATTTGTTATCTGAGTCACACCTCAGGTAGTAAATTTGTTAGTAACCCTAAAAACCAAAAAAAAAAGAAAAAAACTTGCAATAAGAACCTAAAATATTTCCCATCACATATTGCATGCATTAAAATGGGATTAAAACATGGTAAACCAAAAAGAATACAGGCTAAATATATACTAGAGGAAAATTTGCTTCACAAGCTGCATTTGAGATCTTTAGTAGGCTCAGATACATGCTAAAGAAAATGGAAAACAAAGTCTAATTCTTAAAACCCATGTTTGCTATGCAATGACATTCTCAATCATATTTGCTACTTAAACTCTTTTTGCTATTTAGTAATTTTCAATGCCAATTTACTAGCCCCAAACAAAAAAAAAAATTATCTCAATGCCAATTGCCAAAGAACCACAAAATTTTATTTCTCCATTTTAAGGTATTATTACTTTGTTTAAAGTGAATTACGAATTCTTTTCATCACTTTGTTCAAACTGATTTATGGGTCTCACTACGGACTCATATTTATCCTACCCTTCAATCACAATTGCGCATAAATATCCACTTAAAGCAAAGAACCAACTGGAAAAAAAATAAGAGAGAGATAAACCCTAAAAGAAAGAAACAAAGATTAATTACCACATTGCTGTAATAAGAAAGATACAATTTAAACTGTTATAAACCCCATCAATTGATACAAAATGAAATTTAGGTGCTGTGTCCACTCTAATTCACAAAATTATTCGAAACTACTAATCAAAATCTAGTTGGAAAAAGAAAAAAAATTGCGACTTTTACACCCTAACTCACAAGCAAGCTCATCCCAAACATACGGACCAAGATCCAATCTTTTCAATCACAAATACCCATAAATCTCCGATTAAATATATCCAATTAGACAAAACCAATTGTTATTCTGCAATACAAAACTAGTTGCTATTTCTAGCCTAATTCACAAAGTTATTCCAATAACTACTCACCGTGATCGAACCTTTCACTTCAATTACCCATAAAATCTCCGATTAAACCAAAAAATCACTTGGGTAAATCTCGGATCAAACCAAAACCCAATTGAGAGAGAGAGAGAGAGAGAGAGAGAGAGAGAGAGAGAGAGAGAGAGAGAGAGAGGAGGGATTGGATGGGGGTAATCACCTGCTGCAGCTGAGGAAGAGGGCGAGATCGTTCATGGCGCTGAGGGCGACGGCCCCCGTGATGCCGAGCAAGGCGACGGGCGCCGCGCGGCGCGCCCACGAGCCCCTCTTCGTGTCGCCGCCCCTCGCAGGCTCCTCCGCCGCCGCGGCGGAAGCGGCGGCGGAGGAGGAGGAGGAGTAGGAGGTGGCGGCGCCGCCGTGGGGTGAAGCGATTCGCTTGGAGAAGACGAAGGAAGAGAGCGGCGGCGCCGTCGTTCGACGCAGCATCGTTGGCTCGGCCTCGCACGAGAGAGGGCACGGCTTTGCTTGGGTTATTAACACTTAACAGGGGCGGGAATTGTACACCAAGACCTCCCTCAACTTTTGCACGTTTTCACATCGGTCCCCTCAACTTTTCTGAAAATAATTTTTAGATTTAGGCCCTCCGATCCGGACTACGCTTTTCTACATTTTTTTTTTCTTCCTTTTTAATCAAAATAAGCCATCAATCGAAATTTTTAGTAGAAACGCTAGCTTTTGCCCAAAGATTGTTTGTTTATTGCTTGTAGTATAAAGATCGGCACAAAAAATTAATCTAATAGTTTCTTTAAAATAAAAAAAAATTATACAGTATAAAAAATTAAAATCAAACCAAGAGAGAGTAGTACAACATAATATAGTATTTTAAAAAGTTGAGGGATTCTTTTTTGTGAATTTATTCGTAAGCTTCTAATAATACATAAATCCGATTAGTCAGCTATCAGACTCTCAATTTTTCAAAATGCTGTGGTAGGGATTCGAACTTCCGACCTTCTAACCTTGACGAGACAAACTATAGCTCGACAAAAAATTGATTCGAAAATAGTTTTAATAGTAGTATACACTTGCAATGTTTACAGCACAAACTATATATGGAAACTTCAAATTCTCTTCTGTTTTGATCTGTGGTACAAATTACAGCTTACACTACTTTAACAGTATAAAAAGAACATGCAGTAAAAGTACAATCCCCAAATACGTACAGATGCAATACATGTACTGTTACATGTACACCGCCAGTATAACAGCGGCTTTTCTCCTATCGGTTAGATGATCAAATGTACTGTATATACGTACATACGTATGCAGTAGGTAGGATCTACTATAAGAGTACGTGTCACAACGAGGAACGCAGCTGCAGGCCGCTGCAGCTGCCGGCGCCGCTGCCGCCGCTGCTGCCGGCGCGCGGTTGTTGAAACCACTCCCAATCCCTCTCTTGCGGCCTCTCGTCCTCCTGCTTAATTGTAGTGAGCAGTATTTCTATCTGTATACACCCAGAAAATGAAAGCAAGATATTAGACTAGCTAATTACTGATTTTTCTGCGAAAATAGGCCGTTTTCAAATAGATTCCCTCACTTTTCAAGTTTTGATTATTTTTTGTAAACTAAATTAAAGATTTAGAGTCAATGCCAACTTTCGGAAAGCGAATGGAGCAGTTAATTAATGCGAACGAAATCTCAATTTAGCTAAGAAAAACAACTCATTTAACCAAAACAATTAAAAGTTTGGAGGGCGCGCCAATCAAAGGAAATAAAATCAGGGGTCTAACATACATTTTAAGCTGTAATTAATGCTAAAAAAAATGAAGCTATGATTAATGGCTATGATTAATGGAGGATATATATATATATATATATATACGGACCATGGGATTATCATCACCAATGACCTTGACACCAACAGCTTCTCGATCAAGAACACATGCATGAAATCATACAATTTTAATTAGTTAATTATAACTATGATCTATATATGCCTATCTCATCTTAATCAAATTGAGATGCTGATTAATTACCAATCTTAGAAGTCCTGAAAGGTGATCTCCCCAGTGCTTCAGCGAGTCTGATAGCATGTTGCACGTCATCTACAAGTAGTAGATCGATCGAGTTATGTGTGTATATATATATACATGTACGTATACATATATGTATAGAGAGAGAGTATAGAGCTACAATATTTTTAAAAATAAACTAGGTATTTATTTTCGTTAAATATGATTTAAAATATTTGAACTTATTAGTGAAGGGATTTCGTGAAATTTCGACATCATTTGTTTAGTAATATTCGAGTGGTCTCAAAAAATATTTTTTAATGGCCGATAAAGGTGATTTTAAGACCCATTAATCACCAGGTCACTGCTATTGTCAAATCACAAACTTTGATTTCCATAATGTTCAAATAGTCTCAATCATATTTAGTAGTATCGATTATCAACTCAGATACCCTATATCATTAGAAATAATTAACTTAAAGTAATTATATTCCAGCTTCGCCGTATAAATATATATATATAGAGAGAGAGAGAGAGAACCCGAGCCAGATGCAGAAAGAATCAACAAGCGAGATTTTAAAAGAACATCCTGTGTAATTGACCAACAAAAGATTATGAATATACATATATAATAATAAGCATTAAATGAAATTATGATACAATTTCTTCTCTTTTTTTTTCAGCAAAATGTATGGATATGTTGTCTCCCTATTATCTGAATATTGCGAGTTGGGCCCTCTAATATATATTGCACTTTTAATCGTAGATATATCGTCATTTTTATTTTCTTTTAGTCGGAATGATCATTTTATCTCTATCATAATAAACATCTAATTAATTTCGACTTACATTGATATTATTCATGTAGCTAGGGACAACTTGCAACATGGAGATAATACATGGCATTGCAAATTAATATAATTGAGTAAAATATATATTAAACCAAATTATTATCATACCGCGATTTGGGGATGCACAGAAAATGGGGATACTCTCATTGTTCTGTCAACTGGGACCCGAATATTCGCTGGATATTCAATATTGTTCAGCGAGGGGTACGTTCGCCAATCTCTCTCGACAACTCCCGACATCAAAATGTAAATCTGCGATGATTGCACGTAAAATATATTACGACTATTACTGGACTGTTTCCTATCATCACATCAAACAGTAAGGAGAAACAACAAAAAAGGGGTGAAAATAGGTCATTTTGAAACGACTAGTGATTTTATTAAGTTTAAAGGATTTGAATAGAATATTTGCATATAAACTAAACTAGCCCAATTCACAATTTATAGCCAATATGTTGAGACATTTAATTTATTAAAATATTTAAACTTATAACTATACTTATATAAAATAATTTCAATAAAGCCAAAAATATGCATGTATACATACATACATAAGACAGCATCTAGTTGAGGAGGTCTCCACGTACACATTTTTTTACTTAAAAGAAAAAAAGTAAAAATATACTCTTAAATTCATAATTGTGAAAAAAAAGGAGATGTACATACCACAGGTTCATCAGCAGATGCCACGGAAACATCAACAGCTGCTCAATTCCCATGCACGTACACGTGCATTTGTATACATACATAATCATCAATTATATAATAATTAATCCACATTTATATTATATATATATGAAGATATTCATTAATTAAAATGAACTAAAATGAGAGAAACTTAAGGATTTCATACAAATCTTTTTTCCGTTATGAAATTTTTCTAGCCGCTCAGCGAAGCGGATCGCTGTAGAAACATCTGAAAAGGTCAAGAAAATTAATAAAGAATTAATTATCAAGTTGATTAAACATACAAAATTAAAGGACCGAGTTCGTTAATCCAAAATTTTCTATTAATTAACACACATATATATGTGAAGAAAAAGAGACAAATATCTCAATGTGTGACTCAAGAAGCGATTAATACTTCTTGCGTGTCTTAATTAATTAATTTGGATAATAATAAAGTATGTACAATAACATTTCAAAGATACAGCATGTTATTTAAAAAACAATGCACATTTGTACTAGGCTAGACCATTATCATGAAGACATAAAAATAAAAAGAAAAATCATATATATACATTAAATTAATTACTTCTTGCATGTCATAATTAATTTGGATGATAATAATGTATATAAAATTGCATTTACGAAAACCATATTTTTTAAAAAATATAAAAAAGAAAATCATGCATATATGTACTCTACTAGATATATAATTATGAGTACATAAAAATAAAAAGAAAAATCATACATATAGAGAGATGTGTTGGGGGCTTAAAGAGTTCTTGCGTGTTTTAATTAACTTGGATAATAATGAACTATACACACATATATTATAACATGTATTTAAAAAAAATTAATAACAAAAAAAGAAAACAATGTACATATTATTTGAGTAATTAAACAAATGTGAGGGCATAAATTTTTTAAAAAAAAAGAGAGAGAGAGGGAGAGAGCTTAATTACGGCCAGAAACGCCAGCGAGAATCACATAGGGAACTTTAGTCAAAGCAACCTGTAATTAAACCAACCATGCAACCAAAAGAATTAAAGATTCATTTATGCATTTTTTTTTTTTTTTGAGAAAAATGTAGCATGCTACCTGCTTCATTCAATAAGAAGATGAATTTAGCTACAAAATACAGAGGCAGCTAAGGCCTTAATAAGACAAAAAAAGACACACACACACACACACACACACACACACACACACACACACACACACACACACACACACACAAAATAGCTTGACACCTCCCTACAGTTAAGGTCTGCCTTTGCTCCTCTTCTCCCAGTCCGTCAAAAGATTTACGATCTCCTCGAGAACACGATAAAAATTTCTCCTTTTTCCCTGAAAAATAATACAATTCCTTTCTAGCCATATTACCCACCACGAGGCCGTTAGCTTACAGAGTTCTTGCTTTCTTCTTTGATTGTTTGACACATTCATGAATGTCTCCCATAAGTCCATTGCCGAAGTTGACATTGGAGCGCATTCTGAATTAGAGATCATCCTAGACAGAATATTTTTAGTATAAGTACAGGTCGAAATAGGTGTTCGTTAGTTTCCACTTCGACTTCACATAAAACGCATCGTTGGTCCCCATTCCACCCCCTTTTCAATAGATTGTCTACTGTAAGAACTCTCTTTCTTAGGAGTAACCAAACAAAAATCTTTATTTTAACAAGAATTTTTAGTTTCCAGATCTGTGGAGCAACACAGTCCCTAATACCCCCGTCGATCAAGAATTTGTACATCGAGCGAACGGAGAAAGTTTGGGATTTAGACAACCGCCACTTTATCACGTCATCCCCGGCACCCCCGATATGATCCGAGACGAGTGCTTTAAGCTGCTGAAGACGAAGGCTCTCTTGCTCAGGATAACCTAGTAGTATCATGTCCCACCTCCAACCTCTTGGCGTATAGCAGTCCCACACCCTTAGTTGCTTCCGAGTAACTTGAGCATATATATCTGGAAAGTTCGACATCAAAGAAGTATCACCACACCATCTATCTGACCAAAAATCAATTCTCTTTCCATCCCCAATGTCGTATGAAATACCACATTTAAATATCTCTTTCAACCGTAAAATATTTTTCTACCATTGGGAGTGTGGTTTGAAATGTGAACTTTCTTTTAAGGGCTTCCTTCTCTGATAGTAAAGAGTTCTGACCAAGTTGTTCCATTGGAGATGAGTTTCAGTGAAGAACCGCCACCACCATTTCACCAGCAAAGCATCATTCATAGTCTCCAAATCTCTTATTCCAAGGCCACCTTCATTTCTTTCCCTACATACGCTCCTCCACTGAACGAGTCTATACCCTCCATTTATGTTAGAATTACCCTTCCAAAAGAAGTCTCTTCTGAGTGCTTCAATCCGTCGGACCACCCATTTCGGGGCCTTAAAAATTGAGAGATAATGTACATGTAGATTAGAAAGTACCGCATTAACCAAAACCAGTCTCCCGCCTCGTGATAGGAGCTTTGATTGCCACCCTTCGATTCTTCTCTCTATTCTATTAATAATTGTCCACCATTCCTCTCTCTTAAGTTTTCTATCAGATAAAGGTAAGCCTAAATAGCGCATCGGGAGTGCTCCAATCTTACATCCCAGAATATTTGCTAGTCGTTCCTCTCTATAGACATTATTGCCCATATAAAATAGTTCAGATTTGTCTTTATTGATCTTTAGCCCAGAAGCCCATTCAAATAGAGACAAAATAAATCGAAGGTTTCTCATATATTTTTTTCTTGCCTCTGTAAAGAATATTGTGTCGTCAGCATATTGTATGAGCATAATCTTACAGTCCTCTCTTGGCCCAACACCTCTCAGCAGATTATTTCGGGCTGCGAAATTCATCGTTCTAGCCAGAATTTCTATAGTGATGAGAAAGAGAAAGGGGGATAGAGGATCACCCTGACGCAAACCCCGTTTTAATTTGATCCATTTAGACTCCTCTCCATTGACTAACACGGCGGCCTTGGCATTTGATGTACATTGCTCTATCCACCCGCACCATTTGCTATCGAACCCAGCCCACATCATAGCCCTCTTAAGGAAAGACCAATTAACTCTATCATATGCTTTCTCAAGATCCACTTTCACTCCAACTGCTTCAACCCCTGTTTTTTTGCACCAAGCGACGAGCTCACATGCAGTTGCAAATGAGTCTGATAACAGTCGCCCCTTCAGAAAGGCCGACTGGGTAGGGGAGATTAATTTGTGCAATACTGTTTCTAGTCTATTTGCTAAAACCTTCGAAATTATCTTCTGAATGCCATTGATGAGACTGATCGGCCTAAAGTCATTGGCCCTTATAGCACCCTCTTTTTTTGGCACTAGGCAAATGTAGGAGTAGTCAATAGGACCGGTATTTAATTTGTCTTCGTAGAGATCCAAAAAAATATTTAGAATGTCGTCTTTGATACAGTCCCAAAAGGTTTGGTAGAATCCTATTGGGAAGCCGTCCGGTCCTGGAGCTTTATCTTTGCCTAACTGAAAAGTGGCTTTCTTGATCTCCTCTATAGAAAACGGAATTGTTAGCTGATTTTGACTATCGATACTCATACCGTTGAACAACTCACTCCAATCACCCTGCATCATTGTCGAATCTTCAGCTGGGGCAAAGATTTCCTTAAACTTGTTAAAGAAGTATTGCCGTTTCTCTTCTTCCTTGCGTATAGTCCGACCATCATCTACTAGCATTCCAATGTTGTTAGCACGTCTTCTTCCGTTTGCAATTGCATGGAAAAACTTCGTGTTATCGTCCCCTTCTTTCAACCACCTTTGCTTGGCCCTAGTTTTCCATAGTATCTCTTCGTCTTGTATTGTGGAGCTCAGCTTCTGTTTAAGGTGAACTCTTTTATCTCTCATCTCATCGTCAAGAGTTTGTTGCTCTTCCAGTACGTCAATCTTTTGTATTTCCTCCACTAGCGTCGTTTTGGTTCTTAAGATACTATAAAAGTTAGAGACGCACCACTCTTTGATCCTTTTTCTACAGTGGCGAAGTTTAGCCGTGAATGTCAAAATGGCAGAGTTTTTGGGGGGCATTTCACTCCACCAATTTGGCACCCTTTGTCGAAAATCGTCACGTGAGAGCCAAACCTCCTCAAAACGAAAGCGATGCTTCTTCGTCTTTTCCCCTGTTGATAATAATATCGGGGCATGATCAGATGTGATCCGCGGTGCTACAACCACCTTAGAGAGGGGAAAGGTTTGGTCCCATTCTGTAGAGACAAGGAAACGGTCCAATTTTGCTAACGTCGGCCGTTCTTGCATATTAGACCAAGTGAAAGCTTGATTACCCATAGGCAAGTCTATAAGCTCCAATTCGTTGATGAGATCAGTGAACAAAGCCATTAACTTATTGCTCCATTTTCTTCCTTTTCTTTCATCTTGATTTTTCGTGAGATTGAAGTCCCCACACATTACCCATCTTCCTTTACATACTTCTTTAAGTGCTGCTAATTCTCTACAAAACTCTGCCTTGCCATCCCATACTGGTGACCCATAGACATTTGTCACATAAAAGGAGTACCCACTCTGGATGTGAGTCAACTGGACAGTTATTGAGAATTTTCTCGTGATCACCTCCGAATAAGAGAAGACTCTAGAGCTCCAACATGTGATCACTCCACCTGAGGTCCCTTCTGCTAAAGTGTAGTGGCATTTATCGATGTAGGAACCACAAAAAGAATGAAGAAAGGAGCGCGAAACTGAGACTACTTTCGTTTCTTGAAAACATAACACAGCTTGTTTGAACTTTGACACTACATACTTAACTAAATTTCTTTTGGAGGGGTCGTTAAGGCCTCTTACATTCCAGCTACAAACTTGCATTGGAAGGATAAAATCACTAACTGAATAGAGCTAACAAAAGGAGAGACCAAGCTCTTCGGCTCTAATTTGCTGATTTTAGAAATTCTCTAAAATTATTCACCTCAGCATCGTTTAACTTTACCCCAAATTTTATGCTCTTCCTTTTGATTTTTTTTGTTGAAAGCCCTTTTCCGACCACCTGTGAGTTGTTACCCACACCTTCACGTAGTGTAACCTTCCTCGCTTTTGCTTTTTCTATCACCGACTCCGCCTGCTTCTGAGCTAAGCGGGCGCTGATCCTGGTAGGTGTCTTCTCCGAATCTAAGGCTAGTCCTTCCTTGCACACATCGTTACAATTCTCTTCGAAACAAGCTTCCTCACAATGTTCATTATTATGGGATGTGGGGGGAGTTTTTGGTGTAGAACCCTTGAGCAAATTTTTTGGCTCTTCGTCATGAAAATTAATGGTCTGTTGAGTTTTGGTGGACACTTCAGCACACTTTCGGGCCCATTCAGCTAAGCCCAATAACAAAAGTTGGTCAAAGAAACCCCATCTTGCATAAAAGAAACTGTTACCTATGGGTTGACCGAAGAAGAAAGTAGGTTGACCACTGCCATAATTATGTTGTGGGGTTAATTGCAAGAACTGTGAATTTAGTTCATTACCAGCCAACTCATTACTAGGGCCCATTTTATTCATGGGATCCTTGCAAGAATCTTGTGGGCCCCGCACTAGTGAACCTAGGCAATTTGAAAAACCATTCATAGGTTGCCTAAGGTGATGTACAGCTAGTGCTTCATTAACTACACCTATAGATGCCACATTAATGCTCTGAACCGAGGCATTAACTCCCACCATATCAACACTGGGGCCTGGGTTAAAGAGCCCATCTGTTTCATCCCTTGGGATAGCTTCTTCTAGAAGCAACTTGTCACCATTTTCTATGCCCACCCAAGGTATTCCATCCTTGGTAATCATCTCCATCTCAGATGACTGGTCCCTAGACAATATAGTTTCCTCAACAGTGAAAAGTGGGCTCTTTACTGCAAAGTCACTGCAGGGGGCCGTTGGTAAATTTGACTGGTCAACGCATGTGTCTCCTACCGCGGCTGATTGTGACGCCGGAATCGCCATCGCCGACGTACCTCGCCGTATGTTTGGTTGTTCCGATTGGTTGCAAGTGCCACCTCTGGCCGACTCTCTCGCTCGGCTGCCCACTGTGTTTGTGTCATTATCCTGCTCCTGTCTGTCCGTCTGGGGGTTTGGGCTTTGCTGAGTCGACCCACCTCCTTGCGATCCAGCAGGCGGCGGACGTGGAGAAGAAGGGGCATGGTAAGCATCTCCGACTCTAACCCAACGTTCTACCTGGACTACAACCGGGATGACATCGTCTCCCAGCGTGATAGAGATGACTTGTGGTATTTCCCTTATATCGTCCACAGCTATTTCGCACCTATACTTGCTCATATCCATCATGTTTCTACTTTCATCATCGACCCTTATTAGCCGCCCGAAACCGTTAACTGTTGGGAATCCGGTACTCGCCCCGGTACCGGATCTCGAGAATCCGCAACCCGCTCCGATACCGACCGCCGTTGATCCGGTATCGATTGTTGGGATTCCGCAACGGAAGCGTCGAATCGGGTTTTTACCGTAAACCCGTCTCCTCAGCAAAAGCTGATACAATCATAAAAGAGAGAAAACAACTAAATAGAAAATATGCGGGTAAAATAAGATTCACTAAATAAGAGAAGATTACACCTGACTCCTCTTCTGCACAGAGTAGCTACAACCCGAGCCCTCTTTCTGAATCTCTCCTACCCTTCTCTCGTCTTCTATAAACCCAAAAAAAGACAACTCTCCGTGTGCACCCATGCACTAGGTGCACTAAACCATGGCCAAGTTTCTCTCTCTCTCTCTAGTACGGCACAACCCAAGAGGGTTTCTCTCTCTCAGCCGTACTCTCTCTGGAGGAGTATTCAACTTTGAATACATAGAGCTATATATAAAGCTCACCCTAAAACGTACCCCAATCTTAGTATAATTAGGATTCCTACTCCAATAAATATTTAAATCTATATTTAATTATCTCCAATAGATCTAAATATTTATCCTAATCTAGTTAGATTTCTACTCTAATTAATATTTAAATCTTAATATATCTCCAATAGATTTAAATATTAATTCTTATCCAACTAGGAAACAATTACAAATCTAACCAAATCCTAACAAATCTCCACCTTGGTTTGATTTGTAATTTTCAACCGCTGCGTCGAGCTCACCATGCAAGCTCCACCTTGAGCTTGTCTCCTCCGCTCGATGTCGCTACGTCCGCCGCTCCATCTCTGGCGACTGTACCTCCGCGAACTTTTGGAACCCAAACCGTCTTCGCTCCCGCTCTGACTGTGCTCCCGCTCAGAACGTATAAGTTCCCTCGCTTGTTCGCCTCGCACACGACCCGATCTCGCTTTCGGACCCTCATAGCTCCACCTGAAGCCGAAAAATCGCAACCCTTCGAGTCCAACGCGCCTAGCGAGATCAAATTCCGCTTCAATCCAGGAACTAGCCGCACACCCGTCAGCGTCCTCACGACCCCATCGTGCATTCGGATCTTCACCGTGCCGACTCCCATAACTTTGCACGCCGTACCGTTCCCCATCAGAGCCTTTCCACCCTTGATCGTCATATAGGTAGCAAAAGACTCTTTCTCCGGGCATACGTGAAAGGAACACGCCGAATCGAGCACCCACGCATTATCCGAAATTTTCGCACCTCCGGTCGCCGCATATAGCACATCAGAATCGAACATCTCCGACTCTGCCGCCTGCACCATCGCTGATGTCGCCTCGTCCTGGTTCACGACAGTTTTCTCTTTCTGTCGCTTCAACTCCTTCAGATCATTCTGAAGTTCTCGACAATTGCGCTTGATATGTCCTCTCCCGTGACAATAAAAGCACTCCACCTCGGATAATGGCTTCTTCTGTCGATCTCCGGTCGCCGATGTTGTCGCCTCCTTCTTCGCTCTCACCATTAGAGCTGTATCACGGCTCTGCATGCCGGACTCCTGAGTCATCTTCCGCATCTCGTTCGAGAGAAGCGCCGCCGTGACCGCCTCCACGCTTATGGTCTCCTTGCCATAAAGCAACGTGGTCACCAGATGCTCATATGTTGCCGGTAGCGAAGATAATAAAATCAGCGCCTTGTCCTCGTCATCCAGATTGACTCCGATGCTGGTCAACTGGGCTAACACTTTGTTGAACTCATTTAGATGCTCGTGTAGGCTCACCGCTTCCTGCATCCGCAGCGTAAACAGTCGCTGCTTCAGATACAACCTGTTCGTCAGGGATTTGGTCATGTACAGATCTTCTAACTTCTTCCACAACTTTGCCGGTGTCGTCTCGCCGGCTACATTGTAAAGAACCTCATCTGCTAATAATAGATGAAGCGTACTCAACGCTTTCCGCTCCATCTTCGTCCATGCCGCATCCGTGACCTCCGCCGGCTTCGCCTCCTTCCCGTTCAACGTTTCATCTAACTCTTGTTGTACGAGGATCGCCCGTACTTTAATCTGCCACAAGCCGAAATTGTTCTTGCCGTCGAACTTCTCGATTTCGAACTTCGTGGCCATCTCCGTCGATCTCGCCCGCGGATCGGTAACCTTCGCTCTGATACCAATTTGTTGGGAATCCGGTACTCGCCCCGGTACCGGATCTCGAGAATCCGCAACCCGCTCCGATACCGACCGCCGTTGATCCGGTATCGATTGTTGGGATTCCGCAACGGAAGCGTCGAATCGGGTTTTTACCGTAAACCCGTCTCCTCAGCAAAAGCTGATACAATCATAAAAGAGAGAAAACAACTAAATAGAAAATATGCGAGTAAAATAAGATTCACTAAATAAGAGAAGATTACACCTGACTCCTCTTCTGCACAGAGTAGCTACAACTCGAGCCCTCTTTCTGAATCTCTCCTACCCTTCTCTCGTCTTCTATAAACCCAAAAGAAGACAACTCTCCGTGTGCACCCATGCACTAGGTGCACTAAACCATGGCCAAGTTTCTCTCTCTCTCTCTAGTACGGCACAATCCAAGAGGGTTTCTCTCTCTCAGCCGTACTCTCTCTGGAGGAGTATTCAACTTTGAATACATAGAGCTATATATAAAGCTCACCCTAAAACGTACCCCAATCTTAGTATAATTAGGATTCCTACTCCAATAAATATTTAAATCTATATTTAATTATCTCCAATAGATCTAAATATTTATCCTAATCTAGTTAGATTTCTACTCTAATTAATATTTAAATCTTAATATATCTCCAATAGATTTAAATATTAATTCTTATCCAACTAGGAAACAATTACAAATCTAACCAAATCCTAACATTAACAATGGCCGCCACTCGCTGAGTTGACCAACATTCGAATGGTAGACTCATCAAACGAATCCATGCCTTGAATGATAGTCTTTGATGAGTAGCATCCCTGTAAGGGGCCCATTCATAGCACTGAAGTTGAAGCCCCTCAAGAGTGATGAACTTCCTTTGAACCAACACATCTGCTTGAACCCACACCGGAAGGAAAATGACGAAATCTCTCTTTTGGTGTCGCGCCACTAGGAAGTCAGTGGGGTAGCCCCCAAAGCGCCTAGCCAGCCCATTAGCGATCCATCCTTGCCATTTATGTCCTAAGTTCGATGGTCGGACCACGTCCACCAATAAAGCGTTACGTCGTTGCTCACGGCGCTCAAAGAACTCCTCCGTAAGGGGGACGAAGGCTTTGATGGAAGGGAGTCGATCACAAACAATCTGACCTTTCTCCATCATACTTTGCAGACCTTTGTTCTCGACTCTACACAGCTTGGCCTTGTGCCCAGTCCTAAGACAAATCACACACCTCACCGGGTCTCGGCACTTCGCCGCTCGGTGGTCCCTCCCTAGGCACCGAAAGCACCTTCCTGCGAATGAAAACTTCTTTGTTGGAACTAAGGGAACTTTTGGTGTTCTGGGCGGAGGCGAATTAAAGAACTGCTGTGAACGAGGCCGGGTTCCGTCTAAGAGCGCCTCCTTATAGGACTTTTTTCTGGGTATATGCTGCAATAAATGCACACTTTTCTCCTCACCAACACAGGATATCAGATCTTTGCATTTACCCTCAGCTACCCTCTTGTTGTTAGCTCCACCTTTTTCCTCAGTGTTGAGAGAAAAACCATACTGAGTGATCTCTTGCAACCTGATCGACCGAGGTGGCTCTCTTCGATGGAAGAGGCAATGGGAGCTTAGCTCTCCTCCCACCTCATCTGCCCAACTCACATTCTTCACCACACCTTTTTTCTTCTCATTGATAATCCCACGAGTATTTTTGAGGTTTCTGTGTGTGAGAATACCACTTGATGCACCTGCTCTCCCTCCATCAGATAGTTTGCTAAGCTGTTGCTCATACACCTCCTTAAGAATGAGAAATCGCCTCTCCAGCTCAGGCTCCAGCTCAGGCTCCATCTCTAGTGATGATGTTGTCCTTACTTTCTTGCAAATTCAGAAAATTTTCATTCAAAATTCTTCTCCAGTATTTTTCATCCATGCAGGTGTTCAAACATCCGCCCAAAATTTTTGCTGCCAACGGGCATCCCCCAAGCTTCTTTGCAATTCATTTATGCATTAACATTAACAATAAAACATTAAAGAACATACAAATCCAATAATAATTATACTATTTAATAGGAACTGCATTAATTACCATATTCTAATTACTTAGTTCCTCGTAAACAAGATGAGAGAGAGAGAGAGAGAGAGATGTTACGTACCCGAGTTGAAACCCACGCTCTCTCCAATGCAAAATGGGAAAAATTGGGGCCTATATAGTTTAGTTTGCACAAGCCCTGGTAGCTTAAACCACCACCCTACTCTCCTATGTTCCATCTCTTCAATTCTCTCTCCAAGTCCTTTTTTCCTCTCTCTCTTTCTCTCTCTCTAGATCTCTAAGAACAGGTGAAGAGGATTATATATATATAGAGCTCAGTATAAGAAGATGTTAACTAATTATATGTATATATATATATGTATAGAGGAGAGGAGGGTGTGTAAAACTAGATCTTTAACAGTTATTTCGGTTGACAATGGAAAAACTAATTAACTGTTTGACAGTTAATTCAGTTGAGACAAAGTGATGGATAACAGGTCCAGAAATTAAAGAAGAAAAAATTAAGGGGGGAAAAAGTAAAACTCGATCACGATCGAGCATTTTGAATTTTAAACCATTATAACATATCATTGGTGGCTTGAAGAGAATAAAATTTATTATGTAATCGATCGCCTATAGCTTGAGTTTATGTTTAAATAGTTTGAAGTTTAGATAGCGATTTGTAATCTAACTAATTAAAGTTCAAGGGGTCCAGTAACACTTACTTTAAAGTCGGGGTGGTTAATTATTATTTAGTTTAGATTTAAAACCCTGCTTGGATGTCATAATAAGTTAATTAGTGATTACTTAGTCCATAGAAGATTAATTTTACTCTCTAAAAGATTTTGTCATATATAATTTGATCGATAGAACAGTATATATCACATCCGAGATAATTGATCTTTTCTTTGAAAATAAATACTTTGCATACAAGATATAATTTTTCAATCACGTCAATGCCAATAGCCGATAGAGAGAAAAAAAAAGAAAAAACTCAATATTGATTATTATTCAGAAATAACAATAGTAACATAGTGCAACTGACTAAAAATAATTAATATACTAACCATATTTTCATATATAAAATTATAAATTAATAAAAAAAGAACAGTCCATATAAAATTGTCGATTGCAAGCAAGTATATGTATATATATATAATATTCCCGGACCGAGTCCTAAACGGACTAATAATTAATTATCGCGACCGACCGTCCCTAGTGCAAGTGGTAAAGGGCTTGGTGGTTGGTACCCGAGGTTCCGAGTTCGAATTCTAGTTGATTCACATTTCCAACTAAGTTTATTTCTAAATGAAATAAACGAAGCGGGTAGCATGCTACCTTTCTCTCAGAAAAAAAAAATAATAATTACCGCGATCAATCCTAATCTTATATAATTTAATAATCTAATTTACTTTTCTACAACATCTATCTAATAATGCTAAATCAAAATACATATATATATTTTTTATTTAATCCAATAATATAAGCATATATAATAATGAGTATAGCTACTATGCTATCAGAAGCACGGAGCCCTCCGTGGTTTCAACTCGTTTTCGATGTTGGGACTTTTAAATCGACGATCGGCTCCGTTAGACTTGATCTAGAGTATTTAAAGTATCTAGAAAATAAATTTCGTAATTTTTCGATATTATTTGCCTAGCGATCAAAGGAGATGCCATATTACTTTTACATTAGCGATGTGTCAATATTTAGTCAATTAAATTAGATTGCGACACTTATACAAGAATTCTAAAGTCCGAGCCTGAAATTACAAAATTGGATGGATAAAATATAGACTTTGATCAAGAAAACTTATGCATAACAAAATTTGTCGTGTATGTAGTTACTATTGGTTTGCAAGCATCAGCAAATATCATGGCACTTATAAATCAAAAGATCAGATATAGCAAACTTAAAATATTGTCAAATTATGATAAAAATGTGCATGACTTAATTACTTGATAGTAGACTATTTTGATTTGACTAATTATCTAATTTTTTAAAATTTTGATTTTAGTATTCAACATTTCAATTTGTTTGATTAAATTATTTAATGACTTTTTTGATACAAAATTTGAGATAATTACGTACTTAATGAATTGAAGTGATATAAATTGTATAAAATATACTAATTAAGTTCGTAAAAATCAGCAGTGCATAAATTTTTTTGAAATTAAAGAGTTGTTAACAGACTAAAATTAGTTGTGTAGTAAAGTCAAAAATTTTAAATATTAGATAGTTAGATTAAAATACGTAATAGTTAAGATAAATTGTATACATTTTTTAATCTAAAATTGAAGTGGTAGTAGAATATTTATTCCAATACGATTATGACTGGTAGGTAATCTGCATAGGATTAGGTCTTGGACTAGTACACTTCACCAAGGGTGGGCTCAATTCTAGGAGAATATTACATGGTTTATCACACACAAAAAAAAACACCTTAAGATTTATCAAAAGTATAATTTTATCACCTTATTTTCTACATTGGGACAAAAATAAAACTGTAGATAATTAAATATAACTTTTTAACTAGAGAGTTAAAATAAAACTTTTTAAACCACGTAATAGTAAAGTGAAAAAAGATTAAAATACAGAAAATACTTTAAAAATACCTGCTTTTTTATTTTGTCATTTTAAAATTTAAAGTTACAGTGCTTAACAACACTATTAATACTCTGTCACTATTTCATATATAAATTATGTAGCATAACCGAGTAATAAAAAATTAGTATTTTTATTTTTTAAATATTTTATATGAAAAACGAAAACCGCCGGTTCATTGCGGGCGGTTCGGTTTACTAAATCTAAAAAAAACCGAACCAAAGCGGAACGACTCTCACCCTCTACAGTTTCCAAATTAACTCAATTTACGAGTTACGACCCACGACAAGCCCTAACCACCTCTCTCTCTCTCTCTCTCTCTCTCTCTCTCTCTTCGATCGATTCGTCGTCCTCTTCGTCCTCCTCTCGATCGATTCCCTAAAGCAGTTGAGTCGGATCCCTCGCTGGATGTAGAATCAGTGCAAGATTTTGATCTTCTTTGATCCGATCTCTAATTTTTCTTTTCTTTTTTTTTGTTTCCTTTTTTTGGGGATGTAATTTAGTAGATCTAGTCGGTTTCATTTTTCTATTTTCTTCATTTTTTCGCTGAATTTGGTGGCGTTGATCTTTTTTTTTTTTAAATTGTAATTTCCTTGCAATTTTTATATCTTCCTGGGAACGGAATAGATCTGATCCATCTCGTTGTTTTTTTCTCATATATTTCGGAGGATAAAGTTGCTTTATTAAAGTTCTGTTAAAATGGCTCGGTCAAAATGTGTTGAGACCCCTTAACTGTAGCCCATTTTGCAATTGGCCCCTCAGATTTTTTTTTTTTGATTGATATTTCCTCAATTTCTAGTTTATTTGATTTGAGCTAATTATAGATTGTTAGGTTAAAGATTTTGTTCAAATAGCGCCAAAAGAGGAGTGAAAAGAAGCAGATCAATTCTTTTTTCGTTGTAATAATAGTATACATATAGATTATTGTGTCTTCATACCTCGTTTTTGGCCATTTGGTGGAATACTATGAAGCCATTGTATGCTTGAAGATCCGTACTCTATGCTAAATCATGTTCGTTTCAAATTTAGTTTAAACTTACGCATTGTAATGTCTGATGCTAAATCATATAATTTTCAATTTTAACTAATTTTAACAAATCTAGTCTAAACTACCCGAAATTTGTTAATTTTATGGTTATAATCAGTATGCCCAACTGGGCTTTAATATTACAGTTTTAATCAACATTGTTTTGAAAAACTAGTCCATGCATCGCAGGGCAAGATGCCGGTTTTATTGTTCAAGTTGACAGACCGGAAGTAAAGTTAACCAAATGCGACAAAGCTGCCTGAAATTTACTGCTGATTTTCTTGTCTGCTCATTTACAATTTCCTCTTAAGTCTGCCTACAAAATAAAGACAGTAGGGTTCAGATTACGATGAAGTTTTGAGCTTATTTGGTTCCTCTGATTTGGTAATTTCCCTAGGATATTCACGAGACGGTTATTAAGCAGGTGTTTTTATCTTGTAGGGCAGGGAGTGCAGACAGATGTTATGGTAGGGTAAAAAACCGAAGCTTGCTTTCAGAGAGAAACAAGGTTTTGCACCATATTAGGATTCAGGCCCACTTTTGAGGTTTGTGGAGTGTAACATACAGTTTCCAAAATTCAGCGACCAGGATCAGGGAGCGAATTTCCCCCTGTTGGGGAGTTTGCTCCTTTCCCTGTGACCCGGAGGGTGAATTCTTCTAATGCTGTTGCGATGGATGATGACATGGAAAATGGAGCAGGCGCATATCAGGAGAGACTAAGGACATTTCCTGCAGTACGGAGTAAATCTCACACCCCCTGGGTAAAGTTCAAACCACTTCTTTCCTGTCTATTTTTTCTCCATTCCTATATTATCTTGCATTCCGATTAGACAGCGTTGCTATCAACTTGTTTTGTTAGCATATACGGTATTTTTAGGTAATAGATGTATCTGATATTTTGGCTCTTTCATTATATCCTCTTTGAGTAGCATATAAATTGGTTGAATACGGCAATTTGTTTTTTTGTTTTTGTTTTGCATTTGATTATTCTTTGGATATTGCATTCTTTTTGTTTACCTCATTTATAACTGATTTTGTAATTTTGCAGATTTTCCAGATGTTAATGAGAATAAATGCGCGTGTCTTGTTTGTCCTTCTCATGTTGATATTTGGGGTGGTGTTCTACATAGGTGCTGCTACCTCGCCAATTATTGTTTTTGTGTTCACTATCTGTATAATCAGCCTCTTCTTCTCTGTTTTTCTCACAAAGTGGGTTCTTGCAAAGGATGAGGGTCCTCCAGAAATGTCTCAGGTACTCCGGAATGCTCATAGTTGCACTTTGTAGGTCATGCTGTTTTATGGACTGCTTCTTCATGTGTTTTTTTTTTTTTTCGTTTGTTCTTAATTCATCTTTCTTACATGTTGTGATGCTTTTTATCTTTTGGCACTTAAGGTTTAAGTTTTTTATGTAAAGCTTTTTATCGTACTGCTCCACTGGATAATGTAGGTGCCTAGTTTATACAATAGTACCTAACCAGCTGGTCCCTAGGTAGTCTAGGCATATACTATGCCTAGGCGGATTACCAGGCAACTAGGTGGCGCTTTTGATAACTATCTTATCTTCTTTCTCTTTGGCAACTAGTCCAGTTTAAACTTTTTTTAATCTGGGTAAAATTTGGTTGTTTATTTCCACTTAATTTGGTCTTTTTTTTATATATTATAATGTTTATGCCCTTCTTGTGTGATTTGTCAAGTTGTCCATGTTCAACTTAATAGATGTTTTTCTTTAGCAGTTAAGCTGATTTCCTTTTTTTTTATTATTATATTATTTTTCAATCTTCTGCTTGATGCGCTTTTTTCTTCCTTAAGATTTCGGATGCCATACGAGATGGGGCTGAAGGTTTCTTTAGGACCCAATACGGAACTATTTCCAAGATGGCTTTTATTCTGGCAATCGTGATTCTTACCATATATCTATTTCGTGCTTCCACTCCACAGCAGGAGGCCGCAGGCATAGGAAGGTGCTTTTGTCCTTTCCTTTTCCTCTATGTCATCTCCGTTTTCTTGTCCTGTTTATTTGTTAATTTCTGTATCCTTCTTCACTATTTTGTAGGTCAACATCTGCATACATTACTGTTGCTTCTTTTCTTCTAGGAGCTCTATGTTCGGGAATTGCTGGGTATGTTGGGATGTGGGTGTCTGTGCGTGCAAATGTTAGGGTTTCAAGTGCTGCTAGGCGTTCTGCGAGGGAGGCATTGCAGGTATTTTCAATTCTCTGTTGCATGTGCTTTCCTGTATTGACTCGAGGAATGCAGATTTTTCCATCTAATCGATCAGCCTATGGAAAACAGATTGCTGTTCGTGCTGGTGGTTTCTCAGCTATTGTTGTTGTTGGCATGGCTGTATTTGGTGTTGCCATCCTCTATGCAACATTTTATGTCTGGCTGGGAGTTGATACACCTGGGTCAATGAAGGTTACAGATTGTAAGTCTTTCCGGAGACCATGATTATACTAAATGTCATTGTTTATTTTTAACTTGTCATGACACTAACAATATTGACTACAAATCATAAGTCATAGAAAGCGTAGTTCATAACTACTGTTACTATGCTATTTATAGTTTAACTATTAATATACTCACATGCTTGTGTCCTACTTAAGGATCACTACTTGCATATAGAATTGTGTAGGCAGTGGGAGATACTTGATCTGATATGAACAGCATATAATATCTTTGTATGTAGATGTATTTTTGAGGACTACTATTGCAAGTGAACAAATGATTTTGCTGTATACTTTCCAAACCTATGTAGAATAAGAAATAAAAGTGAAATTTTGATCTGTATAAGGTGCACTTTTTGTAAGGTTTTGAGAGATTATGCTGTTACTTGGAATAAATGAGTTGACGTTCCTGTTAAGATACTACTGCTTATTTCGGGCTGAGTTGCATTGCTTGGCCTATCAAGTTCTTTGAACAAATATGAGGAACTTTGTCAATTTCTCTTATATATGTTTCTCACTTTGTTCTTTGTAAGGAGACATTTTTCTTCTTACACAGACCGATATATACCTACTATAGAGAAGATGTTTCTCATTGTTTGCATCAATTGATTTTGTTTTGGAAGTACGGTGTTCATGGTTAACCAGATGTCATCTTTAATGTGAAATCATGATGCTAATGTTGTTAGAACCTGCACTATCCTTTTTTTTTTTTGTAATAAGATATTAAATAGTGTATTCTGTAGAAACTTGTATATGCTACTGAATGTCATTTCACTTGTATATAATTTGCTACAGTGCCGCTACTGCTTGTTGGATATGGTTTTGGTGCCTCGTTTGTTGCCCTTTTCGCTCAGTTGGGTGGTGGAATATTCACTAAAGCTGCTGATGTGGGAGCTGATCTTGTGGGAAAAGTGGAGCAAGGAATACCTGAGGATGATCCTCGGAACCCTGCTGTGATTGCAGACTTGGTATATAATCTTCTTATCTTTGACATAAACTATTGTTTATCTAATTTCTCAGTCATTTCGGCTCACCCTATGCTGTCAATGAATTTAAACTAAGTCGAGTTACATATGGAGTTTCCGCATGTTGATAACCATCTTATCTGGCTGCCTGTGCTTCTAATATTAAACTAATAGTGTTTTTCACGTTATATAGTTAGGGATTGGGAAGAACTTGCTGAAAATGTCCTTCAGTTGTTTGTGAGATATAATCCCACAGCTAGTAACCCTTAATTTCGATCCTTTTCTTTAGATAATTCTGAACCAGAGTTCATTTAATCAATTAATCTATTGCAATTTATTATGCAGATGCTAAGATTTCTGCAATCTGTCTTTATTCAAACATTTACTTATGCCTATTTGATTGTCGGAATAAGAAATCTAATGATAACATATTCGATATGAAGATTTTCTTGTGTGATTGGAAGCTAGTAGTTTGATTTTTACTCCTTGAAACGTTTTGACATGTATGATTTAGTAGGATAGCATATTTCACCTACGAAGTGATTTATCTTATTCCAAAAAAATGACTTGAAGGCCGAATATCTATCCATTCTATATATTTGATTGCACTCCTCAAGTATACGCCGAATAAGCATGCATCCAAACTGGGCTTTAGGCACTTCCATTGGATATCTGATGACTTAAATACGCCTATTCTAATATGAGAATGTCAACTCTCTTTCCTGCTCTTGCTATATGAGTTATGATCAAAACTTGTCCAGTCTCATTTGAACTTTTCAAACCTTTTTTCTGTTACAACTTATCGTTTCATTTATTGACATGTATTATTTTGCTTACATTATCTTCTTCTAATTAAGCCAATAAACCATTTGTTATTTTTGCTCTTACCATTCGTCACACCTTATCTTGTGCTGAATAAAGTTGTAAAAAGAAAGAAAAAACACGTGGCAAATGATGATTGTTCTTTCAAAAGTTAATTTCATAATTGAAAATTCCAATTTAGAGCAACTTGGGGTGTGTCTGTGTGTGCACGTGCGCGCGCGCGCGCATGTGTGTATGTTGCTAATCTCAGCATGATTCTTGATTACTGACGACATGCCAAATAACGTTTGTGCAGTATAAAAGACATTCATAATTTGGCTTTCTTTCAGGCTATATTATTCACATTATTCACTCATCTCTGGCTTTATGTAGCTAAAGATTTACAGTTGTCTGTATTTCATTCACTATGCTTTGCAGCAGTTCTTCCCATGAATCCTTTTTTTTCTTTTTTCCAACTTAAACAACTTTGGATTTAACTTTAGGTAGGTGACAACGTGGGCGATTGTGCTGCTCGAGGTGCTGATCTTTTTGAGAGTATAGCAGCCGAAATAATCAGTGCTATGATACTTGGAGGAACAATGGCTCAACGCTGCAAAATAGATGGCAAGTCTCTAATGCTTAATTTATGCTTTTTACACGCAATAACATATAGTAAAAGTTCTTATCTGATCCTAAATTTAATCTTCTTTTACTAAGAAATGATTACACCCAGATGGTAACGAGTCAGTGCGGACTAATGACATGCATTCATTTAAGCACGATGGATTTTATTACATATGATTATTTGAGGACTTGTATACTCTTCCACGAGGATCTCTTCTATTTTTTTTTAAAAAAATTTCAGGCTTTACTTTTACCACTTTACTTTTCCACTCTGCTCTTTTATATATTGTACGTCTTTATTTTACAATATTATAATCCCTTGATTATTTAACAATAATATTTGTGGAATTGTTTAAATCTGGTTTACCAGAACAAAACTATCTATGGGCTTCCAAAGCAGCAAATGAGTTTCTTTCTTGAACCATGAGCTCTCTTGTATTTCCATTAACCATATCAATCATCTAATCTGCTTCTAGTTTTGCTCTGCAGATCCCTCTGGTTTTATTCTGTTTCCTCTTGTTGTGCATTCCTTTGACTTGGTAGTTTCATCGGTTGGAATACTCTCAATCAGGGGAACTCGTGATCCTGGAATTACTGCTCCTATTGAGGATCCGATGAAAATACTACAGAAGGGGTACTCTGTCACTATTGTGCTTGCCGTTATAACTTTTGGTGTGGTAAGCCAAGCCACTCACTATGATTATATTACTAGACCTACACTTTTTACTATTGCATTTGCTTTTTTTTGTTTGTTCAGTTACGACACTTGGGCGGTGATTCATTATTTAGATTTACATTTGGGAAGTCTTTACCCATGTACAGGCTTCTACAAAGATTTTACAAACTGTTTATTACTCATGATCACCTTCACCTTCATCTTCACCTTCTCAACGAGATCCATCCATACCCCAATGAAAAATAACAAATATAGACGTAGGTAACATGTATAATCATGCTTGGGTGTACAACACTCGCTCTGTAAGTTCGGTGCCTGTTAGCCCTGGCTTCTGGGCAGCGTCTCTAGTCCACAAAGCGTAAGTTTTCAGAAACCAAGCATTTGGCTGGCAAAACATTGTGGGGCTTTCTGCTGGGGGGCAGGCTGAGATAAGCTGTTGGGCTTCAAAAGCCCAAACTTCAATGAAGCTTCTTTTCTGCTGCAATGGGGAGCTTCTTAGGAGATTTTTGTGAGAAACTTGTTAGTGCTTCTTTGAGCAACTCTTAATTAACAGTGCTTCTGCAGAAGCTTCAGTGAGACCAAAGAGGCCTTTAATCTACCACTTTAATATGCTCTCATCTCCAACAACATTTATATAACTAACTCTTGCTATTTTCTGCTTTTAAACTGTTCAGTCTACTCGATGGCTCCTCTACACCGAACAAGCACCATCAGCGTGGCTCAATTTTGCCTTGTGCGGATTGGTGGGGATCATGACAGCATACGCTTTTGTGTGGATCACCAAGTACTACACAGATTACAAGCACGAGCCAGTCCGCACCCTAGCTCTTTCGAGTGCTACTGGGCATGGAACCAATATTATTGCGGGTGTTAGTCTAGGGTTAGAATCGACGGCTCTCCCTGTTCTTGTGATAAGCGTAGCAATTATCTCGGCCTATTGGCTGGGCCAGACGTCAGGCCTGGTAGATGATAGTGGGAACCCTACTGGTGGCCTCTTCGGGACGGCTGTAGCTACGATGGGGATGCTTAGCACGGCTGCATATGTTCTTACTATGGATATGTTCGGTCCTATCGCTGACAATGCTGGTGGAATTGTCGAGATGAGTCAGCAGGTATTACAGCTACTTTTGTACTTAAAGCAATAGGGCTTGTAACTATATGTATGATTTTACTGGAAAATAAATGCAAAAAGAAACCCTATTAAGTTTTTTTTTCAGTCAAATAATATTGCTTGCGCTGATCACTCTTTTAAATAATTAGTTTAAACATTGTGCAGCCTGAAAGTGTGCGAGAAATCACAGATGTTCTAGATGCTGTTGGTAACACAACCAAAGCAACCACAAAAGGATTCGCCATAGGGTCAGCTGCGCTTGCTTCTTTCCTTCTTTTTAGTGCCTATATGGATGAAGTGTCTTCATTCGCTCATGTCCCTTTCACACAGGTAATCTATATACCACGCAGATGTGACATGCTGCATCATAAAGTGTAGTGTCTAATGGAGGATTTTGCAGGTTGATATCGCTGTTCCTGAGGTTTTTGTCGGCGGTTTATTGGGCTCCATGCTTATATTTCTTTTCAGCGCCTGGGCTTGTTCCGCTGTGGGCAGAACTGCTCAGGAAGTTGTTAATGAAGTCCGAAGACAATTTATAGAGAGGCCTGGTATTATGGTGGGTTTCTATTCCTCATTCCCCTTAACTTTTGATTGTACTTGTTTAATGAATGCCCAGACTGATAAAACATACACACAGGACTACAAAGAAAAACCAGATTATGGCCGCTGTGTTGCCATTGTGGCATCAGCATCTCTGAAGGAAATGATAAAGCCTGGTGCCTTGGCAATTATATCACCAATGGTCATCGGTGAGTTTTTATAGTCTGTTCATCGTGAATTTTGTTGGGATTTATATAATATATATCATTCTAGTTCATTTGGATATTAGAGATTTAAATGTTAACAGGCTGGGGAGTAAATATGAAAAGGTAGATTTATACATGCTTAAATAAAATGATTTGGAGTTACAATTTACATGCAAAATTCCCATTTTACTTTGTAAATGTAAATAGGGAACCGCGAGAGCTATGGCAATATGGTTGATTCGCGTCAATTGTTGATAATTATGTCCATTTTTCAGGGGTTCTCTTCCGAATATTGGGTTACTTCACCAACCAACCGCTACTCGGAGCTAAAGTGGTGGCCTCGATGCTTATGTTTGCGACAGTTGCTGGTATCCTCATGGCACTCTTTCTGAACACGGCTGGAGGCGCCTGGGATAATGCTAAGAAGTACATAGAGACTGGCGCGTTAGGAGGCAAAGGGAGTGATTGTCACAAGGCGGCAATAACTGGCGACACGTAAGTTCTCTACGCTTAAGTTAAGATGCCTCTTTGTTTCCCTTCGAATTTGCACTTAGAACTACTATGTGGTCTATTGAATGTTTTCGTACTTGTCCTTCCTTTAAGGCTTTTTTCTTTATGCACATATACCCCTTGCTAATATGCAAGAATCATGGATACCTTCACCTTGCATGCGCCCTATTGAAATTTTTTTGTTACTTAGAGCTTTTTTCTTGTACCCATGCTATTATGTAAAACTGCTCATCTACCTTGGTAGATGCTGACATGTAACGTGCTCCCGAAGACCTTGTATTTTGCATGCGCACTCCTGTTCAATTTTTGTTTGGGGCGTGGACGCAAACAATCATGATTGCAATTTAGCATATTCTCAGGGTTATGAAAGAACCTTTATTTATTTATTAATTATTATTATTATTATTATTTTTTGTATTCATTTCTGCAATCCCCACTTAATGGTATCACCAGCATGTCTGTTGTAAGTACTGACATAAACTTCTTAAACTGCAGAGTTGGAGATCCATTCAAAGACACTGCGGGGCCCTCACTCCATGTTCTAATCAAAATGCTCGCGACGATCACATTGGTTATGGCGCCTATATTTTTGTAATCGACTCACCTTTCGTTTGCATTTAACCATGTATACAGGGACCCTTATTACTCTTGCTATATAGTTGAGTCGGTTTCCCAAGGATGGGGATCGGAGTGGACTATTCGGATGATATTGTTCCTTTCTTTTTTCCTGTGGAGAAATAATGTTTAGCTAAAATGCCTGTTTTGACTGATTGTTCCAGATCTGTATTTGCAAGTACTTCCTTTTTTCTAATTATTATTATAAACACACATCTTACATTTATCTGCAGTAAGCATATTCTTATCCTTTATCTAGGCATGGTTTAGTGAACGATTTGGGGAGAAAATTATGTTTCTTCTTTCACCAGAAAATTTGAGTGAGATGCTTTTTCTGTCGTAGAACTTCCAGAGGAGTTGCTTTTGTATGATCTCCCTTTCGTTATATTATGCGAAACATTGAGAGGCCCCCCCCACTTAGTATCTTGGATCTATAATATGCTGTTGGTTACCGCACGTAACAATTTTGTTGTACTGTAGTTTCTATTTTTGTTTCTTGCTAAATATAATAGCAAACTGCTTTATTTTGCAAATCATTCGACGGTAACGTGCAAATATCCTAGAATTTAGCAATTAAATATGCTCATGCTCATATTAGCTTAAAGATGAACAAGATTTTGTAAGGACTCCCATATATATATTTCTTGCGAATTCAATCAAATATCTACTCTTGTGCACAACATCCCATGCCTAATTTAAGGGTTAAAAATATTCAGAATATTTGCCCTAACAGAGAGGATTGTACTGTAAAACAATTTAGCCATAAAAGCCTGCATCAACAGGGCACGATCAAGAGAGAAAAGTTATTTATTCAAGACAACAATTTCAGTGTTTCCGCACGTCAGAAAAAAAAGAAAAAAGAAAAAGAGTAGCTTAAATGAAACACTCAAAGCTCCTTACATGGTTGTAGTGTTACAAAGAATCAACTGTAACAAACTATACTCTCTATTTTGTTGTTGCTTTTTACACTATCACGGTGTTTTGTACAATGAAATGATCTTTGGGAGCATTTTGCCTACAAAGAATAATTAAAGTAGGAAAATTTCGCACCACTGTAATAAAAGGAAAAAAAAGGGAAAAAAAAGCCCACTGATGGGAGGGTAAGGTTAGATAAACGCATCCCAGCCCATTCAATCAAAACCTAAAAATGCCACACCTAAATAAGAAAAAAAGAAAATTAAAAAATAATATACAACCGCAACATGAGGGAGGTAAGAGCTGTAAATCTGAGAAAGGAATAAGAGAAAAACTCTGGTGTAAAATGGGCTCTCATTTGTCCCCCACTTGGAGGCAAAATGGAAGGAAAATGGTTGTGTTTTTTAAAGCCCTAGTCATTGCAAAAACTGGAAGGCTGGGTTCTCGAGAAGCTCTTTCGGTGGATCGACACCTGAAAAGTCCTTCTCTTGTATAGAACTCGATATCTCATCGATCGAGAAAGGTATGCTACATCAGGAGCAACAAAGAAGCAAAGTGAGGAAAGTATTATCCTCACTAGAAGGGTCGAAAATGATAAAAAAAAATATATATATATATATATATATATATATCTACCTTAAATCATCATCAAGCAAAAATGCACTGCTATCAGCGTCATTCGACTCCTCGGTCATTGATGTCCTCATGCTTGCAAGGACCTGAAAAAAGTTTGACCGATGAAACAAGGAAATAAATGGATATTGTTCACTTGAGAAAACATGCAGGTGAAAGAGAAAAACCAATTAGTTTGAGAGAATATCATATAGAAATGCTAAGTTTCAAATGCTAACACTAGTTATTTCTGAAGGAATTTTCGCATATACTTCCTTGGAAGATTATCTAATTGCATTTGCAGTACTGTAAAATCAGAATATACCTCTTTGAAGTGCTGTTTCTTACATCTAAATCCATATCTTAAGTTGGAGAGTTGTTCAATTCATGGGATCAAGTTGGCCCTCTATTAGAAAAGGCTTTTTCAGAATTCGCAAGTGCAGTGGAGTACATGTAAAAACTAACATTTTTTAACAGGCAACTATGAAGTGCAGATTTTGCAGGGACACATACGCAAATAGAGATCTTTTCAGGCACATGTAACTAAATCTTTATTAATATGGTCTACTTAGTAAGAAATCCTAAATGTAAATAATAACCCATATACAAAGTTATTTGGGCTTACACTTGAAGAGACGCTTTGGGTATTATATTTGTCATCCCAATACTGTGTGCAAATTCTATAGAGCTGTTGGACACTCAACATCTGCATAAATGAGGAGTCATTAGACATGTAAATGTTCATGCAATGAGCTAAAGTGAATGATCTCACGCATGTTTAGAGAGAGAAATTACCGGGCAGAGGTCACTGACTAGATCCTCGTAAGAAATTCTGTACTTCTGAAATATTACCTGAAAAGTGGGACAAAAAGAAGTTAAACATTGCTTCTTAATGACAGTGCTAAGGAAAGCCCTAATAAAGTGGGAATAACTCTCTTTTTTCCAGCCGAAATGCAGAGAACCAGCCTTGAAACATAGCGAGTTACAATTGACCCCTCGATAATAAAAATTCAAAACCTACAAATATTAGCACTTATCTCCCTTCTATTAGTGCTCTGTTAGGAATTTGTTTGAAAATATGATAAATATTTGTGAAAAGTATTAAACTGTCTAAATCCCCTTCTGTCCAGTCTTTCTTTAAATCATATGGACTGGACAGTGGGGTAATTTCGTCATTTTACCCTCTTCCTTAAAAGCCATAACCTCACGAGAGATTATAGAGTCGAGGGGATTTTCTGACGATTTTAATTTTTTTTTAAATTTTTGGGAAGAGAGTGATTTTCTGTCGATTTTGATTTTTATATTAGGGTGCTGGGGAAAGTGGGGAGTGCTGTGTGACTCCGATGATTCCCAGGGGAGTTTCTACATTTTATCCTTTCTTTTATAACAGTTGAAGGGCCATAACAAATTGGCTCAGCCGTCAAACCCAAATACAAATTCTTTTTCTATTCAATAAACCTAACAAAAACAAAATTGACATGCTATACTATGTGTCAGCAATAATATATACTTACCAAGAAACCAACAGCTTGCCTTATCTGTTTAAGTTCATCCCATGAAGACCCCGCATACTACGAAGATTGACATCAGAAAGATAAAAATGTAAAATACAGTGAGATGCCGACAGAAATATCTAGATATATCTGAGGAATTTGGAGATATAGAATATTATTACCTCTTGTTTTACTTGTGTGCACCACACCTCCAGTTCTTCCAAACCACATTTTACGTACTCTCCGTTGCTAAAAGAGCAACACTCACGGCGTAATAGAAGGCTTCGAAAAAGTATAGCAAATAAATTAGTGAGAGAGAGAGAGAGAGAGAGAGAGAGAGAGAGTTAACACATTAAACCACAAAATTCACCTATTGACAAGTTGAACATTGATGAATGAGAAAATCTGGCTAAACATCTTCTGAATAAGAACTTTGGGAACCTGAAACGCCACCAGGCAATGACACTCATCTAACCATTATAATAGGAAGTTCCGATCTTACTCCAGAATAAAATACTTACATAATTCTCTTGCAATATCATCAGAAGGTTATCGAGGTGTTCGATGATGGTTTTCCACTGGCTTCCTTGACTTGAATTCCCAAAGGAGCGCCCCCTAACCATACTTGCTTTTGCCGTTCTTGGTGCCTTAAGTTTATGAGATGATGATTCATAGTCAGTGAATGTGACGTGTTAGTGAATAATGTGTAGAGATACGTACATTAGGTTTAGATTACTTCAACTAGAAATCAGAAAAAGGATTCTTCATATTCATTCATGGCATAAATATGCGTGGACTCTGTCTTAAATAGAAGTGTGCTGAATTTTCCCCTCAGAAAATAGGAGTGAAAAGGCTCTGCTTTCCCCCCCCACAGATAGTTGAATGAACAGTATGAACTATGATCTTTAACTAATACTCTCATGATTGATATGCTGCTATTTGTTAAGCAACCGAGAACCATCTAAGCGGAATGTATACACTCATAGTAAATCTTAATTTATGCATATCTGGATTTACTGAATGGCCAACACAGTAGAAAATCTCCTCGAAAAGTCTTTATAAAAGAGGTTTAAGTCTTAAGATTGTTGGGAAGAAATTTAAAAAATAAAAAAATTGTGGGGGAGAACATATCTTACTTTCAACACCTACATGTTAAAGCTTCTTCCGACACAACAGGCTAAATTGGGTGATTTCCAAATTTTTGTAAACCAAATTAGTGTTGGCCATTTGGTCTTGTTTTAAAAAAATAGAAAATCCAAAAATTGCAGATTTTGCTTCAAATATTCAATTCCTTCAAATCTATATTAACATTCCTTGTAATCTTCAACCAGATCTTGTTCCTTCTATTCATCACTCTGAATATTCTATGTGCATTTTCAAATTAAGATGCAGAGGAAGAGATGAAGAAGCATAAGTTTTTCATCTTACTTGGATACAAAGAGAAAGTATGGCAGTCAAATCCTTCTTCACATTATCACGAATAATTCCATATATCTTCTCAACATAAGCTGAGAGTTGCTGCTTAAACAGCAAAGCTGGGTATTTGGCCTCAACATGCTGTACAATATCCAGTTCATCAACCACAAGGTTTGCAGAAGATGAGCGAAATCCCTAGCAAGAGTGAAAAATTAGATGATAAGAAAACATTATCAGAGAAAAAAAGAGCAGCAGGATAATATGCTAATAATAACAATGCATTCATCGAGGCAACACAAAAAAGAGTTTAGGAAAAATTGCATATTTATCCCCATAAAAGATGTAGACATAGCCATTCCTCTAAAAGTTTGATAATATATATAGATATACATGCATTCAAGGATTTAAGTGCCGTGGCACGGGGTCGTACTGAAAACTCGCCGGCACGGTACGGCACGGTGTGTGCCGGGCCATACCGATGCATGCCGGTCACAAAAAATTACAAGTGTGCCAACACATAATGATATAAAATATTTATTTTCATTAGCAATAAAATTTTCTAATTGCTTATTATGTATTTTTATTAAATCTTTTGAACTTTATTGAGAAACTTACTTGCTAATTTAAAGAAAAGAAGGTTTTAAGCTGTGCCATCGACACGGGGGTTGTATCGTGCCAGTATCTTGTTGGCACGATACGGTACGGTAGATACGGCCCATGCCGATGGGCACGTAAATCCTCGCATGCATTCCTCCAGTTTGATTGTCATCTTGACCATTAAAATTAATATATTTTATATCTGAATGCCCGTTATACCCTTTCAAATACGTCCTAAATTTTTTTTAAATGGTCAACTGACACGAGTCAAAGAGGGATATTTCTGTTATCTGGAAACTGTAACACAATATATAATGATGTAAATTTTGCAGTGATCAATGCATAATTGGAAAACTTAGCCAGGATACATATGCCAATGCCCCTTCAGAAAATGTGATCACATACTTGCGTCATCCTCCCAAACAACGATGTTGGAAGGGGAGGTTTCCGACGTGGGGTCGACCCAGCAGAACCACCGGCTTTTAGACTCTTTTGGAGCAGAAACAGTAAAGCAGATGCATTTGATAACCAGTAAGCCAGATGTTCATTGCTCTCCTGGTTCTGCACCATTTGTTTTGTACGGATTACTAAATAGTTCCTGATATTTAGTCCAAAACAGAGAGAGGGGTAAAAGAAAAAAAGAACCGTACATACCTCAATTGCGGAACCAATCATCTGGATAAGTCGATCAAAAACACTAGTTTTTTCTGCCTCAAACAACTTCCAGTGAAGCAGACATTTGTATATGGTTAATCCAGCCACCGGCTTTCCTTGAGTAAGTCCACTATTTTGCACAACAAAATTTATAAGGGTGTTTACGTTCTCCTGTGCAAGGATGATCTTAGAGTCATAATTCAATTAATCCAACAAAAAAAAAACACTACTCGATGTGATAAAGTATATATTTAAAATAGCATAAAAGATCTAACACATACGTGTTGTCTCTCAATATACGATATTCTCATCTTCGGATCAGAGTTGGCATAATTATTAACAGCTGGAGGCGCACTATGAGGTTCCTGCATTAAAATATATTGAGATTTAAGAACAGAATTATAATTAAGACATAGAAGAAGAATGAGAATTTAACAATGGATGGTGTTCAATAGCCATTTTGGACCTTATGATCTTCTCTATGATGCTGGTCATTGCCCGAATTCTGCAAAATCATGGGAAAAGTGGGGCGCGTAAGATAGAAAAAGGAACAACTTAAAACTGGAGGCCACTTTGCAAAAAACATCCACTTGTTTTTTGCTTTTGCATCACTGTTTTCTGATTTTGTGATTTTCATGCAATTTTTTCTATCCTGTAACTGTGGACCCAAATACTTTTTATAAACCAATATGCCCCAGGGTAAATCTATCTGAGAAAGATCTCTGTCAAAATTTGCAAATATGAAAAAAGTGAATTGAAGTTGCTGAATTGAAAAAATAGTGGAATATTTCTCCGTTAAAGAAAATTAGGCATTATATGAGTGCTGGTATACATGTTTTGGAGGTGTTGAAGGTGTTGGTAAACGTCCAGAAGTTTGTTTCACTGGCAAATGCAATAGGGCTTGCTGCCGGAGAATCTGATTTTCTGATTCCATGTTAGCCAGTTTGTCTTGAAGTCTGTTACGGATTTGAGTCAAGAAATCTGTTATTAAAAGAAGGCTTTAGTAAAACACAGCTACAAAACTACAAGAACCTTTGCATTGAATTATTCAATTCAATTATCTTCGACTCTGCCTCCATAGCTTTTTTCAGCCTTTCCTCACTAAGTCTGCTTGTTTCTTCATACTCTTTCTCAGTTTCATTAATCTTTGTCTCAAGAGTAGTCACCATTTCCTGCAAATTGTGAACAAAAGATTTTGTGTGAAAATCAATTGAGCACAAACATACTGCACAAGGATCAAAAGTGACCGTGATGCAATAATGATATATCCACAAAAATTTTTGATCACATGCATTATTTAAGCTCTCCTGCTTTAAAAAGATATATTAAGTTATTAACCTTACTAGAGATAAAACATGTCTCTCCTGCCTTATGTCTCTACAAATTGGGAGACGAGATATCACTGGACAGCAAATTTTAGATTAATGTCAATTATATTTTTTAGTTTGGCCGTGCGGGTTCGAAAAATTCTCTTTCCTTTTCCTTTTCCTTTTTTACATGCTTCAACATGTTAAACTACATACTTCAATCATTCGTCCATCTTCTTTCCTTCCAAAAACATCTCTACCATCTCCACCATCTTCATGTTAGTCAATAGCTTACCAACTTAAGGGCGTGCTTCAATATGTGCATACTAAATACAACAATACATCCACATCTAGATATCAGTATAGTTGTTCGAATCACTAAAAGTGATGACTCAGTTCTTACAGCCCTACCAATCCCTCATCAAACCAATGAAACTATGGAAAACACTTCTTAGTTTTTGATCCTCTGTTAAGTTACAGCTCCTACACTCAAGATCTAAGTTGGCAATGAATGCACAAAATCTTCTAACCACACAAGTCATCAGCAGTGGCATAGCGTGTAATGCTATATATATAGAGCTAGGCTGGAATGCTCTAGTAGCAAACGGGCTCCGTTGCCACCCATTTGTTTTTGATGATAGAGCCTCCAAATCGACGATCGGCGCCGTTGAACATGATCTAGACCACTTAAAGCATCTAGAAACCAAATTTCAAATCTTTTCGACATCGTTCGCCTAACGATCAAATGATTTCAAATTTTGTGATTTTGATGGTAGATATGATACGTTTTCTCGTTTAACGGTGTAAAGATATTGAAATCAATTGAATTTTTGTTAGAAAATTCTTTAAACTATTTAAAACAAGATCTATAATCTTGATCTTGATTACGAGACTCCTATCATTACTTTTTAAAGGATATTCATTTTCAACCATTCATTTTTGTGTCTGCTTGATGGACAAGAGAACAATATCGGAAAAGCATGAAATTTGGTTTCTAGATACTTTAAGTGGTCTAGATTATGTTGAACGGTGCGGATCGTCGATTTGGAGGCTCCATCATCGAAAACAAATAGGTGGGAACGGAGCCTGTTTGCTACCGATAGCATTCCAACTCAACTCTATATATATATATGTATGTATATATATATATATACACACACATATACACACATACATATATATATATATATATATGCATACATATATATATATATATATGTATGTATATGTATATGTATATGTATATGTATATGTATATGTATATGTATATGTATATGTATATGTATATATTTTTCTTTTCCTTGATCAAAGAAATGTAGTAGAGTGGTCTTATTTTACCAGAAGTACATACACAAAATGTGTATATATATATATATATGTATATATATATGTGTATATATATGTGTATATGTATTTATTTATATTTTATATTATTTATATATATGTGTATATGTATATATATATATATATATGTGTGTGTGTGTGCATACATATATGTGTGTGTGTGTGTGTATATATATTCCAATTATCTATGGTGTATGACATGCAAAAATACAGACACATTAATTTTCAAGACAAATTTAAGTGCATAAGATGACGCTTATCACCTCCATTTCTATTTTTTCATATATAAATTACTTTGGGATGCTTCCCAGTAATACTAGCTACTTATCAAGTAAAAAGATTATCAAAAAAGAAAGGATAAAAGATCGGCCACTTAGTAAGTCGAGATGTACCTTAAGTTTCACGTTTTCAGCTGTAAGCTTATCCAGAAGAGTTGTATCAATAACAGGGATCTCTTTTATGGAAGAAATTTTCTCAGCAGCAAATTTAGCAGCTTCCTGCTCCTTTACCATCAGCAAATCTTTAGCTTCCTTGAACTGCAGTTCGATCTCCCGCAGGGCTAATTGCAGCTTCTCATTTTCTTGTGTTTTGGCTTCTTCCATATCAACCTAGGAAAGGGGTATGTATATACATAAGTAATTTCCTAAGGTTTACATATTCAAAGATTTGGAAATTATGTGTTGAGAAAGTGGAACACTTCTACAAGGTTCCAAGTGACAAACGGAAACAACCCTAATTTGAAAATATCTTTTACCAAATCATTAATGAATGTAAATTGTTCTATGAACAGACTCTATATCTGGTTAGAGCCACAAAATATTAGTTAGCTACTTAGCTTAAAAAATCCATAAGTAATAAAGCAAAAGCCTATACTTACTCTCATGCGTTTCTCCAACTGTAGCCTCCATGTAAGCTCCTCAACTTGCTTCTCTAATTTATTTTTGGCAGCTTGTAGAGCGCCAGTTTCCCTTGAAGCCTGAAAAATAATAATAAAAATTTAAATTGAGCAAGCAGGGTTTATTTAAACTAAACAGGTGTCCCTGCATTTCTTTGCCTTGTAAACCAAACTAAATACTACAGGAAGTTAAGATACCAAGAAATATTAAAACTACAATAGAACTCCCTAGATACTATTACATATGAGGCTCCTATAAATTAAGGGTTTGCCAAAACGAAGCTTTCTTACCATTTTAAGTTTTCGAAGCTCTCTTCTAGCCACTCTTCCTCTCCAAGCACATTGAGTGGCAATTGCTGCCTTCTTTAACCTTAAATATTCTGAACGTGCCAAGTAACGACGGCAATGACTCTGAAATAAGAGGTAAAATCATCCAAAAGCAATGATGATGATGAACAAAAAAAAAAAAATCCGACTGTCTTTCTGACAGAAAAAGGACCAGAAGGTAAAAGACATAATGAAAAAGAAACTGGAAAGCTATAGAACAAATGTATTCTCGAAAAGTACGGAATACGAAAAGTACTTTGAGATCATAAAAGTGTAATTAGAAAAGAGCGCAAGAAAAGACTATATGCAATAGCTTAAGCTATTTTAGTGTAATAATTTCTACATTAAACCAAGGAGGTTGAATAAGTCCTAAAAACTCAAGAGATAATGTAAAAATGGTGAATTGCACTTGCGCTCTGCAACTTCCATGTTGGGTCACTACCCTTTGCAATTTGCTGCAATCTTATTATTTCAGTAAAATTCCTTGGCGAATTAACTATTCACCACCTAGTTGCCACTGAAATTCTCACATGGTGTTTAGACGAGCATTTTCACTCAATGAAACTGCAGAAAATATTGAAAAGGATTGGCTTGTAATGAATTGAAGAAGTTAGGAACCTAAATGTAACAATTGAAAGATCAGGGAGCAAAATGAAATCTCCCAAAAAGTTGGCGGTCATGGTGCAATTTACCCATCAGGAAAAAAAACCAATAAGATGTGTCTCAATATAATAAAACAATAATTTTTTGAGTAACAGTTAACTTACCTGTATAATAACTGCAGCTTTTGTTTGCTGCCTAAAGTGAAGCTCTTTGCGTGCAGCCATACCACGTAATCCAGCTTGTATCTTGATTGATGCCGACAATAGGTCTCTGTATTGTTTCTTTGCATGGTACATGCGGAAGTAGGTTTGGATCCTCAATGAAGCAAACTCTCTTCGCATGTTCCCATGACACTTCCGAGCAAGTTGTCCTTTAATAACATCAAAGTTTTGTTCTTTTAATGCCTCAGAAGAGAAACTAGAGAAATATGCGTATATTACCCAGCAATGTTATCTATGTACAAATACATATCCCCTTTGGAAATCTGAAATTTCAATTTGTCCTCGGAGAACTTTCTTTCTTAAATACATACTCTGGTAGTTACAAAAGTGTGCCCCAACTAAATGTAAGGGATTATTTTTAGGAACATCCCTTCAGAAGGATAGATATGCAAATTCAGATCTTACAGGCAGTAGATATGTAAAACTGGAAAGCCCAAAATCTAAAGCCAAAGTCTATGTTTGCTACCCTGTTACAATTGAACAGAATGAACACAATATAGACATACTTACCCCTGCATATGGCCTGAATCTGGATAGCTGATTTCTGGAGCAAAATATAATGCTTGCGAGCAAGATATGAGCGAACTTTTCTCTGAATTTTGCTGGCAGATTGTCCTAACACTTCGTTTCTACGAGCATCTAATTCAGCCATCTGACCAGCCCGGAGAAACACCTTTGTCTTCCCTACCTGGCATTTTAAAATTAACATAGTAATATAGCACAGAGGTAAGAAAATGAATTCAGAAGTAGCAATAATCGGAAGAAACATAATAATGAGTTCGGTTAACTTCATTTGCACGCTCTTTATAGATATCACATGTGTATATCTAACACTGTAGAAGGATAATGATATCCATCCATAGGGACAAGCTGTTTGATGACAAAGGTCGAGCATTTACTATTACCAATTTTGAAAAGCTTACCTGATAATATGAATTGTGACGTATCACACCATACATATATATATACATAAATATATATATATATATATACATAAAAATATATATATATATATACACATATACATACATATCACTTCAAAAATATATATACACACACGTGTATGTATTTATGTACATACATATGTATATATATGTAGATATATATACATATATATGGATGTGTGTGTGTGTGTTGGGGGGGGGGGGAGCTAGAATACTATTAATAGTAGGTGAATAGTATTTACTACCAACTTTGTAGTCCTCCTTGGGTTTACTATTGGGTGGTTGTACTAGTATTAATCCAAAGGCTATAAAAGTGGTAGTAAACACTATTCATCTACTAATGTTATCCTAGCTCAACTCTCTCTCTCTCTCTCTCTCTCTCTCTCTCTCTCTCTATATATATATATATATATATATATATATATATATATATAAACATATATAAAATACTATGCATTGGAATGTAATGCATTATATATGTAAGAAATTATATCTGTTATTAATATCATATAAAATGCATAGAAGTGTGAGTGACAGAGACAAAGCTTACTTGATAACCTCTAAGATCAACCTTCTCAAGAATCCGCTTTGAAGTAATGACTTCATCAGAACTGCCATAGGTAACAACTAGAAAACATGCGAAACAAGTCCCAAGACAATAGAAATTTGACTGAGAAAGTCCGAAGAATTTACCTTTCTTTAATAATTTCAGGTGCCAGGACACCAAAACGATCCACGAATTCATCGAATGTGCGCCTTGTTGGATATCCCGCACAGCTAATCCTGATTGCCTCAAGCACTCCCTACATTAACAGGATAAATTCAGAAATTGTGTCCACTTGAGTAACTAGTAAGAATTAATCAACTACATTATCCGTTTACCCTGGCTTCTGGAAAAGTAAACTAATCAAATAACAAAAATTTGGGAGAATCTTGTTCTGACAGGAAGCTGGCATGATCTTCTAGGCCTGAATAGGAAAAGCTCCAATTTGAAGCTTCTATTTCTGCAGCATATGGAAGCTGTTGGGAAAATTTTAATTAAAAATAAGTTTTGTAGTGTTTCTTCGAACAGCTCAACTCGAGAAAGCACTTCTGCAGAAGCTTCAACCTGGCCAAATAGGCCCTAAAAGAAAAATACAAGAGCAAAGTGTTGCAATATCAACTCACTCCACATCGCAACTGCTGGATGACGTTACTATTCTCAAAAATTGCTGGCTTAAGAAGGTTGTTAGGCTTAACACAACGTACGTAGTGTGGTTCCGTGGCACTTAAAGTCTCTAACAAAGCTTGCAATTGTTGCTGCAAAATTTTGACATTATGACAATCAAAATGTAGAGAGAAACATGAATAAAAATATAATATCAAGGAGAAATTATTGCCCGCAACCAGTGCACCGCATCAGTTAGTGCTCCTATAAGTGCCCTTTGTCCCATCTCATACCTTTTTAATCCGACCATTCAAAAGAAAATATTCTTTTTTCAAGAACAAGAGAAGGTTGCAACTCATGTGGCAATGGGGATAACAGTACAAGATGAGCTGGCGGGCAGATCACTGGACAGTACACGGTTGGTGTGGCACACCCAGTGAAGGCAACAGTTTCATAGTATCAGGAGACAAGATAGCGTTACCTTGAACCTTAAGCCAATTGATGAAAATTTTGAAGATTTAGATGAGTCTTCAGAGAGAAGTGGAAATAGACTTGAAACAAAGTGGCATTCCGAAGCATTCAACAGGGCTTGATGCTCATTGACAACATAATCTTTGTTCTTATCCAAGAAAAGTTCCGTTTGATATGTGACCTGAGAATGAGAGAAAATGTCTCTTAAAACTAAAACTAAACAGGCTCAGCCCTTTCTTGGCCAGTAATAAATAGTTCAGACCACGAACTTGTCCCGATCTCAAATTTTCAGTCAATTGGTAAACTGAATCAGCACTTGCAATTTAGTTCATTCTTCTTATTGCTTACTCTCTCACCAGTTGTTTAGTAATGGCATAATTCCATGTTTCTACAACCCAACCACCATAAAAACACATTCTTGTAAACAATATGTTAGTTAAGGGTTTCGACTCAAAATAATTAAATTATTGAAGAAGTGTCAGCAAGTTGTCTTCTGTGAAAAATGCAATTGCTTATGACCTGGTTCTGACCCTCTAGTCAAAGAACTGGGCCAGGAATGAGCACAATGCTTGTGCTCAAGCATCAGAAATAAAGCCTTACAATCTCTTAGCCTGGGGCCATCAAATTATGGAGGCAAATGAAGCCAAAAAAAAAAGGGGTTAAAACAGGAAAAAAATAAAAAAAAGACTTACATCACCAGCATAATGATGGATGGTGAAGTCAGACTGTGAAAACTTAGGCTTGCTGAAGCGTGGATGATCTTTAAATGTTTGATATAACTTCTGGGCAAATGTTTCATGAGTTGACCTTGGTAGCATACTGCAAAAGACAATCGATATAGATAGGATAAAGCTAATATGAATATTTAATGAAAATGAAGAAGCAGCAAATATGTAAGCATACATACCAAGTCTCGTCCAGAAGAGAAATGATTCCCCCTGGTTTCTGGGTGAAAATTTAAAGGTAATTGTTTAATACATGAACTTATTATGTTAGAATTAGAAATACTATGTCTAGATGATGAAATGTATATGAAAACTAATATAAAAAAGAATGAGGAGACAGTGATAATTCTGGCATCTGTCTATGAAGGTGTACATTTGTATTTTGTAGACAAAACAAGAAAAAGATTTGGTTGTATGTGATCCAAGGAAACCATATAGACTTTCTCGGATATTGTCCAGTATAATATAATAATCACGGAACTTTCATGATAAAAAACACTTCCACAAAAAGCTAAAGCACAATTACTTTTAAAGACATAAAAAAAAAACTTTTTGTGAATTTAATATTCAACATATACAACACTAAGCGTGTAAGAGTCACTATTGCACACTTACAAGTAAGCCATCACAAAACGCTGTATGTCCTTATTAATTTCGAATCTGAACATTTGATCTTTGCTAGAAACCCAGTAACCATATTTGCAACATAAACATTATAGTACATCTGGAGCATCTTAAGATAAGTCTAAGGATAGATTATTGGCCTTGAATCAGATATGTTTTTCCATGTCAATGACATGCAAAATGGTTTGCATTTTCTTATGGAACATTGTTTGCCTATATTTGGACTTTCAAAATTTTATGCTCATATCGGTTAGCATAATCTGGGCATATCATGTCCCGTGCTGCCAAAAAGGTCCTCAATAAGCTTTCAAACTTTTAGAAGTTTCCTCGTTTTTGAGTGTTAAAAGTGTATATAATATCTGATTTTACAAGGAAAATATATGTAAACGCCCTAAAGGATAACTTTTTCATTGATGCAGCCCATATGTTTTGAAGTAGACAAAATATACCTTCTCAATAAGATCAAGAATATCTTGGTTGTCAATGAACTCGATGTAACTCCAATCAATTTCTTCTTTTGTATATTCTTCCTGCTCCATCTTAAAAACATGCTGTTTCAGGAAACCAACAATAACCAAGTTACTGGGTAAGATAAACTAAAATGCTAAGGCACTGATTCACTGAAGGAATGTCATAACAAATAAGTGATTTTCCATGCGCTCACCTGATTAAAATGCTGCTGCAGCTTTTCATTAGTCAAATTGATACAAAACTGCTCAAAGCTGCAAACATATAAAAACATAAGAAGCCAAACAATACTAGTAGCAGAAATGAGTGAATCAACACATAAACGTATATAGATAATTATATTCCTGCAAATTACCTATTTACATGTCTCCCTACAAAATCAAGATTTTCATATATAAATGGAATTATCCTAAGTTCCTAATAATAGTACATAATGGAATCATCTATTATTTCTGTAAAATTATCATGCCTCAAAAGTTCAATAGTTAATTTTTAAATAAGTAATATAAAAATAGAAACATCTTACATGTTGAGATATTAATCACTCTCCCTCAATTTCAGAATGTGGCTAAAAAGGCCATAGTTATCTATTTTAATAATGATGCAAAATGGGATCATCCTACATGTTGAGATATCAATCATAAATGTAAGCCGACGAAGTAGTCTTCAAAGTTCTGACATCAGTTTATAATGAGAAAAGTAAGGTAATTATGAGTACAATACCAGACACCCCCCTTTTTTTTCATTTTCACTCCAATCTTAAAAGTTTGCAATTAAGATTCAAACCATCTTCCTTTAGCATATTGCAGATAGGAAATAAAAGTTATAAACGATATTTTGATATCCCTAAATAACAAATCAACATCCATATACCCTGAACCAAGTTTATTACTTCAACCAAGTATCCAAGTGTAATCACATAAAAACATATATTATCATGATCTCACAGTAATAACAAGGTCATCCATATTCAAATTACTTTGAGATTGTGATAAAATTGACATGAAAATTTGGATAATCCTGACAAAAGCAAAAGCATACCAGTTAAGCACCTGTTTGTCTTGAAACTTTCGAAGCCATAAATATCCAGTACCCCAATTAGAAACTTTGAGTGGGGATCTTGACCAATTGAACAGTTTATCGTATTCACAAGCCTGCAATTAAGCATCAATAATCAACTACAGTATAAAAAAACATCAAAGAAAAGGAGTTTTTCTCATCATATTTTTTTTAACTCATGTGAACCCAAGATATGTAGACTGAAAATTACTTGGCAATCAATTTCATAAACACTAACCAATCAAATAAACGCGAGTAAACAATTTTGGCTAAGGCATCTCTACTAAGAGCTGCGGCTTCTGGATTTAGATTCTTTACAATGCTCTCCCCACGTGTCACAATAACACGTTTGCACAATGAGTCCTCAAGAGCTTTCTCGTCACACCTATGAGAAGTTGCATAATTCTTTTGTAAGCTGACAAGCGCATGTAATCCAACACGAACCCAAACAATTATATGGATGTGTAGAAAATGAGGGGTTACATGAAAAGCTCAGCAGCCGTTTTGAGATGGAATTGTGATTTCTCATCTTTTAATACAGATGAATCTGATTCCTCTCCTTCTGAAAATTCAACATTGCCCAAATGAAGAATAGCAGCCACAACACGGAATATTGCATCCTTGAAAAAAAGAAAGAGCGAAAATACATAAAGTACTTGTTTAGTAAAGCAATAGTTTACCAGTGGAAACATTGAAAGAAGTAAAGAAAAATTTACTTGTTCATCGGGACTAATTCCCACAATTTCCATAGCCCTTCTAGTATCCAAATATTCCTTCGAGTCATCCACATCGTCAAGCTCAAAGCAGTTAGACTGGTTAAGATAGTGAAATATTCTAGGATCTCCCATTTTAAATCTTTCAATGTCCTAACATGTAAACAATTTGGGTATCATGTTATATAAATGCAATATTAGTTCACAAAGGACTTGTAACTAATATAAAAAAGTATTTGACAATAAACCCAAAATACAATGATTGTGATAAATTAGCAACTAAAAGTATAAAGACCAACAAATTCAAGGTGACATCATATCATAGCATTTAAGATCTGTGGTGCAACTATTCCTGCGTATGCCACACCTACTGGCTCATCTCAACATCTAATACTTTCATGTTTACTAAAAATAAAACACCAAAAACATGGGAAGCACCACAAAAATGATCCTTCTTTGAATAAAAATTAAGTTACGCCAATTCCAAGTTTCACGACCTTTGACCTGCTCTTAGAGTCTCACTCCAATCTTACATTTGTACTTTTTAATTACAACTCATAGTTTTTTTGCATCTTCAATACCTAATTACTCCAATTTCTTTCTCCTAATTTCATCCATCCTATAACACTCCAAATAACTAAGCAACTTAATGCTTACAGAACTGCTAAGTTGATTGTAATTAGGGGGATCTCATCTTGAAAGGACTCATCTTGAACAACTAATCCTTCCAAGATGAGGTCTTGCCATCTACTCTAAACTAATCATAAGTAAATTGTAGATTTCAAGAGCCACAAGGAAGAGTCGACTAGAATTTTTGCAGCCTCAGAATTTGCTACGAACTGAATTCTTCATATTAGACATAACAGAATTTGTATTATTCCACCAGTTTTCTGAATGAACATGTGAAACAAGAGGATCATACCTCAGGTGGTGCAGCACACAGCATGTAAAAGCAGTGGTAATTTCTCTCTGGATCGGATATTTGACAGACACGAGACCTTTCAAGAAGATATGTCCTTATGGCCGCTCCCGAAATCCTCCCACTCTCATCAAACTGAAGCTCAACAAATTTTCCAAAACGGCTGATGTACGCCAAGTCGTCCAAAGATGTATGCATTTAAAATGAAAAAGAAAAAGAAAGGGGTTTTAGCATATATGTAAATAAAAATTCAACTATTACATGCATACCCCTGTAAAAATGTGAATTTCCACTATACCCTTCAAATTACAAAAAAAACTCTTAAGTTATCAAGTTGTACAGTTCACAAGGGAAGTTACCGTATACCTTAAAGAGGGATATTTCAGTAAATACCCCACACATACATGCATACATATTAAAATCTGAAGTTTCAAGACAAAAAAAATAATCATATTATTAATAATAATATAATAATATGCATAATTTTGGAGATTTGGTACCTTGAATTATTATTTCGGACAGTCTTGGCATTACCAAATGCTTCAAGAACAGGATTCGACTGTAAAACAAGTGATGCTCGAGGAATTAAACATTTATGCAACTCTTTCAAGATAAATAAAAGAAAGCAGAGGCCTCATAACCTATATCCAAAATTACACACGAAATAGAAACTTACCTCAAGAACTTGCTGTTCCACAGTTCGGCCTTCAGCTTCTGCTCTTCCTCCCATATAAGCAAGATAACGCATAAGCATTTTGGTGCTTTCTGTCTTGCCAGCACCACTTTCTCCACTTACCAGGATTGCCTGACTTACCATATCACGCATCATAAGTCTGCATAGGAAACACAATAGTGATTTTGGTAAAAAGTTTGTAATCTCATCATCTGCCTTGATGCCCCTTTGGCCCAGCTAAATCTCTGCTAGAAGCAGTACAAACAGCTCTTTAATTTAACTTTACTCAACAGCTTCTTACTGCAACAGAAGCAAAAACTTCAAACTAGAGCTTTTACTTCTGGAGCCCCTAAGCTCACTTTTTTTTTCTTTTTGCCAGAGCAAAAGCTCCAAATGATTTGGTAGCTGAGGGCCTGGTTCTTGGAAGCCACTGTTTCCAAAGTAAAGAATTTGTTCTAGAAGCCAGGTCAAACAACGCACTAATGATGTTCAGTGCATACCTATATGCAGCATCAGCAACAGCAAAAGGATGGGGATTCAGATCACCAAGAGCGGCACCCTTATATTGTTCCATCATGTGTTTGTCATAAAGATGAGGAAGCCTCCGAAAGGGGTTCACGGCAATTAGTATACTTCCCACATAAGTCTGGAAAATATTTAACAAATCAACTGAGGCATGCTGCCAAAATCACTGGTATATACACACCAGAACAATGCATACTAGATAGCACAGTTAGTCATTACTAAAATAATTCAATTCAAATAAGTAGAGTGAATCAAGGGATCACCAAACATTTACTCACATAGATTTCATTCATGTCATATCTTGATCTTAAGTTCTGCAGAACTCCGGGCTCATGCAGATATGCTAGCCTTGTCATGTCATCGACACCACATGGTGATGCTTCCGCATCCTTGGGATAGACGTTGGACACTTTTGCCACAACCTAAAAAAGAAGAACAATAATCGAATTAAAATCCATCATTTGAGAGATTGGAGCAATGGAACCATGATCTATAAAAAGGAACCAACTTCACAGAACAAGCTAGAATTAGAGAGCAGAAAATAAAAGATTATCTATTATGTTTACTAACCGACTTTCCAGAAGTACATTTGATCTCGATCTCAGCGCCATTGACCTCGATGACCTCCCCCTCTATCCAAGCTACGTCGGGATCCTCGACCCAGACCTGAGACCCTACTGTGATATGGACTTGAGTTGCCTATAAAGGGAAAGAAGAAACATGAGAAGATTGTTAACTATACTAAATTCAAAAATCACTATATTCATAAGGCAAAAGGAAGATAAACTCGTGGAACATATTAGAAAGGTTCCTGTATGTCAAGCTGGAGGGAACCAACAATCATCTAATGATTGAATTCACAAAGTCATATGAAGGACCACAGGTTGCTACCAAAATACAGATTCGAAGAACTATCAAAACAAGGACCACAAGTTATTATAGTCTCATTGTCAATTTGGTCCTGCTTCCACTTCAGCTTTCACAAATGTCATCTCAAATAAGCGTTTACAACAAAGTTAAAAAAAGTCTGGTGCTTCTACTGCAGCAGAAATCAAAAGTACGATTCTAAGGCCCAAAAGAAGAAGCTCTGGTTTGGTGCTTCTACTTCTGCTGTTGCAGAAGGAACAGCAGAAGGGATTCTCATGCAATGCTTCTTCAAAAAAGAACTACCTAAACAGCACTTCATCCAACAGCACTATACCCTACAGCAGGACCAAGCAGCCCACTAACTGAAGAATTTGCATCCCATCCCCATCCCCTGCCCCACCCAGTATCACTTAATACAAAAAACCATCAAATTTGTTAGCTTCTTCACTCTACTCCATTGATCACGCCAATGCAAGCAGAAGAAAAGGCAATTCAAACTAGAATATAAGCATCTCAGGGAGGAAGATAACAACAATACCATTTATTGCGAAACCCAATCAGGTCAAAATGTAGACATGTTCCCAGATCACCATCCAATCCCAAGCAGATCAAACACCGAAACCCCGCAAATTCTCCAAAATTAGACCAAAAACCAGATCAAAATCGCCCAAATCCGATTCAAAACCTCATGTCAACCTCGATTTAAGCGGCGCAGCAAAGAATCCCACGACTCCCCCACCCTCTCCTCTCCTCCCCGCGTAGAAAGAGAGAGGGAAAAGGGGGATTCAACAGAGTAAAAGGGGAATAAAAAGGGCTTCTTTTCGCCCTAAAAAATCGCTCCTTTTCGCCTCCGCTCGGGGGTTTGCGTCGTCCCCTTCGTTGTGGTTTGGGTCGGGAAATGGGAGAATGGTTCTCAACACGAACGAGATATAATAGAATAGGAGATATTGGGACGTGTAGTAATTTTCGACCCTGGAGTTTGGATAAATTTACGGGAATGCCACCGCGTTCCCGCGTCTTAACGACCTCTTCGTCAACGACTAGCCCTTTTCCTTTTGACCTGATCGGGAGCGGATTCGTAACTGGACCCGGTCTATGGACCATCACTCACAGTGTTTTTTTAAAGGCTCCAAAACAATTTACATTTTTTTTTTTGAAACAAATTCAATTAATACAATTTGCAAAGGGTCTCTTGATATATCTACATAAATTAGGAATTTATTAATGAAATATTTAAGTTACTTGTACTTCTCGTTCTCCTCTTTAATATTTCTTACACGTTTATAATATAAAACTATTTACTTATATACCATTATGAAAATGCACTTCTTTCACAACTTATATACCATTGTTTTTCAAATGAACAAATATTTGTCCCATCATATATATAGTAGTTATAGTGCATTACTAGTATTTATATGAACATAAAAATGCATAAAATTTGTGGGGAAAACAATTTTATTTTCTTATTTATACTTGGTGATTACATTTGGTTGGTCCTATTGAGTGGTATTAAAATACATTAGGTATGAAAATTATAATACTTATCTAAGTTCATGTAAACTTTTTTTTTTTCGAAATTTGTGACATTTTCTAATTAGACCTATCCCTTATACTTCATCCCAACTACTCTTTAAACCGGATCGATCCACCACATCAGTCATAAACTAGTAAATTTTAAGTTACTCTCTTATGGATTGGCTTTATCGTACTTTATGTGGTTTAAAAACTTACATTAAATAATATTTTATGATACAGTTAATATTATGCAGTTATAGAGTAAACCTACTATTTTGGTAGCATAAAGATTACATATGTGTGTCATGATAATATAACTCAATGATTAATTATTTCTATAGCTACTTTTTTTCTTGTTAGATGAGAGTGATTATGCCAGTTTAATCGTCCCGAAAACTTTAAGTATTAACTAAAATAATATCCTAATTGTTAAAATATTTTTCCGTCCTCATAAATGAGCCGGGAGCTATTTTGCGAAAAAAATTATATAAAATTTTTTTTTACTGAAAAATAAACTAATCAATTATTCATCACTATTTTAAAGTTCGTACATTGTATTTAACGAACGATTGATTAAACCATCTCTCCATTGAGAGACTCTCCATGTCATTTTTGTTTTATGTTTACACGTTGCACATAAACCTCATATAATAAAATAACGATTTTTTAACGATAAATTAGCTTTTACAGTATATCGGTCATAATGCAACACGATATAAGTGTAGTTTTTCAAAGTAATGAAATAGCAAATTAAAGATGAGTAAAACTGTGAGAAAAGTTGAAGTTTACTAAAAAACAATAGGAATGTTTTAAAAGGCTTTTTTTTGCATTTAGCCCCCTCAAAAAAAAAAATCCACAAATAGTCTTACAAAATTTATATATGCAAGATTATGGTCCTATTCCCGCCACGCGAGCGCTACGCGGGCGTGATGAGTTAAGTTGAACACGGTGAACCATTCACCGTGTTCGGTGAATGGTTCACCGTATCCTTCCTAAACCATATACTATAAATATTACGTAATATTTCAAATATTACAAATAATAAAACACGATGAACCATTCACTATTTCTAGTAGCGGCGGTGCTGGCAGCGCACGCGGCGCGGCGGGAGCGGGCCACGGCGCGGGAGTGTGCATGTGAGATAATTAATTATCTCACACTCCCGCTCGGGCAGGGTATGAGATAATTAATTATCTCACACCCTGCCGTGTGAGATAATTAATTATCTCACACACACCCTGCCCGAGCGGGAGTGAGAGATAATTAATTATCTCACACGCACAGGCCGGACACGGACGGCGCCGCCGACGAACTCCGGTGCGGCGGCGGCGGGGAGAGCCGGAGGAGGGATGGGTTGGGAAGAGAGAGAGAGAGAGAGAGAGAGGAGGATGAAGATGAAGAGTGGAGGAAGAAGGAAGAAAAAGAGGAAGAAAAAGAAATGGTGTAAATTTTTTTAAAATAGTATAATTTTGCCTAAAGAGTGTAAATTTCATTCTAAAAGAGTGTAATTTTTCTCTTAAACAGTGCAACATTTATTAAAACAGTGCAAATTTTTTTTAAAATAGTGTAAATTTATTTTAACAGTATAATTTCATCATTTTCTTCCTTCTTTTATGATTTTTAATCTTTCCTGTAGAAAAAAATATTAATTTTATTCTTATTTTTTATTATTCTTATTTTTTTTTCTCTCTACAATTTTTTTTGCACTCGTCGGAGTGTAACTATATTTTTTCCCCTCTCTCGCCGGCGTGCTTTTCGGCCGCAAGAAGCACTTCTTCTTCGTCGCCGGCGGTGGCGGCGGGGACGGCGGGTGGAGGAGGGTCGGAGAGGAAAAAAAAAGAAAGAGGGAGAGGACGCCGATGACGAGGTCGGAGCCGAAGTCAGAGTCGGCGAGGATGGCGGAGGGCGGCGACGGGAGCAGCCCGAGGAAGTGCGGCGAGCGCGTCGTTTGGGGAGCCTCCCCTGCAGGAAATGAGGGAAAGAGGGAAAGTGTAGGATGAAAAAATTAGGGAGTGAAGTTATCATCAATTTTTTATTTTTCTAAACCCTATTAATTCCAGCCGTTGGATCTAATAGTTGTAGGATATACACCCTTATAAGGGTTGTACGTGTATCACTACTCTTTTTTTAAGGGTTAATTACATACAGATCTCCGCAAATATAGTGAATTACAAATATATTCCTGCAAATTTCAACTTTCATAAGTTATCCCTACAAAAGTCCTAATGTTTTCAGATATGTCCCTCTGGTTTGTTACCGTTAGAGAACCGTTAAAGAACTGTTTATATTTCTAATTTTGCCATCACAAATATGTCTCTCCAAAAGCCATAACAGTTTATATAACAGGAGTAAAAATGTCAAAAACTAACCAGAGTTAAGTATTTAACCTATGGTTAATTAAATTTCTCTAACGGATCCTAACGGCAGGAGTATATCTGAAAATATTAGGACTTTTGCAGGAACAACTTATGAAAGTTGAACTTTACAGGAATATATTTGTAATTCACTATATTTGCAGGGACCTGTATGCAATTAACCTTTTTTTTAATTATGAAGAACTGTAACTCAGTGAACGGTAGCGATTGAAGCACGCAAAAGCGATTACGTAGACGGTCCACAACGGACGTGATGGACCGAGTCCATGAAACAATTTCACATATGACACGGCCAACTCACGCACCATAGACTCCCTCCACTCTTGATTTCTTCAGCCTCCATCACGACCGTCCGATCAACAAGCGCGAGATTTAAAGCACCCACAAAGTACAGCTTAGGGGTCCACACGTGGGAACTCACGTGCCTTTGAATTAGGAGACCATAGACCATTTTGGTGAGATAATTGATGAATGGTGGTAATTAATTTATGGTAAATATGTGTGGAGACCCCTCAACTATAGATCGTTTTGCAATAGACTCGTTGACTAGTATTTTTTTTATTTAGATCTTCATAACTTCTAATTTTTCATTTTCGTTCTTTATACTCGATTAAGTTAAAAAAATTCATCAAATTAGGTAATCTTATAAGTTATTAACAGTTAATTGATCTAGTTTTATTACTAAGAAGTAATTCAAGTCTGTAAATTTGATTAAATCTTCAAAATATTTTGACATTATTAAATTCCAAAACATAACAAAAATATATAAGTTGATGGGGCGGTTTTCAACTGTCATATAGTTGAGGGGCCACTCTGCATTTATACCTCAATTTGTTTGGCAGCAACAGAAACATAGATGGAACACAATGGCAATTGTGTAATTATATGAGGATTATTGGGCATTTTAGCTTAACTGGTATTGGTGAATAGGTCAACAACTTATTTTATATCCAATATTCCAAGAATTTGTCAATAAATAAATATACTAATGCTTAAATATTTAAAATATTTCCCAATATTAAAATGCATATAGCAGTTGTTTTAATTTCCATTGTTTAATACATTTTTTTTGTTCATTGAGTTATTGTTTAAATACAACTGTTCAAAAAAAAAAACACCAGCAATTTTTCTAATAAAAGCTAGCTAATTAATTCATTCCAAATAAATGATTCAAACCCAAATTTAATTAACTTAAAAGCCAAAATATTAAATTATATTAAATAATCATTATTTTTTAAAAATTTAAGCTATTAGAGAATAATATTTTTAATATTAATATTCAATACTTCCTCTTATGCTGATCTCGAGATTTTTTGATAGATCTAAAACGTGAAACTAAATTAAATGAGAGAAAATTAAACGAAATTAGGAGCCTGACGGAACTCAAATTCAACATTCTCTCTCATGTTTGGGCTCGAGACTTTTTTATTCTGTACGGTACTTGTAATATTTATATTCAACACAAAATAATAGTACTAAATTTGAATTGTATGGTACAAGAGTCACACATTTTAAGGACTCAAACCATCGGAAATCAAAATGACTCAGAAAATATGAAATAATTTAAAATCAAAACAATTAGAGTCAAAATGTGCCAAACCATGATAACACGATTTCCCAAACAAGAGAACAATGCTGAAACTTGTTTGGCTTCGATTTTGTTTTCATTTTGATTAGCAACAATTTTGTAGAGCTTCTGCTACAGAGGAAATTTAAAAAAAAAAAAAAAAAAAACCACAAGGAAAAATTCTGGAGTTTTTCTATAGCAAGGAGTAGAAATTTACTTCCCAAATATTTCAAAATAGATGCTCTTAATTAGATAGTTTTTAATTCTATTAGCGAAAAGAAGTGCTAACGATATTATGATAATATTTTGACAAAAACATACAGAATCTATCTGAACTATGAATCATTTTGAGTCAACTACTCAACCTTTCAAAATTTTGATTTCACTATCCAACTTTTTAATTTGTTTAATTTGAATCAGTTAATAAATTGAAAGACTGGTTAGTACAATCAAAATATTCAAAAGTTGGATAGTTGATTCAAAATAGTCCATAGTTTAGATAAATTCTATATATTTTTACCTAATATTTTTTGTACTAGCACTATTGAGACATCAGTTCGTCAAATAGGAGATAGAGAAAGAGGATCTGAATTTGTAAATGAAACTGTGAAGGGTGGTTGGAAACAAATGAAGAGAGAGAGAGAGAGAGAGAGAGAGAGAGAGAGAGAGAGAGAGAGAGAGAGAGAGAGAGAGAGAGGGACTCATTTTTATAGCCGTTAAACATTCAAATCTACAAGGCAAATTATTGCCTATTTAGCCAATAAATGTATGGAAACTTTAGTGCTAAGAGTGGGTAGGATATGAAGTAAAGAAAGTGGTGGTTAAGTAGTTTATTTTAACAAATGTTACATGAAAATGGATGCTTAATGAAATTTTAAGCAACTGGATTTGTTTTTTTTTTTTTCGTTGTCCTTTCACTCACCTAAAAGAGGGTAAAATTACTGAGATGAAAACGTGTAATCACTTATAATCTAATAAAAAGTTAGACAGGTGTCTGCAACGACGTCCGGAATTCAAGCAATTGTATGTTTAACCTTTAAGTTCAAACTCTATTCCGGTATTAAGTTACCATACATACATATGGGGGCTATGTAGAGAGATTATGGTAACTTGTGCTGGTAATTTCTAAATATTTAGCGGCATTTTATTTTATTCTCCAAACTTTTAAATTTGACATGTTGTACCTGAACTTTTGAAATTGCTTCAGTCTGATTTAATATTTGGAAAAAAAAAATTATTGCGCACTCCTGATGCATCCAAAAGAGTTACCTGTTCGTTATATATCTTTTTTCCGCTTCTTATATATCTTCTTTTTTCTTTCATGAACTTGAATTTTAGATGAGTTTGTGCTATATTAAACATGAGATTAAATAAGGCTCTAAATAGTACCGATAAAGTTTACTCGTTTTCGGTAAATTATTTTTGGGGTTTTTTTAGCTAATTTCAACCACACACTTAAAAAATATGAGAATATCACAATTTCAGCAGTATGTTTTTCTTTTTTTTTAATTTTTGAGACGAGTTAATTTTATTCTTACCTTTCAAAAATTTGAAAATATTATAAATCGTAAATGCGACAAGCTGGGCTAAATTGAACTTGGACCCAATTTGGGCTAGAATTTTAACATTGGGCTTGAGTTCGATATTCGAACACACTTAGTCCAACCAACTTAGGATCCACCTTGTTGTTAACCCATAAAACAAACTTGGGCTTGGTCTGATCAAACTTAAACTTTCATTTGCTTCTTCTTCTTCTTCTTCTTTCCTTTTTTTAAAATTTTACTTTATGTATCATTTGATGCTTCTCAGTCGCAGTTTCCAATAATATTTTAAAGCACTAGAGGATATAGGCTCTTAAATCACTTTTTTAAAATTTTCACTTTATAGGACGCTCTAAAATATCAAAACAGGTATAGTCAAACAACGGAACAATGTATTACCAGAATAAACTGAAATACGAAAGGTAATCTATAAATCAGTATAACAAAAAAAGGGCACCGAAAAGGCCACAAAAAAATAAACAACATTTAAATGCAATAAACTAGTTTTGGTGGGATTTAGATGCATATCATTGAAGTTTCCATGGAATAGGAGAAAGAAATTAAAAATAGTTCTTAAATTCTAATTTTAACCTTTTATTGTCAACAACTTAGATACTAGGTATATTGACAACATAAGAAGCAATAGATTTTTATATCTAACAATATCATCAATAAGAATATAATTGGGTATGAAGAAGGAACGAATCTTAAAATTGGAAGTTAATTAAGAAAAAGAAAATTAGGAATTCACATTATTGATGTATAATTCATATTGTTAGATGAAATAATTCCCTTACAATATTATGCCATGGAGAAAATTTAAATTTTTGGACTTGATAATTCTTAATATGTTATCATATTAATTTGAAGCATATTAGCATAGTGTGGTGGTTTGAAACCTAAATACTAACCTAGAGGTTGGAAATTCGATCCACACATAAGCTTAAATATAGAGTGTGTGCCCCATATTTTGAGTTAGTTGTCAGATCGTTGGCGCTAACCATTAGCGCTAAACATTAATTCTAAAAACTCGAACTGTGAGAAAGATACAACTAATTCACTTAAAGCGTACAAACACATCTCCCATGGGTCTCGATTATGATTCGGCCCAATCCGACCTCAATTTTGTCATTTCGAACGTGACTTAGCTTAATCTGGCTTTTCGCCATAGGGGAAGATGCTGGCCCCTTTAAGCCAACAATCTTTCAAATTCGCAGCATACAAAAATCGAATCCGTGATCTCTGACTTTGATACCACTTGTTGCATTATTGGTACTAACCATTAAATCTAAAATTTCGAGCTATTAGAAAGATACAATTAATTCACTTAAAGCGTACAGATACAGTACCCACATATCTCAACTGTAACTCAGCCCAACTAGCCTTTGCCGCTTCGAATATGACTTGCCCCAATCTGACCTCCCGCTATTTCGAATGTGACTCAACCCAACATAACCTTCCGCCATAGGGCAGAATACTGGCTCCTTTTAAGCCAATATTGGTATCAATAGGTGTCTAAATTCGATGGAATGAACCAATCTGATATAATTTATAATATTCAAGATATAATAGAGAGAAAGTGAAACTTTTGAAAATGTTGTAAGGGCTCATACTGCACTTTACCCAGAATTCAAACCAGTAGCTCCTGGAGAATGGGTACTTGGCATTTTTTAGTGACTATTAGCTAGTACCAAAATGACTAAAGTAATTAATAAATAACTACATATATATAGAAAAATGAAGCTTTATGTAGTTGTGAACATTTCATGTTTTTCAACTAATCAATACAGAAGCGTTGAGATTGTAAAAGGATTGCTTAATCATGAGTTTTTCACTGTAGCCCAATCGCATATATGCGAATGCGAACAATATATTAACCCTTGTCTCTTGTTTTCAAATGCCACGCACATAACCGACCGTCCCTAGCACAAATGGCAAAGGGTTTGGTGGTTGGTACCCGAGATCCCGAGTTCGAATCTTAGTTGATTCACATTTTCAGCTAAGTTTATTTTTAAAGAAAATAAACAAAGCGGGTAGCTAGCATGCTATCTTTCTCTCTCAGAAGAAGAAAAAAAAAATGCCACGCACATATAGAAAAACTTTTTCTGTGAATGTAGCTGGTTTGGGATATGTTCTGGCTATGCATGCATATTTTATCCTCAATTTTTTGACATTTTTGAAGAGAGATTTGGGATATGTTCTGGCTATGCATGCATATTTTATCCTCAATTTTTTGACATTTTTTAAGAGAGAGAGAATTCAGCTGAAATACTTTCAGAAATGTGAAGACCTCTATGCTATTAATCTTTTTTCGACGATGAGACTTCCAAACCAATGATATATTATGTTAGATTTAGTTTAGAATATTTAAAAGACTAAATTACAGAAAATTCCTATGTGAATATCTGCTTTTCCACTTTTCCTCCCTGACTTCAAAAACCTATATTTTGCCCTCTTAAAATTTTAGAAATATTCTCAGGAGGGTACGGCGTTAACGGAGAAGGCAAAATGACCAAATTACCCTTACTTCTTTTATAAGACTTTTTTTAATATATATCTCTGTCATTTTGAAGGATATTTTCGATATAAATTATAAGAAACAGACGGAATAGTGATGAAATCCTGATGGAGGGGGGCTAAATACAACAACTTAAAATGTTGAGGGAGTAAAATTTAAATTTTTGAAAGTTAGGAAGGAAAAATGAAAAAATATATTTGTAAGGGAGTTTTCTATAATTTAGCCTATTTAAAATATCTAAAAGATAAATTTCATAATTTTTAAATATTACTTATCTAGTAATCAAAAGAACTTAAAATTAACGATTTTAGAGTCTCTTTGTAATGCTGACTCAATATTATTAATAAGCAAACATACATATATATAGAATCAAGCTACTATCCTTTTAGGAGGATGGGAGTCTTCGTCCTCCTAAATTTTTTACCGTTCGGATGAAAAGATGTGCGGCTAGGATGAGAGTGGTTACGATTAGGAGGTGTTTGGTTCTCTGTAAAAGTAGTCTGTTTTTCATTGAAAAAGTTACTTTTTGATGTTTGGTTGTGTGTAAAATTTTTTTTTGGAAAAGTTCTTTTACAAATGCTATGAAAAAAATGGGTTTTCGTTTTCCTCTCTATGAGAGCGGAAAACGAAAACCCAGTGAAAAAAATCGCGGCTCATGACTTTTTGCACGCGGTCCACGAGGTGGGCTTCACCTCGTGGACCACCTGAGAGAGAGAGAGCAATGGACCTCTCTCTCTCTCTCTCTTTGATTATATATATAAAAAAAATTTATTTTTTTTATTTTTTATGTAAATATCTTATTTATAATATTTTATTTATAAATATATAATAATTTATTTATAGCATTAAATATATATTATTATATATTATATTACATACTTAATTATTGTATAGTATAATATATTTTATTTATAAATATAAATTATAATACTAATATATGTAATATGATAATTATTATATATCAATAATATATAATATATAGAATAAGAGAAAATATATATAATAATATTTTTATTTATAACTTTTCCTCTCTTTTATTTCCTCCCAACCAAACAACCGTAACGGAAAATTACTTTTTTTTCCTACAAACCAAACACTAGAGAGCGTAAAACTTATTTTCCTCGGAAAATAAAATTTCCACCAATTTTTTTTTTTCACAGTTTTACGTGGAACCAAACACACCCTTAGGTTGATAGTGGGCCCCCTAATGTTGAGTGGGTGGTTGGTTGAATAGTATAATCTAACGGTTGAAAATAATTAAAAGTTAGATCTAACGGTCAAAAATTTAATAGGACAAAGGCTTCTATCCTCTTAAGAGGATAGTAGCCGGACTTCATATATATATATATATAATTGAGTCGACTCATATGCTTTCAAAAGTACCAAGTCATTGGTGCTTGTAGGCTTTCACTCCTTGAATTAAGAGATGTGCGGCCAGGATGATAGTGGTCCCCAGGGTTGAGTTGTTGGTTGGTTGTAACGAGTGGAAATGGTTAAATAAATAGATCTAACGGCGAAAAACTTATAAGTACCAAGTGCTTTGTGCTTTTAAAAGCACCATAGCCGGACTCTATATGTATATCATTAATTTACACATGCGCGGCGCCGTCAACTTTCTCGGCTTCATGGGGAAGCAACAAATGAGTATCTCTAAGTACACTACGTATACTTTCTATAGCTCATGCAATGAATGAAGCAGTTACAACTCCCATTATTTAGAAATCTAAAGGAATCTAATGGGTCCTCTTCTAATCATCAATTATTCATTAATTTAGTATGTACAACCGTATACATATGTATACATCTTTAAAGAAACATATATACTTTTGTATATATGCCCCACAAACTCTTGAACATGCACTTTAAAAAACTCCACTCATTGTTAGTGGAAATTGCCTTTAATGAAGAGATAAGCCCTATTTTAGTATTCGTAAGCCTCACAAAGATTTAGGAAAAGGTTTCTTTATGAGGTTGGTCCCCTCTGGGACTATTAATTCAACTTATAACATTCCCTCTTTCCCCTTTTGAACTACCCTTCACAAAAGCATGCATCCATAAGATTAGGCCTAAACCCTAGCTAGGAAGCAACATAGAAGGTGATCTGCTTAACTAGTCGGTGAGCACCGTCGTCCTATGGTTTCGAACGTTTGGAGACCTTTTCTCGCGTGACGAAAAGCCTAGTCCTGCAGATTCTCGCACTTTCAAATATGTATGTATATATTTTTAGGTTAAAAGTAGGTATTTTGCACTAAACTAAGAAGTCCCGCCACCGTGCTCGCTTTTGGCGCTTGAAAGGGTGATCGCCGACCATAGCAATTGCCTCGGGTGTATCGCCAATTGATAATCAAGAGACTTCTTTAAACAGTTTGTCACGCGTTTAGCTACGTGGTTATGGTCTTGATCTTACATTTGGCCAAGTGATTAGTTATTGGGCTCAAATCCCCTACTGTCATCATTTTTGAAGGATGGTAAACATTCACTTTCCTAGCAACTTTTTCATGTAGCACTTGAGTGTAAAATGACCATGCTAATTAAAGGTAATTAAGATAAAATAATCTCTCTCTCTCTCTCTCTCTCTCTCTCTCTAGCATGAAAAGAAGAGAATAAGGGTACAAAGTTTTCATGCACATGCCTCTCCACCACTTGGAGCACTCACTCTTAAGCAAAATGGTAGATTCCAAGAACTTATTTACATGAGGATAAAATTGTTCCCCTTGTTCACCTCTAAAAGGTGGAATTTATATTAATATTCTTAATTAAACAAGCATGCAAAAACCCTAACCCTAATTAAGTACAAAATATACCCACTAAATTAACTAGCTTTGTTAATTAATTTTAGTGGCTAGCTAGGTGTGCGCCTACTTATACCATCATTAATGTTGTGTGAACAAAAAATGTGACAATTGTCACTGAGTAAGTAGTTCTTCATAAAGAGCAAATAGTTTATTAAATTTTATGAAAAGTAGTTATATTTCCAAGGAGAACAAGTCAAAAAATATTCTCAAGGAGGGAATGTTCACACCATGATTACATTAATTAATGTATTAAACCACTTGATCAAGTTCAATGTTCAAAAAGAAAAACAAAAGAGCCTTAATTACAACTTAATTTAATCACCAAAAGTGATTCTTGGATACCAAGGAACCTAGGGAAAAATTAAATGCAAATGCATGCATCATGCTTAATTAATATTTCCTTTATTAGTATTTTCAAAGGTGCATGGTCCTTGAAAATTGCTTAATTTATTATGATCAAAGTATTATGATAATTAGTAAGTTAATTAATTAGTTTAGGGCGTGTTTGGCCTAGCTTCTCACGGGGCCCACACCACAGTACGCTGAGAGAAATTTCAGATTCCAAAGCTATTGTACTATTGTTTATTATTTTGGTGATAGGACGCTCCCAAACCGCGGCGAATGTTGTGACATCGCACTCGAAAAGTTGGATTAAACAACACCTTGGTAATTAAGTAAATAAAAATATTATATCAAATTAAAACACTTAATATCGTCTTTCTGGCTTAAGCAGTTTTTGATATAGTTCCTCTACTTTTCACAATAATAACCAAACATATGATAAACAATAATTCTTCTAAAGTTTGCTATGTACAGAAGCTGAAAATGAGCTTCTGAACTTAAAAAGTAAATGTTCTAATTTAAACCTCTGCTTCTGTCGTACCTAAAAGTAGTTTAGACAAGTTTATTTAGAAATAATTATTTTAGCTGATATGAGATATTTCAACTCAATGTTGTGTGGCACATCATTTTGATATTATTAAAAAGATTCCTTTATTAATAATAAGAATTAAAAATACCTAGTTGATAAGGAATTGGGTGCAACTTGGCATAGAAGGATCTTATTCTTAGTTGTGGATAATGTAACTAAATATATTAAAAGAGAAAGGTAAATTATGTAGAGACCCCCCTCAACTAAAGGCCATTATAAATTAGAGATTTTATCAAATTAGTTAATAATTTAAGGTCATCAATTTTTTTATAGCCAATATAGCTGGACTAATTAAGTACAGATTAGCCAATTAACCCATAAAGTTTAATAATTTTTTTGACTTAATTAGCTATAAAGTTAAAGGCATGATAATTTTAAAAAAAGTTGAGGGTTCTATTTCTCAACGTCCAATAGTTTAGAGGGTCTCCGTACATTTTTACATAAGATAATAAATATATTATAACATTATCATTTTTTTTTAATCAAATATTTTATTCAATTAATCAACGGCAGGAAGAGGCCAAGAGGGGGTGGTGATGGGAGGTGGGGAAACGCCACCTGTCACAGAATGGGCAGGTTCTTGTGGGGCCTACTTAGATAACAGGGCCACCGTGCCACGTGGCAAAGACTGGGTGGTCGAATAAAGAGGACCCCACAGGAAGAAGCAGCACCGCCAAAGCCAACGAGTAAACTTAGGATCCTCCTTACATATGATTTTCTAAAACAAATTTTCATAAAAAGTTCACTGATTTTGTATTTTTTGCAAAGTAAATTAATTTTTTTGAATTTTACAGATTAGCTCTTCAGTAAACTGACTTATTGCTATTTCTCTCTTCTTCCTCGCTGTTTCTTACTCTTTTTCTTCTCCCGCTTTCTGTGCCTCCTCCTCCTCATTCATCGCCCCCTCGTCGACGCACTCTTCCTGCCCGTCCTCCTCAAATTCTGCGGCATACTCATCGCCGTCGCCATTCATGGCCATCCCCTCCGTTACAGTCTCATCTTCGCGATTTGTGCCATATCCAATCCTGCGTTGCCGCTACCGGAGTCGGCGGAGGTGTGGATGAGGTAGGAGCGAAGAGCGCGACATCGACGTGGGGGCAGTAGAGGAGGAGGAGGAAGGATAAGAAGCAGGAGAAGAAAGAGAGGAAGAGACGGTGAGGCGGAGGGAGACAAGAGAAAGGTGAAAAGCGAACGAGAGAGAAAGAAGAGAGAAAGAGGAATAAGAATATTTTAATCAGTTTACTGAAAATTCAGACTTAATCTGTAAAATCTAAAGATATGGCATATTTTTATAAAAACACAAAATCGATAAATTTTTTATGTAAATTGACCTTAAAATAAATAATATTTTCTTAACAAAAAACACACGAGATTTAACAAAATTACAATTGATTTTTATGTAAAAAAATGTAAAATAAGAAACTTTAATTCCAATCTCTATAATTAATACTCTTCTTTCTTATTAAGCTTATAGGATAACAAATATTTAACGTCGGACAAGTAAATTATAATTAAATCTTGTCATCTTACATAAAAGTATATAAATTATTTTTAAAAAAATTATAACAGTCATGTTATTTTTCTCTCAAAATAGTCTTGTTTTTTTTTATAAAATATCATATATAGCTTAAGAAATTGGTATCTGGTATGCTATAAATTCAGGAGATCAGAGATAGAATATTTTTCAAAATTAACAAGTGATTTTACTTCCATATATATATTTACGATAATGAGACATCCGAATTTATAATTAATATCATTAAATATGACATAGAATATTTAAACTTTTTAAATTTTATAATTTTACAATATCAGTCGTCTACTATTCAACTGGCTTAAAAATTAACAATACTTTAATGACATTTAATATAAGATAAATCTAAACTCACTTGATCACTAGTTAGATAATGTTTTAAAATAACCAAACTCCATTTTTTAAAAATTTAAATAATTTTGATCATACTTAATGGTGGTGGTCATTGATTCAAACATTTTATTATCGAAACTAAAGTGAAACTAAATGGGTTTATTTATTTCTAAAATTATACTCTAAATTTCACACAAAATTAATTAATATATTTAATACTTTAGGGGCCATTCCAACTGTAGCCGCGTGGTGAGTCACTGTGTTAGCTTTTCTTTGTTGATGTGTTTAATAATAAGAAAATGTACTTTTGTTCATCTTAAACTATTTGTGTCACGTTTTCATGATTGCAAAAATCATTATGTAGTTAAAGAGAAGGAAATTATCACCTGCACCCAGTGCACCAGGTCAGCGCATGCACCGCAATCTACTCACCGTCCATTTCGTTGAGTAATTCAATCAATCCCTATCGTCCAATTTACTTTAACTTTCCAACTGATAAATGATTGCCGATAACTCGTTTGCAAGGAGATTTTCTACCGTAGTTCTTCTTACAATATTATTCCAAGTGAAAATTTGACAAGTTAAACAAATTTGCTATCTAATGGTAATTAAGTTGCATTTCACAAATAGCACAATGGTGGCTCCTCGCGCCTTTCGGATGAGTTGGTGCGCAATTAACTATATGGTCATATGGGTTTTCTAATACAAATAAAAGAAATATATATGACAGTTTCATTGGTTGAAAAAGTGTTTAAAACAGCTAAATTTTATCAAAATTATATACCACACGATCTAACGAAGTTTGTATAATTGAAAATTGAATGAGTCTAATTCCAAACAATCTATTATTGAGCAATCGATTCCCACACATTTTTACTAATCTTTTCTTATGTACTTGTACATAAAGTAGTAAATCGAACTGAACCAAACAGAATACTTCTTTTTAATTGTATTTTGTTTTAAGATATTTTTATATCATTTTAGGTTGGGGTTTTAAGAAAACTAAACAACTCAGTGGATGCACTTGTATTTTTTCTTTTATTTGTCAAAATCGAATTTGGTCGAACCTCGCGAGTGCAGCGCAGTCAAACAGATCTTAAAATCAAATTTTAATTATCTTTTACTGTTTATTCCAAGAGTTCTCATGTAGTTTAATAGCCTAATCACATCAATTAGTTTCTAACACATCAACAATCATTTCAATCATAATCAAAATGTACAATATCCAATAATGGCCTCCTCTTCATAAATTCTTTAAATTCCTCAACTATGAGCTGTTGTTTCCGATTTGAGTTTAGTGATCATGGAAGTGACATGACATTGTGTGCAATATTCTATCATTAGGAGCCTATCACACCATACTAACCACTATGTGTTGTCACACCAAAATTGAGACCAAAAGAATTTCTCAGTTAGACCTTAATGTCAAATGATTAATTAGTTAATTAATCACAAATATCATTTCTATTCTTTTTTAAAAAAAAAATTAGTTCATAAAACCTTTAGTGTTGAACAATGATCTTTAAGATCTTTTGTAGCTTAAATATTAATCAAAATATCTAAAAAGAATGAAACCATATATACTATATATCTAATCTTCAAACACATATATAATTAATGTAAGTTGATACTAATGACTAATATTTTATCAACAAGAGAATGATAATAAATGCATATATAACTAACCTAATCTTTTTCCATGGGTAGGAACTTGTATAGTTTTCTCATATTATGCCATGTATAACCTAACTTGCCTCTTTTTTTCCAGCAAACTTATAATAAGTGTGTGGTAGGACTACTAAGTGACAAATATGCAACCAAAAAGTAATAGAAACTTAGCATGATGATTATGATGATTTATGAAAAAAAAAGGACAAAAACATATATAGTTCAAAGACTCAGTTTGTGCATTAAGAGTAGCTCTCAATGTGATGCAACCCTGCCAATAATTTCTGAAAATTACTTGCTCAAGCCAGCTGGTGGATGGGCGCGAGGTACCTCTCACGTACGTCGACCCACACAGCAAGTCGCTATCGTTCAAATTCAAACTTGATTGTGCTACTTGTGCAGTGAAATGATAAACCAAACCTTATGTTCGCTCATCAACAAATTGGACAATCTAAGAATAATGTGGATTAAACTTTTTTCGCCTTTTTTTTAGCACCATTTTATGAAGATCATCTGTAGAAACATATCTCATTACTATTAGATCAAGGATTGCTCTCTATCATGTTGCACAGTTCAACTATTCTATTCGAAAAGACATAGTGATCATTTGCTATTGTCAAAATTCAAATTTTGATTTACTACTTATGCAATGAGTTGATGAGCTAATCGTAGATTGGCTCGATGACAAAATGGACAATTTAATGAAAGGCATTGCAGGATAATTATCATAGGTTTGGTAACCTAGGTGTAGATATAATTAAAGACATTGAATTAAATTTTTGGCTTTTTTCGAGCACTATAGTTTGAGGTCATTCAGTTATGGACCACTCTAAACCATGTTGAATGATTCGGCTATTCAATTTGAAACATATAGCGGTCCGTTATTGCTTAAATTCAAACTTGATTGTGCTACTTATCCAATGAACGGATAAACCAACACTAGATTGGCTCGTCGGCGAAAAAGGTAATCCAACAAAGGTAATTAATGCATAATGATCGTAGGATTAGGTCACCTAGGTGTAGGTAGCGGGTAAATCGAAACTTTTTGTTACCCTTTAATTTCGAGCACCATGTTGCGAAATTATTTGTGGATGTATTTTTCCCTAATACCAGGTTATGGACCACTCTCAAATGTTGTAGATTTGAGCTAGAGATTGAGTTGCTTTTGATGAGTAACAATTTGATGTTCTAGAATTGCCTTTTCATGAGATAATCATAGAATTAATCATATATATTTAAGTCTCCAATGATTGTAGATTTGCTTCAGAACTCTTATTTGCTTGATATATATATTGGTGGGTAGTGTATCATTAGTTCCATATATAATTGTATCTTTCCGTTCATTTGCGTGCACAACAAATTCAGGTGGGACTAATTAATTAAGTGATTATAATTTTGCTAATTTATGCTTGAAGATATAGACCGCAAAAAAAAAAAAAAAATAGCGTTGATTATAAAGTTGAGCGATGAATTATAGGCCATGAAAATATACACTAATTTTTTGCTAATTAATGAACGATGATATACCACGAAAATACAGGTATAAAGCTTCGTGTACATGCTTAGGATGATGAGAAATGTTTTAGTATAATTCTGAGAAGAACAGGTCAGATCACCAGAACGTTGGATAAGAAAAATAAGAGGTATAACAAAGAAGCCATTTATTGAACTTCAAAATTAGTGATATTTGATATATATATATAGTTTTGATAAAGAAATCCAAGAATATATAATAAAAAAGATAGGTACAAGAAAATGGTCCATTAAATTTATCTGATAGCTTAGATAGCAATAATAAGGAGATGAAGAGACAAATAAAGATGAAGAAAAAAATTGTGGATGTTAGAAGGAATGATAGGTGAAGGGAATGTAATGTTGTTTTATGAACAAATTGAGATGCCACCATGATGAAGTGTCTGTCAGAGCACCATTTAATGCAGTGTGAAGTAGGTCAAGGCCACCATCCAGGCCACAACTACAGATCATCCAGAATGTATTTATGTCACTGTACATTTAAGCTCCTTCATTCCCTGTGATTATCCGAAAGAGACTTGTCGAAGAACTATCAATGCCAATTTCAGTCCTTTCCCTTTGAATACGGCGTATCTATCGATGATGGATTAAATAAGAGGAGCAAGGGGAAAAGAAAAGGAAAAAAATCTCAAAAACCGCCTCATGATGATGCTATGTGGGAACCGCAACTTTACTGGTGATTCAAGAATCATCCAATGGTCATTTGGCGTAAGCAATGACTAGATGACCAATTAATATAATACCAAATTACGTCTATTTCTTAGATCCTTAGAATGCGGGGCATATCTATCAATGCTACGTAGAGAAGGAAGAAAAAATCTCAAAGCTCACCACAAAATGGTGTTGTGAATGAATCGCAAGTCAACTGATAATTCAAGAACCATCCAATTGGTCATCCGGTGCAATCAAAAGCCAGACGGCCAATTAATGTGAAAGTAAGTCCATATCTTGAATCATTTGAACTATTAACGATATGGCAGATAGGGGAAAAAAAAAAGAAAAATCTTAAAAGTTATCATATGATGCTGTGCGAGAACCGCAATCATGCTGGTGATTCAGGAACCATCCAATTGATCATCTGGAGCAACTAGAAGCCACATAGCCAATCAATGTGAAACCAGCTCCATATCTTGAATCCTTTGGATACAACCATATCTATCAATGATAGATGAAAAGAAAAGAAAATCAAAAAAATCATAAAAGCCATCATATAATGCTGTGCGGAAACAACAACCATGCGAGTGATTCAAGAACCATCCAAACGATCTCCTGGGATAACTAAAGGCCAAATGACCAATCAATGCCAAATTAAGTTGATTTATTGAATCCTTTGCACACAGGCATATCCATCGATGGTAGATAAAAAGAAAAAAAAAAAATTAAAAACTAAAGTTGCCACATGGTGTTGTGCGGGAACTGCAACTACGTGTGTGATTCAGGGACGACCCAACTAGTCATCTAGTGCATCCCGAGACACGTTCCATGTAATAAGTATTAATAAGACTCATTCTACAAAAATCCTTATCAAATAAAATATCTAATTAACCTATGATTTACATGCTACAGTTAAAAAGAAACTAAAAATCAACAATTTTAGCCTAAAAAATGGCTCCTCAAAAGCCCGTCAAAATAGAATAAATTACTACACATGAAAACCTCACCTTTAGATACATATATCATACACATAAATATATATATATATATATATATATATATATTAAAGAAATTAAGAATGCATGTTATATTACATTACATAAAGTTTAGTATTTTCTAAAACAAAACTATAGAATATATGGAAACCCCCCTCACAAGCTTATCATTTGTTTGAGAAGGACCTCAAAAGCACCACCTCTATCACATGCACCCTCCCCCTTCTCCCTCCCTATTTATACACCCTCCTCTCTCCTCTCTTCCCTCCACCTCTTTTTACTACAACACACCATTTACACCCTTCATCACTACCCTTCTCTCTCTCTCTCTCTATATATATACATATATATAGACACTACTATTATCTTTATTAGACTAGTAGTAGTAGTACTCTCAGTGTTGTTGGAAATTAAATTTATATATAGAATTGTGGTGATTGAGATGGTGCGGAGGGCGCCGGAGACGGAGGAGCTGTTCGGGCGGCGGTGCGTGTGGGTGAACGGGCCGATAATAGTCGGGGCGGGGCCGTCGGGGCTGGCGGTGGCGGCGTGCCTGCGGGAGCGGGGGGTGCCGTTCGAGGTGCTGGAGCGGTCGGACTGCATCGCGTCGCTGTGGCAGCGGCGGACCTACGACCGCCTGAAGCTGCACCTGCCCAAGCAGTTCTGCCAGCTGCCCATGATGCCGTTCCCGGAAGACTACCCGGAGTACCCGACCAAGCGCCAGTTCGTCGACTACCTGCAGGCCTACGCCGCGCGCTTCGCCATCGCCCCGCGCTTCGGCCAGGCCGTGCAGTCGGCGCGCTTCGACGAGACGTCCGGGCTCTGGCGCGTCCGTACGGCGCCGGCCGCTGCTGCTGATGATGATGATGATCGCCGGAGCTCCGGCGAGGTCGAGTACATAGGGAGGTGGGTGGTGGTGGCGACGGGGGAGAACGCGGAGCGCGTCGTGCCGGAGATCGAGGGGCTCGCGGAGTGCTTCGGAGCCGCGGCGGTGGCGCACGTCGCGGACTACAAGCGCGGGGAGGCGTACCGCGGGAAGCGCGTGCTCGTCGTCGGCTGCGGGAACTCCGGCATGGAGGTCTGCCTCGACCTCTGCGAGCACAATGCCTTCCCCGCCATGGTCGTCCGCGACTCGGTGAGTTCCCAGGGACTGAATTGCAATTTTTAAAAAAGACAGGGACTAAACTGCAAAAATGCCAAGAAGATGAGAATCACTGTATCTTCTGGTGTTTGGATGCATAGGAGAGAAAGGAAGGCGAAAAAAATAAGCTTTTGATAGTGTTATTTTCCTTTGGTGCGATATTAACCTCTTTGATGATTTGATGTTTTTAAAAGCAGGTTCACGTATTGCCGAGAGAGGTTTTCGGAAAATCGACGTTCGAAATGGCGGTTCTCTTGCTGAAATGGCTTCCCCTATGGCTAGTAGATAAGATTCTACTCCTTCTAGCACGAATAATTCTCGGAAACGTTGAGAAGCTCGGACTGAAGAGGCCGAAGATCGGACCCCTGGAGCTGAAGAACACACAAGGGAGAACCCCAGTTTTAGACATTGGAACACTCGAGAAGATAAAAAAAGGCGAAATCAAAGTGGTTCCTGCAATCAAGAGGTTTCTCCCGGGAAAAGTCGAGCTCGTTGATGGCCAAGTGCTCGGCGTTGATTCGGTGATTCTCGCCACCGGTTACCGCAGCAATGTCCCCCAGTGGCTCCAGGTACTTTGATTCTTCACTTTAACAAATAAAAATTTTAAAATATTTACTGTGATAAGAAACTCTAATTTAAAACTTTTGCTTGTACTACTGCACTTTAAATGCTCATTAAAATATTAATTAAAAGGCTATCAATTTTTTTTTTTTTTCACACCACTTTAATAAAGAAACTTAAGATGAACCAAACAAGTTCTCCATATCTGGAGAGGAGTTGGGCTCTATTCTAATAATACTTGAATATCTCGCTTATAAAGGAGGTATTGTTGAAGGCCTCTTTCTGATTGGTTAGGCATGTTTTTTCTTTAATTTTTGACAGTTAAAGAAGTTACGTGCCTAAAACAATTTCCAAAATAGTAAGGCTATGTTAGGGAAGCCATAAGAAATCTATGTTTTGAGAATTTTATATGGTTAATAATTTTTTTTCTTTTTTCGGGGTAAGATGGAAAGGATGAGAAGCTCATTAGTTTTGTAATTTGTGAGTGCAGGAAAGTAATTTCTTCAACAAAGATGGCTTCCCAAAGGAGTCATTCCCAAATAGCTGGAAGGGCAGATCAGGACTCTATGCAGTTGGGTTCACAAGAAGAGGGCTGTCTGGTACTTCCTCAGATGCAGTGAAAATAGCAGCAGATATTAGCCAAGCATGGAAAGAGGAAACAAAGCAAACAAAGAGGCTTATGGCTTGCCATAGGAGATGCATCTCGCAGATATAAGGAAACGACTCTTGTGGGTTTTTTCTCTAATTGGTGACCCACTAATTTAATTCATTCTGTCTCTATTCTGTTGTTAGTTTCTGTTGATGACACTAACTTTAGAGATAACATAAAAGATAGGGCAGAAGAAGTGCATAGATCTCTCTCTAATAGCGCCCAGATTTTATTAACTGTTTTTATGGGCCTTTTATGTACAGAAAACAGTTGATGTTGGTGAGGCTTTTTTTTCTTTTCCCCTTTATCACTTTTGGCAACTTTGTAAAAAGAGTTAAAAGATTTGCTCAGTAAAAGTAGTTCCAGTTTCTTGCTCTCTCTCTCTCTCTCTCTCTTGGTTTTCTCTTTCTCTAACCCCTATTTTTTCTAGGGAAAATTACGGTCTAAATTTGGTGCTCTGCATCAACCAGAGCTCCGTATAATCATTACGTCTCATATTTCAATCGCTACAGTTTAGAAAGTAGCAATTTATTTTTCTCGAGTAAATGATATTCTTTTAAGTAATCGATTCGAAATATGAGAAGAGATCAATGGCGGATTAGTAGTAGTGCACGAGCTATCGAGGTGCACTGGGTGCAAGCAATGATTTTTGTTCTCCTTTATAAAACCTATCCCTTTCAACTTCTGATAAACCAACATGCTTGACAAATATGCTCATGTCATTTTGCCCATGTACTTGCTTGTTTTAAGCCTGAATCTATAACTATTTGACCCAAAGACTTTACAGTGCATAAAAAGGCTGATTAGATTCCACAGTATCAAATTTACAATAATAAGTTTGGTAAAGATTCCATGGCAATCTTACAAGTAGGGTTACCCCTTATGGGGCTTCTAAAATACCGCTGATGTATTGGTGATATTTCCAAATGAAATCAACTTAACTGATTTTATTTTATACTAAAGTAGATTAGTTTTATAAAAAATAAAACTTGAAAATTTATATCTATTTAGTTGTCTAAAATGCAATATTTTATAATAATGATACTAGAATAATAGTATATTTATTTTTATATATAATAAATTTAATGTCATGCTGATATTACTGGTTTAACTGTTGACCCAATAATATCTTTGGATCGCGGTTCGATTCAATTTTTAAAATATTAATTTCAAGAATTTTTTTATTGTTATTATCAATGTATCAATGATTTTGGATGGGAGCTTTCAGGGTAAGTGTAGAGAAACTCATTTAACAAGCCTGGAGAATATAAATCCATGCTGTAGCTGTGTTGTATCAATCATTTCATGTCAACTTTTTTTTTATCAAGAAGAGTCCACGAAAATGCACTAAAAAAGATACTACAACCCTCTCTCTTGCATTATTTCTGAAAAGAAAATGATTGTCAGGCCCTCACTGCATTTTTCCTGGAGTTGAGTTGTACTCAAGTTGCAAAAGAAAAAAAAATACTTACTAGATCCAGAAATTCCAACTACCAAGCCACATGTTAGAGATTTTACCCCCCCAAAAAAAAAAAAGAGTAAAATATTCTAAAACTAGAATAACTTTTTACTAAAGTACAAGCTTTATTCTGAAACTTCCACTCTGTGGTACATCTAGAAGGTTTTGACTCCGCTATCGCCGAACACTTGTCTTTCTAAAAAAAAAAAAATTCTTTTCACGAGTGAGAACTGATCCACTCCTAGAACAATTTATAGTTATGGTTGTGACCGAAAGCTAAAATAAGCTTTTACCTTTAATGAGATCCAAGTAAGAGGATTTTAACGAAAAAAAATTATCCTATATTTTTTTAAATAGTTTTATTCAAACGACACTTCTGTATAAGCTCCATGGAAGGCAAACGAGCTCCTGAGGCTGCCAAATTATTAGATCCAAACTAAAAAAACCACCAAATATTTAATTATTTAGCCATTACAGTTTCAGAATAAGGATTCTGAAGACAAATACAGATCTTTCATAAAGTATTAGGAAAGGGAGCAATGAGAGGGACTCATCAGTGAGATGGGCTTCTATATTCTCTATCACCATACACTCCCATCTCCACTACTGTATGTTCCAATGCATGTAGAAGACTCTCCAAAGTGCTTTGCTATTCTCAATCCCTTTTTAAAGTGGGGAGATTTTTTTAAAAAAAAGGAAAAGAAAAGAAAAGGCTACAAATTCTTGCCCTAGCTACTATGAACTTAGAACTACTTCCACCCTAAACTCCTCGAGAAATCACATTAATTCAACTTTGGTGGACCTTCTTTTCCCCCTCTTTTTTTTTTTTTCCTGGTTATTGTGTGTAGTCCTTTTTATCCAGGGGAAATCCATGGAAACCAAAGATCCCTCTGAGAAGTCCTAGTTGCACAACCCACAGCTGCACTAGCACTGTAGCACATGCATCCTCAGGTTTTAGACACATGGTGTGGCCTACTCCCCTCCCCCCCCCCTCTCTTCTAAATTATTACTTGCATCTGCTGTGCCACATCATCTGTACCAAGCGAACATACCCTCTCATGCTTTCAATCCAACAATTTGAAAGCAAATCGAATCCTAGTTGATTCACATTTCTAACTAAGTTTATTTCTAAAATAAACGAAGCGAGTAGCGTGCTATCTTTCTCTCAAAAAAATAATTTGAAAGCAAACATCTTGTATAGTGATAACTGGGATACTATAGAATATCCTTCTAAATGCTCGTGACAAGTCAGCTGTCTCACATGACACTTAATTAAACCACCAAACCAAAAGAAAAATGAATCAGTAATCAGGCGATCTATGAAAAAGGCTCGAGTCATCAACAACAATTGAGTCATCAACCTAGGATGTAAGATTTACACCTACTTTGAAAATATATATCCGCACGGGGAGACCAGAGTTACTGAAATTCAAAAATCCAAGTTAGTAGGAACGAGAACTTTTTCTCTGCGGAAAATTGTTGTTGTGGAGAAAAATGATCCCTCTAAGAACAACTTTTCTTTTTCGGTAGACTTTCCTGGATTACCAAATCATTTTCTTTTCTATTTATGCTCTTGTTCTTAAACCAAATTTTGTAGGTGTATAGATTCAATATATATTTTTGTTATAACAAGAATTGAAAAGTCTACTACGGATCAATCAACACAAATTGAAATATGAAAAGAGAAAGATAGCAAAAGGGTAAAAACAGTACATCCAGGTGTAAGTGAGAGAGTCTGAGACCTCAGCTGGCATTTCTTCTCTGCCTTTTGGACCATGCCGTACTGCCTTAACAATCATAGCACTGTGTCCTTCCTGAGGGAGTAAATGCAATGTTTTCCTGCACCGTTCCCACAAACATACGCATACCTGCGTCACCAATGCACACAGTACATTTAAATGGAATTTTAGTTATATGATTCAGGAGCCAATTCATAACCTAATGCGGAAATTGAAACTGCATAATGTTAATAGAACTATTGTTCTTACTATGCGTAGATCGGATAATGTAAATTTTGTTTACACTGGGTCAATAAATGGTGACAAAATTCAATATATTTTTCTATGAATGATAGTAATATTAGCTTTGTTAGTGTCACCACTGATCACTCAAAGCTTAGCTAGTTAAGAGACACTCGCAATCATACTGAAAAAGCAAGATTTGTCAATTATTAACCTTGCAAATACATTGAATTTGGTATATTTTCTATGTGAATAAACATTAGGTTTAATATATTTGCTCTAGCAGTAGCCAGTGTTGCTACATCGACAGCAAATCATAATTCTCTAGCCATTGAAAACTACCATTTTATTTTTTCTAGTTAATGAGAATAATAAAAAGGACAGACAAAACTTCAAATCAAGGAATAGTAGAGTAAAACCAAAATTTGGGAAAGAGACATCACTATTATTTAGACGTAAAGTTAGGCAACAACCATCTATGAGTAGAAACATACATTTTCCACATGCATATCAATCCAACAGCAAATTTCATGTAGCCAAATTTATAGCTCTGTTTTCCTGAATTTTCTGAAATTCTCAATTAGCCAAATTATTAATGACAGTTTACAAAAGTTGCAGCAAACCATACCAGTTTCTCATTCTCCTTCGAGTTGAGTCAAATCAATATGCTACTTTGGCAAGTTCCCTGGGCCAAGGCGTTGATTATTGCACCATAGCCCTCATTTTCTAGTAATTTAATTATCTCTCACCTGGATGGTTACTTGAAACTGCAAGACAAAGGGGTTTAAATAGTTGTACATAGATACAATGAACAAACACATACTAGAGATTTTGTATGCAAAGCAGTACGAAAAAAACCTTTATACTTTTTGATAAACAGTTCAGATTATGCCATTCTAACATAATAAATTCATTAATCTTGCATGACATTCAGATCACCAATGAAGTTCCTGTTTCATCTACTATACTAAGTCATCTTCATTAAAAAAACCCCAAGCTTAGAGAAATCTGGAATAAGATACCGCTTTGTCATTAATGTTGTCATTGTCACTCTTTTTCCTTTTTTCCTGTGTTAACTATATTTGTTACAACTTCAGTTTCCTCTAGCAGAATAAGAGAATGCCGCTGTACTTCGGATAATTAATGTATGGGTTTATTGTACTGCGGTAGGTTAAATATGCTTAACCCAACGAACTAATTGCCAATTCAAAGAGTTCAGATGACTGGAATAACAATGCCATATTGAACAGACTCTACTGAGTTTGCCCTTTCCCATGCTAATGAAGCCCACTACATGGATGACAGGAATTAAAAGTTAGGAGATACTTCATATGATTGATTTTTTGCAACTACAGTTACATAGGATCTCTCTTCAGAAAACATGTATATAAAAATATGAATACTACCTAAAGTCATATTTATGTCATTTTTGACCTGTTTTACCTTGACCTTCTCCTGAAAACATGTACGTAAAATCTTGATGATGTAATTTCATCTCTTCCTACCCTTTCACATCCTGCGTCTAAAAGCATCACTTCATTTAACAAAATAATGACAATAACCTCAATGTCAATACAAGATTAGACTGCCCCAAGATACACCTGCTTACCTTGGAGGAGGCACATGTATTAATAAGTCATGCTGAAGTGAATAAACTTGCAGCAACAGTAGGGAGGATGAAAATATAGAGGGGAGAAGGACATGGCATTTTGGAGATTTCAAGAAAATTAGCCTTAGTTGGAAAAAACATGGCAAAGCACAAAAACTGCAAAAACAAATAATAAGCAGGTAACATTTTTCCTGCAAAAAAGGCCAAGATTAATTTTCAAATATTAAGCTTACAGAGTATACCAAAATGATCTTAAATGATTACCTCAGATGGTGACAATTTCTTCAGCTTATCAATCAAACAGTTGATGCTGGATGTTAAGAGGCCAACTACCAATTAAATGAGAGTAGGAATGTTGTTCATCCCTACCAATCAAACTAATAAGAACCCTAAGTGGGACCAAAACACTCGTGTTATCATTCTCAATAGTTCTAACAAACACCTGCCTAGTCTATACTGAACATTTTGGAATGGAAGATTGCAAATATTTAATAATTAACTTGTGCTCAGCCTGTCTTGATACAAGAGCAGATCATGTTTACGTCATAAGTGGCAGATATTCCTTCATGAAGATAACCATGCAAGTTCGGATTGAATGCCAAAATTAGCAACCTACCAATATGCCTAGGAATAGGAAAATAATGTAGTAGCATACATTCATGATTTGGTTAGCGAGGACTTGTCACTGATACAAAAGGACAGAGACCGCAATTTTGATCGTATGTTTTATTTTCTTAACTATCATTGCCCTATCAACACAGGATTGAGAGTAACAACATAGCTGGATCTATCATGGGTCATAGGAATGTTAAAAGATGAAGGGGCCCGCAAGCCCACGTGGGGATCCGACTCAAGTGAACGCCACTTGTCGTTCACCTGTCCTTCGGGAGTCCTTGATGGCACTAAATGCTGCGGTGGAGATTTGATGGTAGAGTACGGGCAAGCCAGAAAGAGTCTATCCATTCCCACTAGAGGATTTATGGACCAAAGCATTTGCCTTCTCTCGAGAGGGCCCAAAGGAAAAAAAAGAACCCTCCTCAGTAGCAACCTCAGGTTGAGGCCTCCAAACATAAAATCTTATAATATAGCGAGTAACACTACAGGTACCTCAGAATGTACCCTAGAGTACTGTTGATTAGTCAGCTTTACAGCCTTAGTTTGTTAGTTGTTAGGTTTTTTGAGCTAATATCCAGCTCAACGGTCATGCTAGAAATTTGAAAAGTTAATCATTAACTAGCTGCCACATATGCAAAACTAACTAATTAACTGTTTTCTAGGTATTTTTGAGGTACATGTATCATTAATCTAATATAATATTTAGAAGGATATATATGGTCCCAGCTACATGAAAAAAATGGTCCCAGGATCCAACAATATAGAGGAGGGATTTTGGGTTAAACTTAGGGGGCCACCACACATGTGACAGCCCTTATGGGCTGGAATTAAAGCAGGATAAGCAACTTGGTTAAGTAGCTGCTTGTCACTTGTCTATCATAACTAAGTTCACCACTCACCAGAGCAATATAAATGCAGATTCCCCTGACTACTAATAGGATTTGGAATGTCAATAATGAAACCTATGAGATTTAAATGATAGTTATTGCAACTTGCAATGCTTCCATGACATAATCTACAAAAATAAGAGGAAAACAATCGGTTTCAATCATAGATTGCATCACAGTTTATTCGTAATTATCATGAAACGGAATAGTAATCTGCTCATACAAGAGAAGCACCACATATATTTTGAATGAATCATGAGTAGCGCCAATAATGGGCCCAAGCTGGTCCAGAGGCAATGGCCTGAATTGGGCCTGTCTAATCCAAGCACAAGCAAAGTCAGCAGGCCCGAACTCAGCCTTCAATCCACCCAAATCACGAGGCACTACATAATTTATTTCAACAAATTGTGGAAAAAGATCATGTGATGCAACATGAGAATTCAAGTGTTAAAATAAAAAATGATTCTTTATATATTTAAATGGCACATGTACCTCTGCTCCTAATGCATTATGATTAGTAACTTAAGAGGCACAATTGCAGTATTTGGTCAGCTTTAATTGCAAGAAATCAAAACAAATTTCACCCTCTATTTACTTCCTCTTTGCATTGGTGATGTAAACAAAGATAAAGCAGCCTTTGTTGTCTCAGATTATCCATCTACCTATATAAATCTAGAGTTTAATCAGTATGTATATAACTGTCTATCAAGTTAATAACAGACAAAGTTAGACTACCATATTGAGAAACTCTTCAAAGGAGAAGGAAAAAAAAAGAAATAAATAAATATTTGCATCAATCATAGATGAAAAAGTATGAAGCAAGAGCATAGGAAAAGAAAGATCCTATCAATGATTTAAAATGGAGTTCATTAAAAGCAGAAAACTAAAGGAAGAAGTTACTCGGAATGGAAAACACCACAACTCCTCCAGAGAAAAAGTCGTATATGTAAAGTACAAACATGTACATGAACATGAATTCATCTGCGCAGAAACATATAATAAGGGTCACTGCTCTCTAATAACCAAAATAAAAGGCATTGACGCATAAACATCTTTCTTGGCACATCTCTCTTTTTGTTTACTTGAGGACCATTCGATCATTAGCAGGTGAGAACAACACTAAACCTCTCGATCAAAGCAGAAGGCAGTGCATCTTTTCCTCCTCTCAATCTCTCTCTTCGACTTCATTCCTTCACTCCTTTTTACTTGTCCAAACATGATCCCATTCTACTAATTCAAATATAGCCACTAAATTGTCTTTTTATTACAGTCTGCTACTACTGTAATTCGGCATCAAAAGATCATGTGGCAACTCAATTCATTGAAGCAGAACAGAGACAAATCAAGAATGGCTAATATATTATCAGATTAAACTAGTAAGAGAGACCTAAACTAAAACCTCTGTCTCAAAATATTCATTTTTAATCTTCAAAACTAACAAAAATACTGCTATAACTTAAACCAGCCTATTGGTGTACATACAACAAAATCTAAACATTAGGAATTTGTTCATTTAATGATTGCATAAAATAGTAATAAAATTGACTTTGAACAAACGTCCACTTCTGAACCCCGCCGCTCGCAGGAAATTTACACTTCAATATCCCGAAAGCCATGAGGTTTTAGTAAGCTCATTCCGAATACATTTTGAAATAGTAGTACAGTTTCCCCCATCACGCATATAGCAGAAACTTGTAATATGATGCTAAGTAAGCAATGAATAATTAAGGAAACATCTATATTAAATGCTCTTACCAACAATGCAAACCTCTTTGAGATAATGTCATTAAAAGATCTGTATAAGATTGAGAGATTCCTCTTGATATGCATCATCACTCCCAGCAGAAAACAGAATCATGAAATGAATGATAAGCAGAAAATAACTAAAGCAGAGGGCCTAATATCAAACAAGCAGCAGGCATCTACAAACAGCAACTAAAACTTTAGCATAACTAGCTTGCTTCCTAACTAATGAAGTCAAATACTGCATGGGTCATGTACCTGAAATGTTGGTGATTTCCCCATTACAAACAGGAATCTTTCTTTGAACCAGTGTCTTTCATGCTTATTCTGCCTTTTGCCAACAACTTCCTATCTCGCAGAAGCGGAATATAAAAGGAAAGGCTTGTGAGCTTCTGCAAAGGTGTTGTTCCAATAGAGCTGGTCAAAGAAGCACTAATAGTTTTTTTCATTGAGTCTCAGATCAGCCCCAGGTTGCCAGCATTGTCCATACTGCTGAGTTTGGAAAGACCCATAATGCAGGTACCACTGGTTGACCTTGCAGTCCGGAAACTCACTGATGCTATAATACCAATATTTAGATGCGTATATCATCATACAAGAACAAATAATCTGCCAAGTTGTCATACCTAAAAAAAATGAGATCATGAACACTCAGAGAAGCATTTATGAATAAGGGCCCCGTTGTCCAGGCTGTGCAGTCTACTTGATTAAGTGTTGTAGGGTGTAATACTATTTGATAAGGTTCTGCAAAGAAAGCTATTAGTAGTTTGGCTGATCCTATCAAAAGTGTTGTAGGATGCAGAAAGGTGTCTGATGGATTCTGTTGTTCCAACTCAACAAGAGACTTACACCCAATTTTGCATGCTTTGATTGCTCTGTATCACCTAAGCATCAAAAAGAGCTCCCCATACACTTGGACCGGGTAATACTGTCATCAATTCTATAAAATCCTGTGCACGATTCAATTAACCTGCTCGGCCAAGCAAATCGACAATACAGGAATATATTTCAACAGTCATAAAAATCTCATCATCATTCACCAATACTAAACTAGCTAGACAACAAGCCAAAAGGAAAGCCAGACCAATTAAATCAGCTGGTTTGATTCCAAGACTGCACATTTTATTAGATATATCAACAGCTTCCTCTTGTTGCCATGGACTCCATCACTTGAAATGGTCAGGCCCTTACTATGACAGTATTTTGTACTCATCCTGTTTATCCAACAGCGGTTAGGCATTTTTCTCAACCTTCTTGATAAGTTTGAGTAACAATCACAACTTGGGTTTCACCCTTGCCCTGAATGTGAGACAAAACCACCAATGTCAAAACCAAGCATCAAAAACATCATCTCAGTTAACAAAGAGTTAAGAGCACAATTACCTGAATTTTGGTGCCATCGCGAGGCTGTCAAATACTAAAGGACAATATTGGGACAACGAAACTTAACAGAATCAGCATTCTGAAACATTCACATTTATCCAACTGCAACCAGCCATTTTTTTCAACCTACTTTGTTTCATCTTTGTCCTCACTTGTTCCACAATATACCACCTTCCAGAAAATGCATGTAGATTCGAAAGTGAGACGAAGTTTGACGGGTTCTTCTGTTCTAACTGAAGAAGAGATTCATAAGCCAAATTTTGCATTTCCAGATTGTTGTGCATCACCGAAGCATCGAAAAGGGCTCCCCAAACACTTGGACCGGGTACTACCTTCATTGATCTTATAAAATCCAGAGCACGATTCAGCTGTCCAGCTCGGCCCAACAAATCGACCATGCAGGAACACATTTCGACAGTGGGAATAATCTCATGATCTTTCACCAATGAATTATAAATCTCGAGACCATTTTCCACTAAACCAGCTCGACAACAAGCCGAAAGGACAACTAGGCCAATTATACTATCTGGTTTGATTCCCAAACTACACATTTCGTTAAATAACCCAACAGCTTCCTCTCCTTTACCATGAAGTCCATAACTTGATATTATCGAGCTCCATGAGATGGCATCCTTACGCCAAGAACCATCATCAAAAATACGCCTTGCATAATCCAAGCTTCCGCATTTGGAGAATGTGTCAATCAAAGCATTGTTCAGCGAAACTTCTCTACTCAACCACATTCGAAAGGAGTATCCATGGATCTGCTTCGCCTCGAGCAAGCTCGCAAGAGACCCAACCGCCGGGAGGACGCTGACCAACGTGGCCCGATTAGGAAAAATCCCACCTTTCCACTGCATTTCGCGGAAAAGCCTCATCGCTTCCGCAAACTCCCTGATCTCTACATATGCCCTGATCATCGCAGTCCAATTCACCACATTCTTCACCCGCATTTTGTCGAACACCCGCCTTCCCAAATCCGCGCGCCGGCCTCTGCAGTACATATCGATCAAACAACTACCCACATGGAAATCGGAACCCAAACCCAAATCATTCCTCACTACGAACCCATGAATCTCCCTCCCGCGACGCAGGCCTGCGGGGCCCCCGCCGCACAACGGCAAGACCACGGAGACCGTGAACCCGTCCGGCCTCAGCCCATCAATTTGCATCAAATTTAGGAGATCGAAGACCTCTTTGTGGCTCGAAGGAGGGCCCGATCGGGAGAGCTCGGACATGAGGGTGTTCCAAGAGGCGGGGGTTCGAAGGGGCATTTCGTCGAACAATTGGCGGGCGTGGGGGCGGAGGAGGCCGCAGCGTGAGTAGGCGAGCACGAGAGCGTTGGCGAGGACGGGATCGCCGGGGAGGGCGCCGAGGCGGAGGGCGAAGGCGTGGAGCGCCGCCGCGTCGGCGGCGCCGGCGGCCGAAGCGCGCGCGGCGGCGGCGGCGCCGGCGAGCGCGGCGAGGGCGAAGGGGTCGCGCGGGAGCATGCGGCGACGCGGGGAACGGAGAGGGAGAGAGCGAGGAGCGTGGAAGCATTTGGGTGAACTAATAATTCTGGGTGAACTAATAATTCGGTTACGTGGATAATTCGGGTTAGCGGGTCATAAATGGGTTAGGCCCGCTTAAATTGCAAGCCTTTTAATTAAATTTTTAATAAAAAGGATTAATTACACTTTTGAACCTTAAACTTTGAGTCCCCTGAGGTTTTGATCTCATACTTTACTTTATTGCAATTTTTCACTCAAATTTTCTCAAGTATTGTAATTAAATCCCGCATCGGGATTTGATTTAATATTTAATACTTTTGTGATGTGGTAATTGTCATATTATGAGATACAATATTATCATATTATTGTCACATCAATAATACATCATCATTCAATTAAGTTAATTAAACTGTGAGACTTAATTGTAGTAGTTTAGAAAGTTCATTCAAATTAAAAATTGCAACAAATTATCATTCAACTAATATAAGTGGACAGTAAAGTTTAATTGTAATAATTTAAAAAAATTTAAAGTTTGAGAACCATTGTGCTACGGTGCCTTAAAGTATAAGAACCAAAATTGTAATTTAACCAATAAATAAATAAAGGCTCAAAATTTTAATTCAACTCACTTAGTAAAAAAATGATTGGACACAAATTGTGTTGTTATCATTCGGAGAGTAATTTAAATTGCTTAAATTTTAGAAATTTTTTTTAAGGATTATGTAAAGCGTTTTGATTAAAACGTGTATATGAATTTGTGATAGTGCTTTAACAGCTCTAGCGGACTGTTTGGTTACATTCAGTTGTTTAATTTTAACTGTATGTAGATTTAATGATGTGTTTAGTATGATGTATTTAAATTCAACTAAAAACGATATAAAAAATTTAACTGCAGCAGTTGGAGAGTGTAATTTTAAATAAACTTATCTATCTAATCACCTTTTAAATAGAAAAATATTTTTTATTCTGTTTGAGAATAAATTTATCATTTATATATATAATTTTCAACTGTATGCACTAAATAAATTATTGCTACAATATTTAGACTGCATGCATCCAACCAAATATGATATATATAATTATTGTAAACGGTCACTACTATATTTTTAGTTGCACGTGTTGGCTTAAATGGGACAGCATCCTACCTTGTGGCAGGAGACCAAGTTGGGCCGAAAGATTTTCTTTTATTGTGCTTATTTTGAGAGGAAGTTATTACATTTTCAAATTGTTTGTCATCATAAAAAAGGGGGAGATTTTTTGATATTATCCAATAATAAAATCCAACACACGCATCTCTAATCATATAGTATTTATAATTATCTGTATAATCTATCAATACCTATATATTATTCCCTATAGAATTTGTCACATGACAGTTTCTCATTCACCCTTGCCTTCTTCCCCCTTCCCACTTCCTGATGCATCGCCTTCCCACCCCCCATCTACGCCCGATGCTTCCCCCATTTTTCAATTAATGCGTTCACATAGTCTATTGTCATCTAAACAAATCACTTTTACAAAAAAAAAACGAGTAAAATAAGATCTCTGCATACTCTTTTTTCTCATAATATTTGTATTTATTAATGTCTCATGATAAGTCAAAAAATTTTAAATTTTTATTTTATCAATATTTTGTTTTTTATAGTATTACTCCGCCGCAATGCGCGGATAACTTCACTAGTAATATAATGAATCTTCAGTTCCCTACATTCATTGCGGCACCCTCCCTTTAATTTGATTTTTCCTTCCTTTTGCCTTCATTCCGGCGCCGCCTTCCAATTGGTCCATTCACATGGTCACCATTGCAGCGCCCACTTTGTAAGAATATATGAATTGAGAGTTGGGTCACATTTTTTTTTAAAAAAATCCTCATTGAGCAAGGTCCGGTCCCAATTGTATGAACCAGTGGGAATTTACTAAATATCTAATAAAAATTTTAGATACGTCAATTGCATCATAAACTAACTTCAAAATATGCATCAAAGATAAATTTATATTTTACAATAAATTATTTAAATATTTTATATTACATATGTTATATTATATTTTATTTTACAATTCTAATTATCATATATTTTATCAATCATTTAATATATTGTGCGGTGCATGAAGTTTTAGTATACACAAGGTGCAAGCAAAGATTTATTCTCTTTCTCTTTTGAAATTATGAGTGCTCTTTATTAAGCATTTATGCTGGATGTATATGTGAATATACACCACATACTTTAAAATATTTTAATAGAAAATTTAAAATCTAATTTATTAAATATAATTTAAACTAGTAGACTTTGTAAATTATATATATTTAATTAAATTTTGATATTAGAATATTTATAATCTAATATAAGTTGCGGTATATAGAATATTAATATATACCAAATGCATGTAATAGTTTTCTTCTTTCTCCAATCAATTTTAACAATGTGAAAATACTCTCGTCTTTTCGGCAGTTTGAAATAAGTTCTCTAACTTTAACTTTTTAGTTAAAAAATTTATTTATAGAATAGCTATCAGAACTATTAAATTTGATTGAAATTTTAAATAAAATTATTAGAACTTCGAATACTGAAAATTTAAAAATATTAATAAAAAGTTACTTTTTTATAATTTACATAAAGCTACTTTATAAAAATTTAATTTTAAAATTTTAATAATTATATATTTTAATTAACAGAAATATTATCTATCTGTCGTGCAGTGTGGTTCCTGTACTACTATTCAATTAAATGGTGCTATATATTTAACATGACTGTTAACAAAGATGTATGTGGATGCCCAGCATTACTAAAGCATGACTAAACGACACCACTAGAGCCCTATAAAAAAAACGTGGAGACAATATGATTGTTTATTATACCAAACACTCTTCGTAATATTCTAAGAACACTAGCTTTTTTTCTTAAAAAAATTAATTATTAGTATTAAGAAGCCATTTGGTTGCACGTAAATACATCTATATCATAGTTATAACAGCATGTAGATTTACATTTGATATTTATTTTGATGCACTTGAATTCAACTGTTATAGTTGTAACTGTGCGAGGAGGCTCAACTGCAGCAGTTGAAATTACGTCCAAATTGATTGTAACTTTAACTGCAATACTTGAAAAGAGTAATTTGAAATAACGATAAATTTACCTTCCTAATAAACTTTTAAATAATTTTTTTCTTTTCTAAAGAAAAGATACTCTCACTACTCTATATATAAAAGGATAGAAATTTATAAATACATTTCTCAACTGCAAAATAAAATATTGATAATTGTAACACTTTTTAATGCATCTTACCAAATAAGATATATAATTATTATATGTCTAATCATATATGCATCTCTAAATATATGCATTTATAACTACGCGAAACCAAATGGCCCTAAGTAACAAGAAAGTCTATTGTGTAATACTTACACTACATCATTTATTTCCGGTCAATTATCATATCTCTCATTTTGAGAAAAAAGTACAATAAAATATTTAAAAAAAATTATAATGGAATGGGTGAACACATGAGAGAGTTTTGATTGATTAAAAATACTACATCAGTAATATATATAATTGTTGTATTATAGAATTTTTCCTAAGTAACGACATGAGGCATAAGTTGATGAGTGCACCTTTCATAATATCAAAACCAAAACACCACCACCTCCTACGTACTTACTAGCAAAACCAAACTATGGCCACCTCCAGCTCAAAATCTCCACCACCACCACCGCTGCCGTCACCGCCGTCGCCGCCTACAGAGGCAACGGCGGTAAACGGTGTATCGGTAGTGGTGGTGCCGCTCCCGGCGCAGGGCCACCTCATCCAATTCCTCCACCTCTCTCACCTCCTCGCGGCCCGCGGCCTCTCCGTCCACTTCGTCGGCTCCGCCTGCCACAACCGCCAGGCCCGCGACCGCTACGCCGCCCCCTCCCCGCCGTCTCCGATCCTCTTCCATGACCTCCCCCTCCCTCCCTTCCCGTCCCCTCCCCCCTCCCCCTCCTCATTCCTCTCCCACCTCCAACCCGCGTTCGCCTCCGCCGCCGCGCATTTCCCCTCCCCCCTCTCCTCCCTCCTCCGCTCCCTCGCCGCCTCCTCCCGCCGCGTGATCCTCCTCCACGACTCCACCATGTCCTTCGCCGCCGCCGCCGCCGCGAACGCCTCCCTCCCCAACCTCTCCTCCTTCGCCCTCCACACCGTCTCCGCCTTCGCCCTCCTCCACTTCCTCCGCGAGTCCCGCAGTGCAACTCTCCCCTCCTCCTACGACGACGACAATAATAGTATACGCAGAGACGACTGCTTCTCCCCCGACTTCCTCGCATTCCTGCGCAGCCAGCACGGCATGATCCCCTCCAACTCCGGCCGGCTGCTCAACACCTCCCGCGCAATCGAAGGCGAATTCGTCGACCGGCTGGCGAAAGAGCCTGCATGGAACGCGAAGAAGACGTACGCGATCGGTCCGTTGAATCCGACGGCATTAACCCAAGTCGACGAGGGGCGCCGACACGACTGCTTAAAATGGCTCGACACGCAGCATCCGGGATCAGTGCTCTACGTGTCCTTCGGCACGACGTCGTCGTTATCGAAGGAGCAGACGGCCGAGCTGGCGGCCGGGCTCGAGGCCGCAGGGGTGCCGTTCGTCTGGGCCGTCAGGCGCGCCGACCGCGCGAACATATACGAAAACAACGACGACGGCGACGACGACCATGACGATGATGACGTGAGCAGGGAGTTTGAGAGGAGGGTGAAGCGGGGGAGGGTGGAGAGGGGGTGGGCGCCGCAGGGGGAGGTGCTGCGGCACGGGTCCACGGGCGGGTTCATGAGCCACTGCGGGTGGAACTCGTGCATGGAGAGCATGAGCGCCGGGGTGCCCATGCTCACGTGGCCCATGCACTCGGACCAGCCGAGGAACGCCCAGCTCGTGGCGCGCGTCCTCGGCGCCGGGGTGGCGGCGCGGGAGTGGGCCGCGAGGGGCACCGTCGTCGCCGCGGCCGCGATAAGGGACGCCGTCGTCGCGTTCATGCTGGGCGACGAGGGGGCCGCCGCGAGGAGAAAAGCGCGGCTCGTCCGCGACCAGCTCCGGCCGGCGGCCGACGAGGGCGGGAGCTCCCGCGCAGATTTCAACGCGTTCGTCGCCGATATCACTAATTAGTAATAATTATTAGTGATTAAGTTATTGCACTTAACTGGTGTATAATTCTATCTGTGCACGATAATGATATATCTCAATTTCTACCTAGATTACTTATTAAAGCACAGAGGCTTTTGTACTTCTAAATTATTTCCAATGATCGAAAATTCGAATTGATGAACGGTTTCATCATACATCATTTATATGATTGAAAGTATTTAAAAATTTAATTTTATAATTTTTTTGATATTATTTATCTAGTAATCGAAAAGTCTTAAAATTAAAAATTTTAATTGGCAATGTAACGTGTTTATAAGTTTAGCTGTGTGGAACGATTCTTTTAGGATGAATATTTGATAGAAATTATTTTTACGCTATTTAGAGCATGATCGTTATTTCAAATCTGAAATTCATTTTCTATCATTACTTTTTTTTAAAAAAATTCTTTTCTTTCAGTTGCTCATTTTGTGACTATTTATTTATTAGACAAATAATATATTAAATAATTATAAATTTTGATTTATAGATATTTTTACTAGTGTAAATTATATCTAACGGAGTCAATCATCAATTCAGATTACCCACCATCGAAAATAATTTGAAAGCTTTGGAAAGTATTCTACCTAGAATCTTTTTTTTTCCTACATTTAATAGTTGAATTAGTTAATTAATAATAGAAAATAAAGATTGGAGGATGCACAATTATATGGATGTACTAACTATATAAAAAGATTATAATATAATGAAGATAAATAATTATCACCAAGTTTTGAAGTAGTTGCATGGTATAACTTATAAGTAATGAAGAGTTCGAAAGGTTGTGGGGGCAAGCACCAATTGCATGTGCTAATTTTTCGTAATATTTTATGATAATTAAGAACTGCAAGGTTGGCAAAGGAGGTGATCATGCATGTAGGTTGATCTTTTTTCAAAAGTTTTAATAATAGTTTATTAGACAAATGCATCACTCATTAATATTATTAAAAATGCAACCGATAATAGTTTGGATGTGATGTTAGTGGTTTAAATAAAGGCACGTGTAATAATCATACATAAAAAGTGGATTGATATAGAAAAATATTATCTGTACATTTTATTAGTAAGGTATAAACTTTACACCTTATCATCTAACGATTCACAACTATATTTAATATATTTTTAGTATATTATAAGAATTAATAAGAATAGTGAAGGGTTGAGAACTTTTAGACGATAAATAGGGATGTAAATTTTATATAATTTAGGGTGTACAGATAGCGGTGCTCATTAGATATATATGCTTGATGTTGATTTTGATATAGTTAGCCTAACCATTTTGCAACATAAAGAGACAAGAGCTATTTATTATGATAAATCCTAATGATATCAAAGTTGGGCCAACCTCTCAAAATGTCAAGTTGATAGTGGGCTAATGATTAATTTGAGGGCCACTATTTTGGATAAAGATATCTTTGTTAAAAACACATTTTAGTGGTGTTTATTCGAACAGTATATATAACAGTATATATTGAATATTTTTATATAAAAAGTTTGACGTGATGTTTCCAACTTAAAACGGTCTTATCTATTGCTTATATGATTCTGAGTTTCATGTCGTCAATTACAAAGAAATCTATTGCTTATATGATTCTGAGATTCATATCGTCAATTACAAAGAAAGATTGATATGACAGGACCGCAACTGTCCTATCAAACTTTTACAAAATTGTATCGTGAAGATCCAGCATAAAAATAAATTATCATGAACTCTATCAAAAGAGTCGATTACAATCCTCGCCTTTACCGGAGATACCACATAAACAGAAGTAACTCTCTAAGAGCCCAATTCATGCTCAACCCTTCCGTGATTCATTCAGTGTTAACAACACTCATTTCGGAGGCTACAGCCTCCACTAGTCTTTACGACAAGCTAGAAAATTCGATCTCTCATCGTCAAAAATCCACTAGTGCCATTCGACATCCTAGGTTCATGACCTAACTTTCCGCTTGGGCCAAAAAGTCCAAACCTGCCACTATCAATTGAGCTCATCAATTAGGAATTTTCGCTCTTAAGGAATAAAAAAAAAAGGGAAAAAAAATAATGGATCATAATTTTCTTGCATTTTTTATATAAATAGGGGAAATTTGATTATATATTGGTATGAATAACCTTAAAATAAAAATGTCATTATTTTTATGAAAAAAAAAGGCCTTCTTCACTTAGAACTTATACATCTCATATGCCAATGTCAAATTTTTAGGTAAGAAACTTTATCATAATCATTCATGCATATTCATGTATAGATTTGCATTCTTTTATCATTTGTTTCTTTTCTTCCATTTCTCTTTAAATTTGAGTACAATTTTACATCATTTTAAATGCACAAGGTTTGGTATTTAATTAATATATTATATATGTGAAACCTCAATAGTCCCACATCGGATGGAAATGGGGTTGTCATTGGGTTTATAAGAGACTTGGGCCACTAATAACAATAACTGGGCTTAAGCATTTTGGGTTGTTGATTGGGCCCAATGAGTTATTGTTGCTAGTGGGCTGGGTCGTTACATTTGGTATCAGAGCCAGTTCACCAGCCGGAAGTGTCGGCTGAGCCAGGTTGTGCAGTGGTGAGAGCGAAGCTCTCATGCTGTTGACTGTTGTGGGTGGAGCGCGGCTCACTACAAAGTCGGTTTAGGCTAGCGAGACGAGTCTCACATCGCCTGGTGATCTTGGGCTGTGTGTGTTTAGGACTGACGGGGACGTCAGGGCCTAAAGGGGGGGAGTCTGTGACACCCCAATAGTCCCACATCGGATGGGAATGGGGTTGTCATCGGGTTTATAAGAGACTTGGCTTGGGCCACTAGTAACAATAACTGGGATGCGTGCTGCGATGTGTTTATTATAAATTTCTAACACATATATATACATAAATTAAGAGAGGCTATTAATTTACAAAACCCACTTTCATAAATAATTATGTGTTGTTTCTAGCACATATTTTTTTTTTAGAAATCAAACGGCTCTTTAGCAATCCAAAACAAAAGTGGAACTACAAAATAGCAATTTTATATATAGAGCTGCAAATTTGGATCATGTGATGGTCAATAGCCAAGAGGTGAGAGCACCATCAATTTAGTGGCAATTATTAATTACACAAGACACATATTAGGTACTAGATTATTGGATTTATCACCTTTAATATGATATAAGGTCAGATTTTTCTTGATGTATTCATGTGAATGTCTAAAGATTCTAAACGACTAATTAAGCAGTGGGCCGCCAATTAATAAATAGCACACCTACAAGCATCCTAAAAATTTCAAGTATGCTAATATATATAGTTGTCATGTCACATGTAGCTTTATTTATACAGTATAGTTCGGCACATTAGCGAATATATATAAAATTATATATAAACAAAATAGATCTTTATTTAAGGGTTATGCTTCTCCAATTTGAGTGGTTAGCAAATGCTAAAAGAAGAGAATCTTTGTTACCTGCTCTGTGAGATTTTTGTTGCTGTGGTTTCTTTTTTATATATATTTTTCTCTTTTGTTATGGGTTAGGTGGTTTGAATAATTGATCTGTCCAATTCAATTGATAACAAGTGGTTATTAACTCAGCCAGTTTTAGTTAGGCGCATTTGCAGAAAGATTCAATGAATCGGATCACTATTTGCCGATAGAACTCGACAAATTTAACACTGGAGAGTCTTAAACGTAAAGCGAGGCTCTTGTTTGTGATAAAATAAAAAGGATTTGTTGAATATGATCATATTTACGACCTAATTTGATCTACTTAGTTACAGCATGAATGACTTTATTGATAACATTTTTCTTAGGTACCCTTACTTTAAACTTTTGTTCCAATGTTGGGACAAAACTTATATCAAGCTTTTTGTTAGAAATTCGGAACGACGAAAAATAGATCCAGAAAATAATTAATGCGGAACAGAGAAAAGATAAGAAAAGAGCACACCGAGATTACGTGGTTCGGCCAACGGCCTACGTCCACGGGCAAAGACGGAGCAAATACTTTATTAATATCGAAAAGGCGGAGTACAAAGAAGATCTCTCATCAAATAATCACTGAATCAAATAAATCGACGCGCACAAAAAATATCCAAATAAGCACGTCCTTACAATGGGATCGGCTCGGCTCCTCCAAGAAGACCGTACGGCCTGTCACCACCTGACTTAATTAGACATGGATCTAATTAAAATTGCGGCATCATTAGAGCACGAAATCTCTCTCCCTGCAATGCGCACCGGCGTTGCTTCCTCCGTACGGACGGGCCACCAACAACTTAATTTGCATGGCTCTTAATTAGCCGCAGCGACTTCATTAACTTGGCCGTAGCATGTATATATAATACATGTCTCCAAACTAGAGTCTAATTCTAATTCGATTAGAATTAATCTTCTAGTCGTAATCCATATATGCCAAATTAAATCTAAATAATATCTTATCCTAATTAGATTAGGATTTAACTTAAATTTAGATAACTACAAATCTAAACCAAATATAACAATCTCCACCTTGGTTTAATTTGTAGTTTAGCCGCTATGTCGAGATCGCCACGAAACTCCACCTTGAATTAATTTCACCTCAATGCTCTTTAACGCTCCATAGTTCTCTGTCTTCTCCAAACGCCCTATAGGGCCTCAAATGCTGCTAACTGCCACCAAGTCCAAACAATGTTTGAACTTGGCAATTGTAAGAGACTTAGTAAGCATATCCGTCGGATTGTCCTCAGTACCAATTTTCTTAACAGTCACGGTGCGCTTCCCGATCACATCCCGAACAAAGTGAAACTTTACATCGATGTGCTTCGTCCTCTCATGAAACGTTTGATCTTTCGACAAATGAATAGCACTTTGACTGTCTGAATAAACAATCGTCGGATCCCAAGAAGAAGTAAGCTCTCCAAATAAGCCTCTTAACCACATAGCTTCCTTCACACCTTCTGTCATAGCAATATATTCCGCCTCAGTCGTAGACAAGGCGACAATAGGTTGTAATGAAGCTTTCCAACTAACTGCACATCCACCAATAGAAAAAACATAACCTGAAAGTGATCTCTTCCTGTCCAAATCACCTGCGAAATCCGAATCAACATATCCAACCACACCATCCTTACACCTCCCAAACTCCAAACAAGTGCTAGTGGTACCTCGTAAGTATCTCAGAATCCACTTAACAGCTTGCCAATGAACCTTACCAGGATTGGTCATATATCTGCTAACCATACTCACTGCGTAAGAGATGTCCGGTCGTGTGCAAACCATGGCGTACATGATGCTCCCTACAGCACTAGAATATGGAACATGTGACATGTACTCCCGATCATCATCGGACTGTGGTGATAACTCAGCTGAAAGTTTGAAATGCGCCGCAAAAGGAGTGCTCACCGGTTTTGCGTCTGTCATCCCGAAACGCCTTAAAATCTTCTCTATATATTTCTCCTGTGATAAATGCAGTAGTCCTGAATTTCTGTCTCTCTTAATTTCCATACCGAGAATTTTCTTAGCAGCACCCAGATCTTTCATCTCAAACTCACCCTTAAGTGAAGCCTTCAATTTATTAATCTCAACTATGTCGTCGGAAGCAATCAACATATCATCGACATAGAGCAACAAATATATGAAAGATCCCTTCTCAAGCTTCCTAAAATATACGCAACTGTCACGCTTACTTCTCGAATATCCGTGACCTGTCATAAAGGAGTCAAACCGCTTATACCATTGTCGAGGAGACTGCTTTAAGCCATAAAGCGATTTTCTTAACAGGCAAACATGGTCCTCCTTCCCTTCAATAATAAATCCCTCCGGCTGTTTCATATAAATATGCTCCTCAAGTTCTCCGTGGAGAAAAGCTGTCTTAACATCAAGCTGCTCAAGATACAAGTCCTTCATGGCTACTAATGATAAAAGAACACGAATAGAAGTATGCTTCACAACGGGTGAAAAAATATCATTAAAGTCAACACCTTCTACCTGACTGTAGTCCTTAGCAACTAAACGAGCTTTATACCTTGTATCTTCCACGCCGGGGATGCCGTCTTTTTTCTTGAAGACCCACTTGCAGCCAACAATTTTCTTGCCTGTAGGTGGTTTTACTAACTCCCATGTGCGATTCTTATGGAGCGATTCCATTTCTTCATTCATCGCCACCAACCACTCCGCAGAACTGGCACCAGAAATAGCTTGATTATATGTGGAAGGTTCACCTTCATCTTCTGAATCTTGTGCCACTGAAAGAGCATAAGCTACCATATCCTCGTAGCCGTATCTCTGCGGTGGTTTGATCTGTCTCCTCGCTCTGCCTGTAGCAATACTTTGCCTCTCAACTTGTGGGGTTTCATTAACTGAGGTGTCTGGCGACTGAATTTGCTCTGACTGAGAAGAACCCTGCGACTGAACTAAACCATCGGTCTCTACCTCCACCTGCTTGCTAGCACTCGGGGTCTCATCAGAAGAAACACGATTAGGATATAACATAGCAGACTCATCAAATGTGACATCCCTACTAATAATTAATTTAGACGATTCAGGACACCACAATTTATATCCCTTAACTCCCGATGCATAACCAATGAAAATGCACTTTTTGGCCCTAGGTTCTAATTTGCCTTCATTTACATGAACATAAGCAGGACAACCAAATATGCGCAAATTAGAATAATCAGAAGGGCTACCAGACCATACCTCCTCCGGAGTTTTGCAATCAAGTGCTGAATGTGGAGATCGATTTACCAGATAGCATGCCGTAGAGATCGCCTCTGCCCAGAAACTCTTAGCTAATCCAGCATTAGAGAGCATGCAACGTGCTCTCTCTAAACTATTCATTCGTTCGGCCACTCCGTTCTGCTGTGGAGTATGCCTAACGGTCTTATGTCTGACGATCCCTTCCTTCTTGCAGAATTCTTCAAATTCTGACGAACAGAATTCCAAACCATTGTCGGTCCTTAATCTCTTGATCTTTCTTTCAGTTTGCTTCTCAATCATAACCTTCCACTGCTTGAAATAATTGAACACCTCATCCTTACCTTTTAGAAAGAATACCCACACCTTACGAGAATAGTCATCAATAAAAGTCAACATATATCTAGCACCACCATGAGTAGGAGTACGAGAGGGTCCCCAAAGATCAGAATGAATATAGTCAAGAGTACCCTTTGTCCGGTGAACTGCGGCCTTAAAGCTGACTCTCTTTTGTTTGCCAAAAACACAATGCTCGCAGAAATCCAACTTTTCTAAACTCTGACTACCAAGTAAACCTCTCTCGCTTAACTTTATCATACCATACTCGCTCATATGGCCCAGTCGCATATGCCATAATTTAGTGCTATCTGAATCTGACATAGAGAAAGAAGTCACCGCTGCTGAACCTGTCACAGTGGAACCCTGTAGAACATATAACATGTCGGACAACTTGGCCTTCATCACTACAAGATTTCCCTTAGTGACCTTCATTAATCCATCAGCTGAAGAATACTTAAAGCCTTTAACATCAAGTGTACCTAATGAGATCAGATTTTTCCTCATATCCGGAACATGCCGAACCTCAGATATAGTCCTCACTACTCCGTCGTACATCCGTACCTGAACAGTGCCAATTCCAATAACCTTACACTTAGAGTGATTTCCCATCAATACATCTCCACCTTCAAAAGGCTTGTACGTCGAGAACCAATCTCTATGCGTACAGATATGGAAGGAACATGCGGAGTCCATAAGCCACTCATCCTGTCTGCGTGTCTTATCCGTATCCGTAACTGTAAAGACGATATCATTTCCATCTGAATCTCCTGCTGCAACACTTGCTTCTGGCTTAGTATTGGTGTTTTTCTGATCTTGATTCTTATCACAATTATTCTTCCGCTGTTCTTTATTTTTCAACTTAAAACAATCAGCTTTTATGTGACCTTTCTTCTTACAATAACCGCAAATCAGATTTCTGTGCTTTGACTTTGACCTCGATGTACCTCTATTACCGTAACCCTTCTCCCGAGACCTCCCTCTAGCGACTAAACCTTCTCCTAAACCTCCACCTGTCTCATTGCTTATCTGCGTGTCAATCCTCTCCTTTGAAAGTAGAGAAGACTTGACATCATCGAGACATAGAGTATCTCGTCCAAATAAGAAGGTCTCACGAAAATTCTTATAAGAGAGCGGTAAAGAACATAATAATAAAAGGGCTTCATCCTCCTCCTCGATTTTGACATCTATCGAGCGGAGATCCATAATAATAGAATTAAATTCATCTAAATGCGATTTAATAGAGGTACCTTCCGCCATGCGCAACATGAAGAGACGTTGCTTCAAATATAATTTGTTGGTGAGAGATTTCGTCATGTAAAGAGACTCCAATTTAAGCCAAAGCCCTGCTGCGGTCTTTTCATCCAAGACCTCGCGCAATACCTCATCGGATAGACATAATTGTATTGCCGTAAGAGCTTTGTCATCAATCTCCTCCTTCTGCTCCGCCGTCAAAGAATCGGACATCTTTTCTTTTCCCAACAGTGCCTTCTGCAATCCTTGCTGCGTCAATATAGCACGCATCTTGACTTGCCATAATACGAAACTGTTGGTCCTGTCAAATTTTTGAATCTCGAACTTCGTCGTCATCTTAATCCTCAAAGGGAATAGAAAGGCTCTGATACCAGTTTGTTAGAAATTCGGAACGACGAAAAATAGATCCAGAAAATAATTAATGCGGAACAGAGAAAAGATAAGAAAATAGCACACCGAGATTACATGGTTCGGCCAACGGCCTACGTCCACGGGCGAAGACGGAGCAAATATTTTATTAATATCGAAAAGGCGGAGTACAAAGAAGATCTCTCATCAAAGAATCACTGAACCAAATAAATCGACGCGCACAAAAAATATCCAAATAAGCACGTCCTTACAATGGGATCGGCTCGGCTCCTCCAAGAAGACCGTACGGCCTCTCACCACCTGACTTAATTAGACATGGATCTAATTAAAATTGCGGCATCATTAGAGCACGAAATCTCTCTCCCTGCAATGCGCACCGGCGTTGCTTCCTCCGTACGGACGGGCCACCAACAACTTAATTTGCATGGCTCTTAATTAGCCGCAGCGACTTCATTAACTTGGCCGTAGCATGTATATATAATACATGTCTCCAAACTAGAGTCTAATTCTAATTCGATTAGAATTAATCTTCTAGTCGTAATCCATATATGCCAAATTAAATCTAAATAATATCTTAACCTAATTAGATTAGGATTTAACTTAAATTTAGATAACTACAAATCTAAACCAAATATAACACTTTTCAAGTACCTTAATATTAAAGCCATCTAACAAATCCCATTTGATTATTCAAAAAATTAACACACTATACATATGTACAATCACTAATCTACACAAGCAATTATGTGACACAAACAACAAAATAGGAGAGCAATTCACAATGGCTAGCTAAAACATAATAAAACAAAGGGCTAGCTAGATTAAATTCACTCTTTCAATAGGTTTGGTTCTCTTAATCTTACGACAACGGTATGAATAAGGATGATGACGGAGATGGAATGATAGTAAGGAACTTGTTTCGTCACGCCAAGATTTGGGGACATAAATGAGACAGAAGATTTCAATCTTTCTCGATTTGGATTCAGAAGTACGCACTGCCAACATAGTGGGAATCCAACATCAATAATTCGTCTAAGATGTGAAGTTACGTCTTTTGTTCAGATACCATGTGAAACGACTAAGATTTGAAAAAAAAATGAATTGGGAGAACATCTCCAAATACTAAACGTACGCACAATGAAATACCCAAGATGTAGTCAAATGGACCATTACGTTTATTTGCCTACTAAACCAATAAAAATTTACTCTCTTTTTTTTTAAAATTTTTTGTGCCATAATCTTATTCTTGTAGTAGAAGTGCAAATTAATTGAACATTATTATGTAAACCGAGAAACAGTACCTTATTTTATTTAATTGGTCCGGTCCAAAATGACATGGTAGACTCGGTCCACACAGTTTATCTTATATTCAGCAATTATCCCGAATTAAAGTTTTTCGTTAAAAAAAAAAGTGAAATGTGCGAATAATCTCTTATATTATTTCAATACTGCAACTTGATCTATATACTTTTTATTTAAATATGTTAGTCTCTGACTTGTTTATTTAAGAATTATTTTAATTACCCGCAAAAGTTCAGAAACTAAAAAATTTTGAGTAAAAATTACAAGCACCAAGTTCCAATATCGAAATAATACAGGGACTATCCATGCAAATTTACCCTAAAACTGCTCCGAACCATCACTTGGTTCAGAATTCGGCAACGAAACTAGCGCAAAGAGGTCACTCTATAGCGTCCAACGCCGACTTCTCACTCCTCACTACATTCTCCATTCCCCTGCATCTGAGACTTAGAAACAACCTCTTCAATGAACTCATCAATGGCCCTAAGAGAAGACCCTTTGTTCTTCTCCCCTCCTCCTTCTCCTTCTACTTCCCTCATGGCGGCGCGGATAACCTCCGCGCACGTCTCCGCCCTCCTCTTCATCTCCTTCCCCTTCTCGCCGCCGATCACCGCCCTGATCACCCTCTCCACCTCCGTGCTCTCCACCGCGCTCTCGACCCCCCGCGCGAGCTCAACGCAGACTTCTAGCTCCTCTTCCATCATCTTTGAGTTGTAGAACTGCTCCGACGCCAGCGGCCACCCGATGATCGGGACGCCCCGGCTTAAGCTCTCCAGCGTCGAGTTCCACCCGCAGTGGCTGAGGAACGCCCCCGTCGACGGGTGCGACAGGATCTCCAGCTGCGGCGCCCACTGCTTCACCTGCAGAACGTGAATTCGTAAAACACCGTTCTCTCCCAGATTAAGTTCTTACAGAATAAAAAAAAAGTCCTAAATTTGAATCCTGTCAGACCCGCTCATGATGACTTAATTAAAAAAAAAAAAGTTGAATTATTCATTTACAGATAGTCATCTAAATTAATTTTTTTCATTGATAAGTAAAGCACATGCGCTGATAATATAAAAATAAATAAATTATTAAGTCGCACTTAATATTCTCTCATTAATTGAAAATAAAGTGTTGACGTGAAAGTAAGGATTCTATATTTATATGATTTTAAAAAGCATGGTTTTCTAGTAATTATTAAGCATTACCAACATCCTCCGTGAGTGTTAATACGGTAAGACATATTCACTAATCCCTATTTATCTTAGTAGAAAATAAAAAAATAAGACAAGTGAAAATAAAAATTCAATTAAAAAAATACGACTATTATAAATAATTTCTATAAAAGATGAAAATATATAAAATTTTTGTGAACTATAGACCACTTTGATTTGACTATCCGATATTTTAAAATTTTAATTTTAGTGCTCAACCTTTCAAATTGATTGATTTAAATAATTTGATGACTCTTCGGATATAAAATTTAAGTTAATTATTTATTTTAATAAATTTGTAGTTACGTGAATTGTATAAAATATATTAAGTAAAACAATAAAAATGAACGACGTGTTCAAATTTTAAAATTAAAAAAAATTACTAATCGACTCAAATTAAATAAATTAAAATGTTAAGTAGTAAAATCAAAAATTTCAAGTCAAATAGTAAACTCAAAATGGGTAATAATTGGATACCTTTTATACATTTTTAATGGTTAGGTCTTTTACTGTGTTGTAAATAATTAAATGAATTTACTTTTTGAGCTAATAGAATTATAGAACAACAATGCAAAATGTGGGTTGTAGATCTACTATTATTCCACTTTTCGGAAACATCTTTTTCCGAGCATTCAAATCAAAATTGACAAATGAAACATTGTTAATTACCAGCAACCCCCGGCAGCTCTCCGCCATCCTCGCCGCGAACCCGTCCGGCAGCCACTCCTCCCGGAGCTCGCCGTTGACGTCTGCCGACCCGAACGGCGGCCTGACGACCCAGACGAACGGCACGCCGGCGGCCTCGATCCCCGCCGCCAGCGCCCTCATCTGCGGCGCCGCGATCGCGTTCTGCGACCCGAACGACACGTAGAGCACCGACGCCGGCGGGTGCCGCCGCAGCCACTCCCCGCACTCCTCCGCCCCCACCCCCGCCGCCCTCCCCGACCTCCCCCCGTACGACGCCGCCGCGTCCAGCGGCAGCAGCGGCCCGACTGCTCGTATATTTCGCATCCCCGTCACGTCCCGCAGGATCTTCAGCCCCGCCGGCTCGAGCTCCGCGACGGTGTTGCAGATCATCGACTGCGACCGCATCGACTCCAGAATGTTCGGCCGGAGGAATGTCGACCAGCCGTCGGTGCCGTCTGACTGTTAAATAATACGAAACAACCGTTATTCTCTAAAAACTTATGCATGTAGAAATTAGAAAATAATATTTTTATATTTTTATATTTAACACTTTTTTTCATGTCGAGCTTTAGATTTTTCGCAAGACTCATGACGTGGACTTGACTTAGGCTCCGTTTGGTACTGAGGCTCATCTAATGCTATTAGATAAAATAAAGTTGGGACAAAAATATATAGAAATATGCTTCTGCATTCTCCGATGAAATTATAGAAAGTATATCGAAACCGACTCATTGCGATATGCGGAACGTAATGTTACGTACGGAAATAAATATGATATTTTTTTCTGGTACTTTTTTACCGCACGTAACGTAATCTTTCCACGACCCCAAACGAAGCATTAAATAGAAAAAAATTAATAATGCTATGAGCGTGGCGTAATTCGAACTCAGAGCCTATTGTTCTGATACCTTCCGCATGTAGTAGGAGAGCTGGTCGGTCTTGAGCCGGAAGGTGTCCGGAAATCCCGGGACGTGGAATTCTCCCCGGCCGTCTGCGCTCCGGTGGGGGAGGTGCAGCCAGAGCGAGGCGTAGGCGGCGGTGCCATAGGCGCCGCAGGTGGTGAAGGCGGCGTGGGGGACGCGGCGGCGGCGGGCGATGGCGACGGTCCAGGAGAGGAAGACGTCGGCGATGACGGCGGTGCAGGGAGGGGAGAGGGAGGGGAGGAGGGAGTCGAAGTGGGGGGAGAGGGAGGAGGAGGCGTGCATGAGGGCGGGGATGAGGGGGTGGGGGAGGGAGTCGGTGTTGTCGGAGCCCGCGGGGAGGCCGTGGGCGGCGGCGTCGAAGGGGAGCGCGACGAAGCGGAGGCGGCCGCGGCAGCAGCCGCCGCTGTCGGAGGAGACGAGTTTTTGGATGGTGAGAGGGGTGTTGAGGAAGGTGACGGTGAGAGCCGGGTGGCGCTGGATCAGCAGCTTCGCGAGGGAGAGGAAGGGGATTATGTGGCCTTGTGCCATGAACGGGAACATCACTATGTGTGGTGCTGAGTTTTTCTGGTTGTTGCTTGAGCAATCCATGCTTAGTAGCTCACAAGGAGAGAAAGAGATTTGCGTTTGGAGTGAGGTTTCGAAAACGTTGGCGACATATAGATAGAGATAACCATCCGTTTTAAAATTCGTGCATTGTACGTGATGAATTATTGTACGTGATGAATTTTGATTAAACTGTCAGTTGTATGAAAATCGTACGTTTAGAAAAACTATTGCTCAGGGTAGATGGTCGGTTCAGTTATTCAAAATTTTGAGTTAGAATTCTGTCTTGAAAATCGCTGCCTTTTAATAATCTTCAATAATCCAGAAAAGTTCATCTAGAATTTAGTCAATTTTATAAGACTGAAAGATTACAATTCAAAATAGGTTGAATATTTAGGTGAAATTAATCTTAAAAAAAGAAAAAAGAAAACTACTGATTAATGCAACTTATATATGCACTCGTACGTACATAAGTATTTTAATGGTCCAACTAGTGAGAAAATATTGATTTTTGGATAGATAGAATTTAAGATTTATATTTATTTTTTGGTGTACAGATAGTATTATTTTACTTTATACACTTTCTAATTGACAAATGCTTTAAATATGAATTACTAATTATTTAATTTAATTAGTATGGATTGTTGGATCGTTGGCACCTACTGGCTCTGATACCACTTGTTGGAACGCAACCAATTCACTTAAAACGTATTCACTTAAAACGTACAGATACAGCACCCACGAGTCTCGATTGTGACTCGACCCCACCAGCCTCACGCCATTTCGAACATGACTCGGCCCAACATGGCCTCTCGCCACAGGGCAGGATGCTGGCCCATTTAAGCCAACAATCTCCCCTCCAGCACCTGGACACATTCGCAGCATGCGGGAATCGAACCCGTGACCACTGGCTCTGATACCACTTGTTGGATCGTTGGCGCTAACCATTAATCCCAAAAGCTCGAGCTGTTAGAAATACGCAACCAATTCACTTAAAGCGTACGGATACAGCGCCCACGAGTCTCGATTGTTACTCGGCCCCACCAGCCTCACGCCACTTCGAACATGACTCGGCCCACCCAGCATCACGCCATTTCGAACATGACTCGGCCCAACATGGCCTCTCGCTATAGGGCAAGATGCTGGCCCATTTAAGCCAACAATACATACTATAGGTTTTTGCTAAATACTGTTCTTATATAAACTATTGTATACATAATATAAATTTTTTTGATTAATTTATGTAAATAAATATAGGGGGCAATTGCTTATATACCCCTGAAAAGTTTCCGACTTTCTGATTTACCTCTCTTACGAGGGTAATATTGAAAATACCCTTTTTACGTTCCAACCTATTTCTAATATACCCCTAGAGTTAAATTCTGTTAGCAATAGCCATTATCTCTGTAAAATTACTATTTTGCCCTTTCAAATATACCTTCCTATCATAACCAATTTTACTTATTTGCCCTCAAGTCATAAGCAAAAGAAGTATTTTGATTTTTGATCTTTTCAAATATACCCTTCTACCATCACCAACTTTTCTTATTTGCCCATAAGTTAAGAACAAAAGATGTATTTTAATTTTTTTTTAACTCTGGTAGACATTTAACTCACGTTTAACCCAAGTTAACTTAACGGGTGGTAACTGCAGGGGTATTTTTGAATAACGGAAGAACGTACGAGGGGTATATTGGAAAGAAAAAAAAAGTAGGGATAAATGAGATATTTTTTAAGTTTTGAGGAGTATATAGGCAATTATTCCTAAATATAGAATACTCTATGAGTTTGCTAATATATTAAATGCCTTTGATGCACCAAGTTTAGGCATGTAATAGGCTTCCAAAAAAAAAAAGAAAAAAGAAAAAAGAATATAGGCAAAAACTTCAACCTGCTGCTTCTACACCATTCCTAAATCTAATACCTGTGTTTGGCGTGACTCGAGCTTCCTCCAAAAGCGCTTTTGACTTAAGCATGCTAATCATCTCTTTAGCCTTTTGTTGGATCTAAAAGCTCAAAACTATTACTTGCTTCGGTGGTCAAATATTTGCTTATCATCTAACATGCATAGAATTTTTGAAAGTGAATAATAATTTTAACTTTAACTTTTGAAGAATTATAGTAAAACCTAATTCAAAAAAGCACTTAAAATAATGCTAGAAAAATGAAAGTAAAATTGCCAATAGATCCCTCTGACTTATCCCATTTTTCTAGAATTACACGCAGAGGTTCAAATTTCTAAACTCGTAGATAATTTTACAGATAACAACCAACTCGATCAACTTTGTATTAATTTTTATAAGTAACCCAAAATTTTAAAAACTAATTACTATATGCAGTAAATTACCGTGTTTGTTATAAATTAAATTTATTAGAAAAGTAAATAATTACCGACCGTCCCTAGCGCAAGTGGCAAAGGGCTTGGTGGTTGGTACCCGAGGTCCCGAGTTCGAATCCTAGTTGATTCACATTTCTAGCTAAGATTATTTCTATAAGAAATAAACGAAGCGGGTAGCGTGCTATCTTTCTCTCAAAAAAAAAAAAGAAAAGTAAATAATTAAGGCATGCAACATGCGACTAAATATTTAATTGTTTTATTAGGCAATAACACTGCATTGGAGGAGACAATTTGGTGCCAATGGATCATAGTGGATGATCACGCTTAGCTGTTATGTGCCATACATTAATTGCTTATTCTTTTTATTAATTTATATATAAAAAAAAGAATATCTAATCCTTTAATTACTTTCAAAAGAGAAAAGAGCACCAAATTATGTCTCGGCACTTTTGCTTTTTTTTAGAACTCGTGTCCATTTTGTCCTTTTATCATAAAAAAATCCCTTTGAATAAAAAAGAATTATTATAGAGAAATTATACTCTTATTATATATACCATGTGAAAAATTAAGAATTTGAACTTTATTTATTTATTTTTTAAGACTTACATGCCATAATTTGAATCCCGATCTCCTAAATAGCATCTTGAATAACAAATCAATTGTTTTATATATGTAGAATATATTTTAGATAATTTTATATTATTTTTGTGAACTAATAATATTTGATATAGTAGCGTATAATGATATAAAAAATTGATGTTGAATTGAAAATATTCGATAAAAAATTATAGAACCTGTCTAAATTATGGATCATTTTGAATTCGCTATCCAAAATTTTTAATTTTTATTTTTATTATCCGACCTTTTAATTTATTTGATTTGAATCAGTTAACTGTGTTTTAACTTTAAAATTTGAATAAGTCGTTTATCTTTACTCATTTAATTAGTATACTTCATGTAATTCTCGCAACTGTAAATTAATTAAAGTAAGTAATTAGGTTAAATTATAAAATTAAAGTATCGTTGACTGACTCAAATTAAACAAATTAACAGTTTGGATAGTAATAATTTTTTTTTGAAATGTTGAGTAGTTGATTCAAAATGATCTAGAGTTAAGATAAATTTTGTCATTTGTACCAAAATATAAGTTCTCCTCAAAAAAAAGAAAAAAAAGAAGCTATGTTAGTTTGTTGTTATATCAACATCCAATAAAATGCTTCTCTCTCTCAAGAAAAGAAAAAAAAGAAATTTGAAAAAAGCGCATACATGAGAGCCAATGACTTGATAAAAAAAAACTATTTAATTTGCTTGGTGAGATTCACACTTAAATTTTTTATTTTAATGTCTTACGAAATAACTAATTATTCTTAAAAAAATTTAAAGGTGATAAACTCTCTAATACCTTGGCAGAGAAATATTAAACCCCTCATTTAACTAATACTCTCTCTCTCTATTCTTTTCTTCCTTTTTTCCGTGGTTTCACCGTTTCTCACTTTAGTACTCTGTGGTTTAAAATGTGTCACTTTCGTATCCTGTGATTTCGTTTTTCTCTTTCCGTTATCCTCTCTGTTAATTTTTTCGTTAAATCAGTGACAAAGTTAAAATCACAGAATATTAAGGTAAAAATTCGGTAAACAACAGGGTACTAATGTGAATATTCGATAAACTATAGGTGGAGAGTATTTGAAATTTTGTGTATATGATTTAACGAAGAGTTAACGGAGGCGCTGACGAAAAGAAAAAAATAAAATTACAGGGTACTAAAGTGATACACTTTAAATCACAGGGTATTAAAGTGAAAAACCGCGAAATCAGAGGATGGTATTTGAAGTTTATCTTTTTTTTTTTTTTTTGTTTCGGTGAGTGGTCACACTTGTGGATAATTACAACTTCGTCTCGAGTATCAAAAGAGAAGTTGAATTTTGCTATTGTTTTTTCCTTTTCTTTGCGTATAGAGACGAAACATTGAATCAAAGTAAGAATCATAAAAAGATGAAAAAGACTCGAGAAGAATCTACGCCAAAAAAAAAAAAAACAAAAAAATTGTGGCTTTTAGTTCTTATATGCAAATTTATCGATCGGTCGAAATTTCACAAAGAAACAATATATAAGTTACGAGGGTGTTCTAGTGTATGGCGCCTACGAATTTGTTAAAAAACGCATCAAAATAAAAAGGCCTTTTTGCATTAAAAATCCACTAGTTTTGGGCTTTTGCAAAATTGGGCCGCATTTTTCGTTTTTGCAGATTCGATCCGGATTTTCAGCAAACTGACCAAAATACCCTTGTTACTTTTTCTCTTTCTCTCTCCTCTTTTTTTTCTCTCTCCTCTTTTTTTCTCTCTCCTTTTTTTTTTATCGTTCTTTTATTTTTCTCTTCGAAGAAGGCGGCCGAGGCGGAGGCGGAAATGGCCCGCCTCGCCTCTGCCCTTCACGACCTCGCCCTCGCCCTCGCCCTCGCCCTCGCCCGCCCGCGCCCCCCCCCGCCCTCCTCGCCTCAGACCCCGCCGAGGCCGCGCCTCACCACGACTCTTTTTTTTTTTTTTCCCTCTCCGACCCTCCTCCACCTGCCGTCCCCCGCCGCCCCGCCGCCACCGCCGGCGACGAAGAAGAAGTGCTTCTTGGGGCCGAGAAGCACGCCGGCGAGGGAGGGAAAAAAAATATAGTTACACTCCGGCGAGAGCGGTGGGTCGTGAAAAAAAATTGTAAAGAAAAAAAATAAAAATTAAAAAAATATTATTTTCCTACTGAAAAGAACAAAAAAATAGAGAAAAATGAAGAAGATGATGAAATTACACTGTTATAAAAAATTACACTGTTTAAAAAAATATTTGCACTGTTTTAATGAATGTTGCACTATTTAAGAGAGAAATTATACTCTTTTTAGATGAAATTTATACTTTTTAGGCCAAATTACACTATTTAGAATAATGTTGCACCATTTCTTTCTCTTCCTCTTCTTCTTTCTTCTTCCTATACTCTACATCTTCATCCCCTTTCTCTGTCTCTTTCCTCACACTCCAAAATAATTTTGAACCGTTGCGGTCGAAGCCGAAGGAGGAGGAGCGGTCGTAGTCGCGGGGGTCGAAGAGGTAAACGGAGAGGAAGAAGCGGGAGGCGTCGGCGGCGGCGCGCGGGGTGGTGGTGGGCGGGGGGGCGGGGGGGTGGTGCGCGCGAGCGCAGGCGGCGCGGCGAGAGCAGGGGGCGCGGGCGCGATCCCCCTGCGCCCCCCCCTCTCCCCCCAGGGACGCGCCCCCCCCTAGGGGCGCGTGCGCGTGCGCAGGGGGCGCCCCCCCTGCGCCCCCTGGGGGCGTGCGCAGGGGGCGGGGGGCGCAGAGGTGGGGGCGGGCGGGGGCCCAGGCCCGGGCTCGGGCGGGCGGGCGCAGCCCGCGCCCGCGCCCGCCCCCGCCCGCGCCGCAGGGGAGTCCCCTGCGGCCCCCCGCGCCCCGCCGCCGACGCGCCCCCCTGCTCCCCGCGCCCGCCCGGGCCCGGGCCCCCCCCCCCCCCCCCCGCCCCCCCCCCGCCCCGCCCCACCCCCCCCCCGCCCCCCCCCCTGCCCCCTGCGCTCGCGGGTGAGCCCCCAACGCTCGCCGCTCCCCCTGCGCCCACCCACCACCGCCCTGCGCGCCCCCTGCACCACCGCCGACGCCTCCCTCTACCTCTTCGACCCCCGCGACTACGGCGGCGCATGGATGCTGCCACGGCTCCGGGCGCGGCGGCGGGGACGTCGTCGTCGTCATCATCCGCATCGGAGAAAGAGTGCAATAAGTTGCACCATTTTGACCTTCGTTGCACTATTGCACTATTGCACTATTGCAATAGTGCAATAGTGCAATAGTACAATAGTGCAACGAAGGTCAAAATGGTGCAATAGTGCAATAGTGCAATAGTGCAACGAAGGTCAAAATGGTGCAATAGTGCAATAGTGCAATAGTGCAACGAAGGTCAAAATGGTGCAATAGTGCAATAGTGCAATAGTGCAACGAAGGTCAAAATGGTGCAATAGTGCAATAGTGCAATAGTGCAACGAATGTCAAAATGGTGCAATAGTGTAATAGTGCAATAGTGCAATAGTGCAACGAAGGTCAAAATGGTGCAACTTATTGCACTCTTTCTCCGATGCGGATGATGACGACGACGACGTCCCCGCCGCCGCGCCCGGAGCCGTGGCGGCGTCCATGCGCCGCCGTAGACGCGGGGGTCGAAGAGGTAGAGGGAGGCGTCGGCGGTGGTGCAGGGGGCGCGCGGGGCGGTGGTGGGTGGGCGCAGGGGGAGCGGCGAGCGCTGGGGGCTCACCCGCGAGCACAGGGGGGCAGGGGGGGGCGGGGGGGGGGGGGGGGGGGGGCGGGGGGGGGGGCCCGGGCCCGGGCGGGCGCGGGGAGCAGGGGGCGGCGGGGGGGGCGGTCGGGCGGCGGGGCGCGGGGGCCGCAGGGGACTCCCCTGCGGCGCGGGGCGGGCGCAGGCGCGGGCTGCGCCCGCCCGCCCGAGCCCGGGCCTGGGCCCCCGCCCGCCCCCCTCCTCTGCGCCCCCTGCCCCCTGCGCACGCCCCCAGGGGGCGCAGGGGGCGCCCCCTGCGCACGCGCACGCGCCCCCCTAGGGGGCGCGTCCCTGGGGGAGAGGGGGCGCAGGGGGATCGCGCCCGCGCCCCCTGCGCTCGCCGCGCCGCCTGCGCTCGCACCCACCCCCCGCCCGCCCACCACCACCACCCCCGCGCGCCGCCGCCGCCGACGCCTCCCGCTTCCTCCTCTCCGTTTACCTCTTCGACCCCCGCGACTACGACCGCTCCTCCTCCTCCGACTTCGACCGCAACGGTTCAAAATTATTTTGGAGTGTGAGGAAAGAGACAGAGAAAGGGGATGAAGATGGAGAGTAGAGGAAGAAGAAAGAAGAAGAGGAAGAGAAAGAAATGGTGCAACATTATTCTAAATAGTGTAATTTGGCCTAAAAAGTGTAAATTTCATCTAAAAAGAGTGTAATTTCTCTCTTAAATAGTGCAACATTCATTAAAACAGTGCAAATATTTTTTTAAACAGTGTAATTTTTTCTAACAGTGTAATTTCATCATCTTCTTCATTTTTCTCTATTTTTTTGTTCTTTTCAGTAGGAAAATAATATTTTTTTAATTTTTATTTTTTTTTTCTTTATAATTTTTTTTTTTTTTTCACGACCCACCGCTCTCGCCGGAGTGTAACTATATTTTTTCCCTCCCTCGCCGGCGTGCTTCTCGGCCCCAAGAAGCACTTCTTCTTCGTCGCCGGCGGTGGCGGCGGGGACGGCAGGTGGAGGAGGGTCGGAGAGGGAAAAAAAAAAGAGTCGCGGTGAGGCGCGGCCTCGGCGGGGTCTGAGGCGAGGAGGGCGGGGGTGCGCAGGCGAGGGCGAGGGCGAGGGCGAGGGCGAGGGCGAGGTCGTGAGGGGCAGAGGCGAGGCGGGCCATTTCCGCCTTCGCCTCGGCCGCCTTCTTCGAAGAGAAAAAAAAAAGAACGATAAAAAAAAGAGGAGAGAGAAAAAAAGAGGAGAGAGAAAAAAAAGAGGAGAGAGAAAGAGAAAAAGTAACAAGGGTATTTTTGTCAGTTTGCTGAAAATCCGGATCGAATCTGCAAAAACAAAAAATACGGTCCAATTTTGCAAAAGCCCAAAACTAGTGGATTTTTTATGCAAAAAGGCCAAATAAAAACTAAAAGATCATATTAGTAGTCCTATAATTACCCTAACAAAACTTGAAAAAAAAAAAAATTTAATTTCTTTCCTAATAAGTTGCCCACGGAGTCACTGCCCAAGAAATCTCAAAGACAGTTTATCTTATGAAAAGAGAATTACTATTACGAAAGCAATATTTACTATTGACAGAACACCTATAATATATCTAATCATATTTTAAGCATTTTTGTCCCAACAATAGTAGATCTTGTTTATCAGTTCTGTTTCAAAAAATCTTTCCTTTTTTTGAATGAGAGAGAAATACAATATATGCTCCCCATTTTGTTGATATATATTTTTTTGGAGAAAAAGATAGCATACTATCCGCTTCGTTTATTTTTTTAGAAACAAACTAATTAGCTGAAAATATGAAGCAACTAAGCTTCAAACTTGGGACCTTGGGTAGCAATCACCAAACCTTTTGCCACTTGCATTAGAGACAGTCGGTCACTTTATTCATATTTTAAAAATAAATTCAATTGGAAATGTAAAATAATTATATTTCAAATTTGAAGCTTTCGATACCAATCATTAAGTCTTTAGCCTACTATCTGATTGTCTCTAGCGCAAATGACAAAGAACTTGATGGTTTATACCTGAAATTTCAAATTCAAAGTTTAATTATTTTATATTCTCAACTAACGTGGTTCCTTAAAAAAAATTAAACAAAATGAATAGCATATTATTTTTCTCTAAAAAAAATTAGCCAAATATACTAGATAAGATCAGTATTTTGGTAAAACCTTACAAAATAATAACAACGTGAGCACTAGCTATTGATAAATTAAATAGTATTATATTAAGTGAGAAACAAAAGATAATAAAATTTTTTTTTTAAGAGAGAAAGATAGCACGCTACCCGCTTCGTTTATATCTTTTTAAAAATAAACTTAGCTAGAAATATAAATCAACTAGGATTCGAACTCGAGACCTCGGGTACCAACCATCAAATTTTTTGACACTTGCGCTAGGGACGGTCGGTAAGGTAATGAATTTTTAACTTTAAAAGGTACATGTAGTGATCACCTCGTGGATCAAAAAGTACTAGAGAGTTGTGTTTGAATATGCAATTGGCAGTCACCATCCAAATCCACAATCTTAATTTATTACGTTGTTGCTTTCCTTCTTTTTCACTCCAAGCACATTCTTTTTCAACGATCTAACGTTCTTTCCAATTTAAGTTCATTGCAATAATCATACGGCACGCAATCAAATTACCACTTTAATTCACCACTAATAAGCTACCTCAGTGGTTGTTACTCGGATTACCGTTATTCTATTATATGCATTTAATTCTACTAAGCTTTTGAACACAAGATACATATGCCATTATTAATTCCACCGAAACTTAACTTTCCAAATCCAAATCAACACAAACAAGAAACAGAAGAGGAAAGCAATCATCAACAAAACCCCCCAACCTTGCCTTCTCTCAGCTTCTTCTACCTTCTCAGCTTCGGCTTCCGAGCCCTCGCCGCGGCCGAGTTGCTTGTACGATAACCGCAGTCCGGGATCCTTCATGGCCACCTTGCTCCCCAGCAAGACGGAGTTGGCGACCCCCTGGATATTGTTATTCACGTAGATGTTGACGCTGAGATGCTCGCTCAACCGGGCGGTCCGCGGGCGCTGACGGGCAGAACATCGAGCGGCCCGCGGGCACTGGCGGACCGACATGGTGGCGCCAGTGTTCGTGCCGCCCGGTGCGATGTTGTCGTGCTCAGAGTAGACAGAAGAGCTATCCGGATGGCCCATTGGCAAAGAAAGTGACTGCGCGAACTAGGGTTTCACAAATTCAAGCCCCATTTTTGTAGGGAGATGTGTGTGCGCACTCTATGCCTACAATGCAAGGAAAGGTATAGATTCCTGGGAATTGCTTGCTTAACATCAGGATCAGACTCTGAGCATTGCCTTTGTAGAATGAGTAAGATTTTGGCAATGGCATCTTGAAGGTGAGAGTTAACTAAATCCTCCCAATTAATCAACAACAAAGATTCTGACTTTAGAAACAAGCATATCTACGCGCCATCCGTTCATCAACTGCCGGGTTGGCAATCTCAATCACGACAGGATAACACGATCCAAGCACGACTCTTAATTACTAACAGAAACTGGAAATCAACACAAGATGTACTCCTGAACCTCTCAATAGAATTGGGATCTAGACGAAGTTTTGACTATTTGTCAGAGAAAAAAGAACGAATTGATCATATATAAGTCCTAATGAATCCTTTGATTTGTTTATATGATTATTCATATGCTTCTTAGAGAAGAGCCGAGACACTGAGAAAAGAGGGAAAAAAAGGAAATTCCAACACTGGCGCATTGCTTATGTTATAGATGTATTCTATATTCCTCATGTTTTTTCAATATGAGAAACAAGTAGTACATATATCAAAAGGGAAAAGGGGAACTTTAAACATGATTGATATACAAAACAAGTCAATTAAAAATATAATTACCCTTTCATATATACACGATGATGAAGAGATTGTTAAAGTACTCTTCCATCCATGCCGTCAAGAAGGCCTGACCAAATCCCCTTCACTGGCGGCAATTGCGCGACAAAAGCATTCCACGGAGGATAACCAACACCACTTCCACGAACACGGCCGTCCATTCGCAACGATAGGTACCTTCAAGAACATTTGTTTTTTCATTTTTTTCCCCAGAAACTAAAATAACCAAGCAAACTTGACTAAACAAGACATCAGAAGAGCTCAGGGAATCATGAACTCAGGGAATCATGAAAACTTAACTAATGGATGGACAATGAATCTTTAATTTTTGTAACATGTATGACACTGTTCCGTTTTTGCAACATTAGCTCACTTTTCAACATTTAGGGCCAAACTACTCCCTTGTGACAAGACCATGATGCACAGGTTTGAATCTTTGATTCGTAGTTTCAAAATCATGTAACCGTAATTCCAAACTTTGTAATCAAATTGTGGCATGTCTGGGTTCTTGAAAATTTACAAAGAAAGTGGACTTCTTTTGCAGAAGGGCCTTGACAAATCAAGATCTCAAAAGATCACGAAATTATGAGAAATACACACTACAAATAATTTCACCATAATTCTTTATAACTCATCTGAACATTTCAAGTGCCAAACTCTGTGAGAACATCTACAGTTGTTCCTTCAGTTTTCAACTTTTCATAGTTTAATTAGAATAAACGAATAAAATACTTACACTGGAGAATCATTTGCGACATTGGCCAATCTCTTCTGTTCATCTATCCACCTGCATATCAAGACTAAATTCAAATCAAAATGTCAAGTGGTACTACTACCTCCAAAATTATTCATATAATTCCTTACTTGGCCCATTCATTTGTTAAAGTCGGAGTCAACTGCCAAAGTCTCTTTTTCTTTTCTTCAACCATCTCTTCATCATCGAATTCAAAAGTGGGCGCGCTCCCATCTACAGAAAAAGGAAGTACAAGCACCCCACGCTCGATAAGCCCATCAGTAAAAGGCTTGCTACGTTTGAAACAATCGGCTAGAAAAGAAGCGGGGCCCGCAAGAATCACAAGCCGAGCTTTTCCTCTCAAATCACTGACAGATATTACTTTATTCTCATTAAGCCGCAGCTTAAGCTTAGAGAGGCTTTCTTCTCTTGATAATTTCGTGAGTTGGGCTTCTTTGGCTTTGTTCTCCCTCGTGTAAAGGAATGTAAAGAGTAGAACAGCTCCGACGTCTATGGCGAGACCCTCCAGGGTTTCAGGAAGTGCTGCTGCTTTGGATGAATTGGTTAGAGCGGGAAGTGTTCGTGTTAAAGCTATTAGTCCTCCTAAAGCACCACTGGCGATGAATGCGAGGTAAAAGAACATCCGCACTGAGCGGAACGGGGAAAGGACTTCGCTTCGGATCTTAGCTGATGAACTGAAGAAGAAAGAAAATTTAGATCAGATAAAGTCCTTAATAGTGAAATATATGCCGAAAAGGCTCAAAATAATTGACAAAAGATATAACCAAGAAAAATAAAGTACTAGATAATAGGCCTAAGGGCTTGTTTGGTCCATCCGGAGCTCATGCAAAAAGTGTTGTTTAAGTAAAGCTTTATTTGATCTGATATCAATGTATTAACACATTGGCTTGAATTGTAGAGTTTAACTTCACTCCGCAAAAGTGATCACTAAAAGCGATTAGTTGCTCGATTTTGTGCCAATGCAGCACAATTATGGATCGACATATGTTATAAATTGGTCAATTTACCATGCCAAATGTCCTAGCCGAACCATCGGCTCTGATACTATGCTACAGAATAGATTGAGTGGATAGGAAATGGATCCAAAATCGTCCCCACAATTTTAGTCAAGCTTCATTTTCTTCCTAGAACTTTTAAGTTGGAAGGTTCGTCAAATTGTAGACTTTCGGAAGTTCTTCACTTTAATCGTTATGTTATATATACAAATATATATATATAGAGAGAGAGAGAGAGAGAGAGAGTTGAGCTGGAATGCTCTCGATAGCAAACGAGCTCCGTTGCCACCTATTTGTTTTTGATGATGGAGCCTCCAAATCGACGATCGACACCGTTCAACATGATCTAAACCACTTAAAGCATCTAGAAATCAAATTTCAAATCTTTTCGGCATCATTACCTAATTATCAAATGGTTCAAATTTTGCAATTTTGATGGTCGATATGAGACGTTTTCTCGTTTAACGGTGTAAAGACATCCAAATCAATTGAATTTTTGTTAGAAATTTTTTTTAACTATTTAAAATAAGATCTATACTCTTGATCTTGATTACGAGACTCCTTATTACTTTTTAAATGATATTCATTTTCAGCCGTTCATTTTTGTGTCTACTTGATGGACAAGAGAACAATATCGAAAAAATATAAAATTTGGTTTCTAGATGCTTCAATTGGTTTAGATCATGTTCAACGGTGCCGATCGTCGATTTGGAGGTTCCATCATCGAAAACAAATGGGTGGCAACAGAGCCCGCTTGCTACTGATAGCATTCCAGCTCAACTCTATATATATATATATATACACACACACGCATTCAGAGAGAGATGAGCTAGTATACTATTGGTAGTATATGAATAAACTAAAATTCAAACATTTGATAGTATAATATTGATAGAATATATATAAATAACAATAAAGAGGATAAGAAATAAACTAAAATTCCTTCTAAATTTGGGATGTTGAAAGTTGAACTTAAACAAGCAACCTTTTTAACTTCATAAAGTAAAATTCTTTCTAATTTTGACTCAAACTAGTTACAGAGCAGGAATTAAATGAATCCCTTTCTCTATTCTCCCTTTAACTTGTTAAAACACCATCAAAACATCCAATTCCAGCAAAGAAACCAATCCAGCGCCAAAATGGGCGAGAAACCCATCACCCATCTCGCAAAAAGAATCCATTTCTAGCCCAAAAGAGCACAAATTACACAAATTAAAGGCGCTGGTAAGAGGATCCACTACCTAATCTCATTGGACGTCGACGAAGAAGAAGAAGAAGGCCTATTTGCGGCGGAGCATCGGATTCCACCGCAGCGGCGCCTCCTCCGAGAAGAAGAAGAAGAAGAGGAGGATGAGGAAGGAGAAGAGGAAGAAGGGTTTAGTGATTGGCTACGTAGGAGGAGAGATTTAGGGGGGAGAGAGATGAGGAGAGAGGAGATGAGGAGGGAGGAGGAGGAGGCGAGGGTAACAGCTACCACCACCATGGCCGTACTTTTTTCGAGGTTTCTCTCTCCTCGCTCTCTCTCGCTCTATCTCCCTTTGGAGGCTCCCGCCCAGTCCACGTGCCGGTTCAGGTAAAATTATACCCTGCACCCCGTGCACCACGTGACTCGTAGACCTCAGCTTCCATCGCCCCAAGAAACCGGTGAGCTTAAAAAAAGTAGAGAGAAAGAGAACCGAGGCTGCAGTTCATGACTTACGTGGTGCTCGTGGTGCAGGTAAAAATATCCAAGTTTATAGAGATTTTGGGCCTAAGGCCTAATTAGACGTAGGCTCCAGAGACCACTACCCTATCAATGCTATCAATGCTTATAGCAATTGCTTATATACCCCTGAAAAGTTGCCGACTTTTAGATTACCCCACTTAGAAGTCCAATAATAAAAATATTTTTTCACGTTCCAACCAATTTCAAATATACTCCTAAAATTAAATTTTGTTAATGAACTGTTAGCAATAACTGTTATTCCTGTGAAATTACTATTTACCCTTTCAAATATACCCTTCTACCATCACCGACTTTTCTTATTTGCCCTTAAGTTAGGGGCACAAGAAGTATTTTAATTTTTGGTCTTTTCAAATATATCATTCTACCGTCACCAACATTTTTTATTTGCCCTTAAGTTACGTGCAAAAAAGGCATTTTAATTTTTTTAAAATTTTGGTAGATATTTAACTCACGTTTAACCCAAGTTAACTTAACGAGTGGTAAATGTAGGGGTATTTTTGAATAACAGAGGAACATATAAGGATTATATTGGAAAGAAAAAAAAAGTAGAAGTAAATGAGATATTTTCGAAGTTTTGAAAGTATATAGGTAATTATTCCAAAAATATTTATATATATCTCTGAGCAAGATAAATATATAGGGTGTAATATAGGCCGTGTCGGACCCACATCATTCGGGCCGACACATGCTAAGAGCCAGCCTGGCTTCAAATCCGGGCCGGACCGGAGCTACCAAGCCTCCGGCCGAGCAGGGCCCTCCGGCCCGAAAGGCATGGGCTGTGCTCCTATTTGGCCCATTAATTTTAAAAAAAAACATGTAAAAATTAAAATATAAATAATAAATTATTTCTATTTAAATTTATATTTTGATAAAAAAATCAAAATTTTAAAAAATAATTGTAAAATAATAAAATTTTAAATTTTTGTATAATTTTTTTATTATTTTAAGAAAGATGAATTAAGAGGGGTTTTTGGTTTAATGAACCAAATTTTTTTTTTTTTTTGAGAAAAAGGTAGCATGCTACCCGCTTCATTCATTGCAAATATGAACTAAGCTACAGGAGTGAGGCAACAAAGGCCTCGGAGGGGACGAAAAAAATAAAAATAAAAATAAAAATAAAAATAAAAATTATACATATATATATATATAGGTATAAATATATATATATATATATTAAAGCCCAGCCGAAGAAAGAGTCAGCTTCCAGAGGTCCAAACAATATATAAATATTGTTTGGTCCATTGGACCAAAACCACTTCTCCCACGGTTTGCATTGGCAGACCTTGGGAGGAGAGCTCCTGGGGAGAAGGGCCAGGAGCTCAGACCTTGGGCAACTTGCCTTGGGCCTTAGGGTCTGAGGAGTGTTAGCACAGCCCAAGCGGGTCATGCGGTGCTAGGCGACGGGCCTTTTATCGGCCCAGCACAATCCAGGCCCATTTCGGGTCGTGTCTTTCGGACCGCTGAACCCAAAGGTAAGACACCCAGCACGGCCAGGAAGTTGGGCCAGGTCGGGCCGGCCAGGCCGGCATGGTTGCTATAGCATCCGGGCCGTCCTGCAGTCCGGCCCAAGGTCGTGCCCAACCCATTTTACATCCCTAAGTGTAGGACGGATATTAGGGTAAATAATTTCAACCCGTAACGGTTTCGGAAAAAGTTTAGCATAAGATCGTGCCTCACAATGTCCTTCCGAAATTTATCATTCCATCATAGTTTATAAAGAAATAATTTTGTTGTACTTTTGAAGATATTTGATTGGCTGGATATAGCTGGCGTGATTTGACTACTATATAAAACACTTTCTCATGAATTTGCAGTCACAAATTTGAGCTACTGTAATAACTTTTAAATATGCATGTGCAGAATCCGAGCCGCTGCCAATTAAGATAAGAACTACTGCCTAATATCAGCTACTACCATTAATTAATTAGCAGAAAATATAAAACATATTATAAACTTTAAAATTTCACACATAAAATTATTTTATTGTATAAAAATAGGAGATAAAAATGAGAACTTATCTAAACTATAGGCCATTTTGAATCGACTACTAATCTTTCAAGTTCTGATTTTACTATTCCACCTTTTAATTGTTTGATCCAAGTCAATAAACAGCAATATAACTTTAAAATTTGAATACATCTTTATTTTTACAGACATAATTAGTATATATTTTATGCAATCCTCGCAATTATAAATTTATTATATAAAGTAATTACTTTAAAATTCGAAATCAAAGTATCGTTGCCTGAGCTCAATCAAACAGACTGAAAAATTAGATAGTAAAATTAAATCAATTCAAAATGATTCACAGTTCCTATAAGTTCCGTACATTTTTACCGGGATAAAAATATCTCTGAAGATTTTTAATAAAGTGAAGTTAAGCCCTGGGTGGATTCTGCGGCGCACTGCGCCGAGTCCAAACATCGGACTCGGTCACACTGCCATCGTCACGTGACACGCACGTGAATCCACTGGACTCGCATGCGGTCGCTGCGGAGCCTAACCCGAGGTGATAAGCTCGACTGCAGTGAGGTCACAAACTCAAAACCACATCCCATTATCTTCCACATCTTTGTCCCTCAGCTCGGAGCCAAATAACCAGTGTTTTAAAATTCAGGTTGATCCGACCGGTCGAACCGTGATCCAGTACCCAAACATATTTGGTTCAATTTATAAAATCAAATTTGCTTACAATCTACTTTGACTTGTTCGGATCAGTGGTTTAACCAGTAAAGTGAACCAGTTTGATTTTACAAGAACATACTAATTTTTTTTATTTTATATTTTAATAATTAATTAAAAATATGCATATTTTTTAATAATATACAGCTTAAATATAATTTTGAAAACACCAGCTTTAAACTTTTGGGTCATTCCATTCATACTATTACTATTACTAATCGTAAACTCTAGAAATCCGAAGGCCGAAAGTAGAAAATATATACTTCTAAAAGTATAGCAGTCCCACACTTTTAATTATATATAATATAATAATATTTAAAAATAATATAGAATACTATAAGTTGGTAGTATATATTTCTTAATTTATATATAAAGTATGAAAAATAATAATGAAGTATTTGTTACGCAATGCTGATGTCGTTCAATCTGGTGGTTAAATCATTGGTTGGACCGGTGTTCCGTGATACAACAATATTATTGGATCGCAACGGTTTCAGATTTTAAAATATTGCCAAATACTACTATTCTCAAGAAATGAGTTAAATGCAGCAAAATTATTTAGGCATTTTTTTCACGCGTAAACATCTGATTGGATATATTTATAAGATTTTCTCAAGAAAAAGCATAGGATTTGGTAAATGAAGTGTCTGATGAAATATTAAAATTTAAACCAATCATTTCTTGTGCAAATAATAAAGGATTTGACGATTGATATTTAAAATCTCAACTTGGAAACTTAGTTGCGACACATTTTAAGCTAAATTTATTTTTAAAAAAAAATAAATAAAGTAAGATGTACCGGGATATCGACAAAGAAACTTATTGGTCTCTTTAGTCATGTATTTATTAGAAACTTATCTAAGATCACACATGACATTATTACGCAAAGAGTTTGTAATTATTATTTAAGATGAGTCCTAAAATTTGTCATTTTGCTGGATATGCCAGGATATTGAGAAAGAATGATTTGTACTGATGCCAACCATCCATTTTGACTTATGTATTTCAATAGAGTTCCTTTGAATTTAAAGGCACAATTAAAACTTTGAATATTAAAGTACATTTTCATAAAATTCCTGCATATCTTCTTGAAAAAATCATCTGATTGTAACTTAATGATTTTTATTATATTATTAGTGAAGGAGCTCGCGCTTCGCAGCGGACAAAAACTGTATGAGTAATTAATAATAAGATAACATCAAATATTTTTTTGTGTACCTCACTTGCCACACCCACCAAAGGTTCTTCACTGTTGGTGGCGGGGATCGACCCGACGACGCCTTCTCCGGTGACGGCGACAGTAGGGATGTCAATGGGTATGGGTACCCGAAAAATTACCCGAACCCGAACCCGAACGGGTCGGATTTACCCGAACTAAATGGATATGGATTCGGGTATGGGTATAGAAAATAAAAACCCGACGGGTATGGGTATGGGTATGGATTTGTATGTACCCGACCCGAACCCGAACCCGAACCCGAATAAATTATATATATTTTATTTATTTAATATATAAAATACATAATTATTTCTATCCATTGGATCTTCATCCAATGGTACACTCAAAGTCTCAAAAGTTTTGATTTTACTACAATATATTTTCAAATATAGTATTTCGGGTTTGGTTTCGGGTTCGGGTTCGGGTTCGGGTTTCGGGTATTTGGTCGGGTCGGGTATGGGTATGGATTTTTAAAACCCGTCGGGTTCGGGTCCGGGTTCGGGTTCAAATTTGGGGGTCGGGTTCGGGTTCGGGTTTTGTAAAACCCGACCCAAACCCGACCCATTGACATCCCTAGGCGACAGTGATGGTGACGACGATTTCTTCGGTCGCGGTGCAGGGAGGAGATGCATGCGCATTAGTGAGAGAGAAGATGGAGGGAGAAAGGTGACGGTGTACAAAAAAAGATAAGAGAAAGAATTGATTTATTAATTAGAAGTCTAGTAAAAAGAAGAGGAAGGATCATTAGATATATTAATTGGAGGTTTGTTAGTAGAACCGTTTAGATGCATTATAATCAAAAATTTGGTGAAGGAAATGGGAAGGGTCATACGCTGGTTACAATTAAAAACTTGGTGGAGGAAAGAAAATGGGTCACATGGTGGTGAGGGTGAAGAAAAACTTACCATGTGGCAAAAAATATTAAGAATTTATATAGTTTAAGAGATTTAGTGAAGGGAAGGGAAATGGTCATATGCTGATTACAATTAGAAATTTGGTGGAGAAAATGAGAAGGATCACATAGTGGTGAGGGTGAAGAAAAACTTGCCATGTGACAAAAAATATTGAGAATTCATGTAGTTTAAAAAAAATATTGAGAATTCATGTAGTTTAATAGATAGATACTAAGTGGCCTTTTAGTTCAAAGTTTGTAATATTCTGTAGATATTTTATATTTTATATTTAAAATGACAAGTTTGTTATTAGCTTATCAAGACTCTTCTATTTCGCTAATTCTTTTTATAACCATTCAATTTGAATTAAAAGATAATGATGTAAATATTTTTAATAAGAAATATAAAAAATTATCAGAATATTATAAACCGTGAATCAAATGGGTATAAGATGAAGAGCTCTGATTGAGCCATTTGAACTTTAGTGTACCTTGTTAATGTACTTTGCATGTAAATCAAAAGAAAAATAGACTAACTATTTGTCTATTTAGATCTCTTTGGGACTTGAGAAAAGTAATTTTTTGATGGTTTAGTACAATTCATCCATTCGGTACATCTCTGCCTTCTTGTTTGGGCAATATGCCGTCGTAATTTAATTTTTTTATTTTATCATTCTGTAATTCAAAAAATTATATTTAATATTATTTTTTTTATAAACGGAAGAATCATAAAGTGTAGATTATATAATGATGTATCTTATAGTTTATAAAAGCTATGATTTTGCTATTCTAGCTAATCATAAATTTTTATAATAAAATAAAAAAAAATTACAGAGTAGCTGAGTATAACTTTTTAAAATATTACATCTCAAAATAAAAATATGTTAAACTATAGAGGAGCAAATTAAAAGTTTTTGATAAATATATTACAATATTATAATTATCAAATAATATATATTTTTTATCAAACATTTACTATAGGAAACTGAAATGCAAGATTTTCAACGTCACGCGCCATTGCTATTTAAGGGTGAAACCAAATCGGATATGTCGGATATTGGACAAAACCATATCCGCACCCAGTTTTTTTTTTTTTTCGGATACAAATTTGCATATAGATATATGTCGGATGTTAAATTTTTACTACCATATCAACTAAAAATGGATTCAGATGCAATCAAATATTTCTTCGAATTCAGATATAAATCAGATTTGGATTCAAATCTTATTCGGATAATAATATATACAAATGTTCACATATAAATATGAACTAAAATTGAACAACAACACAATATATATATATATATATTATCATTCCTTTTACATATTAATATAAAGGAATGTAAACATATAATACTACTAAAAAATTTAGATATCCATATTCTTATCCATATCTTTTTTAGATATTCAATTTTTTTTGACTTTCTAAATTATATCCGCATCCGCTTTTGGTCGGATCCGAATATTTTTTTTAATTTAAGATGCGTATGAAATCGAATATAGATGCGTAATATCGTCACAGATAATATAATAATAAATCATATCTATTTTCATTCCCATTGTTATCGCAGTAGAAGATGCAGAGTCAAATCCGTAGTTATCCAGTGTGAACGCCGACCCAAATTTTTACACTCCACAACACTCCATTTTCCCCTTTTTTTTTTTTTTTTTGTCTCCGTCTCTCTGAGCGCGCGCTCTCTCTCTCTCTCTCTCTCTCTCTCTCTCTTTCTACTTAAACAACGGAAGCTACGAACCCCTCCTCCTCCTCCTCTTTCTCCCTCCGCACTCTCACTCCCTCTCCCACGCCGAGACCTCGATCTCCCCATCCATGGCGGAATCCGAGGAGATAGAGAGAGGGAAGAGGCGGAGGCGGAGGCGGAGGAGGAGGGAGAGGGCGGCGGCGGCGGCGGCGGCGGAGGCGAGGGATCCGGCGACGGCGCTGGGGCCGGACGTGATGGAGAGGGTGCTGGGGGCGTTGGACGCACGCAGCGTGGCACGATCCGCGGCGGTGTCTCGTGCGTGGCACGGGATCGCCACGAGCGACCGCCTCTGGGCTCCCAAGGTGATGTATGATCGTGCTCGATCGTGCTCGTCTCGTCCCCCTCCCCCCTCTTTTCGATCGCCTTTCGCAATCGGAAATTAGCTTCTCGTTTCCATTGCCGATCGTTTGCTCGTTTGCGATTGGATTGTTACTTAGCCCTAATGCGTAATTTTGGCTTGTTAAAGGCGAAAAGTTTGGTAAAAGTTACCTGTCACTAACCCTAATGCATTTTTTTTTTGGCTTGTTAGAGGCTAAAACTGTGGTAAAGTTACCTGAATTATAGGCGCATTTTGAAATTGGTACGAAAGGAGACGCTTTTTTGTATTTTTGAAGGGAAATACTGTGTGATTGGATGTTCAGTAGTTGTACTTCTCTATTATTGTAGTTGGTTAACTTGTAATATCATGAATTTCTATATTTTGTCAGCAAACAGATACTGTAGATAAAATGACAGTGATACCAAGTGAAACCTGTACTTTGACCCTGATGTACTCCATGATGTGAGACGCATCACGTTTTCAGTCGGCAAATCTGTGCTGATACTAAATATAACGATTCAACACACTAGCAATAATAACTCGTTGTACCCAAACCACCAGTCCAAAATACTTAAGCCTGGTTGTTAGTATTAGAGTCTCTGATGCTTGTCTAGTCATAATTTCTTTTCCATCCGATTTATGGCTATCTGGGTGTCACAATATAAGTGGTTAGGATATTTCTACTGAATGCAAGTAAATTAGATATGCTCATCATTTTGAGGATATGTGCTGTTGTCTTCTAAAAGCAGTAGTTGGTTATAATTTCTGATCATTGAAATGTAGATTTGTTCTGTTTCATCTGTGATTTTTGTGCAGTTTACTATTTTAATGGATAATTATTATTCTATGCTAGCAGTGTGAGGAGCTGTGGAAGGGGAAGGCACATATCCCCCGCTTGTCAAAGTTACGTGGAGCTTCAAGATTTGCGGTTTATTCTATGGCCATCATGGATGGAAAACGGGTGAGAAAATGTTTGGTCTAGATATTTAGTACTTTCTTAGCGTGTATGAGCTAAGTTGTTTCCTGAGATAATTAAATTACAACATTTCCTTTGCAAGTTCTGCTTTAGAAAGCTCTCAGTAATTGGTTCGGTAAAGTGATTCCCTTGAATTTCTCTTTCTACTCCCTATGTTCATCTATCAGTCTTAGGTGAGGTTCTAACATATTGGGTTCCATTTGTTTTCAGGGCCGCGTAGTAAAGGATGATCTCTGTGATCATGTTTGGGAATATCGTTTCAAAAAGGTGCGTGCAGCTTGATTTTATACTCATTTTATAGTCTAACTCTTACAATATGAATGCTTTCCTGAATAGACTCAGAGAGGCCATTGTGCTTCTCAATTTAACTGCATGTTTTCTTTGTGCCTAGTCTATTTTCTATCCACTATCCACTGTGTAGATTGAAAACGTAACATGCTTTAGAATTACTATGTATACGCAATCATGGACTCATCATTGCCCACTATTTGGGGTGTGACATTAGTAGTCCCTCATCTGTTATTTGCAGACAGCTCCAGAATACTGGCGCAACCTCGACCCGTCCTGGAAGGGCACAGGCCCGCCAATGCGCCGCTACTTCCACCTCAATGGGTCTCACACTGCGGACGCTGACGACAAAGTCTGGGGTGGGCATGAGTGCACCTTCTCAATCGTTACGAGCTATGTGGGCGACGGGAAAATCAGGGAGCACTACGTGAGGATCAACCGGTGGCCCCCAATGCGAGTCTCGAGGAAGGAGGATTGGAGCTGGGAGATGTCGAACAACCTTTATGTCTACAACAGTGTTCCTGATGCAGAGAAGGGCGCTACAGGTCCTCTCTTTCCTGTCTGGTGACTCTATTGCTTGTTTACCCTACTAAGAACTAAACTAGTAAGTATCATGTAATATATGTTATGTTGAAGGTAAAATTAGTTTGTTGAACTTTCCTCTGTATATACAACTGAGAAATAATACTATGTACCTTCTACAGTAGTACCTTCATCTCTTATGTTTCAAGTAAACCTTTAATGGCCAGCCAACTTTTACACATGTCCTTTCTAAAGTCTTAGTAGTCCTTTTATTAAGGTCATATTATATATTTAATTGTGCTTCAGTGGAACCCATATTATCACAGTAAAAAGATTACAACCACAAAAGACCTAGTTTGAGGAAAGGACTTGATCATACAAGGAATCATGAAACTTTTATTATTGACATTGGTAAGGATGATTGTTACACTCTTGGACTCAGAGTAGTGGTTTTAAGATGTGCGCTCTTATGTTCATGCTAATGTTGCCATCTGTACAAAAGATGGAACTACAATCTTAATTTCATTGTAGGAAATTCATTAGGTCATTGAGATCTTCAGCTTTTTTTTTTTTTTTTTTTTTTTTTTTTTTTTTTTTTTTTTTTTTTTTTTTTTTTTTGTTCCTTTTTTCGTTGAAAAGAGAAAGAGAAATGAAACACTCCACAATCATGTATGATTGATTCTAAATCTACACAATTGCTTGTGGTTGAGTACAGTAACCAATCCTTGTAGTATTGCTTCATATATTTCAAGATGATTTTGCTGACATTCTCAGAACAGTATGGTCGAATTTCCATTAATCTTGAATTTACGGTCGAGTAATCGGCTGTTCGAATCAACTGATGCTGGCATAACTAATTTCCTTTCTAAGCATATATCTCCTACGTGCGTTTTCTCTTTCATTTCTCTTTTGTTTACATGATGGTCTTATGGTAATTGGTTTATGGGAGTACAAAAAGATGTCTAGGGCCACAGAGCTTATGCGGCCTTTAAAGTCATTTTTGTTGGAATAAGATAAATCACCTTACAGGCATAACATATAGTACTCCTGACAAATCATGATCTCGAGGGTCTTAAAATGGACTAAAATCAAACTCCTAGGTTACAATGAGGAAAGAAAATTTCACGTCGCACAACTTATGGAGACATATTGTGACAACTGAACGTGTTGTTCGACACTTCTCTTATTTACTGAAGGATTTTTTTGAAATTGGTTGGTGAGGAGTACATTCATTGTGTATGTCATATAACTCATTTTTTGGGATAGGATAAATCACCTCGACTAGTACGAATTCAAAGAAACTACACAAATAAAAGATGCTACTAAATATGAATAGATGATTGTGTTCATAGCATTGCAATAACTAAAAATTGAGAAGGTTTAGCACATACAAGGGGTTGTACAAATTACATGCATTACACAAGATTGAGGCTGATATGCTTGAGAAGATGAGCTCATTTTACTTCTTTGATTTCATCCAAAGCATAGTTGTTTGTCGAAACACCAGCGTAGTTCACCTTGTTGAATCGAACGACGACCGGATAGCGAGTCTTTGGATCCTGTAAAGTTTTTAAGTTCAGTTATTATTAGGATAGTTAAGAAGATTAAATAGAAATGAAAAATAGAGGATTAAGTATGTATTGTTGTACAGTGGTACCCTACCATGTTCATGTCCATTTCATTTGAGAACATAGAAAACACTGTCAAAATTTTCTTACTGTAATAATATAACTAATGATGTTAAGATAAACATATGAAATAGGCTAAATTACACTTTTGGTCCCACAATTATGAAGCAAGTGATATTTTGATTCTCAAACTTTAATTGGTTGCAATATCTAGCTTGAACCTTTGTTAACAATTACAGTCAAGTTCTATAGTCTAATTTTATTGACTAGTTAATAACGCGTCACCAATACAACAGTGATGTGATATATTAGTTGTTGCCACATTATTAACCAAAAGACTATCGCATGAGTGCCACATTATTATTTAGTTAACTAAATGGTAGTTTGGAACTTAGTTGCAATAATCTAAAATTTTCGAATCATAAATTATAATAAATTAAAATTTAAGAACTAAGGTGTCAGCACGCCTCATAGTTTGGGAACCGAAAGTGTACTTCTGACGGAAAAGATAAGTAATTATCTCATGATATTCAAATACTCTCTACACTATATCAAGAAGATTAGTTAGTGAGTTAATCATCAGCTAATTCCTCATCTAAACTCTATATTACATGATCATGACTAAAGAAGAACATAGAGACATTCTTTATTGAAAAACAAAATAAAATAATAAAAAAGAACATATATAGAGTACCTGATCCACAGCGACAACTGATCCAATTCCATTGTACCAATAAGACTCCCTCCTCAGAATCTTCACCTGAAGAAGCAAACCAGTAGACACTTGATGAAACTAACCTTATCAAATAAAATTATTTAAGTCATATAATGCATATGTTAATAAACCAAAGTTGAAGTTATTGCTAAATAAAAATGTATAAGTTTTGTGATGTATTAAAGGAACAACATACAACAAGCTTTCAAAGAAACTACCAAATTTTGTGCTAGAACATTATAATAGAATAAAGATCATACCATGAAAACTCATATAAGTTAGCATATATATATATATATATATATATATATATATATATATATATATATATATATATATATATATATATATATATATATATATCTTGCTAAACGATAACCTACATGTAGTGCCTTATGTATTATTTTCCATCAATATATCACACAGTAGATGATTTGAGAGAGTTATGAACCAAGCTTGAATACAAAGTTAAAAAGCTCAAACCAATCCAAAAGCTTATTTACAGACCATAGAATATATATATATAGAGTAGGACTACTATACTCTTATTATGAGTCATATATATATATATATATATATATATATATATATATATATATAGATATATGTGTGTGTGTGTGTGTGTGTGTGTGTATTTGTATACCTAACAAAAGAAAGAATCCTAGTTGACCGACCGTCCCTAGCACAAGTAGCAAAGGACTTGGTGGTTGGTATCCGAGGTTCCGAGTTCGAATCCTAATTGATTCACACTTTCAGCTAAGTTTATTTCTAAAAGAAATAAACGAAACGGGTAGCGTGCTACCTTTCTCTCAAAAAAAAAATATTATTTATGTGAAATACATAAAAAAGATATTTAGTCCTATTTGGATGTATCTGATAGTAAATTATTTGGTATGAAAATTTTGTTGTGTAATCGGAAGGGACGTAAGAGCTCGAGTTTTGCTCTTTAAAAGACATTGGGATCTATGATTTAATACAATAGCATATTCTATTTACGACATAATTTATATTTTTTAAAAAATAATTTAAAAGTCGAATATGCTATTTTATTTTAAACATTTGGGTACACTCCTAAATTTCAGTCATCATTGAAAATTATCATATGGAGTGGAATATAGCTAGATAATTTATTCCGATATCCGAACAAAAAATTAGCTCATAGATTTGTTGGATAACTTATTCTGACATTCGAATAGATTGCTTATGTATCGCATGCGAACCTTTGTTCCCCTCTTGGGGCCGATGGGGGGCGGCGGCGGGGGTTTGGTGGCAGCGGGGGCGGCCTTGGCATCGCCTTCCGCAGTTGGGGCGGGCGGCGCCGCCTCCTCGGCCCGGACCACCACCATCCTCCTCCCGGGCTTGTGGAATGAGAGGGAGTTGGCACGTGCGGACGTGTTTGTGGTGGGGAGGGCCGAGGTGAGCACGAAGCTTGATGCGGCCGAGGCCATGTTGGTGGTCGCCATGCACAGTTACTATATTCGTACTCTCTCTCTCTCTTCTTTCTCTCTCTATGATCACTTCTCTCTCTTTAGATGGTGAGGGATGTGTTAATGGTTCTTTGTTTTTCCTGTTTTGGATGAGAGAGAGAGAGAGAGAGAGATAGAGAAGAGATTCTAATGGCCTCAGATGAAGTACCAAGTTATCTGGAGCTTTGGTGTGGGTGATTTCCGCTTATGGGATGTTGACACGTGGCGCCCTATCCTCTTCGTGTGGATAACCTCATCCTCCTGATCAGCTACTCATTTAGAGAGAGAACATCTGAGCTCTGATCCTCGCAATAGTGTGCACACAAGTGCAATAAATTTGATATTTACGTAGTTGTATCTGACTTAGATTTCACAATAGTTTGGTTAACACCAAAAAAAAAAAAAAAAAAAACCCAGTTTAGATCAACATAACTTAATCTCAATAGTTTGGTTTAAAAAAAAGAGAAAATTAGAACCTAAATTCCGAAGTATTGAGCTTCCGCCGCAATGTGATATTTAGAAGTTTCTAATAATATTTTTTTTTTTCTTATGTAGTAGATTAATTCAGATTGAGAATACCAATATTTAGAAGTTTCTAATAATAAATTCTTTTTTTCTTATGTAGTAGATTAATTCAGATCGAGAATACCAACCAACTGCTCTAAAAGAGTCATCGACACTTTTTTGTTTTCGACAATTACACTGGAAGTGAAACTAGAACTTCGACGAAAAAAATCTAGTGGTTCAATTCATACCATGATGGAACCAACATTATTAAGACCAGATTTCCCTGGAAGAACAGCTGCAGCATTCAAATCCAGAAGTCCTTTTTCTTTTTTTCTTTTTCTTTTTTGTTTCCTTCTCTCTCTGTTTTTTGCTCAAGACCTTTTTTTTCTTCATACGAATCTGGTTTTAAAAGCCAACTCTTACATCTAAGCCAAGACATTTTTTCTAACAGACAATTCGATCTCCGAATTATAAGAAAAAGGAACTGCTATATACAGATCCATAGTTTAAGATTAATTAAAGCAAAAAAAAAAAAAGAGAATATTTTTTTTTATAAAAAAAACTTGATATACCTATCCTAGAGAAACCTGACTAGTTCCTCAGCAAGGAGAGAATGAAAATCATCTTTGTAGGCAGCAGAAGTGAATTTCCTAACACTAGTCTCTCTTCAGGTGCTACCGACTAAATCCGGGCCCCGGAAACCTTAATCTGCACTTTTGCGTCGACTATTGTTGAGGCATTCTAGTAATCCATTCCTCCCATGCCGCCACCCATCGCAGGCACGTCCTTCTCTTCTTTCGGCAGTTCCACGACCACCGCCTCGGTCGTCGTCATCAATGATGAAACACTGAAGTGCACCAAATAGCGAAATCGGATTCAGCTCGCTGAATTATATGTAACAAATGCCTAGAGGTTTCTCTTACTACACAAATGCATTTTCTCTAAATACTCTAATAAATAATACCTCTTACTTTCCGTAAGCCTACATAACATAATGGAGAATCTAGTAATTTCAATTGTACCCAAATCTTAATTTCTTACCTCGCAGCGTCCACCAGTGCAGTTCTGATAACTTTCAATGGGTCGACGATGCCCGCTTTTACCATGTCCACATATTCACCTTCACAATTAAATACATCATAAAATAAAGAAATAATCTGATTAGTAGTAACCCCAAATAAATAATAATGAAGATAGAAAATGTTTGAAAGAAGAAAACCTTTGGCGGCATCATAACCAAGATCGGGGTTATCCTGCTCCAGAAGTTTGCCCACAACCACTGCGCCTTCTACTCCAGCATTGGAAGCAATGGTGTGCACTGGGGTCTGGAAAGTAATTTAACAAGCTTAATTTAATGCCATAAATAGGAAAGTTATCCAGTAAAGAATGTGTACATCCCAAGCTATAGCTTCACCAAAGCCAAATTATATTTCAGTATGCTATACATTAGGGGTGTTTTCACTTTCAACACCTTTTTTATATTTTTTGTGTTTGCGGCCAAACTCTCCACTAGACTTCAGGTTCTATAGCAATCTCCATTCAGAATGGCGGAGATTTAAACAAGAAGAGCATTTCTGGTGGTTACATTCTTCTGATGCTCACATTCTGACTTGCAAAAAGCCTAGGTAACTGGCTTTAGACCTCTAGGGTTTCCTATATGAATAACATTCACTTAACAATATTTCCCATCAACACTGATTATTGAGTTCAAAATCCCAAATCTTTTTGACTCAATTCGATTAGTTCACCATTTTCTCCACCGAATACCGAGTAAGAAAGGATGATTCTGGTATATTTAGGAGGGAGACTGATGGATCAATTAGACAGAAATTAAATGATTGTTAGCCATTACCGAACATCGACTGTTGTTTACTCGCGAAATGCAGGGATTGCTATAATACCTGAAGTCCAATAGAGTTTAGCTTAAAAAAAAAACGTAAAATAAAATAAAGTGGAAAAACAAAGACAGCCCCAAAGTTCAATGTAGAGTGTCCTTAAACCATTCAACAAAATTTGCATATGAAATACTCAAACCTTCATTGCATTTTGAATTATTTGGACCCCAATCTTCTGATCAAAATTAGCCGTTTGCAATTTCTCCAACTCCTTTGAAGCATAGAGAAGTGCAACACCGCCACCTTCAATAAATTCACTTATTGTCACCATAAGAATAACAAGACCATTACTTGGCAAAAAGTACAATTTATAATATACCTGGCACGATACCCTCTTCTACTGCAGCTTTGGTAGCATTAAGAGCATCATTCACTCTATCCTTCTTCTCACTAACTTCGGCTTCACTTGCTCCTCCAATCTGTATAATAGATAAGAATAAACGAATCACTGGTGGAACTGTCCTACTAGATTTCCTTTTAGCTTAAGAGGTTATTGACAAATTTAGCAATCACCATTTCAATCATCCTACACAATTTATTTCCTTAACGTGTTAACTAATCCCCTCCTCTCAACCAATGGATTGAATGAATACAAAAGAGAACCACATGTGCTATAAAAAGTGGAAAAATCTTCCAGAGATTTATCACAATCAATGTCGTGGCAAAAGGATCAAAACTATTAACAAGGAAATGCAGTACCTTTAGGACGGCAACACCTCCCGAAAGCTTCGCTAATCTTTCCTGGAGTTTCTCTTTATCGTAGTCAGAGGTGCTTGCTTCGATAGCAGCTCTCAGCTGTCATACATAGATCAAGCATTCAAACGCACAACTTTATCAACCAGAAGAATCAGATAATATTTTTTTAAAAACAATCATCTAATCAAGGAATTCAGCAATAAAGAAGGGTACAAACTTGCTCGCATCTTTCTTCAATAGCCGTCTTATCACCAGCCCCATCCAGAATAACGGTGTCATCTTTCGATACTGTCACCTGTAATAATTGCAAAGTATGTGGTTGCGATATGCAAAATTTCATTTAATCATGTTTGTAGTAAATTATCAAAGTTAATCTAGAATTCAAAGGAGATTATTACATATATATACTGTAGCAGAATAATCTATTTACATATATATTCCCTTACAAAATCCGAACATTAATACATATGCTCTTCCAAATAATATTTTCCTACATACATACTCTCTGCATACAAAATGTCCTTCTTCAGAAGCTTTTTCTACTACGAGACCACCTTCCATCCATGAATTGGATGATTCCCCAACTTATCATAAGGGATTTTCTTTATGAGAAGCTTACTTTTGAAGGGCATATGTATGAAAATTCAAAATTTTATGTGTGTAAAATATATATTTGACAAAGATATTTGTAAAAGCCCCGATTTGTACATTGGAAAAAAAAAAACAACAAACAACAGTCGTCATACTCACACTAATAAAATAAAGTAGAACTGAGTTTACAAATAAGGAAAAAGTATAAAGAATTTTCACGTTAAAAACAATAGCATAGAACACAAAACTGAACCAGATAAGGCTTACAAATGCTAGGATACATCACCTTTTTACATGCACCAAACATGTGAGGCTCAACTTTTTCGAGATTCATTCCAAGCTCTTCTGTTATGAGCTAAACAAGACAAATTTAAAACAAGAAATCTGTCAGTAATCACATCCAGAAAATGAGCTACATATATCCAAGAAGAAGCTTAAACTCACTTCGCCCCCAGTAAGTATAGCAAGGTCTTGTAGAATTGCTTTCCTATTCTCCCCAAAACCAGGAGCTTTAATGGCGCAGACCTATAAATAACTTATTATTTAGCAAAAAGATTGTCTAATTTAAGATTATCTATAACAAAAGTTATTTGATAGGTAGTTGAAACCTTAATGCCTGCACGAAGCTTATTAAGAATGACAGTCGCCAGTGCATCACTTTCGACGTCTTCAGCAACAATGAGCAGCGGCTTTTGTCTCTGAATAACATAAGAAGACGGCAGTTTGAGATACTATGTGTTAAAGTCCAATTCACTCATTCGCCAAAAAATCCCAAGCAGCCCATACTTCTATCAGTGTATATTGATAGGGTTAAAAGGAAAAAAGCAAATGCATACCTTCAAGGCTAATTCCAATAGTTTAACCACCGCATTAATGCTTGATATTTTCTTTTCATATATCAAAATAAGGGGGTCTTCTAGTTCCTACAAGAATTTGGGACAAAAGTTGTTAAGCAGGAAGAACTTCAGATTTGAAAAATGGCGACCAATAATATAACAAAGAAACAGTCACTTACACATTTCTGAGTTTTTGCGTTAGTGACAAAATAAGGCGATATATAACCTCTATCAAGCTTCATTCCTTCCACAACTTCCAATTCATTATACAACGTATTACCATCCTAAAGGAAGATGAAACAAGTTAGCAATCATATTGAAAGGAAAACTTAGCATACGATGGAGTTGACGAAAAAAACTAACAGATGATGGTAAATAAAAAGCAAGGAAGATATCTACTAATTATGTTTATCTCGTTAAAAAGCATGAAACTAAGTCATGCATCTCTTCTAGCAATAGAATAAGTGGACAATTCAACAATGTGGAGAAACTAAGGAAGTATTTCATAGATAACTGTGCCTCCAGGGATGGAAAAACCTCAGAGATTTCCATGTAAAAAAGTTACACCATGTCTAGTTGGTTCAATATAGCCAAAGCCACAGTGTGTTTCACTCATAGATAGGTATATTTATAGAGCAACAAATATTGTGAAAATGTGACATAAGATAAAACCACAGATCCATTAATGCAATACATTTGATCATCAATTCTACAAGAAAACCAACCTAAATATCATGACTTACTGCAATGGTTATAACACCCTCTTTGCCGACTTTTTCCATAGCTTTTGCTATAAGCTCACCAATTTCTCTTTCTCCGTTGGCTGATATGGTACCAACCTTTCAAAGGAAAGATAAAATTAGTAAGAAAACGAGATTTAAGCTACTTTTAGTAACCTAACCAGTGTTTACAAGTCTAAATTATTCTAAACCCGAAAGTAAAGTACCTGTGCTATCTCCTCCGATGTGCTTATCATCCTTGCCCTGCTTTTTAAGGAGCTTACCACAGTGTCAACAGCCATTGTGATGCCACGCCTCAGATCCATTGCATTCATTCCAGCGGCCACTGACTTGCATCCTTCAGCAAATATTGCTCGTGTAAGGACGGTGGCACATGTTGTACCTGGAAATAGCATATGAAAGAGTTAGCCCAAGTAGACAGATGATATAAGAAATGATAATCTGGAAATTTAAGAACATATTAAAGGCCTCTATGGATAGTAGAATAACTTAATGGGCACAAATATGGGTTAATAATTTTATTTTCTACATCAAAGAAAATGGTAATACAAGAAAAAGGAGGAATCATCAATGGAATGAATATGTGAATTTAAACGTACCATCACCAGCAGCATCATTTGTTGCATTAGCAACCTGCTTAACAAGGCTTGCGCCAACATTTTTGGCCCTATCTTTGAACTCAATGCTCTTAGCAACAGTCACCCCATCCTTTGTAACTTTTGGTGCACCAAAACTTTGCTCCAGCACAACATTGCGGCCCTATATCGCACAATTGAATCAAACTAGTCATGCAGAAGAACATAACGAGGATTGAAAAAAATTAAGTGAGATAGCACCATGATAAAATAATTCAAATATAAGAGGGGATAAATATTCCAATATTGTATTAGAAAGTTTAAACTTGTTAACAAAAAGGCTATTATGAATTACCTATTTAACTTGATGACCTAGAGAGACAGTGTTACGGTACTCAACATTATTACAATTGCATAGATAATACAAGTTCATGTATATTAACATTTTCTGATTATCATCAATCCAACCAACAACCACCACTCTTGAACCAAGCCCGTAGCCATACCTTGGGTCCCATTGTCACTTTCACCGCATCAGCTAACTCCTCAACTCCCTTGAGCATCAATGCACGAGCCTCTACACCGAACTTGATGTCCTTGGCCGCATAGTTTCTGCTCCAAGCTATTCGACTTCCAATCTGCAGCAAAAATTAAACGCAAATGACTCATATAACAACCGAGAGCAAACCAAAGTACAGAGGCCTGATCTGCAACAACAGTTATAAGTAGATAACTCAGAAATATCACAAACCAAACAAAAAAAGAGCCACAATTGATCTGTAAAACTATACCCATTTCACTATCATCAAAATTCAACTAGTGCAAGACAAGATAGAATATTGAGTGGCAACTAGGATAAGAATTCAACATGATAATACACGAACAATGCTGGGGAAGGAGGGTTTAGCGACTCGAAGGTGTCAAGGTGAGTTCATTGGGCTACAACAGGATACCTCGATCCAACAATCATTCAATCCCAACCTTCCCGACAGGATTCGATAATCTGGTGCCTGCAGAATTAGTTTACTTCTGAAGAATCCAAAATTTGCTAAACCCTTCCTCACCTCCAAAATCACTCTCTCGTATTACCCTCTCCAATCCAATCTTTAATATCCAAATTGAAGTAAACAACAACAAACGCCCCACGAATGTTCTTAAAACTAACAAATTCAATCAAACAACTAACTTTTTTTTTAAAAAAAAATTAGCAAATTTTCCCAGCAATGAACCAATTGCTAAAAACAAAAGAAATTAATTCTCACCTGTCGACTGCTGCTCCCGGCGATCCTACAACAGAAACAAGCAGAGATCACTAAGACCCAGAAGCTCACATGATCAAAAAGTGATAAAACCCTAAACTCTAAATCCATTGTGAACAAGTAAATGGAAATGATGATACCGGGCTTTGGAGGCGAGGGTTGTGGCGACGCGATACATTGAGCGGAGCTCTCCACGAACGCGATTCTAAGCGAAGGGATTGAAGAGGAAACGAGAATTTGGTATATGAAGAAGAGGGTGGGAGAGGACTCTGGAAGTGTCTTCAAAGAATCAGGGTTTAGGGTTTTAGTGCACTGTTATTATCACAAGCAATAGCAGTGACGCTGAAAATGAATTCAAAAAAAGTTCAGTTTGATTTTTTTTTTTAAATTAATTAAAGTTTAATTAGATTTTTATTTTATATTATCGTTCAGTAAAAGATAAAAAGAAAAAAAAAATTATTTCAAGGTACGTTTGATTTCATTTTGCTGTCAATAACAATATTAACAAATAACAAATAAAAGAGTCTAGCAAAATAATTTTTGAGCTTTAAAATCGAAAGCTTGGAGATATGATTAAGAATTTTATACCGTGTGTTTTTAATGAAGGATTTAAGTATCCATCGGTATAGATCGTGTCCACCGTACTATATTGTGCCAATAAGATATCAGTATGATACAGCTCTCGTGCCGATTACACAGCTCAAAATTTTTTATTTTTTAAAAATTAGTAAACAATTTTTTTAAATAAAATTTAAAAAATTTCATAAAGATACATAGTAAATTATTAGAATATTCTATTTTAAAAAAAAATAAATATTTCATGCCACTATGTGTTGGCACATATTTATTTTTTGTAATTGGCACGCACAGTATCGTAACATCGTGATAAGTTTTCAGTATGGTTCCGTGCCACGACATTTAAATCATTATTTTCAATAATACCTTTTAAACATTATTTTATTAAACAATCAGTTTAGCTTTTTATTGTAAAAAAAAAAGGAATTGAATCAAGTGAAAGCAGAAAAATAGAAACTGAGCCAAATGGGCAGAAAACTAGTCCATTTAAGTGATTTTGTTTAGGTTTAGATTAATTTTAAGTTCACTTATTTTCTTTTAAAAAAATTAACTAAATTTGAAAAGGAAATTACAAAATTTTGATTAGGCCTTAAAATTCCAGAGAGTTTGAGTGGTCCAGGCCCAAGCAGGCCCAGCTGATGAATGGCTCTCTTTGGTACACACCACAAACCCAATCACCTCACTCTTTCTTCCACTCTGTAGACCATTCTATTTCCACCACCTCCCCCTATATTCTCCTCTCTCTCTCTCTCTCTCTCTCTCTCTCTCTCTCTACCACACCCAAACACACACTCACTCCTCCCATTCTCTCTCTCTCTCTCTAGAGATTTCTTGTTCCTAATACTCTTGACTCTGCCCACCATGGCTACACTGCACTCTCTCCCTCTCTCCTCACCCATCTCCACATGCCCCCAACCTCACCACCACCACCACCACCACCTTAGAGGTTTTGTTTCTCATCCATGGAAACTTTAAAGCCCATTTCCTCTCTCTCTCTCTCTCTCTCTCTCTCTCTCTCTCTCTCTCTCTAACTATATGAATTTTTGTTGTTCCTTGAAATGGGTTTAACTTGGTTCTTCTTTGTTTCTTAATTTTGTTTTCTAATCTTCATTAGTCTTATAATGTCTTGGTATTTGAATAATTGCATGTGGAGTTGATTGATTAGTGCTTGTTTGACTCTGCTTCTGCTTTTGCGTCTGCTTTCAGTTATAGTTGACTGTACTATTATGGTGGTTATGTAATCAAAAAGGTCTGAGGCTTCTGCTGCAGTGGGAAGCGGAAAAAGTGATTTTAGGGTACAAAAGTTGGAACTTCTGATTTTGTTGCAGGGAGAATCAGTTGGAGGGAACTTAATATAGCGCTTATCTTAATAGCACTTCTAATACATCATTTTGTCAAACAGCACTATGCCCTTAAGACGTGAATCAATAGATTGATGAATGTGGGAGACTAGAATTGGTTTTATGCCCATGCCCTAATGTTTACATATTTATGCATGCTTATTGTGTGCCCTGGTATGAATGCTTCTCTTAGTGTCGCTACTGAGACAACATTTCATCAAACAGCACTATACCCTTAAGACATGCATTATCAGTTGAGGAAATTGGATTTCTCTCAAATAAGAGTTTAATTGAGATATTAAACGTGCCGTTAAGTTAAGCACCAAAGAGTCGAATTGAGGGATGAAGTTGTAATCAGTTCTTGTTCTATGTCAAAACTTGCTTTTCTTTGAAGTGTGAGATAAGATATGCTATAACTATCATAGCAAAGACCAAATCTCTTATTATCTTACAAGTTATATGCTTTCTTTAATACAAATTGATATATCCCATAGACTAAGACTTGGTTTTAGGGAAACAGATGGATCGTGTTGAATTTGGATCGAGTTGCCAAATGTTAGCCTAACTAGAGCTTCAACAAAAGTACTGTTTAAAATAGGCTGCTCGAGAAAGCATTAACGGCTCCTTCATTAAAATCTCCTCAAGACTTCCTACTGTAGCAGAAGCAGTAGGTTCAATTCAACCGGAGCTTTTGCTTTTGGGGTCTGGAAGCTCATTTCAGCTTTGTGCCACAGCAAAAGCTTCGGAATTTTTGTTTACCAAATTCCTGTCTACTATTCTTTGGAGTCGAGAAAACTTCTTGAGAAGCCAGCCGAAACCTACTATAGCTATCCTATATACATTTTTTGTCTCAATATGTCGAAATGGAACTTCTGAAAAACGTTGGCCTGCTTATTTTCATACCAAATCTGCACTTTTTCATCAGGTAGATTATGGAGAAACAATTGATAATTATGAATATAGGGTAGTGTGTTAATTCCAATCGGAAAAAAAGGAGATGAGGAGTTACGAAGAGATCTAGTAGGATGAAAAAGGAGATAACAACAAAAAGAGATAAATTAAGCACATTAGCGAGATAGTCTACACGGATACTAAGGTTTGATCCTTTGAAATGTGTAGAAAACATGGCGAAGATATGCCCTCTAGGAACTCCCTCAGAATTATCCAGTGTATAACACTCAGATTCTTTAAGTAGATGTGTTATGTGAACAAAACAGTTTCAGTTTGTTTTTAAAAATAAAAAAAAAATTTGACAGAGACTTATATTTCAGCAATAGAATTGCATGGTCAGATCTTGATCTTAAAGACTACTTTCACCATTATGCAGGCTTAATATCTGTCTCCGCAATCCCATGCCAGAGCATTCGTTCCTCCTTCAACGGCGCATCATTGCAGCTTCCTCCCCAAAAGCCTGTCCGTATAACCCGATCATCTCGATCACCTGCACAAATCACAATGATGGTCAAGCCAAGAATCCAGTTCATTCAAGGAACCGACGAGCAGACGATCCCCGATGTCAGGCTGACCAAATCACGTGACGGCACAAACGGTGTCGCGATTTTCACCTTCGAGCAGCCTTCCGTGTTTGACTCGTCAAGCGAGTTAGGAGACATCACAGGCTTCTACATGATCGACGAGGAAGGCGTGCTTCAGTCGGTCGACGTGAGCGCTAAGTTTGTGAACGGTAAGCCGGCGAGAATAGAGGCAAAGTATGTGATGAGGACCCCGCGAGAGTGGGACAGGTTCATGAAGTTCATGGAGAGGTACTCTCAGGCAAATGGGCTACAATTCATCAAAAAGTAAAAAAAATTCTATGTCTTTTTCCCCCTTTAGATTTACTCTCTCTATCTAATGTTCTCATTAAAGAATTTTGTCCACTATTTCAAGTATCAGTTGTAATGTGTTCATGGTGGTATTCTGAGTAAATAAGATGTATCATTCACTAGTATTCAAGAAGATGCATAGTTCCTTTTCCTTTTTTGTTTATTTTTGTTTCTTGGAAATGGGTTGTTCAAGCATAATCTTGCAGACAAAACTGTTTTCGGCACGCTTACTTCAACAAATTTAGTTTTATAAATTGTATAAAATATATTAATTATATTCGTAAAGATAAACAATAGATTTAAATTTCTTTAGTAAGAGAGTCATTAGATAAAAAAATCAAAATTTGTAATGATTATATAGTTATATTAAAATATAAGATAATTGATATAAGTGTTTGAATTTTTACCAAATAAAAATAAAAAAATAAATGCAAAGAAACGGGTTTAAATCAAACCGGGTTCAACTGTCCGATCCGACCCGGTCCAGCGCACGGACATGCTAAACGGTCAAACCCGCGCTCTCCGATCGTCCCCAAAACCGCGCCATTCAAACCGAATTTCCGTTTCACCTTCTCCTCTCTCTCTCCTCTCCATACCCCATCGCCATTACTCTCTCTCTCTCTCTCTCTCTCTCTCTCTCTTCCTCAACCCAATTACAAATAAAAAATATAATTAAAAATAAGCTTAAATACACACTACATTCCATGGGCCCTGCGCCATTCACATTACACTACTCTCTCTTCTTCTTCCTCCTCTTCTTCGCCGACGTGATCCCCTCCGTCCTCTCGGAAATCAAGACCACCCGCATCGCCGCCGATGCGCGCCCGCTCATCCTCTTCGAGCAGTTTGGCTTCGACCGCGGCGGCTGCGCAATCGTCTCCGTCAGCGGCGTCTCGTGGCGGCCCCCGCCGCAGCTGCAGCCCGCCGACGTCGACCCCGCGTCGATGGGATTCTTCCTCGTCCCCGATTCCCTCCTTCCCTTCCTCTCCAACGAGTCCGAACACGGCGGTGACCGTGCTCACGGCCGCCGCTTCTGCCCCCTCGCCAGCCGGTTCGTCGTCCCCGTGCTCCGCCTCCAAGATCTCGAGCTCAATTCGAGCTGCAGCAGGGCGGTCGAGATTGCCCACCCCGACGAGTACAGCCTCCTTTTCGGCTGTTGCCAGCCTGGCGTTGAGGTATACAACGAACTCAGCTCGCTCTGAAACTATATTGAGATTATGAAAATAAGTCATAAAAGTTTAAGCTGCTAAAGAACGGTACGTTGATCAACCACTTAGGTCACGATGGACGTCCGCACGGAGATGTACAACGTGGGGGCCGACGGCGGCCAGAAGGACTACCTCCCCGCGGGGAAGACGCGGCTCCCGAAGCTGTACTCGGCCTTCTCCGTGGTGTACTTTACGTTCTTCGGAGCATGGGCGGCCGTGTGCGCGAGGCAGCGGGCGGCGGTGGAGAAGATACATCTGGTGATGGCGGCGCTGCTGCTGTTCAAGGCGCTGAAGATGGCGTGCGCGGCGGAGGACACGTGGTACGTGCGGCGGACGGGGACGCCGCACGGCTGGGACGTCGCGTTCTACGTCTTCGGGTTCTTCAAGGGGGTGCTCCTCTTCACCGTCATCGTCCTCATCGGCACCGGCTGGTCCTTCGTCAAGCCCTACCTCCAGGTCCCTATATTCTTTTATCGTGAATGAATCATACCGCATGCATTGACATGAAAAATAAGACGTTATGTAACGTCAATCTTAGGAACAATGACACGGCATGTTAGATTTTCTCACGTGCAACAAACGCAGGACCGAGAAAAGAACGTGCTGATGATCGTGATCCCGATGCAAGTGATCGAGAACATCGCGTCGGCGGTGATCGGCGAGACCGGCCCCGCGGAGAGGGACTGGCTGGCCTGGAACCAGATCTTCCTGCTCGTCGACATCGTCTGCTGCGCGGCCGTCTTCTTCCCCATCATCTGGTCCATCCGGAACCTCCGGGAGGCCTCCAAGACCGACGGCAAGGCCGCGCGCAACCTCGAGAAGCTCACCCTCTTCAAGCAGTTCTACGTCGTCGTCGTCGGGTATCTCTACTTCACGAGAATTGTGGCTGCAGCCCTGAGTGCAGTGCTTAGCTACAGGTATATATAATCTCAATATTTTCTATTTTTCTGATTTTTCGAATATTGGTGATGAAAGATCACTGGATGATTATGTAAGAATTTTTGTGCTTTTATACAAAGTTTAGTACTATATATTTATATTTTGTTAATCGAATTTCTAGTGAGTACTTTTTCTGAATTTTTTAAATTTCTGTCGAACTCTGAACTTTTCGAATTTCGCCAAAATTTAATCCGAATGAGAAACTTGTGACTGTGGCTGCTGCAGATACCAATGGGTGGTGACGGCGGCGGTCGAGGCCGCGAGCCTCGCCTTCTACGTGTTTATTTTTTACAATTTTCAGCCGGTAGAGAAGAACCCTTACCTCTACATCGGCGACGAGGAGGAGGCGGCGGCGGCGGGGATACTGGAAATGGAAGAAAGATTTGAACTCTGAGTTTCTTTCCCTTTTTTTAAAATTTTTTTATTCTTACATATGTAGTCGTAATAGCAAGTTACCATATTCTCATTGCAATAATTCTATTAATACACCAAAATATTTTTTCTCCTTTTTCTTTTTCTATTTTTTTATGATTATCTGGATTTTTATTGATTAAGAAAATGAACTTTTAAGCTTAAGAATTACTATTTACATCATAGGCAATTAAAGTAACCCCTAAAGTGGTATTATCACAATTTATTATTCATCTCAATTAAAGAAATGTTAACTGAACAAGTGAACAAGTAGATCCAAAATTGATTCCAATATTTTTCTTAGACAAACAAACTTCTCTTTCACAGCATCAGTGAATTGTCCAATGCAAATGTATACCCTTTCACAGCATCAATTAGAAGGGATTTAAATTATAAATTTTATTCAACTCAAATCAAATAGCTGAATTATGAACAAATGACACTGCAATAAGTGATTGTTTAGGAGCCTCTTAAGAGGATGCTGGCCTCATCTTGCAACACCTTCCACGCAGCCACGATATGTCGCTCTTCCGTCAGTGGAGCTCCGATCGCAAACCGCAGAACAAACTTGCCAGAAAGAACCTACTCGAAAAAGAAAAAGAAAAAAGTTGAGGCTTCATATTACCTGCGATATAGTACACGCGTTATACTGCAGAATTGTAAGTAATTTGTAAAAACACACCGACACTCGTCCAATTATAGCTCATTTTCAAAAGCGGCATCAGAACTTCAATTTTTTAGGGAAAATGTCAAAAAGCTCCAGTGCAGTATAGCACGATCGCACTTTACTACCTTGTGATTTGAAGAGTACGAATTCGCGCACTTGTTGTTAAAACCACGCGAGCACAGAATTCAAATAGAAAACCAAAAGGCTAAATTGCAGAAAACATCTCTACCAATATCACGATTTCAGTTTCTTCGCTTGAAAAATAAATTGACTCTGTCTGTGTTTCATTAGGCAACAGATATCATATTGCTCAAAGTTCTAAATGTGACAATCGCAATATTTATAGAGGTGTCCTGCATTTTAGCCATAACAAACTGAATTATTAGGAGCTTGTTTTCAAATGACCTACAGCTGGAGGGGTGTCCACATATTTTTTAAAAATTAAAACAGTATATGAGTTCAGAAATTTTATATAAAACCCACAGTATGAGACATGAAGATCTTCCCGCTTCTGTTGACTGCGTCGAGTAGATTGTAGTTCAGTTTATGGCCATCATCTTGGTCATACGGAGGAGGGAGAAGGCGGAAACAAACAAGTGAAAAGGTCCTTGGAGCAACAATCTGTGTTGATTGCAGAAAGGGGAAAAAAAAGTAGTTTTAAAAATGCTGTTAAGCAGACACGTATTTTTCACCAATAAACACTGAACCGAATGAAAATTCACTACGAAGTCACAAAATTGTAATTTCCTGCAATTAATGAACGAAGCTTCATTTAATGTAACAATTGGGTTCTACGGTCACACTTGGTGGTTGAATCACTGCCATAGCTACTAGCAATTTCGGAAATAATGGGTCTGTACTTTAACATTACTCCTGGAATTGTGGCAAACTGATTAGCTGCTATGTCGATTATTTCTCATTTAGGAACACCTTAAAGGCATTTGACGACCGGACCCAAGTGTAGCAAATATCGGATCGAGTATAATTTCAACAATTTACAGCGGTACTTTGAACAACTTTACTAGAACAACACTTTAAGAAGCTTCAGCTGGGCTTAAAAACACAAGTATTCTTGGATAAAGTATAAGATAATACTAATAACTCATGCTAGGCACTTCCAACAAGTTTTTTACTTGGGTTTGGACTTCTCAAGCTGATCCTACGCCGAAAGTTTGTCTTGACAATTTTTGACAATTTATAAGATGCTAAGTTCAACTTTCCTTTTTTTTTTTTTTCTTTTTCTGTATGTATTGCATCAATTCTGCATTGTAATTGATATTTGAATGATCAACTTATCCTTCCAGCAAAAGAAACTTAAAAAAGATTTTTACTGAATTTAAAATGTCAAAGGAATGGAACCAAAATAATAGAACAAAACTGTTGTTTTCTCCTACCTCAAACCTAGAATCAGAAGAGATGAGCTGTTCGAACTGCTCAGCCAACTTTATGTGCTTTCGGATGTAGCTTTGCAGATTCTCCGAACCATATAGCCTCAAAACCATCCAAAGCTTCAGTGATCTGCAACGAGAGAGAGAGAGAGAGAGAGAGAGAGAGAGAGAGAGAGAGAGAGAGAGAGAGAGAGAGAGAGAGAAGAACAAAGCTTCTTGTCGGTACTGGTGATTTTCTTAAAAGAGGAACTTACATATATATCCCAGCAAATTCATCTATTTACTTGTTTACCCCTGCAGAATCTGAATTTCGATACATACCCCTTAGAAAATATCTTGCAAAAAATACGCTATCTTGAGTTTGAAGTCAGCTAACTCAGTAGAGAAGTTAGTTTTAAAACAAGAGTTTTTCAAGACGCAGCACTTTTATAAGTACGAGGGTATAAATGTAGCCTGGTTAATTTTCTAAAGGGCATAGAGAAGAATTTAGATTTTGCAGGAATATGTAGAAAAGTTGAAATTTACGAAAATCTATCAGCTTATTTGCCTCAAATAATAACAGAAAATTTACTGTCTCATTTGAGCAGTATATAGATCTTTGACATATAAATCCAGTATCAGACCAAAATCTTTTGAATATTCCTCGGGATCAGAGCCAGGGTTTGCACCTGAAACGGCGTCCAAGAGGAATTTGCCAGTCTTTGAAATCTACAACAGAGTTTTCTTGTGAAGCCTGCAATAATTAGATTAAAGAATCAAATTACAGGAACTACAAATAATTGCATCAAGAAATTACATCCTTCACATTTTTGGGTAACTATATAAATTGATGTGATAAAGTCGTTAAAGGAGCTAACCTTGTTTTTCAAAAACTCGGGATTTGTGGACAAAGATTGTATAAGAGCACTTCGATCCTGTTAGCAAGGAATTTTTATTAAAGAAAAGAAATCATAACCATGATTGATTTAGAAGTATGAAGACTCAGCAACACTCATGTATTCTTCAGATTATTGATATAGACTAAGCCCATCAACATTTTTTTTTGAGAGAAAGGTAGCACGCTACCCGCTTCGTTTTATTTTTATATTATTTTTTTATAAAAATAAACTTAGCTAGAAATGTGAATCAACTAGGATTCGAACTCGAGACCTCGGGTACCAACCACCAAGCCCTTTGCCACTTGCGCTAGGGACGGTCGGTAGCCCATCAACATTTTAAGCGTAATTAGCATATCATATGCAAGACCCATTGCAAGGAGGATTCGGAAAGTGAATGTATCCTTCAGAAATTAAGATATGATATTAACAAGGCATGTGCCATACCTTTACCCAAAGCAACGAGCAATCAAAATTTGTAAGAAACCATTTATGAGCATTCATGCAAAATGAATCTGCTTCCTCCACGCCGTCAATGTGATGACGGTACTCTGGACATATACAAGCACTGCCCGCATGTGCAGCATCAACATGGAACCACATGTCATGGACCTAGCACAAAAAAATTTAAAAAAAATTCAAATTTCACAATCATACGGGCCTCTGCGAAATAGTAACAATGCATGGAAACAGGCCATTTTGACATAGACCCTCCAACTTTATTTCTTCAACTGACATCACCTTAACTTTTTCTTGATTTGATTTGAATCATTTCTGCCAATTACATAGGGATTCAGTTAAATCGACAGCTTCTTTAGGTCTTGGCCACTAAATAGTAACTAGTAAACAAACCAACACTTACATCAGCCAGCCAGTGGATAGCACTGTATTATATAACACGGTAACCGTTAAATTCAACAGACTCCCTAATTCAACAGTAAAAAAAGAAAACTTAAAATCATAATTAGCTAGTTGAGAAGCTGTGAATCCAAAAAAAAGAAAAAAGTTCGGGGTCCTATTTCAAAATGTCTTATAAAGGGAGGTTGCATACTCTTTCTACAATGTAACAATGGAGACCAAAGCAGAACCAAAGTACTCAACTATAAAGAATTTTCATTGTTAATGCATAAATTTCTCTGTATTTTTTGTTGCTTACAATACCTTAGAAATCTTTCCTAGTTTCAATAATGGATCTACAGCTGCTGAAGAGGTAGTGCCCACCTGAAAGGAACAAATTGCTAATTCAACACCTCAGAATTTAGGGAATTGACAAAAGAAAAAGCTATATATGTAAATACTTACCATGGTTCGCGACTCTTATCATGTTTTTCTACAAACTTGATATCAAAAGTATGCTACAGAATTTTATAATTGTTGTTACTATTTGCTTATAAAATGAGCATTTTTTTCAAAGCAAAAAAAAAGTTTCCGACAAATTTTCAATTTTCTATGCAAAAGCAATCATTGATGCCAAACATATCATGAAGCATTATGCAACAAGATGGCAATCTCTTTGACAAAAAAGGTAAAAAAAAAGAAAGAAAAGAAAAGAAACCAAGCATATGCTACATTCAGAGCCAAAGATTGTAAACAGAGGTTTACAACAATGCTGGAGGCAAAAAGTTAAATTAAAAAGAATGGCAAACAGAAAGACAGCCATGCAATACCATAAGAGCACTAGCATGGATGTAAAGAAACAATCAGGAGAAACTTAATATGAGGACAAACCAGATTAAATTCCAAGGAGATATTATGTACTAAAAGAAATACTAATATCAACAATGAAGAGGACAGTAAAGTCCATTAAGGTTTCCCATGACTCGCCAACTTAATATAACGATATTTCTGTAAGATACGGCGTCTTTCCAGGGGTATTTATGAAAATTTTGATTTTACATGGGTACATATGTATATAGATGATTTTGCTGGGATATATCAGGTAATTATATCAAAGTTCCTCATTCTAATTCAAAGATAAGGAAAATATACAGAGGAAAGAGACTCAACACTTGATCCTTACTGTAGCACAGAGGAAAAACGGGATCAAGCCAAACGATAAGTCCTTGGAAATCGCTTCACTGAGTACTTCAGGGAGAAGAGCATAGTTTGAACTGCCATCAGTCTTGAGCACTCTAAAGTTTTCTGGAAATATCCCTGCAATCTACCATGAAAAGCATATCAGTTTATAACTTCATGAGTGCTTATATGCAAGTGATTAGATTATAACTATTTGACAATTTATTATCAGATCTATCAAAAATATCCAAGCATCTCTCATCACAAGCTCATTTGAATGATTCAATTTGCTAAACTTAAGGGTCCATTGGAAAATGATGTTTTCAATACCTGGCATGCCTTTTGCATAGCAGAATGTGTCTGATCGGAACAATAAACCACCAGCTTTTCAAGGGACTTTCTTCCAACCTTCAATAAAATTTTGTCTCTTGCAGCTAATAGAACTACAAGGACAGCTTCGCTCGCTGTTCCTTGAATTACCCCTCCACCTTGCCCTGCAAGATGATCCTCATATATCAGCCTAAACAAAGCAGAGAAGGCGGGGAAACTAAAGGGATCTTTTTGCATATACACCCATAGCCAAAGCTCCAGCGATTTTGCTTTACCAAATGCCTAGCCACTGCTTCCCGGAGTAGCGAAGCCGTTCCGAAAGCTAGTGAAAACAGGCATTAACAGCATCGCAACTCTTACCTGTCGAAAGGAACTGCTCAGGCAGCTTAAGCATTTTAGCGAACCAATCCAAAACGATCATCTCCAGCTCCGTCGCGGCAGGAGACGCTATCCAACTGAACCCAACAATATTGAAGCCGGCGCTGAGCATCTCTCCTAGGAACCCAGCGGTGCTGCTATTAGACGGATAATAAGCAAAATAATCGGGGCTCTGCCAGTGGGTGATGCCTGGTATTATCTTCTGACGTATATCTGCGCACGCAAAACTTTCCTTAATACGCATATCCCTTTTCTCGCAAATATAAGAATGTTTAATCAAAACAGAGAAGAGAATCTCGAGATGTGAAGTACAGTGAAGTAGTTTCACCATCGAAAACATCTTCGAGATTTTCAGGTTTGCTGGGAGCGGAATCAGGTAGAAGCTCCTTAAGATATCCTGGCTGCAGAGAAAGGTACTAACTTTTAGATTTTAAAAAAAAATGATTAACACAAACATGAAAAGGAAAACCATCTTGTTGCGCAAAAATGAAAACAACAAAGTATCACAGGAGATGCCAATGAAACAAACAAATTTACGCCGATCATCGAGATTAATTTCAAAGAACTGGTTTTGTGGACTGAAAATGTAAGTTCTAATTTGAATCTTCTACTTCTGTCATAAATAATAATAATAATAATGAGAAAAAATATTAGAGATTTCTCGAGAAGTTTCATTCAAATTAATCTAATTTCAGCTAATCCAATCTAGAATCTCCTAGTTATTAATGGAACTGTAGTCTCATTTGCCAAATTTAACAAAAATGCAGTTGAGCTTAACAAAATTCATCATTAAACATACTAAAACAACTCAAATCAAAACATTCAGAAGTTAATATTTAAAAAATGGGCTTTAAGAAAGGGGTTTTCCATGAAGTTTGAGGAGCAAAACCTCAAAATAACAAAAAAAAAAAGGATAATCTTTTACCTCAACTTGGCTAAGAACGGGAAAGGATTCGATCATTTTGTAGTAATCGGCGATGAAATCGACCATTTTGTGGGCGTACTCCCTCAGCTGCTCCGGATCCATCGGCTTCAACTCGTTCTCCCTTGAAGAAGCATCAAAATAAAGAATACATTAAAAATAAAAAAGAGGAAAAAGGGAAAAGAATCAGAAATTTAAGAATGAAAATATTAGAGTTAAAAATTAACATTGGAGGTGGGAGGAGTGAGGAGAAGAAGAAGAAGAAGAAGAAGAAGAAGAAGAAGAGTGTTGGGAGAAACGCCAGGAAGTTGGATGCTTTTTGTAATGGAGGGAGAGGTTTCCTGGGACAGGAGCGATCCCGCCCCTCATTATCAGATAAATTTAAATTCGGCTAAAATATATATATATATATTTTAACTTCGAAAAACTTTTTTTTATTTAAAATTTTAAATTAATGCACTTATTTCTAAGGATGTCAACGAGCCGAACACGAGCGGGCTATGGTCGGCTCGTGTTGAACACGAGCTGGCCCGTTAAAATATCGAACCGTTCAGCTGAGCCGACTCACGAATAAAAATTTAGGACAAAATAAATTTATTAGATTTTACCCATTAAATTTTGATCTAATGGTCAAAATTTTACATATAAAAAAGCTATTTTATAATTGAGTTAGACTTTATATTTAGATTGGACTAAAAATTAAATAATAAAAATTTATATATTATATATAATTATTTATTTGTATATATAAAAAATAAAAAATATATATATTCGTGCTGTTATCGAGCCGAACATGAGCGAGCTGACCCTAGCTCATGTTCGGCTCGTTTATTAAACGAGCTGAAAAAATTCAGCTCGTATTCTGCTTGTTTAGTAAACGAGCGATTCGGTCTCGAGCTCATTTCGAGCTGAAAACGCGAACAACGAGCTGGATTGCCACCCCTACTTATTTCCCTTGTTACGGTTTCCTTACTATTCCATTAATTTCTTAAAATTTATACTAAAAACTTCTTAAAAATAATGAAAGTATTTTAAAAATTATTTTTTATATAGAACAAGTAAAGATAATCTGATCATTTCGCCCTCTTCAATAACACCGTAATTTTTTGAAAATATTTTCAAAAGTTTAATTATTTAGTTTGAATTATTTAATAATATTTATATTTTAAAATTCGGATGTATAATTTATTTTTACAAGCTTAATTAAAACATATCTATTGTTTAACTTATTAAATAATAACTCTAAAATTTATATCAAAAAATTATCAAATTACTTATATAGAATAAATTAAAAATTATGAAAATTAAAAATTTTAAAGATTAAATAGTTGGAACAAAATGGCCTGCAGTAGGTTGTACCCTTTTTTCTGATCAAACATGTAGGTATTAGTTCCCTGCACCCAGTGCACCATGTCACTCACGCACCACAGCACCATTCCCTTCATTTTAGTTTTTTTTATTTTATAAAAGAATACTTTGCACAAGAACAAAGTTTATAATATTTTATTAACTATACAATTTAATGAATAGATTTAATTTTAAAATTATAATAATTCATGCTCACCTTCTCGAGATTTATATTTTTTTATTAATTAAATATCTCTATATATACTAGTTTATAAGGTATTAGAAAATATATTTGTAAGTTTAGCCAAGAAGAAAAGGACAAAAAGAGGTCTAATAGCATAATAATGCTATTAATATTTCATATTTCATACCATGTTGCAGTATTAAAAGAATAGCTATGCTTTTGTCCCATCGAAAAGGGTCCAATTTCTACAAATTGTAATTTTTTGGGTTTTTTTTGCATTTGGCTCTTTCAAAAAAAAAATTTCATAAATAACCCTACTAAATTTATAATTACAAAATTGATCATATCCCTGCCACGCAAGCGCCACATAAACGTCATGTTGGAATAAAAATTTAGGTTGAACACGGTGAATTCACCGTGTTCAACCACTGTGAATCATTTCTCGTGTTCAAGTGTTACGTATAACCCCGCACGATCTCTCTTCCTCTCTCTCCTCCGATCTTTTTCTATTTCTCTCTCGGTTCCCCTCCTCGAGCTCTCCGCCGCCGCCCGCCGCCACCACATCCCCTCTCCTCCTCCCTCCTCCGCCTCATCCCCTCTCCTCCTCCCTCCTCCATCATTTTTCATGTTAGTTCCACCATCACCACACATTCAGGGCAACCTAGTAGTAGAAGGGATAGAAGGGAAACACAGTGAATGATTCACCACCGTTTTCAACTTAAACTTTCTATGGCGCCTACGTGGCGCTCACGTGGCAGAGATAGTGCTAATTTTGTAAATATAAATTTTATAGAACTATTTGCAGAAAAAAAAAATTTGTTAAGGGGTTAAATGCAAAAAAAAGCCTTTATTTTTTTTGGTTTGGTTAAACTGTGCTATCATATAATTTTTTTTTTTTTTGTACATTTGATAAATTTTATTCTAGACCTCAAACTTTTAAGCGAGACATTTTAAAACTCGGAAATTTCAAAAAGCAATTTACAACCCCGCTGCAGCTTCAGCTTCGGCTTCAGCTTAGTCGTTCAATCTCTCTCTCTATCTTGATGTGCTTGTTGCTCAACCCTAACGGGGACGATTCGAAAACCCTAGAGATCGGGGCGACGAAGGATCGGCGAATTGGGTCTCCTTCGCACTCGATTTGGGATTAGGTAAGGTGGTCGATAGTAATTTTTCAATTTCACAACAAATTATTTTTCGGAGTTTTCGTTTTTTGGATAAGAAATTCGAAAAACAAAAGATAAGGTTTTCATGAAATCTAAATTTTTTAAGAAAAATATTTTTGTTTTGAGAGTCAGAAAATTATTCTTTTGAATATTTTTTTGGAAAACTAAACACTCCTAATAAAGTAGCGTTGTTTTTTCCTGGTCAAAATAGCTGGTACGCTCAAAGTTGAATATATGTCTTACATTTTTTTTTTGTGGCTAAATTACAAAAAATTCATCGGTCAATATCCGTTTTTTTACTTTTTTCCTATCATTTAAAAATCTACACTTTGCTCCTTTGTAAAATAAAAAATATTCACTTTGCCCTTTGCCCCCTATCGTCAGTGTTCCGTAAGGATTTCGTTAATAAAATATTATTATATATATTTTTATACCCAAAATACTCTCGAGTCAGCGCAGGAGGGAAAGGTTGAGGCATGAAGGGCGGAGAAGCATTTTGGTCATTTTGCCATCAAAGTTAACACCGTATTCTCTGTATACATTTTTTATTTTACAATGAGGCAAAGTGTAGATTTTTAAATGATAGAAGGAAAAGTGAAAAAGTAGGTATTAACGGGAGGTTTTCTATAATTTAGCCCCTTTTTTTTCATCTCAAAATCATCATCTTACTATTTGTTACATTATTCTTTATTTTTATAAAAAAATATTTGAATTTTTGTATATTTTAGAATAGAAGGTGAAAAATCTACGCTCTTTTTAGCTTGTATTATAGCATGTTTTCCAATAGATGAGCCAATATATTTATATGGATAAGTTACACTTTTGGCCCTCAAACTTAGAGGAGTGCTAATCTTTAACTTTAATTCGTTGTAATTTTTAGCTCAAACTGTGATGTGCGTGATACTTTAACTCTCGAACTTTAATTAATTATAATTTTTTGACTCGGATTATAAAGTATGTGATATTTTTGTTTTCGAATTTTTTGTAATCAATTCTTCCAATCTAATATTTTAATTAAATATTGATAAATTACTAATTTCGAAATAATATAACGTTTTTAATTATTGTTACATTATCAAGTAGGATATTGCTACAATTTAGAAACTTCGAAGAGTAAAATGTCACATGGCTCATAGTTCGAGCAAAAAAATTATAAGTAATTAAAATTTGAGGACTAAAATATCACGCGTCTTATAGTTCGAGTTAAAAATTGCAAAGGATTCAAGTTCGATGACTAAAGTGTCATCATCCTCACAGTTTGAAGACCAAAAATGTAATTTCCCCTTTTTTATTTATTTTTAAATTTAAATTTTTATTTTTTATTCGTCTTGCCTGTTGGCAGTAGGCACTGCACCACCATGTAAACCCCCTCACACACGCCCCTGAATGGAATCTTCAAAATTTAAAATTTAAAATTTTAATTTTCAAATTACAAATTTTAAATTTTAAAATTCAAAACCTAAATTTTTAAATATTAATTTTGAATTTTAAATTTTAAATTTTAAATTTCAAATTTTAAATTTTAAATTTTAAATTAAAACATCAAGTTTTAAATTTTTGTGCAAATTTGAAGTTTGAAACTTAAAATTTCGAAATTTTATTTTAAATTTAAATTCATAATTTAAATTTAATTTAAAATAAAATTCAGTAAAAAGAAATTTTTATTTGCAAGCAGTAAATTTTTTTTGCCAAACAGCTTTACAAAATTACTTCAGAAAAATTACTTTCTATCTGAACTCAACGAAAACTTTCTACAGTTTATAATCAAAATTAATTTTGCAGGAATTATTTTTTCAGAAAGTTGCTGAGAGGGTTTGTAGAAGCTCTACCATATTGGCTGTTCAAAACTGCGGGTCAAACCTCTCCGTCATTGACAGCTAAAGATACGACAAATGAGCTTCTTCCGTTTGATTGTGAGTTGCTGAGAGAGATTCCACACGGTGGAAATGTTTACATTGTGTGTTGCTGAGAGGTGTTTGTAAAAACACTTACGTTACGTTATTGGCTTTTCAATATTGCCGGGTCAGTCAACCCTTTCCAAATAAGCTTTTGTTTGATTGAGACTTCACTTTCCTGTATTCATTTTGTGTTAATCTGATCATTTGACGAAGAACTAGATAGAGATCGAGGAGCTCGTGAACATGGCGTTGGCCTTCGTAGCGGAGTCCGCGGTGTCGATCGTAATCGAGAAGGTGATCAACACGGTCTTATTCTACGACGAGGAGTGCGGCGGGCCGAGTAACATGCAGGACGAGATCCAGAGGCTTCAGCAGGCCTTTCCGCAGATCCAAGCGATCTCGGCCGCCGTCGAGGGGATGCAGAATGTCGGTACCGAGCAAAACAAGGTGCTGGACGCGTGGCTGTGGCAGCTCAGAGACGCCGCTGAGCGAGCAGAGGACGTGTTCGATGAGATGGAGTACTACAAGCTGGAGAAGAGAGTGCAAGCGCGCGGCGGCGGTAGTATACTCAACTTTAAAAGGAAGTTTGCTGATTTTGCGAAGAATATATTCAGAAACGACACCTTGAAGAGGTTGAAGGAGGCCGTGAAGGCATTAGATAAGGTTGCTGCAACCGTAGGACCTTTCCTTCAGCTCGCTTCGCAATTGTACGATTCGAATGCTAGGCGTCGACAAGAAGATGAGATACGAAATGCTCGCGCGACTAGCTCCTTTTTAACTGAGAACATTATTTACGGTCGAGACAAGGAGAGGGACGTGGTAGTTGAATGGTTAACTAAACCGACACAGGACGAGCCGGAGAGTACCTCTGCTGCTGCGGGAAATGTCTCGGTTTTCGCAATCGTCGGTATGGGTGGGATGGGAAAAACTACACTCGCGCAGTTCGTCTATCATGATAAAAGAGTGCGACGGTGCTTCGACTTGGTTATGTGGGTGTGCGTTGGTGATAGATTTGATGCGGCTATGCTGACGGTAAAGATCTTAGAAGCGGCGATGGTTAGGGATAGTCTTGGCGACAAGAGCCTTAACACGATTGAAGAGATTCTTAAAGAGAAGCTGATCTCAAAGAAGTTTCTTCTTGTGCTGGACGATGTTTGGAATGATGATAAGATACTTGAATGGGACAAATTGGTGGCTCCTTTAAAATTCGGAAGGAAAGGAAGCAAGATTCTCCTGACAACGCGGATGGATTCAGTGGCGAGTACAGTAGCCAGAGTTCTTCTACAAGGTAAAAAAGAATCTCTAAAATTGAGTGGGTTAAAAGAAGATGATTTTATACTGCTTTTCAATCAGCATGCATTTGCCGGAGAGAACATCGACGATTATAGAAACTTACAATTGATCGGCCAGCAAATAGCAAAGAAGCTTGGGGGATGCCCATTGGCAGCAAAAATCTTGGGCGGATATTTGAACTCCTGCATGGATGAAAAATACTGGAGAAGAATTTTGAATGAAAATTTTCTGAGTTTGCAAGAAAGTAAGGACAACATCATGATGGTTCTAAGATTAAGCTATCAGCAACTGCCGATAAGCTCGCAAATTTGCTTTAGATACTGCAGTATATTTCCTAAGGATCATGAGTTTGAAAAGAACGAGCTTATCAATATGTGGATAGGTTCTGGGTTAATCAAGCAACCAACACATGAAAAGCAAAGCTTAGAGGATATCGGAGAGGACTATTTAAACCATCTAGCAAGAAAATCCCTTTTCGATATCAAAATAAGCGAGGGAGCTTTTGGCCGTAAACAGCGTTATGTCATGCATGATCTGTTGCATGATCTAGCTCAATTTGTCTCTTTAGGAGAATGCTTAAGAATTGAAGGTGATGGTTTCAGAGATATTCCGAAAACGATCCGCCACATATATGTCAGAAGGGTAAACCCTCTTATGATCTCCCACCTCAAGAACTTACGCACCCTTATTATTCATTTTCACAAGGACTATGATGTAGTAGTATTTAATGAGGTTCTAAAAAAGTTAAAAAGCTTACGTTTACTGCAAGTGACTGCATGTAACTACAAGTTTCTGGATGAAGTTGGTAACCTCATTCACCTCCGCTACCTCTCTCTCACTCCGTGGATTGACGAAGTATTTAAGAGACATTTGCTACCTCAATCTATATATGGACTCCAATCTGTGTGTAGACTCTATCACCTAGAAGTAATGAAGCTCCCGGCAATGACAACTGAAATAGATGATTCAGCACTGGTTGGAATGAGCAATCTAGTTCAATTGAGGGTGCTCGATATTCCTGCTCGTATAACAGCCAAGATTCCTTGGATCGGCAAAGTAACATTACTTCAGAACTTAGATTATTTCTATGTCCGCGAGGAGTGTGGCTATAAGATCGGTCAATTGAAAAACCTGCGAAATCTTCGAAAATTATGCATTGATGGTCTGCAAAATGTAAGGAGTTCCCAAGAGGCTGTAGATGCCAACTTGATTGAGAAAGAAAATCTTGATAAATTGTCACTAGTTTGGCCTACGAATCGCGCTGGTGGTTTAGAGGTAGATGGGCCACTTCTTGATAACTTAAGACCGCACACCAATCTCAAGGAACTAGAAATTAAAGGATACGCCGGAGTTCGATCTCCGCATTGGATGACGGCGCCGTCTCTTTCTAACATAACATCTATCAATCTACAGGATTGTAAGAGATGGGAGAACCTCCAACCTATTGGGCAACTTCCTTTGCTCAAGTTTCTTTGTCTACGACATATGCCGGCTATAAGGAAATTATCGTGTTCGAGAAGTGTTGTTGGTTGCGCCTTTCCATCGCTAAAGGAGCTAAAATTGTATGACATGCCAAACTTGGAGCTGTTCGAAGGCGAAGACCTGTTTCCTCGCCTTAATAAATTGGAAATTAGTTCTTGTCCTAGCTTGAAGGTTTTGCCTGCTTTGCCTCTTACTCTGAATCAACTGGACATTCGGACAGCCGGAATGACATCTCTCCCGATGATGCAACAAGATTGCAGTAGTGGCGAAGGACGAGTATCCTGCTCACCGTCGCATCCGGCACTTTCTTATCTACATATTGGTAAGTGCCTAAACCTCACTTCTCTAGATGGATTCATCATGCAGCAACAATCTTTTCCAGCCTTGGCGAGTTTATCGATCAAAGAATGCGAAAATCTAAGGCATCTGCCGAAGAAGTTCTTCCAAAAACTTCCCTCCCTCAAGTATTTGATTATAGAAATGTGTCCCAATCTAATGACACACAGGAGTCTAGACAATCGATTGCCCGAGACACATGAAAAGCTCACTCTTGTATCTAGCGGCGATCTCGGTTTGTCGCTAGTCGAGTCGCCAGTACTGACCTCTCTGACTGACTTGAAGATTGATGGTTGCGCGAGCATAACATCGCTTCCTCCGGCGGAAGTTTTTCCCAGGTTGATGAATCTCTACATCCGGAATTGTAAAGAACTGTCATCATTGGATGCTCTACAAGCTCTCCCCTCACTCGAAACCTTGTACATTGGAGGATGCGACAAGCTCATCGAACTTTCACTGATGCAACCACCAATAGGCCTCGATATGGTGTCACGCCCTTCAATAGAGCTTCGCGCTCTTGAAATCGACCAGCAAGCTCTGCTGCTCATCGAACCGTTGAGAAGCCTCAACTCTGTTTGCTCATTCATTATACAGGATGGTGCAGAACTCGCGTCCTCTACCGAGCCATGGCTGCTGCAAAACCGAAACTCCATTCAAATTTTAAAGATATGTAAGGCTTTATCTCTTCGATCCTTACCCCCCGTTCTGATAAATCTTCGATCCCTGTGTGCTCTGAGCATATATGATGCTCCTTTGCTGCAATCGATTCCGGAACTGCCCGCCACAATGGAATTTCTAACAATTACAGGTTGTCAACCCAAACTGAAGGAGTACATAAAAGGCTCTGGAAAATTTGCCAATGTTCCTTGTGTGAGGATTACTGAAGATTGAGTATGGCCCATCTCTTTAATTGATCGAACTTTCTGTCTGGTCAACGGAGTTTCTCTCGTAGATCAATCATGTTGGAAGTTGGATTGTTGGATTAGTTGAATTTTCTCTTAAAGGAAAGAAAACAAAGGATTAGTTGAATCATTCGCTACTTCTGCATTTTCTTTTTTTAATCTGATTATTTAGCACTTTTGCTTAAATCCTATAGTTAATTTGTATTATATAGTGTTCTCCTTTCCTTATATTCTCTTTTTGAGAAGATACCACCTTTTTTTTCTTTTTCTCTCTTTTTCTTTTTCGCATGTTGATTCGTGTTAAGTTGCTTTCTAATTTATTGATGTTATGCTGCTATATCAGTTGCATCAGTGCTACTTTTCTCAAACTAGATAGTTGTGCTGGCCACTGTACTGTATATTTGTTTGGAATTCTAATATGATTGTTTCAGATTGATAGGTTTCTAAGCATAGAATTTTTTTTTTTTTTTTTTGAGAAATAGGTAGCGAGCTACCTGCTTCATTCAAGCATAGAAAGTGGCAAAGGGCTTGGTGGTTGGTACCCGAGGTCCCGAGTTCGAATCCTAGTTGATTCACATTTCTAGCTAAGTTTATTTCTATAAAAAATAAACGAAGCGGGTAGCGTGCTACCTTTCTCTCTCAAAAAAAAAAAAAAAAAAAAGCATAGAAAATTTTATACAACCATTTACCGTAGGGAATGCATGATTAATATGATTATGTTTCGATCACAAATTGAGACTTGAAATTAATTTTGAACCTAGCTTGAACAGTGGGGAGTCTCGATCAGCCTTCGTTCAGTAATCAGTTGAAGAAAAAAAACTTAGCTACAAAGGTGAAGCAACTGGACCTCAAGAACAGTATTCAATTTTTTTTTTCACTTTTATTTTTTAATTATTTTTTATTTATATGTATTTTTTTTAAAAAAAAAGTAACTTAATCTTTCGTTATAATGTTGACCGATGACTTAAGTGAATTCACACTGTATATGTCAGAGGTGCTACTTGATTGCAGAACAGAAAATATGAAAGCCATTGGTGAATTTTGGCTTCGACAAGTTCACCTCTAAGGTATTACTTGCTTAATGAAGTTCGAAGTATTTCATTATTATGTTTTTTTTTATATTTATTTTCTCTATGTTTCTTCACTATGACATTCAGAAACTATGTTTGGTAACAAAGTAATTAGCTTGCTTTTTTTTGCATATGGCTATGATAGACATAGCATGAAGGAGCTCTTTTTGTGCCAATTTGAGTTATATCTGCTGTTATTTGTTCGCACTTGTTGGTAGTAAGATAGTTGTACTATTAAATTTTTTAAGAAAACTACTAAATTTTTTTTAAAAAAAATTGTAATCTGAGTGATTTGTAATTGTAATACTACATAGAAAATTCGAAAGATTTAGACAGTTGTTTCTAAACAAAGTTGTGCTAAGTTGTAAATTTAGTCTTTTTGATTTACAATACATGTAAATTTGAGATAGCTTTTTTAATTTCCCCTGCTTTTCAATTGAGCTGATTTTTTGCAAACAGCTTTGTTTGACTCGAAACTTGCCTCGGTAAGAACTCGCCCAACTGGCTCGTCCAGTAAACACACATTGTACATATTATGTTGTACATACTACAAAGGGATACATACTATTATAATAACAACAATAATAAACAAGAAGAATCTTAATTTATGGTTAGTCCAGTGGAGAAAATTGTTTTGACATTATATTTTTGTTATTCTGAAAGTTGTAGTAAGTTTACAATAAATATTTGATATTGCACTTAGAAGAAGATATTGTGTTAACAACATTAGTAATCTTTTGCCTAAGGTATCTATTCACAAGCAGCTCGAGTTCGATTCGAAATTGAATAAGCAAGCTCGAGCTTGGCTCAATTATAAACAAAGCAGAGCATGACCAAGCAAAAGTTTTTCAAGAAATGCCCACAAAGTTACAAGAATACCAAGCAAAAATTCTTTATATACAACACCAAATCCACAAAACAAAATGCTTAGTAACAGAGAGAGCGGAAAAAAAGAAGAAAAAGAATCTACACCTTTTCCCATTACAACACTAAACACCATTTAACAACCCATCCCTCCTACACCTCCCCAGATTTTATTCTTTTGCGTACCCCCCCCCCCCACCACCTTGACACTAACAATAAGAAAGAAACATACAGGTACTGACCAAGGAAGGAAAAATAATGTTTACTATAAATTAAGTTTTGCCCTTTTTGTTCCCCTTTGTTGTTCATCTGGAGATAACCATATTGTCACCTTCCCTGTGGCCGGACCGGACCTCGAGGCGAGGGCGGGCCCAGCATCTGCGATCGGCGCCCCATGTCAAGGCCGCCGCCACGTCAAGGCCGCCGCCTACGCCGTTCCCGATCAAGTAGAAGAAAAAAGGAAGAGGAAGAGGAAGAGGATGAGGAAGAAGAAAAAGGAGAGCGTTAAAATTATCAATTCACCTTATTAATTAATCATGGCTAAGCATTTTAACTGTGGTTAACTAAATTTCTCTAACGGATCCTAACGGCAGAGACATATCTGAATATATTAAGACTTTTATAGGAATAACTAATGAAAGTTGAACTTTGTAGGAATATATCTGTAATTCACTATATTTGCAGAGACGTATATGCAATTAACCCATTATTTTATTAATTAAATATCTCTATATATACTAGTTTATATTTTATAAGGTATTAGAAAATATATTTGTAAGTTTAGCCAAGAAGAAAAGGACAAAAAAAAGGTCTACTAGCATAATAATGCTATTTTTATATTTCATACCATGAAAAGAATAGCTATGCTTTTGTCCCATCGAAAAGCGTCCAATTTTTACAAATTGTGTTTTTTTTTGGTTTGGTTAAACTGTGCTATCATATAGTTTTTTTGTACATTTGATAAATTTTATTCTAGACCACAAAACTTTTAAGCGAGACATCTTAAAACTCGGAAATTTCAAAAAGCAATTTACTACCCCGCTGCAGCTTCAGCTTCAATTTCAGCCCTCCAACTATAGTTGTAATATTTGGCTTGAACTATAAGGCGTGTGACACTTTAGTTCTCAAAATTTTTAATTATCACAATTAAGGTTCACAATTTATTTTTTAAAATAAGTATTGATGAATTATCAATATCGAAATAATATAATATTTTAATAATTATTGCATCATTAAGTAGGATATTACTATAATTTGGAAAGTTTGAAAAGTAAAATATCACATACTTGATAATGATAATTCGAGCCGTAAATTACAACTAATTAAAGTTTGAGAAGTAGAGTGTCACACGCCTCATTCAAGTCAAAAGTTACAACGAATAAAAATTTGAGAACTAAAGTATCACACTTGTCGTAGTTTTAGGACCAAAAGTATAATTTACCCTCTTTTATTTTTTTGGTCATCTTCGTGTAGGTACTGCCTAGACTACAACGTAAGCCCGTCGCACACGCCTGAATCGAATCTTAGACTTTTTATTAAAGATAAGCATTCGGATGGGTGATATGGTTTTCGACGGGCCCAACACGGTGGAAAAGCTACTTTGTGAGTTGCTGAGAAGGTACGCAGAAACTCCTACATCAATGGCTGTTCAATACTGTTGGTTCAGCATCCCTTTCGATGATTGATCGTGTTCATCTGATCAATTCAGGAAGAAGTAGAGAGCTAGCTAGCTAGCTATACGTGAAACATGGCTTTGGCCTTGGTAGCTCAATCCGCGGCGTCGGTCGTAATCGAGAAGCTGATCAGCAGGGCTGTATCCTACGTCGGTACGTGCGGCACCGGGCCGAGCGCCATGCAGGAGGAGATCCAGAGGCTTCAGCAGGCTTTTCCGCAGATTCGAGCGATCTTGACTGTCGTCGAGGAGGGGCAGACTGTCAGTACGAAGCAAAACGATGGGCTGGACACCTGGCTATGGCAACTCAGAGACGCTGTCGATCAGGCGGAGGACGTCCTCGATGAGATGGAGTACTACGAGCTGGAGAAGGCAGTGAAAGCTGGAGATAACAACGTACGACAAGGTACTGCGCCTAACTTTAAAAGGAAGTTTGCTGATTTTGCTAACAATATCTTCGGAAATGACGACACCTTGAAGAGGTTGAGGGAGGCCGTGAAGGCGTTAGATCATGTTGCTGCTAGTAGTGGAACTTTACTTCAGCTTGCTTCGCAGCTATGCAATTCGGATGTTAAGCGTCAACAGGAAGATGAGATACGAAATGCCCGTGAGACTAGCTCCTTCTTAACTGAGGATACGATTTGCGGCCGAGACACGGAGAGGAAGAGGATAGTGGAGTGGTTAACAAAACCGACAAGCGATGAGCCGGAGAATGCTTCTGCAACTGTCGGAGAGGTCTCGGCTTTTGCGATCGTTGGCATGGGTGGGTTGGGAAAAACTACTCTCGCACAGTTCATCTACCACGATGAAAAAGTGCGGCAGTGCTTCGACTTGGTTATGTGGGTGTGTGTTTCCGATCAATTTGATGTGGCGATGCTGACGAGAAAGATCTTGGAAGCGACAGGAGTTAGGGATAGTCTTGGCGACAAGAGCCGTGATACGATTCAAAATATGCTTATAGAGAAGCTGGACTCCAAGAAGTTTCTTCTTGTACTAGACGATGTATGGACTTATGATAAAATACTCGAATGGGACAAATTGGTGGCTCCTTTAAAATTCGGTAGGAAAGGAAGCAAGATTCTCTTGACAACGCGAATAGATTCAGTGGCGAATACAATAGCCAGAGTTCTACAAGGTAAAATAGAATCTTTAAAATTGAATGGGTTAAAAGAAGATGATTTTATACTGCTTTTCAATAAGCATGCCTTTGCCGGAGAGAACATCGATGATCACAGAAACTTACAATTGATCAGTCAGCAAATAGCAAAGAAGCTTGGGGGATGCCCATTGGCAGCAAAAATTTTGGGCGGATGTTTGAACTCTTGCATGGATGAAAAATACTGGAGAAGAATTTTGAATGAAAATTTTCTAAATTTGCAAGAAAGTGAGGACAACATCAGGATGATTCTGAGATTAAGCTATTATCATCTACCGACAAGCTTGCAAATTTGCTTTAGATACTGCAGTATATTTCCCAAGGATCATAGGTTTATAAAGAATGAGCTCATCAATATGTGGATAGGTTCTGGGTTAATCAAGAAACCAACACATGAAAAGCGTAGCTTGGAGGATGTCGGAGAGGAATATGTAAACCATCTAGCAAGAAAATCCCTTTTTGATATCAAAATAATCAAGGGACGTTTTGGCAGTGAACAACGTTATGTAATGCATGATCTGTTGCATGATCTAGCTCAATTTGTCTCTTCAGGGGAATGTTTGAGAATTGAAGGTGATGGTTCCGAAGATATTCACAACACAATCCGCCACATATATGTCGACGGGGTAAACCCTCTTACGATCTCCCATCTCAAGAACTTACGCACTCTTATTATTCATTTAAACAAGGATTATGATGTAGTAGTAGTATTTAATGAGGTTCTAAAAGAGTTAAAAAGCTTACGCTTGCTCCAAGTGACCGCATATGACTATAAGTTTCCGGATGAAGTTGGTAACCTCATTCACCTCCGCTACCTCTCCCTCTCCCTCCCTCCATGGGGAAATAACAGATCTACTCTACCTCAATCTGCGTGTAGACTCCATCACCTAGAAGTAATGAATTTCCAAACAAGGATAACTAGAATAGATGATTCGACACCGGATGGAATGAGCAATCTAGTTAAATTGAGGCTGCTACATATTCCTGGTTATATAATGGACAGGATTCCTTGGATTGGCAAACTAACATCACTTCAGGAGTTAGACGATTTCCGTGTCCGTGGGGAGTGCGGCTATAAGATAGGTCAATTAAGAAACCTGCAAAACCTCCGAAAACTACGCATCAGGGGTCTGGAAAATGTAAGGAGTTCTGAAGAGGGTGCGCATGCCAACTTGATTGAGAAAAAAAATCTTGATGAATTGTCACTCAAGTGGTCTGGGGGCCGCTCTGGTGGTCTAGAGGTAGTTGAGCCACTTCTTGATAACTTAAGACCGCATAACAATCTCAAGGAACTAGCAATTGAAGGATATGCCGGAGTTAGATCTCCAGATTGGATGACCGAGACATCTCTTTCTAATATAACGTCTATCAAACTATCCCTCTGTGAGAGGTGGGAGGACCTCCTACCTCTTGGGCAACTTCCTTTGCTCAAGTTTCTTAATTTACAAAGCATGCGGGCTGTAAAGAAATTATGTTGTTCAAGAAGTGTTGGTGGTTGTGCCTTTCCATCACTACAGAAGCTAGAATTGAATAGCATGCCAAACTTGGAGTCGTTCGAAGGCGAGCACATGTTTCCTCTGCTTAATAAATTGAAAATAACTTCTTGCCCTGGCTTGAAGGGTTTGCCTGCTTTGCCTCTTACTTTATATCATCTTGACATTCTGACGGTTGGATTAACTTCTCTTCCGATGATGCGACAAGATTGCAGTAGCAGCAAAGGACGAGCATCATGCTCATCATCGCATCCGGCACTTTCTAAACTAAAAATTAGTGAGTGCCCAAACCTCACATCTCTAGATGGGTTCATGTCACCGCAACAGTATTTTCCAGCCTTGGCGAGTTTATCCATTGGAAAATGTGAAAATCTAAGGCATTTGCCGGAAAAGTTCTTCCAAAAACTTCCCTCCCTCGAGGATTTGATTATAAAAATGTGCCCCAATCTCACGACGCACGGGATTAATCTAGACAATCGATTGCCTGAGACACTTGAAAGGCTCACCCTTGTATCAAGCGGCGATCTCGGTTTGTCGCTTCTCGAGTCATTGCCAATACTGACCGCTCTACGCTACTTGCAGATTGAAGGTTGTGCAAGCATGACATCCCTTCCTCCGGCGGAAGTTTCTCGAAGGTTGTCGGAACTGTACATCTGGAACTGTAAAGAGCTGTCGTCATTGGATGGGCTACAAGCTCTCCCCTCGCTCAAATACTTGTGCATTACAGGATGCGACAAGCTCATCGAACTTTCACTGCTGCAACCACCATCGGGCCTCACTAGTACCAGCCACACAGATTCAATGGGGCTTCATGCTCTTGCACTCGACCAGCAAGCTCTGTTGCGCCTCGAACCATTGAGAAACCTCAGCTCTGTTAGCTCATTCATCATACGTGATGGTTCCGAACTCACATCCCTCGACGAGCATTGGCTGTTGCAAAACCGAAACTCCCTTCATCACTTAGAAATTCATAAGGCCTCGTCTCATGTATCCTTACCAACCAGTATGATAAATCTTCGATCCCTGCGTGATTTGCATATATATGATGCTCCTTTGCTTCGGACGATTCCAGAACTGCCCACCTCAATGAAATCTCTAATAATTAGCGGCTGTCGCCCCGAGTTGAAGGAGTACATAGAAGGCTGTGGAAAATTCGCCAATATTCCTTATGTGGAGGTTACCGAAAAATCTTCTTAAGAAAAAGCTTGGGTATGCCCCAGCAACCGTCAACTCTTTACTATCTCTAACTCTCTTAAATGCAACTTTTTCTTCTCAATATTATTTGCATCTTAGGCTTGTCTGGCGCTGCTTTTTTTTTTTTCTTTTTTTTTTCTCCCTACTTTCAGTAATGACAGCCTCTAATAAAGCATTTGTTAGATAAGTATATTTTTATATTATTTATTATCTTAATTATTAATTGGCCTTTTTGCATAAAAAATCCACTGGTTTTGGGCTTTTGCAAAATCGGGCCGCAATTTTCGTTTTTGCAGATTCGGTCCGGATTTTCAGATTTCTGACCAAAATGCCCTTTGTATCCCTCCACCTCAAACGTATGCGCTTTCTAGCTCGTATACGTATAATTTTCCGCGGCATTAAATGCGCAGTCAGGGCATTAAATGCGCCTGCGTCGGGACATTAAATGCGCAAAAGTGAATGCATTTCGCCTGTGACTAATAGTGCAACGCCAACAAAAATGTGACAAAGGAAATAATAGTGCAACGCGGGCAAAATAGTGCAACAAAGCTACGAAAAGTACAATTCGTGAGAACTAACAGTGCAACATTCTATATTACATTGTAACTATAAGGAGAAATAACAGTTATTCGTGTGCTAACATGTAAGTAAAAGCGCAAACAAGGTTATAACTAGACCAGTTCTTTTTCATTGTTTTTAGTCGGTCGTATGTTCTCCACTAGTTTTTATCCAAAACGAAAATGCACTCTCTATTAATCTAGACCCAAGGATTACATTTGCTTTGATAAAAATTACACTAATTATAGAGAGATGGTATTTACATTTTCTACCCCAGGGCGACTAGTGTTCGTCAAGTAGGCGTAGGCGACGAAGGGAGTTGGCCGTGGAGGTGGGTCGTCGTCATCCCTTAAGAAACGATACCTGCCCATTTTAAACGTACAACTGTCCGCACAATAGTGCAATCAGTGTCTGTGTATTAACGAAAATAGTGCAATGGTTGTTAAGAACAGTGTAATCGTTGATACACTAATGTAACGTAGACGGTTTTGAAGAACTGTAGGTTAATAGGCGTAAAGACACAGATGGCACAGATGGTGGAACTGTTATTACTATACATTAAATGCGCCGACGCCGGTTTACATTTGGAATAATAGTGCAACGAAATACGCCATAATAGTGCAAAACAGAGAAAAAAGCTGCAACATAGCTTGTAAGTGTAAAGTGTTGTGGTAATAACAGTGCGTGATAGACCGTTAAAGTGTAATACTCCTTCAACCAGTGCAATAAAATAGTGCAGCATAGTATAATATGGTGCAGTATGCAGCCTATATAGTGCAAGTAGTCACCAATCACCAACTATTGCAAATCGTCGGAGCTTTATGTGGCCATATGCTTCGTCAAATATTTATTATGTACAATTAGTGACAGTTCGATGAATAATGAACAAGAATGAAAAATGCTCTCTCATGAACCATGGCCGCATCGGTTGCGCTTAGGGGGGGACGCCCTTCGTCGCCTTCGCCTCCTTGATGAACAGGCTTCCCTTACCTCCTTTTATATATGAATAACCCTAAAGGTCGAAAGAAAATACTGTATCAAACAGTAGAAAAAGTACGATGCAAACGATTGAACGAAATAGTGCAACATTCTGAAGAAACAGTAGGAAGAACGATGTTTTACGGGTATAAATGGTGCAACATACCTTTACAAATGTTATTTGCTCGCATTAAACGTCCAACAAAACTTACAATAGTGCAATATTTGTATTGAAACAAAGCAACGGCTGTAAAAATAGTGCAATCATTTAGTAAATTCCTGTAAGCTACAATGCATCTGAAAAAACGTTAGTTAATAGGCTGAACCTTCGGTTGTCGTGCCGCCGCTTTCCTTTCCAGAGGAAAAAAGTAATATATTTCCCCTTCGATGCTAGAACATACATCGTAATGATTTCGATGACGTATTTTACTGTACAGGTACCTTTATAAATGTAAAAAGTGGCTCTAATATAGGTAAAGTAAACAGCACAGTATTTTGAATATTTTGAACATGGCTACAGGCGGCGGGAGGACGGACGTACTGATTCCCGCCAAAAACAAAACTTTTAACTGATCTAATCGAGCTTGATTATATATGCATGCATGAATCCAAGTGCACCACTTTTAGGTAACTATATTGCTTCCACCTCATGGAGAACGTTGAGGCGCCAGTCCACTGTCATTTTAATGGTTTCTTCAAGTATGATGGAGCAAAGATCAAGTACGTCGGAGGAAACTGCCGACTCGCTTTTCTTGGTGAAGGGGAGAGTTTTAAGGCCTTGCAAGCCCGTTTCGTCAAATTCATGAATACTTCGCTGGAGCGGTATAAGATGCAACTTAAATTTAGCTACGGTGGAAACACAGATGCACTAATCGATATTGTAGACGACGATGATGTTCGAAGCATATGGAAACTGTATAGAGAGCATGCACTTCTATTGGAGCTGTATGCCGTTAGTAGCATTGTGGAGGTAGAGGTTCGTACATGTGAGCCTGACGAGATAGACGAGGCGCTTACAGACGGCAATTTGGAAATGTTGATACGCAGCCGGTCCGTTGATGCTTTATCGCCTATACACACAAATGTTGAACTAGTTGGGACGTAAGTAACACCATTGTCTATTTCTTGACCTAAAACTCTCTAAATGTTGAACCCTTAATGCGCAATATGTATCCAATATTGCACTATTCTAGTTCCATGTTGCACTATTTCGTATACCAAATTGCAGTGTCTTTTTCATATATATACTACACTTTTCTAGTAGCATATTGCAGTGTTTAATCATTTGAATTCGTTATATTGCACCGTTTGCTTTGCATCTGTAATGCAGATACTGTCATCCAGTAATTATCGACGACGCTGAAAATAGCGACGGGGCCACTAGTATATTTGATGTGAAAGGTGACATGAATTCCGACGATAGCCTCCGTATCGTCGCATCGCCTCCTATGGACTCTCACCGGACGTATAACGCCCTTGATGTTGTCCCGTTGAGCCAATTTGAAGCATCACTTCCATCGGCGGAACATTTCGACGCCGAGGATCTGGAGGAAGATCTCATCGTGAACAGCGCTACGCCAGAGGCGGTGGGCACTGTCGTAGATGTGGATGATCTCCATGAGGGCCAGATTTACAGTACACAATCTGATTTGAAGAGAGCTATGAAAAAGTACGCCATGAAAAGAGGCTTCGAATACACCCCCACAAAGTGCAACGAAGGAAAAATAACGGCGAGATGCCGTGTCGCGGATTGCCCATGGAGAATCAAGGCGCGACACTTACCAGGAGTAAATCAGTGGTGGGTGAAAATTTTTGTCTCCAAACATACGTGCAGCCGGGCAATAGGAGGCTTGGGGCACAGGAATTGCGACGAGAAATTTATCGCCGCTGAAATTCGGGAGCAGGTCGTAGCGAACGATAAATACACTCCGAAGATGATTCAGACCGAGATTCAGCGCCACTACGGTGCAAATATTTCTTATTGGAAAGCCTACCGTGCCAAAGAAAGGGTACTTCAGACGGTCCGCGGAGATTTCGAGGGTTCGTTCGCTGCACTTCCATCGTACATGCGAGAGCTGAAGATGGTCGACGCAGAAGCATGTGTTCAGCTAGCATACCAGGACGAAGGACGTTTCTATCGTTTCTTCTGGTCTTTCGGTGCCTCGATTCGTGCTTTCCGGAAGCACTGCAGGCCGCTGGTTGGATTAGATGGTATGTAGTTATTTCATTGTGGCATAAATCACACATTTTATATAAATTGTGCTTTACTACAAATTCTATTGATGTTGTAAATAAAGAGTTTTGCACGATTATACAAATTTTGCTTTATTACACTATTTGCTATAATTCCAGGGACTTTCCTGACTGGTAAGTATAGAGGGGCGCTGCTGACGGCCCTCATGTATCGACGGAAATAACTGTATCCTGCCATTAGCTTGGGCAGTTGTGGAGGGCGAAAATCGATATTCCTGGCACTGGTTTTTGGAACGGATGAACGAAAATATCATTTCGACCCTTGAGCTCCATGGACGAAACAGTATTCTCACATTTATTTCCGACCGACAAAAGGGTCTTGTTGAAGCCGTAGGCGATGTTTTCCCAGAAGCAGCTCATGGTTACTGTGTGTACCACCTATCCACCAATCTCCCACACGCGCCCAAAAATACCCCCGCGTGGAGAAGATTCTGGGCTGCTGCGCGTGCATACACTGTCTCCGAGTTCAACGAGGTAATTGAGAAGATGAAAGATTTGAACCCTGAACAGTTCAAGTACGTGGCAAAGATTCCCCGATGCAGGTGGGCTACCCATTGCTTCCTTGGCAGGCGTTATTCAATGCTGACTTCCAACTGTGCCGAGACGATAAACAGTGTAATACGAGCTTTAAAGGGCCTTCCTATTACATACCTTGTAGAGGAAACCCGAAAGAAAACGGCTGCTTATTTTCACCGAAGGAGAGAGGAAGCTGAGAAGACGACGAGTGTTTTGACATCTTACGCGGAGAAAATAATTCAGGATGCAAAGGATGCGTCTCGTTTTTACACCCTGTACCCTTCGACCGATGTGCTTTTTCAGGTTATTTAGACGTATTTGCACCAGTTTAAGTTTGTTGCACTATTTTCTTTTTGTTGCATTATTTGTCCCGCTTATGCCTTAGGCAAATGTTTTGACATAGCAGGTAGTCACCGTCAGCGGCACGGAGGTTGTTGATCTTTCTAAATGGACATGTTCCTGCAAACGTTGGGACATTTACGGCATCCCATGTAATCACGCCATGGGAGCAATCTCCATGAGGGGCTATGACCCGTACGAATATGTCGAGGACTGGTTCAAGGCCACGACTTACCGCGAAACCTACAAGGACTACGTTCCCCCGACTAGAGGCAAGGAGCACTGGCCACCACTACCACCCACCGTCGTGCGTCCCCGGCCGCCAAACGTTCGCATACAGCCGGGTAGAAGGAAGGTTGCGCGGAGAGAATCCATTGCTAATGGCCTGGTAAAAAAGCGGTGTGGGAATTGTCAAAGGTGGGGTCATAACAAACGGTCATGCAAGAACCCTCCGCAGCCCAGAGGCAGGCAGCCGGTGGAAGCCCCGCACCGCGCTACGACTTCAGCAGGAGCCACGCAGGAAAGCCGGCCAAATTTTCAGTCTAAATTTTAGATTTATGGGGAGTGTACACATTTTGTGTATCTTTTTAGACTTTTCAAGTACTGTCGTGGATGTTACACTAAAATTAGGCACGCACTGCACAAGAGACCCCGTTGAATCGTTTTGTTAATTGTTGCACTAATATTCCAATCTTATGTTGCAGTTTGAAGTAACGTTGACAAAATTTTTGAATTATTACACAATTATAGGTAAAAAAGTTGTGTATCGGTTTCAATATTATTGTTAAAATGCTGTCCCTTTACAATCAAAGAAAAAAATTCAAAGAACAAAATTACAAAATCAAAACGATTATTCAACTATTGTAAAATTCACGCAACAAGTCTGCGGCAATTTCTCCGCGTTTCTTCGTTATATCCTTCTGGGAGAACTCCAGATTCCATCCCTTCTGCAAGTATTCCTCGTACGCCAACAGGAATACTGCGCAGTCATTTGATTGATCTTGAATTGGGATGTTTTCTACGTTGATCATCTCCCAGTCGGGTGGACGCCGGGCGCTGTCGGTAAACAGTTGTGGGAATTTATCCATTAAAAATTGTCCCACGAACTTACACTGCAGACGACACAGATGCACTAATTAGTTTTGATAATAGAGTGCAAATAAGACGTTATTACACTATTAAAAGACTACTTACAGCATTTTGAAAGCCAGTGTTATATTTAGCATTCCTGAGCGACGAGTAATGGAGGTACTTCCCCTCTTTCAGATCGACCGCCAGCAAGTGCCAGTGATCGAAATCGAAGAGAGGGATGAACCAATACTTCGCCTCCTTTAACACCCCCTCGGTCACGTTATCTGTAAACGCGTAGGCCAAATCTGAACTCATGCTTTGGTGCAGGAAGCATGGGGAGTATATGCACCGATGGCCTTCCGCTGCCTCCAAGATGTGCTGGTAGGAGTCAATAATATCATTGCTGATGAAAGCCATGTGGCTAGTTAGGTCCACAAAATCCTTCCTACCGATGTCAATGCTCTTCGAGGGCACTCGTACCTAAGCGCAACCGATGCGGCCATGGTTCATGAGAGAGCATTTTTCATTCTTGTTCATTATTCATCGAACTGTCACTAATTGTATATAATAAATATTTGACGAAGCATATGGCCACATAAAGCTCCGACGATTTGCAATAGTTGGTGATTGGTGACTACTTGCACTATATAGGCTGCATACTGCACCATATTATACTATGCTGCACTATTTTATTGCACTGGTTGAAAGAGTATTACACTTTAACGGTCTATCACGCACTGTTATTACCACAACACTTTACACTTACAAGCACTATTTTCGTTAATACACAGACACTGATTGCACTATTGTGCGGACAGTTGTACGTTTAAAATGGGCAGGTATCGTTTCTGTTCATCAAGGAGGCGAAGGCGACGATGGGCGTCCCCCCCTAAGCGCAACCGATGCGGCCATGGTTCATGAGAGAGCATTTTTCATTCTTGTTCATTATTCATCGAACTGTCACTAATTGTACATAATAAATATTTGACGAAGCATATGGCCACATAAAGCTCCGACGATTTGCAATAGTTGGTGATTGGTGACTACTTGCACTATATAGGCTGCATACTGCACCATATTATACTATGCTGCACTATTTTATTACACTGGTTGAAGGAGTATTACACTTTAACGGTCTATCACGCACTGTTATTACCACAACACTTTACACTTACAAGCACTATTTTCGTTAATACACAGACACTGATTGCACTATTGTGCGGACAGTTGTACGTTTAAAATGGGCAGGTATCGTTTCTGTTCATCAAGGAGGCGAAGGCGACGATGGGCGTCCCCCCCTAAGCGCAACCGATGCGGCCATGGTTCATGAGAGAGCATTTTTCATTCTTGTTCATTATTCATCGAACTGTCACTAATTGTACATAATAAATATTTGACGAAGCATATGGCCACATAAAGCTCCGACGATTTGCAATAGTTGGTGATTGGTGACTACTTGCACTATATAGGCTGCATACTGCACCATATTATACTATGCTGCACTATTTTATTGCACTGGTTGAAGGAGTATTACACTTTAACGGTCTATCACGCACTGTTATTACCACAACACTTTACACTTACAAGCACTATTTTCGTTAATACACAGACACTGATTGCACTATTGTGCGGACAGTTGTACGTTTAAAATGGGCAGGTATCGTTTCTGTTCATCAAGGAGGCGAAGGCGACGAAGGGCGTCCCCCCCTAAGCGCAACCGATGCGGCCATGGTTCATGAGAGAGCATTTTTCATTCTTGTTCATTATTCATCGAACTGTCACTAATTGTACATAATAAATATTTGACGAAGCATATGGCCACATAAAGCTCCGACGATTTGCAATAGTTGGTGATTGGTGACTACTTGCACTATATAGGCTGCATACTGCACCATATTATACTATGCTGCACTATTTTATTGCACTGGTTGAAGGAGTATTATACTTTAACGGTCTATCACGCACTGTTATTACCACAACACTTTACACTTACAAGCTATGTTGCAGCTTTTTTCTCTGTTTTGCACTATTATGGCGTATTTCGTTGCACTATTATTGCAAAGGTAAACCGGCGTCGGCGCATTTAATGTATAGTAATAACAGTTCCACCATCTGTGCCATCTGTGTCTTTACGCCTATTAACCTACAGTTCTTCAAAACCGTCTACGTTACATTAGTGTATCAACGATTACACTGTTCTTAACAACCATTGCACTATTTTCGTTAATACACAGACACTGATTGCACTATTGTGCGGACAGTTGTACGTTTAAAATGGGCAGGTATCGTTTCTTAAGGGATGACGACGACCCACCTCCCCGGCCAACTCCCTTCGTCGCCTACGCCTACTTGACGAACACTAGTCGCCCTGGGGTAGAAAATGTAAATACCATCTCTCTATAATTAGTGTAATTTTCATCAAAGCAAATGTAATCCTTGGGTCTAGATTAATAGAGAGTGCATTTTCATTTTGGATAAAAACTAGTGGAGAACATACGACCGACTAAAAACAATGAAAAAGAACTGGTCTAGTTATAACCTTGTTTGCGCTTTTACTTACATGTTAGCACACGAATAACTGTTATTTCTCCTTATAGTTACAATGTAATATAGAATGTTGCACTGTTAGTTTTCACGAATTGTACTTTTCGTAGCTTTGTTGCACTATTTTGCCCGCGTTGCACTATTATTCCCTTTGTCACATTTTTGTTGGCGTTGCACTATTAGTCACAGGCGAAATGCATTCACTTTTGCGCATTTAATGTCCCGACGCAGGCGCATTTAATGCCCTGACTGCGCATTTAATGCCGCGGAAAATTATACGTATACGAGCTAGAAAGCGCATACGTTTGAGGTGCAGGGATACAAAGGGCATTTTGGTCAGAAATCTGAAAATCCGGACCGAATCTGCAAAAACGAAAAATGCGGCCCAATTTTGCAAAAGCCCAAAACCAGTGGATTTTTTATGCAAAAAGGCCTTATTAATTAAATAAATTTAAATTAATAATTAATAATTTAAATAATTTAAATAAAAATAATATAAATTAGTTTATGTGCGACATAAATTTCTGTAAAAATATATTAACAATTAAATTATTTTATAATGGCATATGTGAAAAAAATAGAGAGAAAAAACTATTAAAATAATTTTTTTAAAAATTATATAAATTTAAAATTTAGTTAATTTAATAGATATATTAATTATTAGTTATTAGTTATTTAATTTTATTTCATAAAAAAATATTATAATTATTGAATTTGGTCAAATTTTGTATAAAATTTAATAAACATTTTGTTTAGTTAACTAAAAGTAATCATAAAAACTCAAAAGTTATAAAAAATTAGTTTAAAAAATAAATTTGAGGCGTCTATTTCAAAGCATCCTAACAGTTGAGTGGGTCTTTACACATTTTTTTACCAAATTTTTTTTGGTGAAGATGTATAGAGACTTCCTAAACTTTTAGCTTTTGGGCTTAAGTAATTTTATCAAAAACTTTATGAATTTTTATCAAATTTATTAATAATTTTACCACATTTAACAATTTTAATTATCTGTGGTCATTTTAATTAATTCATTAGTAATTTCACCAGATTTATAGTTGAGGGGTATCTATATATTTTTATCCACATTAAAGGGGAGGATATTATTTCGTGCACCGGATGTGTAAGTAAATTTTATGCACTTCATTTTCAAAACCCCAAATATAAAAATTAAAACTCTAATAATTTTTAATACAAAGCCTTTCTATATAGTATAAATCGCATCTATGAAATTAGATTTAATTTTATAATATTAATTATTAAAAATTAGGGTCGGTGTATGTAATATTTATGGACGGGTGTAGGCAATTTTTTTTTATAGTTGAGGAGCGGGTTGGGAGGAGAAATCATTCCATACATTGGGTATATACTTGTATCTTATACATCGTATTGATAAATCTCTATTGTTGGAATTTAAACTCTATAATATTTTATACATAGGTTTTTTATTCGGTGTAGATTATATCTGTTAAATAGTATTTTGTCTTAAAATATTTATAACTAAAAAAATAAGTTTAGTGCATATGATATTTTAATAGGCCAGATGCATGCAATATTATTGAAGTGGAGAAGGGAGAGCTGGAGGGACATGTGTCGCTTGTTTGTCTCGTGATGTGACCCAGCTCTCCTTTAATGTAGTAGTATATAAAAGTATAGATATAGATTTTAAGTTGCGTAATGTTTCCTTGTTAGTTCTATTGACTTCATTTTACTAGTTTTAGTGTTACTGCTATTGTTCCTTTCCTCTCAACCATAATCGACAGTGAAGTGCAGATTTTCACTAGCAGAACATGACACGAATCTTGCATCTCTTGCCCTTTATTACGCTAGGAGAAGTAAATGGAGAAACCCTCAGATATAAAGCGTTTTGGTTAGGCCCATAAGCTCACTTGTTTGGTTGATACTTCTGATTTTTGTCTCTTATGTTTTGAGATGATTTAAGTTAAATGAACTGGTATGTTTATTAAACTTAATAAATCCACTGGCTATCAGCTGTTAACTATTAGTTTCGTGAGCCAAAGAGTGAACAGAGCAAGAAACATCATCAAAATAGAATGTAGGGAGTTAGTTCCATGAGATTTGAAGATTAACGGTGAGTTTGGATAAACGAGAAAGTGACACTTTGATCAATGATATTAGAAGTTGGATTGTTGGATTAGTTGAATTTTCTTCTCAACAAAAAAAAGAGAGGGTTAGTTGGATCATTCAGTATTCCCTGCATTTTTTATCTAATTATTTAGTACTTTTACATAAATCATAAAGTTAATTTGTATTATATAGTATTATCGTCTCATTATACATCTGTGATAGATGTTCATCTTATATTCTCTTTTAGAGCAGACACAAATTTTTTTTCTTTCTCTTCTTTGCTTTTCTGCGTGTGGACTCATATTAAGTTGCTTTCTAACTGCCTGATCTAATGCTGCCATATAAGTTACATGAGTGTTTTTTCCAAAGTAGGTAGTTGTATAGGTCACTGTACAGTATATTTGTTCAAAATTCTAAAATAGTTTTTCTTTTTTCCCAGATTGATAGACCTTTGAGCTAAGAAAATTTTGTGCAACCCTTTATATTATGGAATGCATGATTGATATGTTTATGTTTCAATAACAGCTTGAGCTTAACTTGCCTTCAAATTAGGAGCTCGATCAAATTTATAATCAAGCGAAGCTGATTGCAGAACAGAAAATATGAAAGCATCGGTGAGTTTCTGCTTGATGAAGTTCAAAGTAGCTCATTATTATGTTTTATATATTTATTTTCTCTCTAGTTTCTTTACTATGATATTCTGATACTATGTTCGATAGCAGATTTATTAGCTTGCTTTCTTCTGCAGTTGGCTTTAGTGGACAAAGCATGAAGGAGCTCTTTCTGTACCGATTCGAGCTATTTCTACCGCTATTTGTTCGCGCTTGTTGTTGCTACTGTAATAGCTGTACTACTAAAATATTAAAAAAAAAAAATGTAGTGGAAGTGATTTGTAGGTTGTAATACTACACAGATAACCGAAGATCTCGGCAGTTAATTGTTTCCAAACAAAGTTGTGCTGTATTGTTAATTTAGTCATTTTGATTTACAATAAATGTAAGATTGAGATGTTTGTTTTTATTTTTTCCTTCTTTCTCAATTGAGCTCATTGCTTGCAAACATCTCATGTCCTGTTCGAAACTAAGTCAGGGCTCTCAGTTCCAAGAGCTAAAGTGAGTTCACAATAAATATGTGATGTTGCGCTTGAAGAATTAAGGTAGTGTGTTAACAACCTTAGTAATCTTTTGCCTAAGATATCCATTCACAAGCAGCTCTGCTGGAGTTCGATTCGAAATTGAATAAGCAGGCTCTAGCTTGGCTCAATCGTAAACAAGCCGAGCATGACCAAGCAAAAGTTTTTCAATAAATGCCCACGAAGTTACAAGCATTAAAGCATACCAAGCAAAAATTCTTTATATAACAACACTGAAAACACAAAACAAAATGCTTATAAATAGAGTAGGTGGCTGCAGCGGATGTCCAATTGACGCTGCCGCTGCATGCAGCCAATAGGGAGGCAGAGGTCCAACGGTTACTTTAACCTTTTTCGGGTCAGCCAATGGACCAATATTCAGATAAGGCATTTAAGTCCCAAAGAGAGAAATAAAAGATAATGTGGAGTGAAGGCGAATGGATCAGGGCGTCAATAGTTTTTTTATATGAGTTTCATGAATTGTATCTGATTCGGATATAAACAGAAATAGTAATCGACCAAAATTCGTCAGATTTTTATTTTATATGCTCATAATTGAAACCGTACCAATTTAGTATGAGTTAAATTGACACTTTTGAATTCAGGTTCGGTTCGGATACAAACAAAAATCACAAGTGACCAAAATCTGTCAATATTTTTTACATACTTATAACTGAAACCATACTTGTTAAGTATGGGTTAAATCAATTCTTTCGAATTCGGATTCGAATAAAATCCATAAATTAATTATTTAAATAGTTAATTAAATATTTATTAGAGTAATAAATTAAGTGATTAATTACTTATTTAGCTAGTTACTTAATAAATAAATTAGCAGGAAATAAGAGGGGAACCAAAAAAAATTTGTCTAAAAATAAGAGGTGTAATATGGTCTTTATATTTTTTATTACTCTGGGGCCGTTTGTTTAGATGTAATTACAAATGCAGTATAGTTGGAGATGTAGCAGTTACAATTTCATGCATCCTGTTTAGTTGGATGTAGTAGAAAGCGCTACAACTATAAATAATTTGATTGGTTGAATGCAGTTGAGAAATAATTTTTAAAATTTTATCATTTTATATATATGATGATGAGATTACCTCCAATGTAAAAAAAAAAATTATTTAAAAAATAATTAAGAAGGTAAATTTAGTTTTTGTTTAAAGTTACTCTCTCCAACTGCTGTAGTTGGAACAACGGCCAATTTGGGCGTAGTTCCAACGGACCTCCTCCTACAGTTCCTACTGCAGCAGTTGAAGTTAAATGCATCAATCCAAACATCGAATTTGTATTTACATGCAGTTACAACTGCAGTACAGTTACAACTACATGCAACCAAACGACTCCTAATTATTTTCGAACCAAACTGTGACCAAGTGTCAGTACCAATTACCCATTTCTATATCAAAGCTCACTGCAGCTTCCCTTGTAGGGAACACCTCGGGCTCTGCTGCTTCTGCTGGTAATTTCTCTCCTCCCTCTCTCTCTCTCTCTCTCTTCATGTGCTTGTTGCTTAACCCTAACAGGGACGATAATTGGGGCGTAGGACCTCGATCGGGTCGGGGCGACCAAGGATCGGCGAATTGGGTATGGGAGTCAATAGTAATTTTCTTTTCTTTCACAAAAATCATTTTTCAGAGTTTTCGTTTTTTGGATAAAAAATTGGAAAAACAAAACGCAAGGTTTTCATTAAATCTAAATTTTTTAAGAAAAAATATTTTTTTTTGAGAGTCAGAAAATTATTCTTTTGAATATTTTTTGGAAAACTAAACACTCCTAATAAAGTAGCGTAAAGGCAGCGTGTTTTTCTTCTTTTTTTTTTTTTTCCTGGTCAAAGTACTATCAATAGATAGAACAATTGGTATGCTCAAAGTTGAATATATATGGCATTTTTGCATAAAAAATTCATTAGTTTTAGGCTTTTATAAAATTGGATTGCCTTTTTTAATTTTACAGATTCGGTCCGAATTTTCAGCAAACTGACCAAAATACCTTTATTATTTTTTCTCTCTCCTCCTTTTTTTTCTCTGGTTCTTTTTTTTTCTCTCTCCGAAGAAGGCAGCGGAGGAGGAGGCGGAAACAGCCCGCCTCGCCTCTGCCGCACGCCCTCACCCTCGCCCGTGCACCCCGCCCTCCTCGCCTCCGACCCTGTTGAGGCCGCGCCGCGACCCTCTTTCTTCACTAGGGCACGACGACGTCGAGGCGCAGGCTCTTCTTCTCCACCGCGCGTCGGAACGCCGCGACGTCATCGGAGGCGGCGAACTCGCCTCCGCAACGTCGCGGTGGTTGCGATAGAGAGCAAGGGAGAGGTGGTGACAAAAAAAAACTATAGAGAAAAAAAAATAAGAATAATAAAAAATAAGAATAAAAAATATATTTTTTCCTTCAGAAAAAATTAAAAAATATAGAAGAAGGAAGAAGATGATGAAATTACACTATTAAAATAAGATTACACTGTTTTAAAAAAATTTTACACTGTTTTAATAAAAGTTGCACTATTTGAGATAGAAATTACACTTTTTTGAAATAAAATTTACACTCTTTAGGTCAAAGTTGCACTCTTTAGGAGAATTTTGCACAATTTCTTTTTTTCTTTCTCTTCCTCTTCTTCTTCCTCCTCCCATCCTCACCGCCTCCTCCATCACTGCTGCGGCCCTGCCCCCCACGGCGCGGTCGACGAACCCCGCGCGCGCCGCCTCCGCCGCGGTCATACGCGCCGCGCGCATCACCACGTCGCGGCGCGTCCGCGCGGCGGGGATCTTGTCCCGGAGAGCCGCGTTGAAGTACCCCGCGAGGAGGCACCCCGCGGCGGCGGCGATCGTCAGCATGGGGAGGGCGAGGAGGTCGGCGACGGTGCAGCGGAGGCCCCCGACCATGGCGGTGTGGTGCTCGGCGGGGACGGATTTGGCCGATGCGAGGTCGAACCCGTCGGAGAAGAACTTGTGCTCCGCCGCGGTCACGAGGGCGGCGCCGCGGGGGGCGGCGGAGCGGACGCGGACGCGGGCGAGGGCGAGGACGAGGGCGGCGCGGATGGCGGAGATCCGGGTCGAGTTGAGGCGGTGCTCATCGTCGCCCGTTATGGCCAGATCATGGGTTTCAACTGGGACTTAGTTTACATCAAAGAGGGAAGGAGGAGGAGGAAGAAGAAGAGGAAGAGAAAGAGAAAAAGAAGAGTAAAAGAAATAGTGCAAAATTCTTCTAAAGAGTGCAACTTTGGCCTAAAGAGTGTAAATCACATTCCAAAAGAGTGTAATTTCTATCTCAAATAGTGCAACTTTTATTAAAACAGTGCAAATATTTTTTAAAACAGTGTAATCTTATTTTAATAGTGCAATTTCATCATCTTCTTCCTTCTTCTATATTTTTTGGTCTTTTCTGTAGGAAAAAAATATTTTTTATTTTTATTTCTTATTATTCTTATTTTTTCTCTCTATAGTTTTTTTTTTGTCACCACCTCTCCTTTGCTCTCTATCGCAACCACCGCGACGTCGTCGGAGGCGAGCTCACTGCCTCCGATGACGTTGCGGCGTTTCGACACGCGGTGGATGAGAAGAGCCTGCGCCTCGACGTCGCCGTGCCTTAGTGGAGAAAGAGGTTCACGGCGCGGCCTCAGCAGTGTCGGAGGCGAGGAGGGCGAGGGGTGCACTGGCGAGGGCAAGGGCGTGCGGGGCAGAGGCGAGGCGGGCTATTTCCGCCTCCGCCTCCGCTGCCTTCTTCGGAGAGAGAAAAAAGAACGAGAGAAAAAAAAAAGGAGAGAGAAAAAGTAATAAGGGTTATTTGGTCAGTTTGCTGAAAATTCGGACCGAATTTGCAAAATCGAAAAAGGCGACCCAATTTTACAAAAGCCCAAAACTAGTAGATTTTTTATGTAAAAATGCCGATATATATCTTACATTTTTTTTCCATCCCAAAATCATCATTTCACTATTTATTACATTATTTTTTATTTTTATAAAAAATTATTTGAATTTTTGTATATCTTAGAATAGAAAGTGTAAAATCTACATTTTTTTTAGGATGTATTAATAGCATTATTTTGCAATAGATGAGCCAATATATATGGATAAATTACACTTTTGGCCCTTAAACTTAGAGGCGTGCTACACTTTAACTTTAATTCGTTGTAATTTTTTATTCAAACTGTGATGTGCGTGATACTTTAGTTTTCGAACTTTAAATATTAATTATAATTTTTTGACTTGAACTATAAAGTATGTGACATTTTAGTTTTCGAATTTTTTGACTTGAACTTCCCTCCCTCAAGGATTTGACTACAGAAATGTGCCCCAATCTCACGACGCACGGGATTCTAGACAATCGATTCCCAGAGACACTTGAAGAGCTCACCCTTGTATCAAGCGGCGATCTCGATTTGTTGCTACTAGAGTCATTGCCAAAACTGACCGCTCTACACTACTTGCGGATTGAAGGTTGTGCAAACATGACATCCTTTCCTCCGGCGCAAGGTTTTCCAAGATTGTCGACCCTCAAAATCTGGAACTGTAAAGAACTGTCGTCACTGGACGGGCTACAAGCTCTCCCCTCGCTCAATTACTTGGGCATTGGAGGATGCGACAAGCTCATCGAACTTTCACTGATGCAACCACCATTAGGCCTCACTAGTACCAGCCACACAGATTCAATGGGGCTTCGTGATCTTCAAATCGACCGGCAAGCTCTGTTGCGCGTCGAACCATTGAGAAACCTCAGCTCTGTTAGCTCATTCATCATACGTGATGGTTCCGAACTCACATCCCTCGACGAGCAATGGCTGTTGCAAAACCGAAACTCCCTTCGACGCTTAGCAATTTTTGAGGCCTCGTCTCTTGTATCCTTACCGCCCAGTATGATAAATCTTCAAGCCCTGCGTGGATTGGAAATACATGATGCTCCTTTGCTTCAGACGATTCCAGAACTGCCCACCTCAATGGAATCTCTAGAAATTAGCGGCTGTCGCCCCGAGTTGAAGGAGTACATAGAAGGCTGTGGAAAATTCGCCAATATTCCTTATGTCAACGTTACTGAAAAATCTTCTTAAGAAAATGCTTGGGTATGCCCCGTCTCTTTACTAGCTCTAACTCTCTTAAATACAACTTTTTCTTCTCAATATTATTTGCATCTTAGGCTTGTCTGACGCTGCTCTTTTTTTTTTGAGTTAATTTCATACAGGTCCCCACAAATATAATGAATATCAGAAATATCCCTGCAAAGTCCAACTTTCATTAGTTATCCCTGCAAAAGTCGTAATGTATGCAGATATGTCCCTCTGGTTTGTTGCCGTTTGAAATCTGTTTATTTTTTAACAGTAGGGATGTGAAATGACCGTTTTGCCCTCACAAATATGTCCCTCCAAAAGGAGGATACGAGGAAGAAGAAAGAGGCGGCGGTGGCGGCGGCGGCGCGCGGCGGGGCTCCCGCTTCCCTGCGGACGGCGGAGCGGGCGGACGAGGGCGGAGCGGGCGGGACGAGGGCGGCGGGGAGGCGGCGGCGGCGGCGGAGGAGGGGCCGAGGAGGGGGGGGGGGCGGACGAGGGCGACGGGGAGAGGAGAAGTAGAGGAAGAGGGCGGCGGGGAGGCGGAGGGGGCGGCGGCGGGGAAGAGGCGGAGGAGAGGCCGGGGGGGCGGATGAGGATGAGGAAGATGGAGAGGGTGAGGAAGATGGATGAGAAAGATGGAGAGGGTGAGGAAGATGGAGAGGGGCAAAAATGTAATTTTAACTTATTAATTAACCATGGTTAAGCATTTTAACTGTGGTTAACTAAAATTCTCTAACGGTAGGGACATATCTGCATACATTACGATTTTTGCAGGGATAACTAATGAAAGTTGGACTTTGCAGGGATATTTCTGCTATTCACTATGTTTGCGGGGACATGTATGCAATTAACCCTTTATTTTTTTCCCCGCCGACTTTCAGTAATGACAGACTCTATAATAGAGCATTTGACATATAAAATATATATATATATATAGAGAGAGTCCGGCTACTATACTCTTATGAATATAGGGCCCCTTGTACTCATAACTTTTTGGACGTTAGATCTATCTTTTAATCATTTTCACCCGTTAGATTATACTATTCAACCAACCACCCACTCAACCCTATGGGGGCCCACTATCAACATAACCATAACCACTCTCATCCTAGCCGCACATCCATTCATCCGAATGGCTCAAAACTTATGAGTACAAAGGGGTCTATACTCATAAGAGTATAGTAGCCCCAGCCTATATATATATATATAGAGAGAGAGAGAGAGTCCAGTTGGGATACTATTGATAGCACCAACGGCTTAGTGCTACCGAGTTTTTCACCGTTAGATTTAACCCTTTGACTATTTTTACCTGTTAGATTATACTATTCAACAACCACCCACTCAACTCTAGGAGACCCACATCATCCTAACCGCACATTTCTCAAACTAAGGGCTGAAAAACTAATAGCACCAATAGTTTGGTGCTATTGATAGTATTCCAGTCTAATTCTATATAAATATATATATAGTCCGGCTACTATACTCTTATGAGTATGATCGCCTTCGTACTCATAAATCATTTCCGATGATAGAGGTTCCGAATCAACGATTCATATAGTTAAAGATGATTTAAAGCATTTAAAACTTCTAGAAATCAAATTTCATAATTTTTCGACATTATATACTCTATGATCAAAAGGTCTTAAAATTGACAATTTTTAACGGCCGGTATGGAATACTTGCTAATTTAACGGTGTAAAAGAATCGGAATTGGTTGAATTTTTGATAGAAAATTCTATTCACTATCTAAATAAAGATCAATAACTCCGATCTTAAATTTAAAAATCTGATCATCTATTTTTAGGATGTCGTTCAATTTTGACCGTTCATTTTATGCCCGCTTGATGGACTTTAATATAATTTCAAAAAATTACGAAATTTATTTTCTAGAAGTTTAAAATGCTCTAGATCATATTTAACGGTGTGGATCGTTGATTCGGAAGCTTCATAATCAAAAACAACTTATGAGTACGAAGGGGTCTATACTCGTAAGAGTATATTAGCCACTATATATATATATATATATATATATATATCTTAGATAAGTATATTTTTTATGTTATTTATTACCTTAATTATCAATTAAATAGATGATAATAAAAATAATTTAAATCGGTTTATGTGCAACATAAATTTTTGTAAAAAATTATTAATAATTAAATTATTTTGTAAAGACATGTGTGAAAAAAAAAGAGAGAAAAAAACTATTAAAATAATTTTAAAAAACTTATGTAAATTAAAATTTAGAAAATTTAATAGATATATTAATTGTTTGTTATTAGTTATTTAATTTTATTTCATAAAAAATAATTACAATTATTGAATTTGGTCAAATTTCATATAAAATTTAATAAACATTTTTTTAGTTAACTAAAATTAATCTTAAAAACTATAAAATTATTATAAAAAAAATCAGTTAAAAGCCTATTTCAAAGCATCCTAATAGTTGAGGGGTCTTCACACATTTTGTACCAAATTTTTTTGGGTGAAAATGTATAGAGACTTTCTAAACTTTTAGTTCTGGGGCTTAAGTAATTTTATCAAAACTTTATGAATTTTTATCAAATTTATTAGTAATTTTACCATATTTAATAATTTTAATTATCTTTGGTTATTTTAATTAATTCATTAGTAAATTCACTAGATTTAATAATTTTAATTATCTTTTATTATTTAAATTTAACTAAGTACAAAAATTAAGATTAAAAAAGAAATTAAAATTTGAGTGGATCTCAATTCAAAAACATTATAGTTGAGGGGCATATATTTTTACCCACATTATAGGGAATGATAGAATTTCGTGCACCGGGTGTATAAGTAAATTTTATGCACTTTATTTTTAAAAACTCCAATATAAAAATCAAAATTCTGATAATTTTTAATACAGAGGCTTTCTATATAGTATATATCGCATCTATGAAAGTAGTTTTGATTTTATAATATTAATTATTAAAAATTAGAATCGGTCTATGTAATATTTGTAAACTGGATGTAGGCAATTTATTTATAGTTGAGGAGTGGTTTGGGAGGAGAAATCATTTCCTGCGTATACTAATATCTTATACGTCATATTACTAAATCTCTATTGTTGGAATTTAAATTCTATAATATTTTGTATATAGTTTTTTACATGGTGTAAATTATATCTATTAAATAATATTTTGATTTTAAAATATTAATAATTTAAAAAGAAGGTTTGGTGTATCTGATATTTTAATAGGCTTGGTGCATGCAATATTGTTGAAGTGGAGGCGGGAGAGTTGGAGGGACATGTGTGGCTTGTCTGTCCAACTCTTCTTTAATGTAGTAGTAAGTATAGATAGATATAGTGGGTGTTTAGCCAATCATTTGGAAAGTAATTTTGGGTCCAAAAGTAATTTTCGATTTAATAGAGCGTTTTATATTCTCGTTTTCAAATTCTGATTCTGATTTTTAGAATTAGTTTTCTAATTTTCGAGGTCTAAAATCAGAAGCAGTTAAAGGCTGCTTCTTAAAATCTGAATCTAATTCCTTGGTAGTTCAATTGACGTCATTTCACTAGTTTTAGTGTTACTATAGTTCGTTTCCTCTCAACCATAAGTGCAGCTTTTCACTAGCATAACATGACATGAATCTTGCATCTCTCACCCTTTATTATTCTAGGAAAAATAAATGGAGAAACCTCAGATATAGAGCATTTTGGTTAGGCCCATAAGCTTACTTGTTTGGTTGATACTTCTGATTTTTGTCATTTATGTTTTGAGATAATTTAAGTTAAATGAACTGGTATGTTTAGTAAACTTAATAAATCCATTGGCTACCAGCTATTAACTATTAGTTTCGTGAGCCAAAGAGTGAACAGAGCAAGAAACATCATCAAATAGAACGTAGGGAGTACTATGGGATTTGAAGATTAACGGCGAGTTTGGATAAACAAAAAAGTGACATTTTGATCAATGACATTAGAAGTTGGATTGTTGGATTAGTTGAATTTTCTCCTGAAAAAGAAAGAAAAAAAAAAAGATTCGTTGAATCATTCAGTACATCGTATTTTTTATCTATTATTTAGTACTTTTGCATAAATCCTAAAGTTAATTTGTATTATATAGTGTTCTCGTTTCATTATTCATCTGTGATAGATATTTTCATCTCATATTCTTTTTTTGAGATGATACAGATTTTTTTTTCTTTCTTTTTCTCTTTTTTTATTTTCTGCACGTGTACTCGCATCGTATTAAGTTGCTTTCTAACTGCCTGATTTTATGCTGCCATATAAGTTACATGAGTGTTTTGTTTTGTTTTGTTTTGTTTTGTTTTTTTTTTCCTCCAAAGTAGGTAGTTGTGTAGGTCACTGTACAGTATATTTGTTTGAAATTCTAAAATAGTTTCTTTTTTCTCCAGATTGATAGACCTTTAAGCTAAGAAAATTTTATGCAACCCTTTATATTATGGAATGCATGATTGATATGTTTATGTTTCTGTTTCAATAACAGCTCGAGCTTAACTTGCCTTCAAATTAGGAGCCCGATCAAATTTATAATCAAGTGGAGCTGATTGCAGAACGGAAAATATGAAAGCATCGGTGAATTTCTGCTTCAACAAAGTTCGCTTTTTAGGTAGCAATTGCTTGATGAAGTTCAAAGTAGTTCATTATTACATTTTGTATATTTATTTTCTCATAAGTTTCTTTACTATGATATTCTGATACTGTGTTTGATAGCAGGTTTATTAGCTTGCTTTCTTCTGCAGTTGGCTTTAGTGGACAGAGCATGAAGGAGCTCTTTCTGTACCGATTCGATCTATTTCTACCGGTGTTTGTTCGCGCCAGTTGGTGCTACTATAATAGCTGTACTACTAAAATATTAAAAAAAAATTGTAGTGGAAGTGATTTGTAGGTTGTAATACTACACAGAAAAATCGAAAGATCTCGACAGTTGTTTCGAAACGAAGTTGTGTTGTATTATAAATTAAGTCATTTTGATTTACAATAAATGTAATATTGAGAATTTTTTTTTCCCCCTTTCCTTCTCAATTGAGCTCATTGTTTGCAAGCATCTCATGTCCTGCTCGAAACTTAGCAAGGTGTCACGGACTTATGCTTTTGACTGGAAACGGTCGTGCAGCACTCGCCTTGTTCCTTGAAGATGGGCAAGCTTGCTTTGATCTTGCTAGTTTAGATCTGCTCGTTCTAAAACTAAGTTGTATGAAAAAGAGATATACTTTTGAAAAAATAAAAAAATATATTACTTAGAGAAATGGAGTACAATATTCTTGGAGTTTGGAGCGTGGGAAAGATCTAAGACTCGTTATTTATAATTCTATTGCTCTTATTACAAATAAAAAATTACCATTTATTGCTTCTATAGAATGTAAAGATCTAGGTGGCTTTTAGGCTTTTGTCTATAGCTTTTTGATTTACTGTCTATATATATTCTTTGAAAATCTTTGAGTTGCCCATGACGCTTCAGCTCCCTTTCCACATGCTGTAATGCTTCGGCTCTTAGAATAACTTCTGAAAGAATTCAAAATTATACTCTTTTGAACTTGTGTCACCGTCAAGGATCAATAAATAATAGAATTGACGATACGCGTGACAAAAGGCTTCAGTTCTAAAAGCTAATATGAGTTTACAATAAATATGTGATATTGCACTTGAAGAAGATAGTGTGTTAATAACCTTACTAATCTTTTACCTATAAGGTATTCATTCACAAGTAGCTCGACTTTGATTGGAAATTGAATAAGCAGGCTCAAAGCATGGCTCAATCATAAACAAGCCGAGCATGACCAAGCAAAAGTTTTTCAATATATGCCCACAAAGTACAAGCATACCAAGCAAAAATTCTTTACATACGACACCAAAACCACATAGCAAAATGCTTAGAAATAGAGTGAGAGAGAGAAAAAAAAAGAAAATAAGAAACAAACATACAGGTACCGACCAAGGAAGGAAAAATAAATAATGTTCACTGTAAATCAAGTTTCGCCGTTTTTGTTCCCCTTTATTGGTCACCTGAAGATAACCATGTTGTTACCTTCCCTGTGGCCGGACCGGACATCGAGGCGAGGGCGGGCCCAGCATCTGCGATCGGCGCACCATCTCGACCATGGACTGCGTCTGACAGGCATACACCGACAAGGTTAGCACTGTCGGTCGAGTTCCCCCGCGATGTCGCCCTTCGCATAGAATGCGAGCTCAGGCCAGAAAGCATGTACGCGCGGCCTGTGGTTCGGTACATTTGATGATCTGCCATCCTCTCCTGCAACTGCTTTAACTCCGCATCGGGATTTGTCGACAAACATTGAGCTCTGCTGCTTCTGCTGGTTTCTCTCCTCCCTCTCTCTCTCTCTTATAATTGTGCTTGTTGCTCAACCCTAACGGGGACGATAATTGGGGCGTAGGACCTCGAAAACCCTAGAGATCGGGGCGACGAAGGATCGGCGAATTGGGTCTCCTCCGCTCTCGATTTGGGATTAGTTCACGGAGTCGATTGTAATTTTTCCATCATAAACATCATTTTCCGAGAGTGTTCGTTTTCTGGATAAATAATTCAAAAAACAAAAACAAAAGTTAAATTTTCATGAAATCTGATTTTTTTTTTTTCTAACAAAATTTTATTTTTTCTGGGAAACAGAAAAAACCTATTTTTTTAGAATAACGGAAAACTAAGCACTCCTGGTGAGTAGCGTAAAGGTCGAATTGCTTTTTTTTTTTTTTGGGGTTAAAAGTAGTGCTGTCATTAGATATAGGTAAATTACGCTTTTGGTTCTTGACTTTTAATTCGTCCTAATTTCTGACTTTGAGTTATGAGATGCGTCACACTTTAGCCCTCGAACTATAGTTGCAATTTTTGGCTCGAACTATAAGGTATGTAGTACTTTAGTTCTCAAACTTTTCAAAATGTTACAATTAAGGTTTACGGTCCATTTTTTTTAAATAACTATCGATAAATTGCTAATATCCAAATAATATAATATTTTAATTATTGTTGTATTATTAAGTAGGATATTTTCATGATTTAGAAAATTCTAGAACTAAAATATCACATACCTTATAATTCGAATAAAAAATTATAACTAATTAAAATTTGAGGACTAAAGTATCACGCGCCTCATTCCAGTCAAAAATTGCATAACGAATTAAAGTTCGAGAACTAAAATATCACACTCCTCATAGTTTTAGGACCAAAAGTGTAATTTACCCTTTTTTATTTTATTTTTTATTTTTTCGTCATCTTGGTGTGGGTACTGCCTAGACCACAATGTAAGCCCCTCACTCCTGAATCGAATCTTGGACTTTTATTAAGATGAGCATTCAGATGGGTAATGTGATTTTCAACGGGCCCAACACGGTGGAAAAACTACTTTGTGAGTGGCTGAGAAGGTTTGCAGAAAGTCCTACATTATTAGCTGTTCAAAACTGTGGGGTCATCCCTTTCGGTCATTGATTGTGTTCATCTGATCATTTGAGGAAGAACTAGAGAGCTAGCTATACAGGAAACATGGCTTTGGCCTCGGTAGCTGAGTCCGCGGCGTCGGTCGTAATCGAGAAGCTGATCAGCACGGCCATATCCTACGTCGGGACGTGCGGTGCCGGGCCGAGCGCCATGCAGGACGAGATCCAGAGGCTTCAGCTGGCTTCTCTGCGGATTCGAACGATCTTGGCTGTCGTCGAGGGGGGCCAGACTGTCAGTACGAAGCAAAACGAGGTGCTGGACGCCTGGCTGTGGCAACTTAGAGACGCTGTCGAGCAGGCGGAGAACATGCTCGATGAGATGGAGTACTACGAGCTGGAGAAGGCAGTGCAAGCTGGAGATAACAAAGTACAACAAGGTACTGCACTCAACTTTAAAAGGAAGTTTGCTGATTTTGCTAACAATATCTTCGGAAATGACGACACCTTGAAGAGATTGAGGGAGGCCGTGAATGCGTTAGATCATGTTGCTGCCAGTAGTGAAACTTTATTTCAGCTTGTTTCGCAGCTATACAATTCGGATGTTATGCGTCAACAGGAAGATGAGATACGAAGCGCCCGTGAGACTAGCTCCTTTTTAACTGAGGATACGATTTGCGGCCGAGACACGGAGAGGAAGAGGATAGTTGAATGGTTAACAAAACCGACAAGCGATGAGCCGAAGAATGCTTCTGCAACTGTCGGAAAGGTCTCGGCTTTTGCGATCGTCGGCATGGGTGGGTTGGGAAAAACTACTCTCGCGCAGTTTATCTACCATGATGAAAAAGTGCGGCAGTGCTTCGACTTGGTTATGTGGGTGTGTGTTTCCGATCAATTTGATGTGGCTATGCTGACAAGAAAGATCTTGGAAGCGGCAGGGGTTTGGGATAGTCTTGGCGACAAGAGCCTTAATACAGTTCAAGAGATTCTTAAAAAGAAGCTGATCTCCAAGAAATTTCTTCTTGTACTAGATGATGTATGGACTGATAATAAAACTCTTCAATGGATGAACTTGGTGAGTCCTCTAAAATTTGGACGAAAAGGAAGCAAAATTTTGTTGACAACTCGAATAGATTCAGTGGCGCACACGGGAGCAAGTGTTCTACAATGTAAAAAAGAGTCTTTAAAATTGAGTGGGTTAAAAGAAGTTGATTTTATGGGTCTTTTCAATAAGCATGCATTTGCCGGAGCGAATATTAACGATCAAAGAAACTTAAAATTGATTGGCGAGCAAATAGCAAAGAAGCTTGGGGGATGCCCATTGGCAGCAAAAATCTTGGGCGGATGTTTGAACTCTTGCATGGATGAAAAATACTGGAGAAGAATTTTGAATGAAAATTTTCTAAATTTGCAAGAAAGTGAGGACAACATTAGGATGATTCTGAGATTAAGCTATCATCATCTGCCGACAAGCTTGCAAATTTGCTTTAGATACTGCAGTATTTTTCCGAAGGATCATTTGTTTGAAAAGAATGAGCTTATCTATATGTGGATAGGTTCTGGGTTAATCAAGAAACCAATACATGAAAAGCGAAGCTTAGAAGATATCGGGGAGGAGTACTTAAACCATCTAGCAAGAAAATCCCTTTTTGATATCAAAATAAACGAGGGAGCTTTTGGCCTTAAACAACATTATGTCATGCATGATCTGTTGCATGATCTAGCTCAATTTGTCTCTTCAGGGGAATGTTTGGGAGTTGAAGGTGATGGTTCCGGATATATTCCCAAAACAATCCGCCACATATATGTCAACAGGGTAAACCCTCGTATGATCTCCAATCTCAAGAACTTACGCACTCTTATTATTCATTTAAACAAGGATTATGATGGAGTAGTATTTAATGAGGTCCTAAAAAGGTTAAAAAGCTTACGCTTACTACGAGTGACTGCAGATGACTATGTGTTTCCGGATGAAGTTGGTAACCTCATTCACCTCCGCTACCTCTCCCTCTCTTCATGGACTGTCAAAGAAAATGAGAGATCTATTCTACCTCAATCTGCGTTTAGACTCCATCTCCTAGAAGTATTGAAGCTCCAAAGAAAATTGAAGCTCCAAACAATGGAAACTGAAATAGATGATTCGACACTGGATGGAATGAGCAATCTAGTTAAATTGAGGCTGCTACATATTCCTTATGATAAAATGGAGAAGATTCCTTGGATTGGCAAACTAACATCACTTCAGAAGTTAGATAATTTCTGTGTACGTGAGGAGTGTGGCTATAAGATAGATCAATTAAAAAACCTGCAAAACCTCCGAAAACTAGGCATTAGGGGTCTGGAAAATGTAAGGAGTCCCGAAGAGGCTGCGGATGCCAACTTGATTGAGAAAAAAAATCTCGATGAATTGTCACTCTTTTGGTCTAGGAATCGCTCTGGTGGTCTAGAGGTAGATGAGCCACTTCTTGATAACTTAAGACCACATACCAATCTCAAGGAACTAGAAATTAAAGGATACGCCGGAGTTAGATCTCCATATTGGATGACGGTGACATCTCTTTCTAATATAACGTCTATCAGTCTATCCGACTGCAAGAGATGGGAGAACCTCCCACCTTTTGGGCAACTTCCTTTGCTCAAGTTTCTTAATTTACAAAGAATGCGGGCTGTAAAGAAATTATGCTGTTCAAGAAGTGATGGTGGTTGCGCCTTTCCATCACTACAGGAGCTAGCATTGTACGACATGCCAAACTTGGAGTTGTTCGAAGGCGAGCACCTGTTTCCTCTGCTTAATAAATTGGAAATAATTTATTGTCCTAGTTTGAAGGGTTTGCCTGTTTTGCCTCTTACTCTAAATGAACTGGAAATTCGGACGGTCGGATTGACTTCTCTTCCGATGATGCAACAAGACTGCAGTAGCGGCGAAGGACGAGCATCATGCTCATCATCGCATCCGGCACTTTCTAAACTAAGAATTCGGGAGTGCCCAAACCTTACGTCTCTAGATGGATTCATATTACAGCAACAATATTTTCCAGCCTTAGCGAGTTTATCCATTGACAAATGTCAAAATTTAAGGCATTTGCCGGAAAAATTCTTCCAAAAACTTCCCTCCCTCAAGGATATGACTATAGAAATGTATCCCAATCTCATTCTTATAGAAAATCGATTGCCCGAGACACTTGAAAAGCTCATCCTTGTATCAAATAGCGATCTCGATTTGCCGCTACTGGAGTCATTGCCGCTACTGGCCTCTCTAGAGTACTTGAAGATTGGTGATTGTGCAAGCATGACATCCCTTCCTCCGGCGGAAGTTTTTCCAAGGTTGTCGGAACTACACATCCGGAATTGTAAAGAACTGTCGTCATTGGACGGGCTACAAGCTCTCCCCTTGCTCAAATCCTTGTCCATTGAAGGATGCGACAAGCTCATCGAGCTTTCACTGCTGCAACCACCATCAGGCCTCACTGGTACCAGCCACACAGACATGGTGTTGCGCCCTTCAATGGAGCTTCGTGATCTTGATATCGACCGTCAAGCTCTGTTGCGCGTCGAACCATTGAGAAACCTCAACTCTGTTAGCTCGTTCAGCATACATGATGGTACCGAACTCACATCCCTCGACGAGCAATGGCTGTTGCAAAACCGAAACTCCCTTCAACGCTTAGAAATTCATAAGGCCTCGTCTCTTGAATCCTTACCACTCAGTATGATAAATCTTCAAGCCCTGTGTGATTTGCATATATATGATGCTCCTTTGCTTCAGTCGATTCCAGAACTGCCCACCTCAATGAAATCTCTAATAATTAGCGGTTGTCACCCCGAATTGAAGGAGTACATAGAAGGCTCTGGAAAGTTCGCCAATATTCCTCGTGTGAAGGTTGCCGAAAAATCTTCTTAAGAAAAAGCTTGGGTATGCCCCATCTCTTTACTATCTCTAACTCTCTTAAATGCAACTTTTCCTTCTCAATATTATTTGCATCTTAGGCTTGTCAGACCCTGCTTCTTTTTTTTCGCCTACTTTCTGCAATAGCAGCCTCTAATAAAGCATTGGCGAATTTCTGCTTCGACAAGTTCACCTTTTGGGTTGTAATTGCTTGATGAAGTTCAAAGTAGTTCATTATTACATTTTATATATTTATTTTCTCTTAAGTTTCTTTACTATGATATTCTGATACTATGTTTGATAGCAGATTTAAGCTTGTTTTCTTCTGCAGTTGGCTTCAGTGGACAAAGCATGAAGGAGCTCTTTCTGTACCGATTCGAGCTATTTCTACCGTTATTTGTTCGCGCTTGTTATTGCTACTATAATAACTGTACTACTAAAATATTTGTAAAAAAAATTGTAGTGGAAGTGATTTGTAGGCTGTAAAACTACACAGAAAAATTGAAAGATCTCGACAGTTATTTCCAAACGAAGTTGTGCTGTATTGTTAATTTAGTCATTTTGATTTACAATAAATGTAAGATTGAGATTTTTTTATTTTTTTATTTTTTTTTGTCTTTTTTTGTCAATTGAGCTCATTGTTTGCAAACATCTCATGTCCTGCTCGAAACTTAGCAAGGTGTCATGGACTTCTGCTTTTGACTCGCAAAAGGCCGTGCGGCACCCGCCTTCTTCCTCAAAGATAGGCAAGCTTGTCTTAATCTTGCTTAGTTTGAATCTACTCGTTGTAAAACTAAGTTGCAAAAAAAAAAGAGATATACTTTTGTAAAAAATAAAAAATTATATTACCTAGAGAAATGAAGTACAATATTCTTGGAGTTTGGAGCTCTGGGAAAGATCTAAGACTCCTTATTTATAGATCTATTGCCATTATTACAAATAAAAATTTACCATTTATTACTTCTATAGAATCTAAAGAACTAGGTGGCTTTTAGGCTTTCGTATATAGCTCCTTGGTTTACTGTCTGTATTTATTCGTAGAAATTTTTTGAGTTGTCCATGACACTTCAGCTCCCTTAATTTCCACATGTTGTGATACTTCTTGACTCCCACAATAGTTACTGAAAGAATTTCAAATTGTACTCTTTTGAATTTGTGTCACTATCAAGAACAGACGAACAATAGTTTTCACAATATGCGTGACAAAAGGCTCCAGTCTAAAAGCTAAAGTGAGTTTACAATAAATATGTGATGTTGCGTTTGAAGAAGATGGTGTGTTAGTAATCTTAGTAATCTTTTACCTAAGGTATTCATTCACAAGTACCTCGAGTTCGATTCGAAGTTGAATAAGCAGGCTCAAGTTTGGCTCAATCATAAACAAGCCAAGGATGACCAAGCAACAGTTTTTCAAAAAATGCCCACAAAGTTACAAGCATACCAAGCAAAAATTCTTTATATACAACACCATGAACACTAGCATGCAATACCATATGAACACTAGCACGGATATGTAAAGAAACAATCAGGAGAAACTTAATATGAGGACAAACCGGATTAAATTCCAAGAAGATAATATGCACTAAAAGAAATACCAATATCAATAATGAAGAGGACGGTAAAGTCCATTAATGATTCTGATGACTCGCCAACTTAAGATAACAATAATATTTCTGTAAGAAATTAACTACGTCTTTCCATAGGTATTTATGAAAATTCTGATTTTATAGGGGTTCGTATGTATATAGATGATTTTGTAGGGATATATCAGGTTATTATATCAAAGTTCCTCATTCTGATTCAAAGGAGGAAAATATACAGAGGAAACACTTGATACTTACTCTTAAAAAATACTCTTAAAAAGCATAAAAATATATTTTAAAAAATTTCTTATAGAACAAATAAGAGTAAAAATTTGGTCATTTCGCCCTTTTTATTAATGCCGTAAGTTTTAAAAAATATTTCTGAAATTTTAAAAGGGCAAAATATAAATTTTGAAAAATCAGAGAGAAAAAATAAAAAAGCAAATATTTACGTAAAAATTGTCTGTATTTTAGCCTAAATTTAAACTATCTACATCTGCACCTTCCAAAATAACATCTGCACCTTCCAAAATAATTAGCAGCAGAATCATTCTTTACGCAGCAATTTTTTGTGCACCCAATCATAAGAAAACCTAGCAGAAATTAGCAGCAGGGCTGTTCTCTGCACAGCTGATTAGACAAAAAAATTTATAGGATGTCTCCACATAGAATTTTTATAAATTGGAGCTTTTGATTGGACAGTAAAGATCAAATAATGCTATTAATTTACACCATGTTGCAATTAAAAGAATAGCAATGCTTTTGTCACATCGAAAAGAGTCCAATTTCTACATATAATATGTTTTTGGTTTGGTTAAACTCTTTTATCGTATTCTATATATAATATTTGTTTTGGTTTGGTTAAACTGTGCTATCATGTTCTAGATATAATATTTTTTTGGTTTGGTTAAACTGTGCTATTATTTAAATTTTTGTATATTTGACTAAATCCTATAGTTAATTCGTATTATATAGTGTTCTTCTTTCCCTGTACATCTATAATAGACATATTCATCTTGTATTGTCTTTTTGAGAAGATACAACTTTTTTTTCTTTTTCGCATGTTGATTCGTGTTAAATTGCTTTCTAGTTTATTGACGTTATGCTGCTATATAAGTTGCATCAGTGTTACTTTTCCAAACTAGATAGTTATGCAGGCCGCTGTACTGTATATTTGTTTGAAATTCTGAAATGATTATTTCAGATTGATAGGTTTCTAAGTGTAGAAAATTTTATACAACCATTTACCATAGGGAATGCATGATTAATATGATTATGTTTCGATCATAAATTGAGACTTGAGATTAATTCTAAACCTAGTTTGAACTGTGGGGGGTCTCGATCAGCCTTGGTTCAGTATTCAGTTAAAGAAAAAAAACTTAGCTACAAAGGTGAAGCACCTAGACCTCAAGAATAGTATTCAGTTTTTCTTTCACTTTTATTTTTAATTATTTTTATTTATATATATATAGTCCGGATATGGTGCTTTTTAAAACACCAAGCTCTTGGTGCTTGTAAGTTTTTCGCTGTTAAATCTTCTCCTTTAGTCATTTTCATCCGTTAGATCATACTATTCAACCACCCACCCACTCAACCCTAAGGTACCACTATTATCCTAACTGCACATCCTTTAATACAAGGGCCGAAAACCTATAAATATAAATAACTTGGTACTTCTAAAACGCATAGAAGTTCAATTATATATATATATATATATATATATAGTCCGACTACTATACTATCAATAGCACCAAGCACTTGGTGCTACCAAATTTTCCACCGTTAGATCTATCCCTTTGACTATTTCCACCCGTTAGATCATACTATTCAACCAACCACCCACTCAACCCTAGGGGGCCCACATCATCCTAACCGCACATCCCTTAATCCAAGGGCCAAAAATCTAATAGCACCAATGACTTGGTGTTATTAATAGTATAGTAGCCTAGTTCTATATATATATATATATAGTAGGTCTTGTGTGCTCTCAAGAGCACGAAGGCCTTCGTGCTCCTGAGCCGTTTTCGATGATGGGACTTTCGATTCATCGATCGGCTCCGTTAGACTTGATCTAACATATTTGAAATATGTAGAAAATAAATTTTGCGATTTTTCGAAATCATTTACATAGCAATCTAAAGGGTTCAAAATCAACAACTTTTAAAGGTTGATATCTGCCGTTTCAAGTTTAACGGTGTAGAAGTATCCAAATCATATGAAATTTTGATAGAAAATTCTTTATACTATCTACAACAAGTTCAATATCTCTGATTGAAAATTTTAGTACAATATCACTAATTTTTATGAAATTTTTTTTTTCAGCCGTTGATCTTGAACCTTTTCGATCACTAAGTAAACGATATCGAAAAATCGCAAAATTTATTTTTTAGATACTTCAAATATGCTAGATCAAATCTAACAGAGTCGATCGTCGATTCGAAAGTTCCATCATCGAAAACGACTCAGAAGCACGGAGGGCTCCGTGCTCCTGAGAGCACAGCAGCCCTGCTCTATATATATATATATATGTATATATATATATGTATTGTTCCCCTTTATTGGTCATCTCAAGATAACCATATTGTCACCTTCCCTGAGGCCGGACCGGACATCGAGGCGAGGGCGGGCCCAGCATCTGCGATAGGCACCAACAAGGTTAGCACTGTCGGTCGAGTTCCCCCGCGCTGCCGCCCTTTGCATAGATTGCGAGCTCTGACCGGAAAGCAGGTACGCACGGCCTGTGGTTCGGTACCTTTGATGATCTGCCATCCTCTCCTGCAAATAGGGTGGCAATCCAGCTCACTGTTTGCGAGTCAGCTCGTGTTCGGTTCGAAATGAGCTCGAGGTCGAATCGCTCGTTTAGTAAACGAGCCGAACACGAGCTGAAATTTTCAGCTCGTTTAATAAACGAGCCGAACACGAGCTAGAATCAGCTCGCTCGTGTTCGGCTCGATAACAGCTCGAATATATATATTTTATATTTATATATAAAAATAAATAATTATATATTATATAATATAAATTTTTATTATTTAATTTTTAGCCCAACCTAAATATAAAACCCAACTCAATTATTAAAATTATTCATTTATATATAAAATTTCAATCATTAGATCAAAGTGTAATGAATAAGATCTTATAAATATATTTTCTATATATATTCTTTCTAAGTTTTTTAAATTTTTATTCATGAGCCGGCTCGTATTCGGCTCGATACTTTCACGAGTCAACTCGTGTTTGGCTCATTTATAAAACGAGCCGAACATGAGCCGACCCGAGCTCGCTCGTGTTCGGCTCGTTGACATCCCTACCTGCAACTGCTTTAACACCGCATCGGGATTTGTGGACAAAGATTGTATAAGAGCACTCCGATCCTGTTAGCAAGGAATTTTTATTGAAGAAAGAAAACATAAGTATGATTGATTTAAAAATATGAAGACTCAGCAACACATGTATTCTTCAGATTATTGATATAGGCGAAGCCCATCATTATTTTAAGCGTAATTAGCATATGATCCATTGCAAGGAGGAAACGGAAAGTGAATGTATCCTTCAGAAATTAATATTTGATATTAACAAACTATGTGCCATACCTTTACCCAAAGCAACGACCAATCAAAATTTGTAACAAACCATTTAATTATGAGCATTCATGCAAAATGAATCTGCTTACTCCACGCCGTCAATGTGATGACGGTACTCTGGACATATACAAGCACTGCCCTCATGCGCAGCATCAACATGGAACCACATGTCATGGACCTAGGGCAAAAAATTTTAAACAAATTTCAAATTTCACGACTGCGAAATAGTAACAATGTATGGAAACAGGCCATTTTGACTCTATCCCCTTTTCTCTTTCTCATCACTATAGAAATTCTGGCTAGAACGATGAATTTCGCAGCCCGAAATAATCTGCTGAGAGGTGTTGGGCCAAGAGAGGACTGTAAGATTATGCTCATACAATATGCTGACGACACAATATTCTTTACAGAGGCAAGAAAAAAATATATGAGAAACCTTCGATTTATTTTGTCTCTATTTGAATGGGCTTCTGGGCTAAAGATCAATAAAGACAAATCTGAACTATTTTATATGGGCAATAATGTCTATAGAGAGGAACGACTAGCAAATATTCTGGGATGTAAGATTGGAGCACTCCCGATGCGCTATTTAGGCTTACCTTTATCTGATAGAAAACTTAAGAGAGAGGAATGGTGGACAATTATTAATAGAATAGAGAGAAGAATCGAAGGGTGGCAATCAAAGCTCCTATCACGAGGCGGTAGACTGGTTTTGGTTAATGCGGTACTTTCTAATCTACCTGTACATTATCTCTCAATTTTTAAGGCCCCGAAATGGGTGGTCCGACGGATTGAAGCACTCAGAAGAGACTTCTTTTGGAAGGGTAATTCCAACATAAATGGAGGGTATAGACTCGTTCAGTGGAGGAGCGTATGTAGGGAAAGAAATGAAGGTGGCCTTGGAATAAGAGATTTGGAGACTATGAATGATGCTTTGCTGGTGAAATGGTGGTGGCGGTTCTTCACTGAAACTCATCTCCAATGGAACAACTTGGTTAGAACTCTTTACTATCAGAGAAGAAAGCCCTTAAAAGAAGGTTCACATTTCAAACCACACTCCCAATGGTGGAAAAATATTTTACGGTTGAAAGAGATATTTAAATGTGGTATTTCATACGACATTGGGGATGGAAAGAGAGTTGATTTTTGGTCAGATAGATGGTGTGGTGATACTTCTTTGATGTCGAACTTTCCAGATATATATGCTCAAGTTACACGGAAGCAACTAAGGGTGTGGGACTGCTATACGCCAAGAGGTTGGAGGTGGGACATGATACTACTAGGTTATCCTGAGCAAGAGAGCCTTCGCCTTCAGCAGCTTAAAGCACTCGTCTCGGATTATATCGGGGGAGCCGGGGATGATGTGATAAAGTGGCGGTTGTCTAAATCCCAAACTTTCTCCGTTCGCTCGATGTACAAAATTCTTGATCGACGGGGGTATTAGGGACTGTGTTGCTCCACAGATCTGGAAACTAAAAATTCCTGTTAAAATAAAGATTTTTGTTTGGTTACTCCTAAGAAAGAGAGTTCTTACAGTAGACAATCTATTGAAAAGGGGGTGGAATGGGGACCAACGATGCGTTTTATGTGAAGTCGAAGTGGAAACTAACGAACACCTATTTTCGACCTGTACTTATACTAAAAATATTCTGTCTAGGATGATCTCTAATTCAGAATGCGCTCCAATATCAACTTCGGCAATGGACTTATGGGAGACATCCATGAAGGTGTCAAACAATCAAAGAAGAAAGCAAGAACTCTGTAAGCTAACGGCCTCGTGGTGGGTAATATGGCTAGAAAGGAATTGTATTATTTTTCAGGGAAAAAGGAGAAATTTTTATCGTGTTCTCGAGGAGATCGTAAACCTTTTGACGGACTGGGAGAAGAGGAGCAAAAGCAGACCTTAACTGTAGGGAGGTGTCAAGTTTTTGTGTGTGTGTGTGTGTGTGTGTGTGTGTGTGTGTGTGTGTGTGTGTGTCTTTCTTGTCTTATTGAGGCCTTAGCTGCCTCCGTATTTTGTAGCTAAATTCATTTTCTTATTGAATGAAGCAGGTAGCATGCTACCTTTTTCTCAAAAAAAACAGGCCATTTTGACATAGACCCTCCAACTTTATATCTTCAACTGACATCACCTTAACTTTTTCGTGCTTTGATTTGAAAATCGTTTCTGTCAATTACATAGGGATTCAGTTCGGGGTCCTATTTCAAAATGGGTTACAAAAGGGAGGTCACCATACTCTTTTTACAATATAACAATTGAGACCATCAAAGCAGAACCAAAGTACTCAACTACAAAGAATTTTCATTGTTAATGCATTAATTTCTCTGTATTTTCCGTAGATCAATTATAGCTTACAATACCTTAGAAATCTTTCCTAGTTTCGATAATGGATCTACAGCTGCTGAAGAGGTAGTGCCCATCTGAAGGGAACAAATTGCTAATTCAACACCTCAGAATTTTATCACGTTTTTCCACAAACTTGAGATCAAAGTGTGCTATGAAACAACATTTTATAGGTGTTGTTACTATTTGCTTATAAAATGAGCATTTTTCCAAAGCAAAAAGGAAAAAAAAAAAAAAGTTTCCAACAAATTTTCAATTTTCTAAGCAAAAGCAATCATTGATGCCAAACATACCACGTAGCAATACGCAACAAGATGGCAATCTCTTGACAACCCAAAAAAAAAAAGGAAAAAAGAAAAGAAACCAAGCAGATGCTAAATTCAGAGCCAAAGATTGTAAACAGAGGTTTACAGCAAAGCTAGAGGGAAAAAGTCAAATTAAAAAGAATGGCAAACAGAAAGACAGCAATGCAATACCGTATGAACACTAGCATGGGTGTAAAGAAACACTCAGGAGAAACTTAATATGAGGACAAACCAGATTAAATTCCAAGGAGATAATATGTACTAAAAGAAATACCAATATCAGTAATGAAGAGGACAGTGAAGTCCATTAATGATTTCTGATGACCTGCCAATTTAAGATAACGATATTTTCGTAAGGAACTGTGCCTTTCCAGGGGTGTTTATGAAAATTCTGATTTTACATGGGTTCATATGTATATAGATGATTTTGCTGGGATATCATATACCAAGTAATTATATCAAAGTTCCTCCTTCTGGTTCAAAGAAAGAAATTAAATATACAGAGGAAACACTTGATCCTTACTCTTAAAAATACTCGTAAAAATAGCAAAAATATTTTTACATTTTTTTTCGTATAGAACAAATAAGAGGAGTAATTTGATTATTTCGTCCTTTTTATTAAAGCCATAATATTTAGAAAATATTTCTGAAATTTTAAAAAGACAATATATAAATTTTGAAAAAAATCAGAGAGAAAAAATAAAACAGCAAATATTTACATAAAAATTGCCTGTATTTTAGTCTAAATTTAAACTATCTACATCTGCACCTTTCGAAATAATTAGTAGCGGAATCATTCTTTAAGCAGCAATTTTTTATGCACCCAATCATAAGAAAACATAGCAGAAATTAGCAGCAGGGTTGTTCTCCGCACAGTTGGTTAGACAAAATTTTTATGCGATGTCTCCGCATAGAATTTTTATAAATTGGAGCTTTTGATTGGACAGTAAAGATCAAATAATGCTATTAATTTACACCATGTTGCAATTAAAAGAATAGCCATGCTTTTGTCACATCGAAAAGAGTCCAATTTCTGTGCCTCCGATACAGAAAGCAACGATCATCTCTTTTGCAACTGCGTGATGGTCAAATATCTAATCTTAAGTGTGAATGATACCGATCTACAAACCGAGTCCTCGGAGGAGGCTCGAGATCACTGGGAAAAATCAATCCGACTCGAGAACGCCACAAAGAGAAAAAAATGTCTGAGCATTCTTTCAGCCACTTGGTGGGTCGTCTGGACGGAACGAAATAATATTATTTTTAGAGGAAATTACCCCAGCCCTTACCAGATGATCAAAAGGATCAACCAACTCACGAGGGACTGGAAAGAAATCCGCTGATGATGACGACGCTCCCTCTCCTCGTTGTGCCTTCCATCCCCTAAGCCCGCTCTTTTTTCAGTTTACTTTTTTTTTCTTCTTTTCTTTACTCTTTTTCTTGGCTCTCTTCGTTTCTTGGAGGCCCCGGCTGCTTCCATTTTGTATGCTAAATTCATTTCCCTTAATGGGGATAATCGACCGTCCTTAGTGCAAGTGGCAAAGGGCTTGGTGGTTGGTACCCGAGGTCTCGAGTTCGAATCCTAGTTGATTCATATTTCTAGCTAAGTTTATTTCTAAAAAGAAATAAATGAAGCGGGTAGCGTGCTATCTTTCTCTTAAAAAAATAAAAAAAAATCTTAACGGGGATAATTGCCCTAGAGATCGGGGCGACGAAGGATCGGCGAATTGAGTCTCCTTTGCTCTCGATTTGGAATTTGTTGAGGGAGTCAGATAGTAATTTTCCCATCAAAAATATTATTTTTTATAAAACTAGTAACGTGATCTGCAACAGCACCGTATTTTCTAAGGCCGTTTGGTTGGGGGAACAAGTGAGAGAATAAGTTCTTATTTCCTACTTGGGAAGTGAAATAGCAATTCTTGATTTTGAAGAATAAGTTGGTACTAGTGTAGAAGCCCGCGCGATGCGGCGGGTAAAATTATAGTAAAAATTTACGGATTAAATAAACACATAAAAATATAAAAAAGTAGTAAATAATCATATTTGATTGGTCAATAATAAAAAAATATACTAAAAATTTTTGTAGAATAAAAACACAATACAGTAGACAATAAAAAGAACAAAAAGAAAAAACTATATAAGAATGAATAAACTGTTGCATGGGATATTCTGAAGAAGTATTTAACATTTTGTGAAAAAAAAATAATAAATTAAAAAAAGCATATTGATGTAGAGAGAAAGAATAAAAAATATCAAATTCCTCAAATTTAACTATTAAATAAAAAAATTGGTAAAGAAGAAATATGTTACCTAACTTATGCCGCCCATTGAAATTAATTAATTAAAAAATATCTTAAATTGATGGAAATGTGTGAAGGTGGAGAGGTGGGTAGTGATCTTATGTACGAAGTAAATTATTTCAACATTTTTTCAATCTCACCTTTCATGATGGGTGGTAGGCCAAGGGCCTTTAAAAAAAAAAAAAAAAACCCCAAAAATTATTTTTTAAAATTTTTTTCCCCTTCAAATGTAATAGAGAATCAGAAATTAAAGAGAGAATTATCCTTAAATATCGCATTTTTTAATTAATTTTTCATGCAAAAAATTTATTAAAGAAAACCCCACCCAGTGTATAAGTACATCCCGCACAACGCACTCAATATTTGACGGTTGACATTTTAAAAATTAAAATATAATTCAACATATGCAATCTATAACATCAAAAAATACAACTTTTGAAACTTTAATATCAAAATTATCTCAACAATCGTTCGATTCGTAAGAAATAAGTGACCAAAATTTGCGATTTTTGGCGTACCGTTGCCGTTGCCGCCGACGCAAGTGGGCATGGACCCGACGACACCTTCTCAGGCGATGGCGACGGCAACAACAGCGACGACCTCTTCGAAGATGGCGGATGCGAACGTGAATATGTTGAGAGAGAGAGACTTGATGGTGACAGAGAAGAAAGGAAAAAAAAGAAAAAAATATATATAGAGAGAGAAAGAGAGTAAGAAGGCAAAAGAAGGCCAACGTATGGGAAGGTAAAAGGTTACTATTAGTGTCTATTTAAAAATGGAAAGACGGAACATTAATTGTGAAAAGATGAAGAGTTATGTAAAATAATAAACATTCATAAATGATGCATTAATTAGAATGCAATGTATGGAAAGAGAAAAGATTATTATTAGTGCCTATTTGAAGATGGAAAGATGGAGCATTAATCATGGAAAGACGAAGGGTTATATAAAATCGCAAACATTCATAGATGACCTAATTTAATGAAAAGAGAAAATTTTATAAAAAAGTGGGATTGTAGGATTGTTTGCCACGTGGCAAAAATTATCGTGGCTTCATATAGGGTTATAGATAAGATGATATAAGTCTGAAACGGTTGTTTCAGTATTTTTGGAAAACAAACTTAATTTAAATAAATATAATTTTAATTATGGTATTAGCTCTTTAATTAATCTAATATTTGACCAATCTAATTATTTTATTAACTAATTATCTAACTATTAATTTAATTAATTAAATTACTTATGGTTAATTAAATTATTAATTAACAGCATACATTGTTAATTATTTTATTAATTAATATTTAGATTTGTTAATTATTTTATTAATTAATATTTAGATTTATCTTGCAATATTTATGATTAATTAGTTAATTCAATAAGTCAAATTATTATTAATTAATATTTTATATTAATTAATTAGATAATTCTTTAACTAATTATTTACTAACAAATTAAAAATATAACTTATTTTTTTTATAATTAATTAATTAATACATTAATTAACTAATTAATTAACTAATATTATATTCATTAATTTATTACAATATTCATAGCGCATAAATTTATTAATTTATTAAATTATTTTTAATTAATATTTTATGTTAATTAATTAGGTAAAATATTATTATTTTAAAACTATAATTATTTTTATTCTCACTATTTCACTCTAACTATCCAAAACGCTATTTTTCTTAATCCAAAAAATAATCCAATTTTTATCCAAAAGCAAAATTGGTATAATTCCTACTTATACCTAAACTTGTATATATTTCTGAAATAATCAATTCTTATTTATCCGGAAGCAAACGAAGCCTGAGTATTTTGAGGAGGGGGTGGGGGATATTTCCGTCCGAATATATATAATTTAGACCGAATCTGTAAAACTAAAAAAGGATAATTCGATTTTACAAAATTTTAAAATTAATAAATTTTTTAATGCAAATCGGTCAAATTTTAAAGACTAAATATTTGGATGAAAATGGCATATTTAGGTTGTACCCATTTTTCCCATCAATTATGTAGAAGTTAGTTCCCTGCACCCGGAGCACCATGTCACATGTGCACCACAGCGCCATTCCCTTCATTTTAGCTGTTTTTTAATAAAAGATATTTGGCTTATAGAAAGATTTTATAATATTTTACAAGCTATACAACTCAATGAATGAACTTTAACCTTGAAAATATAAGTCATTCTCACCTTCTCGTAATTTGTAATTTTTCATCAATTAAATATTTTTACGTATGCTAATTTATAATTTTTTTTTTTTGAGAAAAAAATAGCACGCTATCCGCTTCATTCATTTAGCAGATGAATTTAGCTACATGGATTGAGGCAACGTGGTCTCGAAAAATATTGAAGGCAACGAAAACAACAAAAAAAAAAGCAAATAAAAACAAAGAAGAAAAAAATGTAAAAAAAATAAAAATTCTACTTCTCACTCAAAACGAAAATACTAAGAGCTGCAAAACTTATCCCATTTCCTGCACATGTCCCGGATTCGTCTAATAGTCAAAAAAGGGTCAAGTGGTTGGTTCCTAAAAATTATGTTATTTCTTTCCCGCCAGATCATCCATCAACAGGTTGCGACCCTCGTTAGATCCCTCGCTGTTGCCCCTTGGCGGCGATCCCCAGCCAGAAGCTCCCAGACACTCCTGACCTCCATCCCAGGCCTCGTGACCTTCTAGGATGTTGTACATAAAAAATCTGCTGAAAACGCATCCAACAAGCAAATGATCAACAGTTTCTACATCGCTGCCACACAGCACACACTGTTGATTCCCGGACCAGCCTCTTTTGAGTAAGTTGTCAATCATAGGTAGGCGTTTCTTAAGTGCTAACCAAATAAAAATTCTAACTTTAGATGGTATTTTCAGCTCCCAAACTTTAAGCGAAAGAAAATCACGTACTCCCCCATCTCGGATCAATACATACATCGACTTAACAGTGAAACACCTTCCTGCATTCCATCTCCATCGAATTTCATCCGGCCTGTCCGATACGTGGAAACTTGAAAGGAACTCCTTGAATTCTCTGATTCTGCAGTCACCCCTCGACATCCCTACCCCAGCTCCTCGTAGGATTTTTCTCCATCTCCACCCTTGAAGGGAGCGACACTCCTTGATTAAAAGTCCCTTTGTAGCTACTTTCTCATAAATGTCGAAAAAAAGAAATTTTAGAGAAGCGTCACCACACCACCTATCAGACCAAAAGTCAATAGACCGTCCGTCACCGAGGTCAAAGCATGTGCCACTTTTAAAGATATCTTTAGTAGAAAGCACATTCTTCCACCATTGTAAAGCTGGTCGAAACGTCCTTCCTTCACTTAAAGGTTTCCTCCTTTTGTAATATAAAGTTCTAATAAGGATGCTCCACTGTAGGCCCTGCTCAGATAAAAAGTGCCACCACCATTTCGAAAGTAGCGCATCGTTCATTATGGTGAGGTCCTTCACCCCGAGTCCTCCTTCATTCTTTTCCCTGCATACACAATTCCATGCTACCATACGTGCACCTCTCTTGTCACCCACTCCCTCTTTCCAGAAGAAATCTCGTCTTAGAGCCTCAATCCTCTTAATAACCCATTTCGGAGCCTTGAAAATAGAGAAAAAGTGCAGATGTAAATTAGTAAGCACCGAATTCACCAATGTTAGTCTACCCTCTTTTGATAGTAATTTAGCTTGCCAACCATCTATCCTTCTTCGGATTTTATCGATGATCCCTATCCAATCCTTTTTGCGTAAAACTTTGGAAGACAAAGGTAAACTCAAATATTTAGTTGGAAGCTTTCCCACCTTGCACCCTAAATATTGTAAAATTTGTTTGCATAGCCTTAAGCGCACCAGAAGAAAAAGGACAAAAAAAAAAAAAAAAAAGGTCTCCACATGCACGCCTAAAGAAAAGGGACAAAAAAAGGGTCAAATAATGCTATTATTTTGCACCATGTTGCTATTATTTTACACCATGTTGCCTTTAAAAAGGTCAAGTAGTGCTATTTTCCTACACCATGTTGCAATTAAAGAACATCAATGCTTTCGTGGACGCATCGAAATTCGAAAAACGCTGGATGGTTGGTACCCGAGGTTCTGAGTTCGAATCCTAGTTGATTCACATTTTCAGCTAAGTTTATTTCTATCCGAAATAAACGAAGCGGGTAACGTGCTACCTTCTCTCTCAAAAAAAAAAAAAGAAATTCGAAAAGCGTCCAATTTCTATAAATTATATATATATATATATATATATATATATATATATATATATATATATATATATATAGAGTTTTGCTAGAATACTATCGGTAGTAAACCGAGCGGTTTACTACCGATTTGTTTTCGATGCTGGAGCTTCCAAATCGACGATCGGCACCGTTGAACATGATCTAGACCATTCAAACTATCTGGAAATTAAATTTCACGCTTTTTTGATATTGTTCTCTTGTCCATCAAGTGAACAAAAAATGAATGGCTGAAAATGAATATCCTATAAAAAGTGATGATAGAAGTCTTGTAATCAAGATCAAGAGTACAGATCTTATTTTAAATAGTTCAAAGAATTTTCTAACAAAAATTTAGTTGATTTGGATTCTTCTATACCGTTAAACGAGCAAACACACCATATCGACCATTAAAATTACAGATTTTGTAACCCTTTGATCGTTCGGTTAATGATATAAAAAAAATATGAAATTTGATTTCTAGATAGTTTAAATGGTCTAGATCATGTTCAACGGTGCCGATCGTCAATTTAGAAGCTCCAGCATCGAAAACAAATCGGTAGTAAACGGGGCGGTTTACTACCGATAGTAGCCCAGTCAAGCTCTATATATATATATATATATATATATATATATATATATATATATATATATATTGGTTGGTTTAAACTGTGCTACCATTTAATTTTTGTACCTTTGATTAAATTTTGTTCTAGCCCTCAAACTTGTAAGCGTGGCATTTTAAAACTCGGAAAAGCTAGTTTGTGAGTTGCTGAGAAGGTACGCAGAAACTGTGCTACCATTTAATTTTTGTACCTTTGATTAAATTTTGTTCTAGCCCTCAAACTTGTAAGCGTGGCATTTTAAAACTCGGAAAAGCTAGTTTGTGAGTTGCTGAGAAGGTACGCAGAAACTCCTGCATTATTGGCTGTTCAAATACAGTTGGGTCATCCCTTTTCGTCATTGATTGTGTTCATCTGATCATTCAAGGGAGAACTAGAGAGCTAGCTATACTATACGTGAAACATGGCTTTGGCCTTGATAGGTCAGTCCGCGGCGTCGGTCGTAATCGACAAGCTGATCAGCGCGGCCGTATCCTACGTCGAGACGTGCGGCGCCGGGCCCAGCGCCATGCAGGACGAGATCAAGAGGCTTGAGCAGGCTCTTCCGCAGATTCGAGCGATCTTGTCTGTCGTCGAGGGGGGTCAGACTCTCGGTACGAAGCAAAACGATGGGCTGGACGCCTGGCTGTGGCAATTCAGAGACGCTGTCGATCAGGCGGAGGACGTGCTCGATGAGATGGAGTACTGCGAGCGGGAGAAGGCAGTGCAAGCTGGAGATAACGAGGTACTGTTGGGGTTAAATTCTGAAAATTTGATTTAATTTTACAGATTTTTGATTAAATCAACTAATAAATAAATATCAAATTAAAGATGAAATTAAATTAAAAGATAAAGGGTTTCACTGATTGTCCCTAGCGCAAGTGGCACAGGGCTTGGTGGTTGGTACATGAGGTCTCGAGTTCGAATCCTAGTTAATTCACATTTTTAGCTATTTCTCAACAAAAAAAAAATTAAAGGATTTCGGCAAATAGCTTTGAAGCGGGTAGCGTGAATTTCAGCAAATAGCCTTGAAGCGGATAGCGTGCTACCTTTCTCTCAAAAATAAAAAAGATAAAGGATTTCGACAAATAGCCTGGTAAAGCCTGCAATGCACCGATATAACACCTCGGATTATTCCGATTTTCTTGCACGGTCTTAAAGAAGTGCTTGATTGAACGTCAGAATTCTAAAAAATAAGAAAGGAAAATGCACCGATATAACACCTCGGATTATTCCGATTTTCTTGCACGGTCTTAAAGAAAAAAAATCTGTTAGTTAGAATCTCGTATATATCTCTTTAAAATATATAAAGTTGACGGTCTAAAGTACCGTTGTGGGATCGTTCTGCTAAAGCGGAATACACGATCCCGCATGTAGTAGAAACCGGCTTACGTTTTCAGATAGATGCTTGATTATTGAACGTCAGAATTCTAAAAAATATGAAAGGAAAAAAGAATCTCGTATATATCTCTCTTTTATTGTTTTTTTTTAATATATAAAGTTGACGGTCTAAAGTACCATTGTGGGATCGTTCTCCTAAAGCGGAGGTCTAAAGTACTGTTGTGGGATCGTTCTGCTAAAGCGGAATACACGATCCCGCATGTAGTAGAAAGCGGCGTACGTTATCCCTTTTCCAGATAGAGGAGAGAGGGAATACTTGCGCGCAACTTGCTCATATTAAATATATTGTATTTGTTAGAATTCGGAACGAAAAAAAATAGATCCACAAAAATAATTAACGCAAGAAAATAAAAGATAAAAAAAAAATACACCGAGATTTACGTGGTTCGGCCAACGACCTATATTCACGAACAAAGACGGAGCAAATACTTTATTAATATTGCAAACGGAGTAAAAAATTGAATCTCTCACAGACCAAAAATTTAATTAGATCCGAAACCCCGAAATTCGAATCCGTACAAAAACTTTAAGTGGCTCGTTCCTCTCACCAAGGCGCACCACGTCGCAGCTGCCGTACGGACGCCAGCATCAAAGAATAGATGGCTCGGACTCAATGAACAACTTAATTAAGCATCGCTTCTTAATTAGCGCGGCACGGGACTTCTCTCAGCCGATGGAGCACCAACAGCAATTTGGGTCTTGGTCAACTCTCTCTAACGTGCATGGCTTAATTAGAGTTGCCGCGTTATTAGTTTGGTCGTAGCATGTATATATAATATATAGCTCCTAAACACAAGTCTAATTTTAATTCAATTAGAAATTAGACTCTTACTTATACTCTATGTAGGCCAAATTAAAATCTAAATTATATCTTATCTCAATTAAATTTGGATTTAGCTCCAATTTAGATAACTACAAATTTATAGTAAGAGACTTAGTAAGCATATTTGCCGGATTGTCTTCAATATCAATCTTCTTAACAGTCACTGTGCGCTTCCCAATCATATTCCGAACAAAGTAAAATTTTACATCGATGTGCTTTGTCCTGATCTCATAAAATATCTGATCTTTAGACAAATGAATAGCACTTTGACTGTCGAAATAAACAATCATCGGATCCCAATAAGAAGTAAGCTCTCCTAATAAGCCTCTTAGTCACATAGTTTTCTTCACACTTTCTGTCATAGCAATATATTCCGCATCAGTCATAGACAAAGCGATAATAGGTTGTAATGAATCTTTCCCACAAACTGCACATCCACCAATGGAGAATACATAACCTGAAAGTAATCTCCTCCTATCCGAATCACCTGCAAAATTCGAGTCAACATATCCAACTACACTACCTTTATACCTCCCAAACTCTAAATAAGTGCTAGTGGTATCTCGTAAGTATTTTAGAATCTACTTAACAGCCTGCCAATAAGCCTTACCAGGATTGAATATATATCTGCTAACTATACTCACTGCGTAGGAGATGTTCGGATATGTGCAAATCATGGCATACATGATGCTCCCGACAGCACTAAAATAGGAAACATGTGACATGTACTCCCGCTCATTATCGGACTGCAGTGATAACTCGGCCGAAAGTCTGAAATGCCTCGCAAAAGGAGTGTTCACCGGTTTTGCGCCTATCATCTCGAAAAGCTTTAAAATCTTCTCAATGTACTTCTTCTGTGTCAAATGCAATAGTCCTGACTTGTTATCCCTCTTAATTTTCATACTAAAGATTTTCTTAGCAGCACCCAGATCTTTTATCTCAAACTCACCCTTCAATAATGTCTTCAATTTATTTATCTCAACTATGTCATTGGAAGGAATCAACATATTATCGACATAGAGCAACAAATATATAAAAGATCCCTTATTAAGCTTTCTGAAGTACACACAATTGTCATGCTTGCTTCTAAAATATGTGTGACCTGTCATGAAAGAGTCGAACCGCTTGTACCATTGTCGAAGAGACTGCTTAAAGCCATAAAGTGATTTATTTAACAGGCAAACATGATCATACTTCTCTTCAACAATGAATCCCTCCAGCTGTTTCATATAAATTTGCTCCTCAAATTCTTCATGTAGAAAAGCTGTCTTAACATGAAGCTGCTCAAAATACAAGTCATTCATGGCTACTAATGACAAAAGAACACGAATAGAAGTATGCTTCATGACGGGTGAAAGTCAACACCTTCTACCCGACTGTAGCCCTTAGCAACTAAACGAGCTTTGTACCTTGTATCTTGCACGCCGAAAATTTCGTCCTTTTTCTTGAAGACCCACTTGCAGCCAACAATTTTCTTGCCTGTAGGCGGTTTTACCAAATCCCACATGCGATTCTTATGGAGCGACTCCATCTTCTCATTCATCGCCACCAACCACTCCGCAGAATTGGCACTAGAAATAACTTGATTATATGTGGAAGGTTCGCCTTCTTCTTCTGTATCTTGTGCCACTGAAAGAGTATAAACAACCATATCCTCATAACCGTATCTTTGTGATGGTTTGATTTGTCTCCTCGCTCTACCTGCAGCAATGCTTTGCTTCTCAACTTGTGGGGTTTCAGTAATTGAAGTGTCTGGCGACTGAACTTGTTCTGACTGAGAAGAATCCTTCGACTGAACTGTACCATCGGTCTCTACCTCCCCTTGCTTGCTAGCACTCGAGGCCTCATCAGAAGAAACACAGTTAGGATATAATATAGCAGACTCAGCAAACGTCACATCCCTATTAATAAGTAATTTAGACGACTCAGGACACCACAATCTATATCCCTTAACCCCTTATGCATAACTGATAAAGATGCATTTTTTTGGCTCTAGGCTCTAATTTGCCTTCATTTACATGAAATAAGCAAGACAACCAAATATTCGCAAATTAGAATAATCAGAAGGGCTACCAGACCATACATTCTCTGGAGTTTTGCAACCAAGTGCCCAATGTGGAGATAGATTTACCAAATAGCATGCTGTAGAAATCGCCTCTGCCCAGAAGCTCTTCGCTAAGCCAGCATTAGAGAGCATGCAACGTGCTCTCTCTAAAAGAGTCTTGTTCATCCGTTCGGCCACCTCATTCTGTTGTAAAGTATGCTTAACGGTCTTATGACTGACGATTCCTTCATTCTTGCATAATTTTTCAAATTCTGACAAACAGAATTCCAAACCATTGTTTGTTCTTAATCTTTTGATCTTCCTTTCAGTTTGCTTTTCAATCATAACCTTTCACTGCTTGAAATAACTTAATATCTCATCCTTACTCTTTAGAAAGAACACCAACACTTTACGAAAATAGTCATCAATAAAAGTCAACATATATCTAGCGCCATCATGAGTAGGAGTACGAGAGGGTCCCCCAAGATCAGAATGAATATAATCAAGAGTACCTTTTGTTCGGTGAATTGCGGCCTTAAAACTGACTCTCTTTTACTTGTCAAGAATACAATGCTCGTAGAAATCCAACTTTTCTAAACTCTGACTACCGAGTAAACCTCTCTCGCTCAACTTTGTCATACCGTACTCACTCATATGGCCCAGTCGCATATGCCATAATCTGGTGTTATCCGAACCGACATAGATAAAGAAGTCACCGCTACTGAACCTGTCATAATGGAACCCTATAAAACATATAACATATCGGGCAACTTAGCCTTCATCACTACAAGATTCTCTTTAGCGACCTTCATTAATCCATCAGCTGAAAAATACTTAATGCCTTTAGCATCAAATGTATCTAATGAGATCAGATTTTTTCTTATATCCGGAACATGCTGAATATCAGATATAGTCCTCACTACTCCATCGAATATCCGTACCCGAACAATGCCAATGCCAATAACTGTACACTTAGAGTGATTTTTCATCAATACATCTCCACCTTGAATAGTCGAGAACCAACCTCTATGCGTACAGATATGGAAGGAACATGCAGAGTCCATAAGGCACTCATCCTGTCTGCGTGTCTTATCCGTAACTGTGAAGACGATATCACTACCATCTGATTCTTCTACTGCAACACTTGCTTCTGCCTTAATATTAGTAATTTTCTGACCTTGATTTTTATCATTATTATTCTTTCGCTGTTCTTTATTTTTCAACTTAAAACAATCAGCTTTTATGTGACCATTCTTCTTACAATAACCACAAATCAGATTTCTGTGTTTTGACTTAGATCTAGATGTACCTCTATTATTGGAACCCTTCTTCCGAAACCTCCCTCTAGCAACCAAACCTTCTCCTGAAGCTCCACCTATTTCATTACTTATCTGCATGCCATTTTTTTCTTTTGAAAGTAGAGAGGATTTAACATCATCGAGACATAGAGTATCTCGTCCAAACAAGAAGGTCTCACGAAAATTTCTTATAAGAGGGCGATAAAGAACATAATAATAAAATGGATTCATCCTCCGCGATTTTGACATTTATCGAGCGGAGATCCATAATAATAGAATTAAATTCATCAAATGCGACTTAATAGAGGTACCTTCCGCCATGCGCAACATGAAGAGACGTTGCTTCAAATACAGCTTGTTGGTGAGAGACTTCGTCATGTAGAGAGACTCCAATTTAAGCCAAAGCCCTGCAGCGGTCTTTTCATCCAAGACCTCGCACAATACCTTATCGAATAAACACAATTGTATTGCCGTAAGAGTTTTGTCATCAATCTTCTCATTCTGCTCCGGCGTCAACGAATCGGCCATCTTTTCTTTTTCCAACAGTGCCTTCCGTAATTCTTACTGTGTTAATATAGCACGCATCTTGACTTGTCATAATACGAAACTGTTGGTCCTGTCAAATTTCTGAATCTCAAACTTCGTTGTCATCTTAATCCTCAAAGGGAATAGAAAGGCAAGGATTAAAGTGCCGTGGTACGGGGGCGTGCCGATTGTTACCTGGCACGGTACGACACTGGCACGCTTTCATACCCACACGTGGCACGCCTGCGTGTCGATAGATACGTATGACCTCTTAGTGGTACGCTTTGGCAAGACCTTATTTTAATATTTTTGATCCTAATATACTCTTATAATATTGTTTTGAGAGATTTAGTAAATAATTACGAATATTATTTATGTATAACTTACTACACTCATCAATTAATATAGTGATAAAATATTTTATATGTAAACTATAACTATATCTCATAGAGAATAAAAGTTAAAATACAATAATAAAATTTACAAATAGAATAATTATTTAAATTTATATTTTTACAAAGAGTTCCACATAGATCGTCGCGGTGGATTATATAGTATATTGTCATTTGCTGACACAAGATTTATTTGACAATTTGATATAGATATTGCTGATGTTGTCAAATTAAATTGGTTATATAATCTACTATACGACTATATATTCTTATATATCTAATAATATTAGTCAAAAATATTTTATATTTATGCTAATTTACAAATTCTAGATTAGAATAGAACAACTTAAGTAATTCTAAATTACATTAGTTTGTCATAAGATTAGATTAGACTAAATCAGATTAGAAAATTAAATATAAAATAGATTAAATTAGATTGGATATTAGATTAAATAAGGTAATTTTAGGTTAGAATTTTTAAATTAGGTTAGATTAATTTAGGTAATTTAGAATTACGTGAAGCGAATTTAATTAGTTATATTCTACTATATTTAATTCTCTAATAGATTATTCTAGATTAGATTTGATTAAGTTTCGTAATTATAAATTAGAATAGATAAATTTAAATATATGTTATATTAGATTTTAGATGAGATTAGATTTGATTAAATTCTATAGATTAGATTAGGTAAATCTAGATTGGATAGATTAGATTCTAGAATAGATAAGATAAGAATTATTAGATAACTAAATTAAAGAAAACAGAGAGAAGAAATTAACAAAAAAAATAAACAAATTAGAAAATCCTAACTAACAAATCACAACAAAACAAAACAAAATCTCGAAAAAAAAATGGGCACTGTACGTACCGCGATACCCAGGGGTATCGTGTTGTCTCGCGCGATACCCCCTGGGGTATCGCGGCAAGGAGGGTCCTACGAGACCCTCCTTGTACCGCCCCGTACCGTATGGCACAGGGCGACACTTGAAACTCTGTAGAAAGGCTCTGACACCAGTTTGTTAGAATTCGGAACAGTACAAAATAAATTCAGAAAAAAAAAAAAAAAAATAAGAAAAGAGCACACTAAAATTTACGTGGTTCGATCAACGGCTTACATCCACAGACAAAGGCGAACCAAATACTTTATTAATATCGAAGACGCTGAGTACTAATTTCTCACATACTAAAACCTTAATTAGATCCGAAACCCCGAAATTCGAATCCGTACAAAAACTTTACTAAGTGGCTCGTTCCTCTCACCAAGGCGCACCACGTTGCCGCTGCCGTACGGCCGCCAGCATCAAAGAATAAATGGCTCGGACTCAATGAACAACTTAATTAAGCATCGCTTCTTAATTAGCGCGGCACGGGACTTCTCTCAGCCGATGGAGCACCAACAGCAATTTGGGTCTTGGTCAACTCTCTCTAACGTGCATGACTTAATTAAATTAAAAATTATATTAAAGTTAATAGATTTATCAACTAATAGATATCAATTGTCACAATTGTATTTATTAAAAATTAGAAAATTAAATCATTAACTGAATTATTATTGGACTTAATAAATTTCACAATTATTTGAATAAAATAATATAAATAAAATAATTAAAAGTTAAATAAGTATATAAAAAAGGGTAATATTTTTTTACACTAATTATTTAGTCAACATATTTCATCATCCAAGATTTGTACGTATTTTGGCCCCCACATAATTAAGTCCTAGCTTCGTCTCTACTAATGTGCATGGCTTAATTAGAGTCGCCGCGTCACTGCTAACGTGCATGGCTTAATTAGAGTCGACCCATTATTAGTTTGGCCGTAGAATGTATATATAATATATAGTTCCTAAACACAAATTTAATTCTAATTCAATTAGAAATTAAACTCCTACTTATACTCCATATAGGCCAAATTAAAATCTAAATTATATCTTATCCCAAATTAAATTAGGATTTAACTTCAATTTAGATAACTACATATTTAAACCAAATATAACAGTATTTAAATTAAATTTTAAATTAAAAATTTTAATTTATCTATTAGATTTAATTCAAATCTTTTAAATTACACAAATTCCAACAGGTACAACAAGGTGCTGCACCCAACTCAAAAAGGAAGCATGCTGAGATTGCTAACAGTATCTCGGGAAATGGCACCACGAAGAGAATTAGGGAGGGCGTCTTCAAGGGGTTCAAGGGGTGGAAGGGTGCCAGGAAGACGTCAGATAATGTAGCTGCTAGTCCTGAAACTTTACTTCAGCAGAGGTTGAGGGAGGCGGTGAAGGCGTTAGATAATGCTGCTGCTAGTAGTGAAACTTTACTTAAGCTTGCTTCCCATCTGTACAATTCGGATGTTAAGCGTCAACAGGAAGATGAGGTACGAAATACCCGTGAGACTAGCTCCGTTTTAACTAAAGATACGAATTTCTGCGGTCGAGACACGGAGAAGGAAAGGATAGTTGAATGGTTAACAAAACCGACAAGCGATGAGCCGGAGAATACTTCTGCGACTGCCGGAGAGGTCTCGGCTTTTGCGATCGTTGGTATGGGAGGGCTGGGAAAAACTACTCTCGCGCAGTTCATCTACCACGATGAAAAAGTGCGGCGGCACTTCAACTTGTTTTTGTGGGTGTGTGTTTCCGATCAATTTGATGTGAAGATGCTGACAAGAAAGATCTTGGAAGCGGCAGGGGTTAAGGATAGTCTTGGCGGCAAGAGCCTTAATACAATTCAAGAGAATCTTAAAGAGAAGCTGATGTCCAAGAATGAGAATGAGAAGCCGATGCCCAAGAAATTTCTTCTTGTACTAGACGATGTTTGGAATGATGATAAAATACTTGAATGGGACAAATTGGTGGCTCCTTTAAAATTCGGAAGAAAAGGAAGCAAGATTCTGTTGACTACTCGAATGAATTCAGTGGTGGACACTGTAGCAAGGGTTCTACAATGCAAAAAAGAGTCTTTAAAATTGAGTGGGTTAAAAGAAGTTGATTTCATGCATCTTTTCAATAAGCATGCATTTGCCGGAGCGAATACTCACGATCATGAAAAGTTAAAATCAATTGGCGAGCAAATAGCAAAGAAGCTTGGGGGTTGCCCATTGGCAGCAAAAATTTTGGGCGGATGTTTGAACTCTTGCATGGATGACAAATACTGGAGAAGAATTTTGAATGAAAATTTTCTAAATTTGCGAGAAAGTGAGGACAGCATTAAGATGATTCTGAGATTAAGCTATCATCATCTGCCGACAAGCTTGCAAATTTGCTTTAGATACTGCAGTATATTTCCGAAGGATCATGAGTTTGAAAAGAACGAGCTTATCAATATGTGGATAGGTTCTGGGTTAATCAAGAAGCCAGCGAATGAAAACCGAAGCTTAAAGGACATCGGAGAGGAGTATTTAAACCATCTAGCAAGAAAATCCCTTTTTGATATCAAAAGAAGGGAGTATGGTTATGACCGCGAACAACGTTATGTCATGCATGATCTGTTGCATGATCTAGCTCAGCTTGTCTCTTCAGGGGAATGTTTGGGAATTGAAGATGATGGCTCCAGAGATATTCCCAAAACAATCCGCCACTTGTATATCAAGAGGGTAAACACTGTCAACAAGGTAAACCTTCGTATGATCTCTAATCTCAAGAACTTACGCACTCTTATTATTCATTTATACGAGGATTATGATGTAGTAGTTTTTAATGGGATTCTAAAAAGGTTAATAAGCTTACGCTTACTACAAGTGACCGCATGGAACTATAAGTTTCCGGATGAAGTTGGTAACCTCATTCACCTCCGCTACTTCTCCCTCTCTTCATGGGGAAATGAGAGATCTTTTCTACCTCAATCTGTGTGTAGACTCCATCACCTAGAAGTATTGAAGCTTATGGAAACGACTGAAATAGATGATTCAACACTGGATGGAATGAGCAATCTGGTTAAATTGAGGCTCCTAGTTATTCCTAAAGATAAAATGAAGAAGATTCCTTGGATTGGCGAAGTAACATTACTTGAGGAGTTAGGCAATTTCCGAGTCCGTGAGGAGTGCGGCTATGATATAGGTCAATTAAAAGACCTGCAAAACCTTCAAAGACTAGGCATTTTTGGTCTGGAAAATGTGAGGAGTTCCGAAGAGGCTGCAGATGCCAACTTGATTGAGAAAAAAAATCTTGATGAATTGTCACTCAAGTGGTCTACGAATTGCTCTGGTGGTCTAGAGGTAGTTGAGCCACTTCTTGATAACTTAAGACCGCATAACAATCTCAAGGAACTAGCAATTGAAGGATACGCCGGAGTTAGATCTCCCAATTGGATGACGGTGACATCTCTTTCTAATATAAGGTCTATCAAACTATCCAACTGTAAGAAATGGAAGAACCTCCCGATTGGAAATACAGTTGGTGGTTGCGCCTTTCCATCACTACGGGAGCTACGATTGAGAGACATGCCAGACTTGGAGTCGTTCGAAGGTGAGCACATGTTTCCTCTGCTTAATAAATTGGAAATAGCTTATTGTCCTAGCTTGAAGGGTTTGCCTGCATTGCCTCTTACCCTAAATCAACTGGAGATTGAGGCGGCCGGATTGACTTCTCTTCCGATGATGCAACAAGACAGCAGTGGCGGCGAAGGACGAGCATCATGCTCATCATCGCATCCGGCACTTTCTACACTTACAATTTATGAGTGCCCAAACCTCACATCTCTAGATGGATTCATGTTGCAGCAACTGTATTTTCCATCCTTGGCGTCTTTATGCATTTTTGATTGCGAAAATCTATGGCATTTGCCGGAAAAATTCTTCCAAAAACTTTGCTCCCTCAAGTCTTTGAGTATAAGAAACTGCCCTAATCTCACGACGCACGGGATTCTAGACAATCGATTGCCCGAGACACTTGTGAGTCTCACTCTTGTGTCTAACGGCGATTTCAATTTGTCGCTTCTCGAGTCATTGCCGCTACTGGCCTCTCTAGAGTACTTGAAGATTGATGGTTGTGCAAGCATGACATCCCTTCCTCCGGCGGAAGTTTTTACAAGGTTGTCGGTACTACACATCCGGAATTGTAAAGCACTGTCGTCATTGGATGGGCTGCAAGCTCTCCCCTCGCTCCAATCCTTGCACATTGAAGGATGCGACGAGCTCATCGAACTTTCACTGCAGCAACCACCATTGGGCCTCACTAGTACCAGCCACACAGATACGGTGCCGCGCCCTTCAACGGAGCTTTCTATTCTTGTACTCGACCAGCAAGCTCTGTTGCGCCTCGAACCATTGAGAAACCTCAGCTCTGTTAGCTTGTTAACCATATATGATATCACCGAACTCACATCCCTCGACGAGCAATGGCTGTTGCAAAACCGAAACTCCCTTCAACGCTTAGCACTTATTAGGGCCTCGTCTCTTGTATCCTTACCAACCAGTATGATAGATCTTCAAGCCCTGCGTGAATTGGATATATCTGATGCTCCTTTGCTCGAGACGATTCCAGAACTGCCCACCTCAATGGAATCTCTACAATTTACCCGCTGTCGCCCCGAATTGAAGGAGTACATAGAAGGCTCTGGAAAATTCGCCAATATTCCTAGTGTGAAGATTAATGAAAGTATCTTCTCAAGAAAAAGATTGGGTATGCTCTTTACTATCTCTAACTCTCTTAAATGCAACTTTTTCTTCTCACTCACTGTACCTAGCGCAAGTGGCAAAAAACTTGATAGTTGATACACATGATCTCAGGTTCGAAGTTTACTTGATTCACATCTCCATAAAGCATGCTACCTTTTTTAAAATAAAAAAAATTTCTTCTCAATATTATTTGCATCTTAGGCTTGTCTGAGCCTACTTTTTCTTTTCGACTACTTTCAGCATTCTTCTCAATATTATTTGCATCTTAGGCTTGTCTAATCCTGATCCTGCCTCTCTTTTTTTCGCTTACTTTCAGCAATAACAGCCTCCATTAAAGCTGTCCAAAATATTCGATATTTCATACCCGACACTCAGACCCTACCCCGGATCCGAACCGGACCGAATAAAAAATAGGTAGTATATGGGTAAAAAAAATTACCCATTAAAGTTTCGGGCATAGGTCCGGATATTTTATACCTATATCCGACTTGGACCCAATCCGAACCTAACTTTTTAATAGGTAGAGTCCGGAATAATTTTCAAATCCAGAACAGGACCCGAACCTGGACCCGAAGAAATATCTGAATTCGATAGTAAATAAAGAAGATTTGAAGTTGATGGATTAATTTTAATAGTATTTATTTATCATTGAGTTGTCTTTATCTAACATGCAGATCTATATAACGAAGATAGCAGTGAGGAATCTGATGATTCTTTTGATTGACACGAGCAATTTTTAAAGGTAAACTTTTAAAATCTCTTTATTGAGTATTTTTCTGGTACTTTCTAATATAATTTATTTGATATGTTCAATATTTTTGTTGATAGAAATTTTGGAAGAAGAATTAATCGACAAAGAGAAAAAGTTTGATAATACGATTTTGTATTTGTTATGGAGTACAATAGATTTTTCATGGTTCTTTGCTTATGAAGAGTGATGTGCCTTTCTTGTCGACGGATATTATATTTTTTTGAATAAATTTTATTGGACTGGGTGCAACTTATTAAAATGCAAGTTTTTTTTATTGTAAGAGATTTATAGTTTATCTATAGACTGCTTAATAAAGTCTAATATATATATATATATATATATATATATATATATATATATATATATATATATATATATATATATATATATATATATATATATATATATATACACACGAGTACTCATATTCGGTCTAGACCCAATCTATATCCGATCTTAAGCGGGTAGTATATGGGCAATCATTAACTAGACCCACTCAAATAGACCCGATAGATATATTGGTAGCTTAAGTACTCAGACCTGAACTGGCCGAAAGTTAAATTGGTAGAATATATATTATTTTTCCTACTTGTTTCTTTTTAGGGTGATGGTACAGTTTATTAATTATCCAGACCCGACCCAGTTCACAGACACCTTTAGCCTCCATAAAGCATTTGGCATATATATATATATATATATATATATATATATATATATATATATATATATATATATATATATATATATATATAGAGAGAGAGAGAGTCCGGCTGGTATATTATCGGTAGCACAGAGGCCTCCGTGCTACCAAGTTGTTTTCGATGATGCGGCTTCCAAATCGACGATCGGCTCTGTTGGACTTGATCTACGGTATTGAAAGTATTTGGAAACTAAATTTCATATTTTTTCGACATTATTTGACTAGTGATCAAAATGTCTCAAAATTGATAATTTTAATGGCCGATATGATGTGTTTGTGAGTTTAACGGTGTAAAACAATCCAAATTCGATGAAATTTTTATAGAAAATTTTTTGTACTATTTAGAGTAAGATCGGTACCTCTGTTCTTAAATTCAAGTCTTTTATCATCATTTTTTATGAAATTTTAATTTTCAGCCGTTCAATTTTAGACTACTTGTTTGATAGAAAAATGATATCAAAAAATTATAAAATTTAGTTTCCAAATACTTTTAATAGTGTAGATCAAGTCTAACGGAGCCGATCGTTAATTTGGAAGCCGCATCATCAAAAACAACTTGGTAGCACGGAGGCCTCCGTGCTACCGATAGTATAGCAGCCTAGCTCTATATATATATATATATATATATATATATATATATATATATATATATGTTAGATAAATATATTTTTATGGCTAAATTACAGAAAACCCTCCTGTCAATACCCGCTTTTTCACTTTCCCCCCCTATCATTTAAAAACCTACACTTTGCCCCCTTGTAAAATAAAAAATGTACACAGGGGGTACGGTGTTAACTTTGATGGCAAAATGACCAAAATACCCCTCCGCCCTCCGCCCTTCATGCCTCACCCTCTCCCTCCCGCGCTCCCTCGACCCCTCTTCCGCCACCACCACCTCGCAGCATCCCTCCTCCTCGCCGCGGCCCTCTTCCTCCACCTCCTCTCCTTCTTCGTCGTCCTCCTCCGCCGCCGCCGCCGCCGCCTCTGCCGCGCCTCCTCCACCGCGAGCGGTGGCGCCGCCTCTGCTGTGGCGGAGGAGGAGTGGGACGGGGACGGGGACGGGGACGGGGAAGCCGTGCTGGCGGAGGACGCCGACGGCGAGGCGGGGGGGGGACGGTGAGGTCGGCGCCGAGGTGGAGGAAGAAGTCGGAGAGGGAGAGGAGGAAGGAGATGGGGACTCGAGGGTATTTTGGGTATAAAAATATATATAATAATATTTTATTAACGGAACCCTAACGGAACACTGACGGCAGGGGGCAAAGTGTACATTTTTTATTTTACAATGGGGTAAAGTGTAGGTTTTTAAATGATAGGGGGGAAGTGAAAAAGCGGGTATTGACAGGAGGGTTTTCTGTAATTTAGCCTATTTTTATATTATTTATTACCTTAATTATTAATTAAATAGATTTAAATAAAAATTTAATAACAAAATTAATTTAAATAGGTTTATGTGCAACATAATTTTTTGTAAAAACTTATTAATAATTAAATTATTTTACAAAGGCATATGTAAAAAAAAATTAGAGAGAAAACTATTAAAATAATTTTAAAAAATTGTATATAAATTTAGTAGATATATTAACTGTTAGTTATTAGTTATTTAATCTATTTCATAAAAAAATTATTATAATTATTGAATCTGGTAAAAAAATTTATAAAATTTAATAAACATTTTGTTTACTTAACTAAAATTAATCATAAAACTTCAAAAATTATAAAAAATCAGTTTAAAAAAATAAATTTGAGGGGTCTATTTCAAAGCATAATAGGTGAGGGTCTTCACACATTTTTGACCATTTTTCTTTTTCTGTTAAAAGTATATGTAGACTTACTAAACTTTTAGTTTTTGGGCTTAAGTAATTTTATTAAAAGCTTCATAAATTTTTATCAAACTCATTATTAATTTTACCGGATTTAATAATTTTAATTATCTTTGGTCATTATTAATTCTTATAGTTGAGGAGTGGGTTGGGAGGAGAAATCTTTCCGTGCACCGGATGTATACTTATATATTGATCAATCTCTATTATTGAAATTTAAACTCTACAGTATTTTGTACATAGATTTTTTATATGATATAAATTATATCTATTAAATAGTATTTTGGTTTTAAAATATTAATAATTAAAAAAATATTAATAGGTTTACTTGTTTGTTCCGACGTGCCTCAACTCTTTTTTAATATAGAAGTATAGAAGTATAGATAGATATAGATTTTAAGCCGGGCAATGTTTCCTTGTTAGTTCTATTGACATCACTTCACTAGTTTTAGTGTTACTACTATAGTTCCTTTCCTCTCAACCATAATCGACAGTGAGGTGCAGCTTTTCACTAGCATAACATGACATGAATCTTATATCTCTTGCCTTTTATATCCTAGGAAAAAGAAATATAGATGATACCCTCAGATATAAAGCATTTTGGTTAGGCCCATAAACTTTACATGTTTGGTTGATACTTCTTTTTTAGGTCCTTTATGTTTCGAGTTAATTTAAGTTAAATGAACTGGTATGTTTATTAACTTAATAAATTTACTGGCTACCAGCTGTTAACTATTAGTTTCGTGAGCCAAAGAGTGAACAGAGCAAGAAACATCATCAAAATAGAACGTAGGGAGTGAGTTCTATGAGATTTGAAGATTAATGGCGAGTTTGGATAAACGAGAAAGTGACTCTTTGATCAATGATATTAGAAGTTGGATTGTTGGATTAGTTGAATTTTCTCCTCTGAAAGAAAAAAAAGAAGGATTGGTTGAATCACTCAGTACATCGCATTTTTTATCTAATTATTTAGTACTTTTGCATAAATCCTAAAGTTAAATTTGTATTATATATATAGTGTTCTTGTTTTATCACACATCTGTGATAGATATACTTATCTTATATCTCTTTTAGAGAAGATACAATTTTCTTTTTTCTTTCTCTTTTTTGCATTTCTGAATGCGGACTCATATTTAAGTTGCTTTCTAACTGTCTGATCTTATGCTGCCATATAAGTTGCATGTGTTTTTAGTCACTATACAATATATTTGTTTGAAATTCTAAAAAGGTTTCTTTTTCCCCACAGATTGACAGACCTTTAAGCTAAAAAAATTTTATGCAACCCTTTGTGTTATGGAATGCATGATTGATATGTTTATGTTTCAATAACAGGTTATGCGTAATCTGCCTTCTAATTAGGAGCTCGATCACAATTATAATGAAGTGGAGCTGATTGCAGAATAGAAAATATGAAAGCATCGGTGAATTGCTGTGCTGCTTCGACAAAGTTCACCTTTTAGTTAGTAATTGCTTGATGAAGTTCAAAGTAGTTCATTATTACGTTTTATATATTTATTTTCTCTTAAGTTTCTTTACACTATGATGATATTCTGATACTATGTTTGATAACAGATTTATAAGCTTGCTTTCTTCTGCAGTTGGCTTCAGTGGACAAAGCATGAAGGAGCTCTTTCTGTACCGATTCGAGCTATTTCTACCGTTATTTGTTCGCGCTTGTTGTTGCTACTATAATAGCTGTACTACTAAAATATTAAAAATAAATGTAGTGGAAGTGATTTGCAGGTTGTTTCCAAACGAAGTTGTGCTGTATTGTTAATTTAGTCATTTTGATTTACAATAAATGTAAGATTGAGATGTTTTTTTTTTCTTTCTTTCTTTCTCAATTGAGCTCATTGTTTGCAAGCATCTCATGTCCTGCTCGAAACTTAGCAAGGTGTCATGGACTTATGCTTTTGACTGGCAATCGGCCGTGCGGCACTCGCCTTGTTCCCCAAAGATGGGCAAGCGTGCCTCGATCTTGCTAGTTTGGATCTACTCGTTCTAAAACTAAGTTGCATGAAAAAGAGATATACTTTTGAAAAAGTAAAAAATTATATTACTTAGAGAAATGGAGTACAATATTCTTGGAGTTTGGAGCTCTGGGAAAGATCTAAGACTCCTTATTTATAGATCTATTGCCATTATTACAAATAAAAATTTACCATTTATTACTTCTATCTATAGAATTTAAAGAACTAGGTGGCTTTTAGGCTTCCGTATATAGCTCCTTGGTTTACTATCTGTATTTATTCTTAGAAAATCTTTGAGTTGCCCATGACGCTTCAGCTCCCTTCCCACATGCTATGATACTTCGGCTCCTACAATAGCTACTGAAAGAATTTCAAATTGTACTCTTTTGAATTTGTGTCACTATCGAGGACAGATGAACAATAGATTTCACGATGAGCGTGACAAGAAGGCGCCGGTTCTAAAAGCTAAAGTGAGTTTACAATAAATATGTAATATTGCATTTGAAGAAGATAGTGTGTTAATAACCTTAGTAATCTTTTACCTTAGGCATTCATTCACAAGTAGCTCGAGTTCGATTCGAAGTTGAATAAGCAGGCTCAAGTTTGGCTCAATCATAAACAAGCCGAGCATGACCAAGCAAAAGTTTTTCAAGAAAAGGCCACAAAGTTGCAAGCATACCAAGCAAAAATTCTTTATATACAACAACAAAACCACATAACAAAATGCTTAGAGAGAGAGAGAGAGAGAGAGAGAGAATAAAAAAACACCTACACCTTTTCCCAATACAACACTTAACACCATTTAGCAACCCATCCCTTCACCACCCCCCCAGATTTTATTATTTTGTATACCCCCACCACCTTGACACTAACAATAAGAAAACAAACATACAAGTACTGACCAAGGAAGGAAAAATGTTTACTATAAATTAAGTTGCACCCTTTTTGTTTCCCTTTATTGGTCATCTGAAGATAACCATGTTGTTACCTTCCCTGCGGCCGGACCGGACCTCGAGGCGAGGGCGGGCCCAGCATCTGCGATAGGCGCACCATGTCGACCATGGACTGCGTCTGATAGGCACCAACAAGGTTAGCACTGTCGGTCGAGTTTCCCCGTGCTGTCGCCCTTTGCATAGAATGCGAGCTCAGACCGGAAAGCATGTACGCGCGGCCTGTGGTTCGGTACCTTTGATGATCCGCCATCCTCTCCTGCAACTGCTTTAACTCTGCGTCGAGCGCCAAACAAAACTGGTCGCCCGACACTGCCGCCCTGGACTCTGATAATTTCTTTCTGAATTCTTCCAGCACGGACACCGCCTCAGCAAGTGCGCCCCTTTCGGCTGCCAGCCTGGCCGTTGACATGGCCTCTGCGGCTCGCAGGCGGTTCCACTCTCGATCGACCTCAATCGAGACTTCTTGATCTGCACAAAACTTTGGCCGTTGGATTGTCACTTCATCTTGCAATTCTACACAATCCTTCGTCCTCGGATCTTTATAGGCACAATTCACTTTCACTAACATCGTAGTCTCTCGCTCTGATCGTGGAACGTTCACTAAAACAAGAAAATCCCTCTCTTCGTCAGCATATATGTCACCGACTTTGATCGATCCTCTTCGAGAATCAGCATCCACCTGATTATCGTACCCTCCCGACTTAAGAGAAGAGAGAAGCACGCCGGGATCCGAGCACTCTAATTTTACTTGCATTTCTTGCACAACCACGCTAAGGAGCCCGCCGATGCACTGTGCGAACGCGTCCTGAATCGCACTCTCAGTTTCAATAAAAGAGAAGGTTCCACTAGATGTCTCGGCGATCGAATGCAAGGCGGTTGAATCGTGATCGGTGCCAAATCCAAAGGCGTGGATCGGAATTCTTTGGCCCGAGCCATGAAGAATGGATAACGGGATAAGCGGCCTGTAGTCTATAGATGCTCCGGTATTGTTAGAGGAGATGGTGTATGTATCTTGTCCATCGGAAAGAAGGATGATGCTACCAACCGGATTCTTAAGACGCCGTTGATCGAACACCTTGGCAGCTTTCTTCAATCCCTCTGCTATGTTGGTGCCGCCGCTGGCAACCAGCGAATTGACAGCTTGCAGGGCTGCCTGCCGACCAGACTCTGACATACGACGGAGGTGGAAGAGCCGACGGGCCCTGGACGAAAATGCAATGACGGAGAGCCGATCAGATGGTCCGAGATTCTGGATCACAAACCCTAACGCGCGCTTCAAAAGTGCAAGTTTCGTTCCCGCCATGCTGCCACTTACATCAATGACCGCGACGAGGTCTATAGGAGCACGAGAAGATTGCGCGCTCGTCGAAGTAGGACGAGGGGCTTTGACATGTATCAATATAGTAAAGTCTTCGTGTGAGGATGATTGTGGAATCGCCGAGAATTCCGAGTATGTCCTTAACTCCACTCTTCTATCAGATTCAATTTGGGGAATATGAACTGTTTCGGACTGCGAAACTATAGGCTCATCATCATTGAAAGCGGCTGGCTCTTCATCACGGTAGAGAGGAAGGTACCGGTGCACCTGGTTCACAAAGTCTATGACTGGGTTCGCTTGAGCTTGTCCGAGAGTTACGTCGAAGGCGGGGGGGCTGAGGAGGGGAATCTCACTCCACTTGGCTCTACAAACCGGACACAAAGAATTACCGTGTTTTATGCTCGATGAGATGCAGTGGAAGTGGAACATATGCGAGCATTCTGCAGTGAAGAGCGCGTGGCCGCAGCCCGGTTTCATGGCACAAAGGCATATGGCACATATTCTCTGAAAATGGAAATTTTTTTTAATGAGACTTGTTAGGGAACTTGTATAAACATGTGAAATAGAAAATAAACAACAAGAATAACAAGATTGCATCTGGTATAATAGGTTACATATTTAGAGCTGAAGGGTGAACTATTCAACATATGTACTCAAACTAGACAACAAATATATAAAAAAATTGATCATACAGGCCAAATTTTGCTTACGACGGAACAGAACAAGGTACAAATTGAAGTGTTAATTTTAAGCAATAATGCACCAAAAGAAGGTTAATATGGTTACTAGGAATTTCACCATCAGCAAAGTCAAATACAAATATATACTGAAAATTTTAGAAAATAATGAATCCAAAATTTTCTTCTGGTATTGAAATTTGCCGAAAACCTTTTTTTCCCCCTATTAAACAGACATACAAAGGAAGTTCTAGGGCCTTGCAGTCAACTGAATACTACTGATTAGCACTTGCATCCCATATGTAATTGTACGCTGCACACATACATATTTTACATACAAAGAAAATGTGTCTGAGCACATTTAAATATAGCAACAAAAATAGCAGGCAGTCATAAAAAAAAAATATACAAAAAAGGATGGATAACAAAGCGAAAGATCTGCAAGATAGAAGTATGAGTTATTTAACTATCCTATGCCATATAACAGACACAGAGATGATCTAAAAGTAAGTATACAACACAAGTTAATCCTCTAATAAAACATTAACATCAACAAAGAATACAATATCCTACAGTATTAGAGTAAGCGAATATGCTAAGACATCTTAGCACCTGCTTGCTAAGTAGCAGTTGGATAGACTTCTGTTTTGCATAGAAAACTACAGTACACATGCACGTAAGGGAGATACTAAAAATAATAATAACCCCTGACATTTTATTATAATTTTATCCATCTTCCCCTAAACACCAGATAAGCCCCATACCGGCATTAAAAGTCTGTTTAGATCTAAAATGTGGTCAGATATACTAGATGACAATATTAGCTTTATATTAGTTTATTAAGCTTTGCCTAAATAAGCATCAAGTAAACGGCCCAGGCCTTAAGATTTGTTTTGAGTTAGTATCGTGTTCATCTGCAAATTTAAATTTACTTTTACATTGCTTCATATTTATGCACACCAAAATATTTATAAGAAGAGAATTACAGTCACTTTATTATATTTAACCATTGCATACATACCAAATTAGGTGGTTATATGAATATTTCCTAATACATATGCTAGAAGCAAATATGACTCATTCTTTTCAACAGCTGAGTGACCCTGCAAAACTATATATATATATATATATAGTCAATAAAACAACTCATAACTCAATCAATTTCTGGCAGCTACAGAAAGCAACAGTTGGGGTACAGCTGCACTTTAAATTTGAATTGACTCGCCATTTCAGCAAAGCAAAAATTAACAATTAATAGACAAAATTTTGATTTTAAAAAAATAAAAGAAGGCATAGTTACAAAATGGAGGGTACCCTTTTCTCCATATATGAAAAAACGATGGCAGTGTTACTCACAGAGTAAAATTTAATATTAAGAAAAGATTCATTGAAATTGTTCAACTGGATTTGATCAAATTTATAAGACTCCATTTAGGATTGCGGAGAGAATGGGGTACATGCGGTTAGAAATTACGACGAAAATATATCATGTTTGTTTTCGTACGTAATATCGTATCCTACATGTCACAATAAGTCAATTACGATATATTTTCTATGGTATCTCTAAAAATGGAGTAACATATATTTTACATACTCATGCCCCAACTTTGTTCTGCCGACTAACGTTAGATAAGTCTCAATACCAAACTGGCCCAAAATCTACTACACCTAGTAAACATGACTATTTTTTATCCTTTTGAATGGCTCTATTACTAACATCAACTATCCATAACACACCCTCTCTGTTTCTAAAATTCCACAATACTATGGGCTAATAAAGGAGAGGTTTGACTAATCTACCCAACAAATGTTGGGGAAAATTCATGACCACTATATTTAAATTCCCTCCAAAGCTTATCCTAGGAACTATTTGCCAAAATTGGTCAAAGGGCACATGTTGAGAAAATGAAAGGACACAAAAAAAGAAAAGAAAAGAAAAGAAAAAGAGGCACTACTTCACATGAAACAGATGTTTGATGACCAAAGAAGAAACTTTCCCCTTCAGGGAGGCGCAGGGATTAAAAAATTGCAAAGTTGATTCAAAGCTTACCCTTTTTGATAACTCAACTAGCATTTTCATGAAAGAAAATATTACTAAATTAAGAAAAGTGAGAGAAAAGTAGCAAAACCAACACACCAAACAAGTCCTTGGTATGAAAAAACAACAAAAACCTCTCTTTTACACAGTAGGGAAAAAAACAAAAATTTCAAACAAATTATAGGACTTTATTGCTGTAATTTTAGTTATAATTTTTTATAAAAATATCGCAAAAAAATAATAGTAATGTATTATGTGAACAACGGAACAAAGGGATAAAATATAAATCACGAAATAATGAACTGCTATATTTTAACATACTGTTATTTAAAACATATAATATTTTAGTATCTTTCTAATATTACGTTCTTATTAAAAATCAAAATAGAAAATACATAGAAAACCAAACGGACAGAGAACGTACGTTGTGCACGGAGCAAAAAAAAAAGGGAACAAAATACACAAAAAAAGGGGGGGAAAAAAAAAACCTAAAACGATTTGAGTCCCGTGGGAAATGATCGAATGATCGTATATGAAAGTTACATGCAAAGATAGAGTAGGAAAAAAAAAAGAAAAAATAAAGAAAGGGAGAGGAAAAAAATGACGCCGCGAACGAGAAATTTGGACTTTAAATTTAAAAAATTTGGAAAGAAAAAGGAAATAAGAAAAAAACTTTTTTTATTTTCTCAGGATTTTAAATCGAACTTTTTAGGAATCGCATAAAAAATACGATTGTTATCGTCTAATTCAGCAAGGATTAAAAGAATACAAAATCAAACGACTACAACGAGACGAAGAATAGAATCGAAAAGGGGACTAGGGTGGAAAAGGCGCCACCTTTGAGGACCTAGTCCTCGCCCTGGAGAGGCGGAGCCCCGAGGAGGTGGGAGTGGGCGTCATCGGCGCCACGAGCGCCCGGTACTCCTCACCCGACGCCTCCTCCTCCCCCGCCATCGACGACGACGACGCCGAGAGCCTCCCCGCGACGTCGGCGGCGGCGGCGCCGCCGAGGTCCTCGTCCAAAATCGCCGGGACGGCGACGCACAGGCTCATCCCGAGCGCCTTCTTCGCGCGCACCCACGGGCTCCCCATCCTCCCTTATCGAAGAACCCTCAGCGGGAGCCTCTTATTCTGTGGCTCGTTTCACTGAGACCACGCGTCGAACAGCTTGAAGGCGGAGCTTTTACCCGGGAATTGGGGATCTGAGCAGAGAGGAAACGGAGATTGGGGGTATTAGAAGAAACCCTAGAATTCGGCGGGTGGGAGGAGGAGGGGGAATGGGTCACGAGGAGACGCCGCCATTGTAGAGAGAGAGAGAGAGAGAGAGAGAGAGAGAGAGAATGTTTTGGATTTGACCTTTTGAAGCGGCTTTGATTTGGGAGAGGAGGAAGAGGGCGAGGGCGAAAGGTTCGTATATAAAATGGAAAAAGGAAAGAGAAATGTATAAATAATCCCTGTACTATCACAATATTGCACTACAGTCTCTGTATTTTTTCAATTGCAATTTACTCTCAAACATTCCTATAGTGCACTTTGGTCCCTAACTTTCCACAAAATTCTCTTCTTCTTTTTGTCCCAAACATGATAAATTTTTGGGTTAATTTCATACAGATCCCTGCAAATATAGTGAATGATAAATATATCCTTATAAAATTCAACTTTCATATATTGTCCTTATAAAAATCTTGATATTTTTAAATATATCCCTGCCGTTAGAATCCGTTAGAAAAATTTAGTTAACCATATGTTAAATACTTAACCCTGATTAATTTTTGATATTTTTATCCCTCTTACATTATACTGTTATGATTTTTTGAAGGACATATTTGTGAGAGCAAAATTGAAAATATAAACAGTTCTCTAACGGTAACAAATCAGAGGAACATATTTAAAAGTATTAAATTTTTTATAGAAACAACATATGAAAGTTGAATTTTGTAGAAATATATTTGTCATTCACTATATTTACAGAGACATATATGAAATTAATCCTAAATTTTTTTTTCAACCACGTAGCACTTAATGAAAGCATCAGCTGGAATCGAATTCTCAATCTCATGAACAACAATTCAACTAATTTGGCGGTTACTGTTCCACCAGTTTGAAAAATTACTTTACGATAATAAGTTATATTCATACTATCGAATTATAAGTTGTAACAAATATAAAAGTTGAGGTGATGAAAAAGGGTAAAATAGGACAGGGACTAATTAGTAAATTAGACTAATTTGTGGTGTTTGACTTCCTAAAATGACCCTTGTTGATTGATTGCTGGTTTTCAGAAATATGTACTTTTTGTTTTTTAATTATGTTTACGTAAATAAGTACATGCATTAATATTATGTAAGTTGTAAGTAAAGAGTCAAATTTATATTACTCGCCAAGTATTTTATGCCATGCCTACACAAAAATTTATAATAATTATTAATATTTTTACAAACTTAACTCAAAGGCTATATTTCTGTAAATAGATAATATTTTATTTTTAATAAATAAATAATTGTAGTTGTGCGTGAAGTCGCTATGATGATTATTAGTAACGCATGAGAAAAAAGGCAAGATTACAAATTTTAAATCCTAATAAAAAAAATCTGCATCTCAAATACAGCGAACAAGCACAAACAATTTGTGTTAGCATGTTATCTTATTTTAGCTTTTCTCAAAATAAAAGTATGAATTTTTATTTTTATTTTCTTTACCAAACTCTATATAAACTTAGTTCAAATGAAAAATAAAATTTAAACAAAAACAAAAAAAATACAAAAGAGGGAATCAAAACACAAGGATTGAGGAGGATTATAAGTTGCTGCTTTTTTGGCTATTAAAAAAAAAAAAAAAAAAAAAAAAAAAAAAAAAAAAAAAAAAAAATAAACCTGGAAACCCACGACCGCATCTTATGCCACCTTTTGAGGTTGTCAGAGAGCCCATAACTTGTAATAATATTACAGCCAGGTTAAATTTTCAAAACCCCCTACAATTTTTTGGTATATGACTTTTATTTGGTCATCATGTTGAAAATTTATTATTAATTTTGTAAGTTGAGACAATAAAATATAGAATTATAAATCTTAAGTAAATTAGTGTGATCTGAATAACGTGTTATTACTTACGAAAATAAATATAGTATTTTTTTTTTTTTACGTTCTATGTTAGCACAGAATGTATCCTATTGACAATTTCAGGTAGAGATTTAGCATGTTTTTTGTCGTTTTATCTGTTAGAATATCATGTATTAGTGTTTCTATAATCTGATTAAAAAAAATGCAAGGAAAATAAAAAATGGTTTAATTTTGGGAATTTAAAAGAGTTATTATTTGTTTCTCTCCAAGGCACACTGATGAAAAAGGATCATCTCTCTCTCTCTCTCTCTCTCTACTCAAAACCTTAACTTGATGTCCCATGGCCCCTTTTGATTCCACAAGGTTTCACAGCTAAGCTTAGTAATCATATGGAGAGAGAAAATGTTAAAAGGTGAAGAGGAAATAAAACAAAACAAAAAATGAGAAAAAAAATAAATACTCATGAGCTCTATACAATCATCACCTCCATTAGCAATGATCCTTTTTTAGAGAACAATTTCTGAGCAACTTCTCTTAGGAGAGGACCCATATCTCTTTGTAAAAGTTAAGTCCCCTTTACAAAGCCTGGCATATAATAATAAACTTTTATGTTGACTTGCTCTCTATAAAGCCTGTGAAGCTCTCAAAGGCCAAGCAAAGGGCATTATAAGACCCCTCCAAGAAAGTTCCCTTTAACAAAGGGCTTTTTATGCATTACACTTCAAAGTTTTCCGATATCGCATCTAAATCCTCTATTATTGGTTGCTCCTTTTTCATCCGAACTAGCATAAGATTCTGTTTGTGCAACGATTCAGTCTATTAGTACTAGCAACTTATTAGGCTCAAACCAATACTGACCCACAATATTTGTGCTTAAATTATTAGTATAAGCGTGCTTAGTCCTTTCGTATCCTCGCAGGGCATTACACTTCTAAGTTTTCAGATCTTGCACCTAAATCTTTTATTATTGGTTACTTCTTGTTTATTCGAACTAGTTTTAAGGTTCTATTTGTGTAACGATTCAGCCTGCTAGTAATAGTAATTTACAGGAGTCAAACCAGTATTAGAGTGCTCAGTCCTTTCGCATCCCTATAACGCATTTCCATCCGATATGAGACTACTAGCTAGGGTGTTATAGTTTGGCCTTACTTCTGCTTCTAGTTTTTAATCTGTAATTGATATTTGGCGACAAAAAATATCTAGAATTTTTGCTGTAACCGGAAGTAGAAATCTGATTTTAACGCCCGAAAGTAAACGCTACTAGTTGAACCTTAGCTTTTGCTATAGAGAGAAACACTGTGTGTGGGTACGTATAGTGCGTCTCTCAGTAGCACTTTCGAATAATATTTTATCAAACAATACTAAACCACATATGTTGCTGTATGGTACTTCTCAACCAAAGTTTAGTGGACTAGTATGAAAAATATGCTCCCTAACATAAGGTTCTCCACCAAAGATGTGAGCCCACAATGGAGGACAAATGTAGTTGAGCATATGGTGCTCTCACAATATTAAAGCAAGGTGAAAAGGAAAGAACACACTCTCTCCTTGGCTCCTTATCCATGTTCCCTTGTGGAGGAGTGGAGAATAATAACTTTCCCACCAATGAAAAAGTGATGGGCTTTTCCTTTTCAAAAAGATGCCTTTATGGTTCCTATATTTTTTTAAGTGGAAACACAAAGCACCACTCATTTTTGTCAAGATACCATGCAATAATATGGGCCCTCAAATTTGTCTACTTAATAAAGTACTGTTGGACCGACCGTCCCTAGCGCAAGTGGCAAAGGACTTGGTGGTTGGTACCCGAGGTCCCGAGTTCGAATCCTAGTTGATTCGTATTTCCAGCTAAGTTTATTTCTAAAAGAAATAAACGAAGCGGGTAGCGTGCTATCTTTCTCTCTCAAAAAAAAATAAAGCCCAGTTGGAGAGAGAGAGAGAGAGCCTTGGTTGCTTAGTGGGGAGTTTAAAATATGAGAGAGAGAGAGAGAGATGCCCACTTACTCTTTGATAAGTTAAGATGACAAAAATGATTCTTTTATTGCACAAGCATATATGCAGGTGGAATCATGGTTGAAAATTTAACATTTGGAAAGTAGGGTATGGAATATATTCATTAACTGTGATGACTCTGATCACTTTTTTTAGTTAATTTTACTATAATGTAGTTAATCTTAATGACTCTAATCACTTCTTACTATATTTTTTTTTTATAATTTTACTAAATTTAATGACTCTGATCACTTTTTAGTAAGTAAAATTGTAATGAATTAATAATTAATAGTGAATGGAATAATTTAACTTAACAAAATATTCGAATTCGTAATTTAGCCATATAACTTAAAAGGTAAAAATATATAGAACTTATCTCAATTATCACTCATTTTGATCTGTCTATCGGACGATTCTGATTCTGACATTTAAAATTTTGATTTTGCTATTTAAATCTTATAATTTATTTGAGCTGAGCCAGCTAATGACCCTTTTTCTTTAAAATATGAATCTGTGTCGTATATCTTCAGGAGCTTAGCTAACATGTTTTATACAATTTATATAACTATAAATTTATTAAAATAAGTAATTAGCTTAATTTTTGTGCTAAAAGAGCGCCATCAAATCACTTAAATCAAATAAATTGAAATGTAGAGTTTTTTTTTTTTTTTTGAGAGAAAGGTAGCACGCTACCCGCTTCGTTTATTTCATTTAGAAATAAACTTAGTTAGAAAAGTGAATCAACTAGAATTCGAACTCGGGACCTCGGATACAAACCACCAAGCCCTTTGCCACTTGCAGTAGGGACAGTTGGTGAAATATAGAGTATTAAAATCAAGATTTTGAAAGATTAGGTAGTCGAATCAAAATGGTATATAGTTTAGGTAAGTTTTATACTTTTTGTTTGAAAATTAAAACATATGTTGAGGATCAATATCAAAAAAGGCGAATAGTTGAGGGGGTTCTAGTAGAACAACTCGAGTTTGAAAAGTCTTTAATATTGCAACACTTTATACATTGGCCCAAGTAGGTTAGTACAAATCAATAAAGCACCCATGGGAATTTCTTTTTGCCAAACTAATCATTTAGTGCATTAAAATTTAAAAACAACCAAATTCTTATTCTTAGCCACCACTAATTCTTTAATTAATTAGTTAGTCACAATCAAACCCCAAAATATGGGGGTGGAGTCATAAATTTTATGCCAAACATATTATATATTATCCTTCTTAGTTTATCCATTAATCCACTAACTTTAGCTTTTGATTTATATTGTTTTAGCTTTGCGAATATAAGCAAAATTAATTAGGAACCATATTATATGTAATCCTTCTTAGTTTATCCATTAATCCATTAACTTTATCTTATGATTTATGTTGTTTTAGCTTTGCAAATATAAGCAAAATTAAATTAGGACAATAAGTTGGCGTGAGATTGAAGCTGTGCAATGAAAAAATTTTGATTTTTCCTTTTTTTTGGGAGGTGATTTGAATTTGAATAAATCGGATTTTGTTATGTAAAAAGTATTACTTTTCAAAACAAAATAAAGAACACGGAGCTTAGAACTGACTCTAATATATGCTTTCTTTTGTTATACATGTTACAGGTGCGGAAACGGGCAGTGGGTGGGTGGGTGGGTGGGTGGGTGGGTGCACAGATTTTTGATAAATAAATCTGAATGTACAGAAAATTTCTACACACTGCATGATTAGACAATCCAGCTAAAGATGGGATCGATCTTGACAATTAGGGCATGTTTGGTTCTTGATTGGAGTGAGAATAGAAAATTTAATTTAATTTTATTGGAATGAAAAATAGAATGACGAGTCATCTAAAAATATTTGGTTCGTTATTGCAATGGATAGCAAAATTGATGCCTAAGAAAGATTTTACTAAGAAAGAAAAGATTAAGGAATAGGAGGAAGAGATATTAGTGAGAAAGGGCTTTACTCTAAAATTGGCTGATTCAGGATTCAGAATTGGATTGGGCCCGAAATAAATTGGATAATTTATATTCTTGAGCGGAATGAGAATCAAAATTTGATTTCTATAAAATGAATAATAATTATTGAAATCAGAGAAACTCGTTCTGATTCTAGAGTCTAAAATATGTGCACCTACCAAGCCCTTAATGATTTATATGAAAGTTGTCATTCACCAATGAATACAACAGTGAAGATCAATTCCCCCTTTAGGTGGACAGTTGTGCTACACACTCAGTCTGCGAAAAACTCTCAACATTCATGGACCAAAACACCTCATATTAAGTATAACAAAAACAACCATCTTAAACTACTGTATAAAGAGATTATAAGATGACATTTGACCATCTAAAAAGCAATTAAGAAGAAAGACAATTGAGTGATCTTCAGAGTACATCAGCAACTTGACTACATAACTCATCATTGTTCAAAGAAACAGTCACAGCTCCTTCATTGAAATCTGGCAAAAACTTTTAGCTGGAGCAAGAAGTAGAAGCTTCAAATTATCGCTTCGGCTTCTGGGGTCTTGAATGACCTCCAGAAGAAAATCCAATTATTTTCCTTGTCAAATGCATAACTTCTTCATAGGTCAGAAGCAGAGTCAAATAGACACGAACTTCCAACTCTTTATGTGCAACTCTTTACGAAGTAAAAAAATACAATGAAGGATTCCTAAATAGATTTGGGTAGAAGCTTAAATACTCAACAATCATCTTATCGAGCAAAGTGATAAATGATAGAGAGACTTCGGATGAGGGTAGTGAAGTTACATCAACAACAAATTCACTCAACAATTTGTGTATGATCCTTTTAATTCAAATGTGTACAAAAATGTTTAAACAGTATCTTCTCAAGTTGTATCTTCAGAACCCTTCACTTCTCGTTGCAATTGAGTGAAAGCAGAGAGCATAGCCGATCTCGCATTTGCCATCTCCGCTATCCTTTCCAATGCTGCAGGGAGAGAGAGAGAGAGATTATGAGGGAGAGACGACACTAGATAAGAAATAGATTAAAGAAAACAAATTTTGAGAGGATATCAAAAGTAAAAAGAGAAGAAAAAAAAAAAAACCTGTTTCAAATGAAGATTGAGCCGTGCGAAGTTTTGGAGAAACCAATGTTCCAAATACTGCTAGGGATTTAGCCCTCTCTTTCTGGACCTGGGCACAAAATAAGAAGGGTTACGAAAATATATTGAGAAAAAGGCATATTGCATGATAACAATGATCATGCATGTTGTTGAGAAATTCCATAATATAATTATCATCGAATTTACTTCTTGTTTTGATACAATTTCCTTCCCCCCCAAAAAAAAGAAAAAAGTAAGAATCTACTCACATCTTTGGAAAAAGAGAGTTGAGGTCCGTTTCCAGACGAGTTAGATTCCTCCTTTTCACCTAAAACAGAAGAACACACAGTAATCTGTATATATCAACACTACCGACAATCAGATTTTAAAAGAGATTTAAAAAGAAAACTGCAAAAATACCCAAGATATTGGATGCTGCCCGATGCCTTAGTTGCGACTGATTAGATTTCTTTTGCATTGAATCTAGCTCTATCTCCTCAGAAGAACACTTGTCTTCTCGCGTACCCCATTTAGAAAGAGTAAAATGTGGATTTGATTCTGAATCATGATGAAGTATCTTCGTAAGTTATAAATTATGGGTGCATTAACTATAGTCCGACTAATTTTTTGACAGCGTTGACGGCAAACTATTAGAGGATTTTTAAAAAGTTTAATGAGAAAAACATAGCAAGTTCAAAATCAATCTACACTACAGGCCAATCGAAATACGAATTGACGGACTAAATTGCTGAACTTGAAGATACCAGGAGGAAATTGAAGCCAGGCCAAAAAAAAACCATAAATCACCTGAAAGAGAATTATCGAGTGAATCAGTTACTCTTAGGGTGGTGGCAGCAGATTGTACTTTATGATCAAATAATGCGCTTGAAATGCGCGACGAACCCATAGAATGGCGAGCACCGGCCAGTTCCAGCCATCCCTGCTAACAAAGAAAATTGAAGCCTCTCGATGGGGCCATGAAAAGGAACATAACATTTTTTTTTTTTTACATGCTAAAACATTCCAGATTAAAAAGTTGAACCTTAGAAAATCCACCATGGCTTCAAATTTATAAACAAGTGACAATAATGTCGAATTTAACTTTGAAAAGAGACTGGATATTTACATTTGAAAAAGGAGACTACATAAGCAAGAAAACTTAGAACTAACATCATTTACTAATACTAATATGACTATTGGCGGCGCGACAAAGGTTTAGGTCTTTTCCTTACACCATCCATTGAATCCCTAATCGCAATATATCCGTGATACTCAACCAAATAACATCGCCGCCACCACAATCGCCACCATAAACACAGTTATGAAAAGCCTCCCCAAAAAAGCTCACATTTTTACGCAATTCATATAACTTGATGCGGAAAATTCAAAATTATGGATTACTAAACCAATCAATTTATTTTTCTTTACCGTAAAATATAAATTTATTTCCTGCGCCACTGCATCACCGCGAAGAAAATGATTGCTTCAATTATGATTATGCACAATTTACAAATTTTACTAATTATCAATACAAAACCACGCAATGTGATTAAACATAATAAACTACACAAAATGATATTCGTTTACACAAAATTCGAATATTTCATTAGGAATTGCATTATGCAAGTACCTAATTGCATCTAAAGCATGAAATAATAAGAAGATCACTTATAAATCAAATTAACGGGAAAAAAAAGTAGGCTTAAAATTCCATCCAAATTAGCAATTTGGGTGTTGCAAAAGAGAAAACACTAGGGTTTTTCTTAAATTTTTTAAAATTTTTGTACCTGGCGAAGAGTGGAAGAGAGGGAGTCGATGAGAACGAGATATGCGTCGAAAGAGTCGAGAAACTTCAGAACCTTCTCATCCTCATCTTCTTCTTCTCCGGAGTCGGCGCCGGATTTGCACTCGGCGCCGACTTTTGCTGCAGCTTCTTCTTCGGCGCCGTCATCCTCGTCTTCGTCTTCGTCTTCGCGAGAGACGGGGACGATTTGGTCCATCTCCGCCATCGAGATTCGGAAAAGTGCGGGGTGTGTGCGTGAAGTAAAAGGTGGTGTTGTGTGAATGGATTAATTATTACAACTAAAATAGAAAGTGGGCCAAAGCGGGCCGCAGCAGGGCCCATTATGGAATCAAGTTATTATGGAGTTATAATTTACCACAAAGGAGGCTTCCGAATCCACAATGGGCAAATATTTGAAATTCTCTTAGATTTTAGATTTCATATATCTGGCATTTAAGTAAATGAATTTGACACTACTTGATCATTAGGCAAACGATATTATAAACATCGCAAAATTTGATTAGAGTCAATCTTTCATTCAGATGCTCCATTATCGAAAACGACGTGGAAGTAAACGAGGTGGAAGTTTTCCTTCCATTAGAAAGAATTTTGCTACAGAAAACAGTTCTGCTGCAGTTTTATGCATACCTATCGAAAACTAATCAAATCTGATCAAACATCTTTAACAGGACATGGTGTCAAATTACAAATGATTACGAAGATCAATTAGCATGTGGCTTGCAAACAATTAGAAACTTCCTCTACCTTTCTCTTGCTCTTAATTTAGCATTTCCCATACTACTAGATTCATCATCCTCTCTACAAGAGATACTAGAATGATAATACATTATACAGGATTCATGAAAGGGAAAGCAAACAACTTTGAAACGTTAAGAGAAGCAGCGTTGCATGAAGAGTCGAAAAACACTTCTGGATAAAGCTTTACTAGCAAACCTGAATCATCCGCGACAACGGAAATTTACAAGAAAATCTCAAAAACTTGTTCAAGGTTACTAACAAAAGATTAACTTGTGCAGGAATGTACGAATATTCGAATACAGACACGCCATATTTTCAGTCGAATCATGAGCCAGGTTCGGAGATTCAAAGTTCAATGTAGTTTTCATATATCAAGACACTATTTGCTCGATTGACTCATATTTCTCATACTCCTAATACCGACTCCAGTAACATAAACTAATAAACAACATGATCACACGAGCAATATATATTGATCAGTTGATTGTCGAGTACTAGAAAATGGAGCATCTCTTTTCTCTCGATCATCACAACACGAAACCGTCAAGACGTGCAAATAAGTTAACGAGGAATAATCCGAAACAGCATCTTTTAAAGATCTTTAACGACCTGGATGCCCATCGAATTAGCCGTGCCGATGATCGACTTGCAGATGGCCTCGAGCGGCATGTGCTTGCAGGACGGGTCGGACTGCTTCACCTTCGCGATCTCGTACACGTGGCTGAGCATGATGGAGGAGACGACCGTGTGGCCCGGCCGGCTGCTGCCCGACTCGATCCCCGCGGCCTTCTTGAGAAACCACGTGACCGTCGGTGACTTCACCATGAACTCAAATGTATTGTCCTTATAGGCCGTTATGGTGACGGCCATAGGCGTGTCCGGCTTGTACTTTTGAGTTCTTGCATTGAAGTCCTTGCAGAAGGCCATTAGGTTCAGCCGATACTGACCGAGCGCGGGCCCGACAGGTGGGGCTGGCCGGGCCGCGCCGGCTGGCACGGTGAGCCGTATCGTGGCTGCGATGGGCCGCCGGGCAACAACATCTTTGAGAGTCGCCATAGCTGATTTATAAAACCTAGATTCAAAACATTTCAATCAAACTTCTCCATTTCCACAACATTTTTTTTTTGGTTTAAAGTACAGATCAAAATTTTATCCATTCGCATGGCAATTTACTTAAGAATGAAAGTAACCACCTGAAAGATTTATGTGTAATTTGTAACTCTGCGCTTCAGATTGATTGCGGCACATCAATCAAATTTACAGCAAACAGGCATAACAAATATTACAATTTTTTTAAAAAAAATAAGTAGTTTTCTTTGGGAGAGTCTTTTAATCAATCAGGTGGCGGACACTCTTGGTTTTCAGAGAAAAACCAAAACCTAAAACCAGATCAATCTCTCTTCGAACTGATTCCGAAGCAATAATACATGGAAATCGAACTGAAACCGATTCGAGCATTTCGTAAGAGCTTATTCCATAAGATTAGATCACAAAAGCTTATAAATCCCTGTTCTAATGTGCAAAATCCAATCTTGATGATTCTAATCCTTCTGTACTCCAACAGAATAAACTTGGTTTACGCATTGCACATCAAATAGGAAGCAGATCACCAAAAACAACCAAAAAAAAAAAAAGTTACATGAATGGGAATTGGAGATTTAAATCTAATATGAATCGAATCAAATTCTTAGTAGTACTAAAATTACCTCAAGCTCCTTAGATTGGAATCGAGAAGCGATGGTTCGGCGCCGTCGAATTCGCAAGAGAGGTGAAGGGTGTTGGAGATGCGCGAAGAGAAGGGGATCGGGGGTTCGTTCGTTCTCGTGTAGAAACCCTAGAGAGGGGTTTAGGGCCTAAACCATTTGAACCGGAAAATTTTGTTTAAGAAGCCCCATGAACCGTATGAAATTATCTAATAGTATTACTGATTAATTTATTTATTTATTAAATTATTATTTAATTAATATTTTGATATTAATTAATTATATAAAATATTATTATTTTAAAAATATTTCAGGAGCATTAGTTTGCTCGTCTGAGGTTAAAAAACTTGTACTTAAATATTCTATGCTTTTATTTTTATTTTAATCAAAAAATATTTGTCATCACGGAGAATAGTAAAGTAAATTTTTTTTGGCAACTATATGATAGTTAAGTATAATTTTTTGATAACTACAGAAAAATAAAATATAAATAAGCTGAACCAATTTTTTTTTTTTTTTTTTTGAGAAAGGTAGAATGCTACCCGCTTTATTTATTTCTTATAGAAATAAATTTAGCTCGAAATGTGAATCAACTAGGATTCGAACTCGGGACCTCGGGTACCTACCACCAAGTCCTTTGTCACTTGCGCTAGAGACAGTCGATTGAACCAAAAAATATTTAAGTGTAACTTTGTTTACCACAGAGTGGCAAAGTGATACTACACGGGGCAAATTGAAGTTTACTCTTTTTTTCCTCTCTCTTTTAGTTCAATTGAAGGTGTTATGTTTACTGATTTTGCTTGTCGAAGTGAAGTTTGATGATCAGAATAAAGTTTAGTGATCCACATAGTGTAATTTAATCTACATACTCTAACACTATTATAACTAGTATAGTTTTAAATTAAAGGATTACCTTAAATTTTGCCCAAACATTAAAGCACGAAGGTTGAGGATTTCATAAAAAAAATTCCTGTATTTTGCTAAGATAAATAATAGCTAGAAGGTAACACTTCTATCCTAAAATGTTGCACTGAAAAAACTATCAAAATTAAGGTAACACTTCTATCCTAAATGGAAAGCGTGAAGGGCTAGATTCATCTCTATGATCCATCAAAGATTCCAGTAAAATACTATGATAAATTACTAGCAAAATTTAATAACACATTGAAATTAATGTTCTCATGAATCTCATGAAAAATTGAACTATCAAAATTAAAAATATATATATTCGCGTTATTAGCACGACGCTCTAACCAACTAAGCTAATAGGCCAAGTTACTAAAAAAAAATTCCAAGTATTTTACTATATCAGATTCGATATTTTCCATCCTCTTGCAATTTCTATTTTTTGCTATCCAATTCAATTCTGAATGTCAAAATGGCTATAAAAAAATAAACTATATTATCAACTGCCTCTAGCGCAAGTGTTCCTAAGTTCGAAACCTGATTACTTTATATTTTCAGCTAAGTTTATTTCTAATTAATATCATCATTAAATTGGCTTATGTAAAATTAATTACAGCGAATTAAATTGAGGCCAAATTTTAGGGAATAATTGTAAATTAAAGTGGAATATAGATCAAACTTCAGCAAATAAATTTCTAATTTACTCAAAATTAAAAGGGCTTGAATGTATCAGAACAATTCGAACATTTCATCGATTTTGTAGTTAGTCATCTAAACTTTTAGAAGTTTGTTTTTAAACTTACAATTTACCACATAGATTTAAATCAAAGAACTAATATTAGTTAAATCATCTAGAATTAATAAAGGATGCATGTCGATAATATAGAAGAGTTTTTTAGTATATCAAAAATTTAAAATTAATCACATAAATTTATTTCTATGAGTTCTTTTTTTTTTTTTTTAGCAAAAAGGGACAAGTTTTACAAATCGTCCACATGACAAGTTTAGCTATCGAATATGTTATGTTGCATGTACATTTTGTAGTATTATTATTCTTTTCTTATAAGTTAATTTTACATATATGATATATGGATTGGCTCTTTAATTCGTTGTTACAAGAGGAGGAGGTTAAGGAAATGTTTTAGTTTATTAGCAAAAGATAATAGTGCACATCTCTTTGCACACCAAATTTTTTTCAAAAGAATAAATATTAACCCTTCGATGAAAAGATATAAAATATACAACTTTTTTTTAGAATGTACAGTTATTGTTGTTAAGCAAAATTAAGTTTAAAAAAACCTAAAATTATAGTAGCAAGGGAAAATTACTCACACAAAAAACAAAGCTATAAGAGCCACAACATTTGAAGCTATAAGAGCCACAAATACGGAGTGCATGTTGTGTGGAGTTGAAGCAGAAATTACCGATCATTTTTTCGCGCGGTGCGTTTTTACTAGATTTCTTTACGTGATGACCTTGGCGAATGTTCATCCCGGTGACTTGGGTGACGAGGTGACCATGGTATGGGACAGATGGAAGAATCGCTCAGGTACGCCGACAAGGAACAATTGGTTATTCGGTCTGGTAAGGTGTTGGTGTGTCATTTAGGAAGTTAGGAATAATGCAATCTTCAGGCAGATCCTGCCAGACTCCCAGTTAGCTGTTTTTAAGATCAAACAGTTGTTCAACTTCTGGATGCAGACTCTTTCTTCAATCGGACACTAATATCACTATTATTATTATTCTTTTTTTTTTCCTGTGTGCGTGCGTGCGTGTACCTACATCTTCTTCGAGGCCTTCGTTGCCTCACCCCTGTAGCCTAATTCATTTCTTTAATAAATAAAGCGGGTAGCATCCTATCTTTCTCTAAAATATATATATATATATATATTTGAAGCTACACCATACACAGACACTATCATGTATATAGAAAATAGACTTAATACTGCACAATAAACCACAACATGTCATTTACTTCTGCATCATTTTTGGTAATAGGATATCTAAATTAGCGATCACCATTGTGAAAATTGATTTACGCTATATGTGAACTTTTTAGTTTTTCAAATTTTATAATTTGACGATATCATCTATCTAATATTCAAAATTGATAGTTTTTAATAGCCATCATAAAATCAATTTAAAACCACTTAATCACTAGATAAATATATAATATTATAAAATTATAAAATTTGATATCTACAAAGCTTAAATAGTTTAGATCCTAATTAAGGGTACTGATCGACGGATTCTGGTACCATATCTATGGAAATAATTACAAGTCAATGGTCTAATAATTTACCTTGAAGTATTCTAGCTTTACTTTATATACATATACCCATCCATATATGCACGCATGCATTGATGTGTAGTGTGCATACATACATACATATATACATACATACATACATATATATATATATATACATACATACATACATATATATACATATATACATACATACATATACATATATATATATTGAGAGAGAGAGTTGAGCTAGAGTATTATCAATAGCAAACAGACACTGTTACTATCGATTTGTTCTTGATAATAAAGACTCTAAATCAACGATCAGCACCATTGAACATGATTTAGATCATCTAAACTATCAGTAAATTAAATTTCATACTTTTTTGATATTATTTTCTTGTCCATCAAGTGGACACAAAAATGAATGGCTGAAAATAAATATCCTTGAAAAAAGTGATGATAAGATTCTTTATTACAAGATCAAGAGTATAAATCTTGTTTTAAATAGTTTAAAGAATTTTCTAATCACAATATAATTAATTCAGATATCTTTACGCCGTTAAATGAGAAAGTAACTCATATCGACTATTAAAATTTCAAATTTTATCAGCCTTTGATTATTAGGTCAATAATGTTAAAAAAAATTTAAAATTTGCTTTCTAAATACTTTAAGTGTTATAGATCATGTTCAACGGTGCCGATCGTCGATTTGTAAGTTCCATCATTAAAAACAAATCGATAGCAGCGGAGCCAGCTTGCTACCGATAATATTCCAGCTCATCTCTCTCTCTCTCTCTCTCTCTCTCTCTCTCTCTCTCTCTCTCTCTCTCTCTCTCTCTCTCTCTCTCTCTCTCTCTCTCTATATATATATATATATATATATATATATATATATATATATATATATATATATATATATATATATATATATATAGCTAGGCTGGTATATACTATCGGTAGCACGGAGGCCTCCGTGCTACCAAGTTGTTTTCGATGTTGCGGCTTCCAAATCGACGATCGGCTCCGCTAGACTTGATCTACACTATTGAAAGTGTTTGGAAACTAAATTTCATAATTTTTCGACATTATTTGGCTAATGATCAAAGGGTCTCAAAATTGACAATTTCAATGGTAGATGAGATGCGTTTGTAAGTTTAACGGTGTAAAATAATCCAAATCTGATAAAATTTTTATAGAAATTTTTTTGAACTATTTAGAGTAAGATCAGTATCTCTGATCTTAAATTTAAGCCTTTTATCATCATTTTTTATGAAATTTTTATTTTCAGCCATTCATTTTTCGACTACTCGTTTGATAGGTAAATGATATCGAAAAATTATGAAATTTAGTTTCCAAACACTTTCAATAGTGTAGATCAAGTCTAGCGGAACCGATCGTCGATTTGGAAGCTGCATCATCGAAAACAACTTGGTAGCACGGAGGCCTCCGTGCTACCGATAGTATACCAGCCGGACTCTATATATATATATATATATATATATATATATATATATATATATATATATATATATATATATATATATATATATATATATATATATATATATATATATATATATAGTCCGGCTACTATGCTATCAATGGTACCAAGCACTTGTTACTACCAAGTTTGCCACCGTTAGATCTACCCCTTTGACTATTTTCACTCGTTAGATGATCATACTATTCAACCAACCACCCACTCAACCCCACCGTTAGATCTACCCATTTGACTATTTCCACCCGTTAGATCATACTATTCAACCAACCACCCACTCAACCCTAGGGGGCCCACATTATTCTAACCGCACATCCCTTAATCTAAGGACCAAAAACCTAATAGCATTAATGACTTGGTGCTATTAATAGTATAGTAACCTAGTTCTATATATATGGAAAGAGAGAGAGTAGTATCGAAATATTATTAATAGTATGATACTATATATTTACTTTATAACTATTAGATGTCTAGAATGGGTCGTTGATGGAATAGCAGTGGTCCAATAGTGAAATAGTAAATAGTACGTACTATTAGTAGTATTCTAGCTGAAGTTATATATATATATATATATCTACCATGCATTCTTATCCCTCTTCTCTATCCTCATCATGAGCCCATATTTCATGTGAAGTATGATAGCGAGCTTTGGCTCCACCACATGCCCCTCCACCACCTCTACGTGAAAATTGTAGAGCATCGCAGCCACCACCGTTTTCATCGTGTTGAAGGCCATCTCCTTCCCCAGGCACGCCCGCGGCCCGCAGTTGAAGGCGAAGAACTTGTGCGCCGGCTCGTGCTTTATCTCACGCTCGCCGCCGTCCCCCCGCACGATCCACCGCTCCGGCCTGAACTCCATGCAATCCTCCCCCCATATCCCCTCCATCCTCCCCATCGAATACAGGTGGAATATCAGTATCGTCCCCGGCCGCACCGCGTGCCCGCTCGGCAGCACGTCGGCCCTCGACACCCCTTTGTGCTGGATCGCCACCGGCGGGTACAGCCGTAGGCACTCGCACAGCGCCGCGTGCAAGTAAACGAGCTTTCCGAGCGCCTCACGGTCGAACGGAGTGCTTTCTTTCGAAGCCGGCCGGGGCCAGTTCGCCTTCAGCTCCTCCACGATCGCCTTCTCGACGTCGGGGTTCTTCGACAGGAGCCAGAAGAACCATGTCAGGGTGGCGGCCGTGGTGTCGCGCCCCGCGAGCAGGAGGTTCTTCGCGTTGGCTTGGAGGAAACCGTCGAACTCGACGAATTCGACCGAGTTCCGGTTGCCGACCGACTGCAGCATGTACGTCGTGAGGAGATCGGCCGGCTCGACCATCTCGCCTTCCTTCGCGGCCTCCACCTGCTTCCTCCTCGCCGCGATCGTCTCGTCGATGAAGTCGTCCATGACTCTCGCCGCCGCAGCGAGCTTCCGCTCTCTCCCTATTTGGAGCCACTTCAGTATTTTCCACCCGATCTTCGGAACGACGTGCCGGAAGAAGATGGCCTCGCAGGCGTCGTCCAGCGCCTTGGCGAACGGGACGGTCGGGAAGCAGTCGGAAAGGCAGCCGGGGTCGACGCCGAGGACCAGCGCGCACGTCGTGTCGAAAGTCAACCGCAAGAACACGTCTTGCAGGTCGACCGCCGCGCTCGACTCGGCGAGGCGGCGGAGAAGCGGGATGAGGCCGTTCTCCACCTTGTTGCGGCTGGCGCGGAGCTCGTACGATCGAAACCTGTTGTGAAACAACCAATTACTCAAAATGCTTAAACTAGTAGAAAATATTATACTATCTGAAACACTTGATGTCTAAAACAGGTTTAAGCAATTAGAGAACAGTGTGCTTGATGTTGCATTTATATGCATGCAGTACTTGCGGTCGGTCATGAGGTTGTGGATCATCCGCCGCTGCGCGCGCCACGTCTCGCCGTCGGTGTTGAGTAGGCTCTCGCCGAACAGCTCAAAGATGTCGGCGAAATCCGGGCCCTTCAGGTAGATGGCGGAGTGCGTGTTGAAGGCGTGATTGACGTTCGCGGGGTCGCAGGTGAAGAGCATGTCCATGCGGAGGAGCCAGGGCCCGCTGAAGGCGAAGGACCAGCGTGTCGCGGCGAGGACGCGGACGCTGTGGTCGTGGAGGTGGTGGAGGTGGACCGGGGCGGCGGGGAGCATGCCGAGCACCGGCCAGTTCACGGGGAGGAAGCTCCGGCGGTTGATGCGGCAGAGGTGGAGGAAGAGGAAGGAGAGGAGGGGGATGAGGAGGAGGAGCAATAATGAAGTGCATGTAGTAGTAGTAGTGAAGAAGCTAACTAAGTTCACACATGACCAAGTCCAAGCCATTATTGTGTGTGTGTGTTGAAGAGGGGGAGGGCTAAGTGATTAGGTCAAGTTTAGGGTAGGGTGAGGAACAAAGAGTTGGGCGAGGTTGGTATATATATATACATATATATATATATATATACATATATATATATATATATATATATATATATATATATATATATATATATATATATATATATATATATATATATATATATATATATATATATATACATATATATATATATATATATATACATATATATATATATATATATATATATATATATATATATATATATATATATATATATAGAGTTGAGCTAGAATACTATTAATAGTATTTAGCCCATTTTGCTATCAAGTTTTTAGCCTTAGGATAAGTCTCTTTGATCATTCTAGCCATTGGATTAAATACTATAACCCAGTGAGGACCACTCAACCCTAGGGGGACCACTCAATCCTAACAAACAACTATTATCTCAACCCTACGATTTTTTATCCAAGGGCTAAAAAGTTGGTGGCAAAAAAGGGCTGGTGCTATCGATAGCATTCCAGCCCAACTCTATATATATATGTATATAAATATACATATACATATACATATGTATATACATATACATATACATATGTATATACATATACATATACATATACATATGTATATACATATACATATACATATGTATATACATATACATATACATATGTATATACATATACATATACATATGTATATACATATACATATACATATGTATATACATATACATATACATATGTATATACATATACATATACATATACATATATATATGTATATACATATATATATATATATATATATAGGTGAAAAATGTAGGGCCTCTTCAACTAAATGCCATTGCTCTTTTCCAAAAAAAATCTCATTATAATCACATGTTTTAAATAGAAAAAACTTCAAATACCTGATGTGGTTTCACACTTTTTCACTTTAGTACCTTGTGGTTTAAAAATGTATCACTTTAATTAGTACCATGTGGTTTAGCTTTTCTCTTTTTGTTGTTTCTTTTGTTAATTTTTTCGTTAAATCAGTGAGAAAGTTAAAATCACAGGATATTAAAATAAATATTTGATAAATTAGTGAGTTATCTGAAGTTTTTTCTATATAATTTAACGAAAAAATTAACGAGATGAATAAGAAATAGAGAAAAACGAACCATGGGGTACTAAAATGATACACTTTAAATCATATGGTACTACAGTGAGAAAGTACGAAACTACAGGGGTGGTATTTAAAGTTTTCTCTTTTAAATAACAGTAAAAAAAAAAGTGTTACTAAATATTCCTATAATATTATAAATATTGACGCTTCAAAAAGCATAGAACTATCTATTTATCAAACTAATTTATTGAATAATAAATTTCACTATTATTCTTAATTTTTCGACATTTTAAGCGTAGACACTTTAAAGCGCCGGAATATATTTTACCCACACTTTACATAAGCGTCAGTATATACATAGCGACTTTTCATTTACCAACACTTTAAAATATGACAGTAGACTATTTTGAAACACTTTAAAGTATCATTAAATACCGAAAAAAATATTTTTAAATATTAATTTTCTTATAGTGTGATATTAAGATACATCTAACACAAATAGATAAAATAGAAACATACATCATATTTTTCTCATACGTAATACAATCATATTTTTCTCATACGTAATACAATCTACCCGTAAACGAGAGAAGGAGCCTGAGACTCGTCAAATATATATAATATAAGGCATGTTGAAATACATCCCTCTATTATTATTATTATTATTATTATTAATATTATTATTTCATTTCCGTAATTCTGCGGATAGAGGTTGAACTATATAATTAAGTTACAATTAATATTAGTACGTAGCTACCAATATTCATATGCTTTAAATAAATTAATTAGTTGTCCCTTCTCTATCAGGTGAACCAGCTATATATATAGCTTCTAGAATATTTGTGGTGACGTCGACGATCGTAATATAATATTCGTCCGGTTTAGCACATTTCTAATGACAAAAAATTATTAATCAAAATAAACAAAAATAGATTTAGTTGCATGAAATAAAAGATTGAGAACTCAATATAAAGTCGAGATAATTATACTGGGACGTAATTAATAGTGCAATTAATCAATCTGAATTAAAAATTAAGGAAATGTCAAATATAAAATAAAGCATTAATATACAAATCTACAGTAATTAAGCTTAAATTGATTCATGACACATATAGGCTAGTTAATTAACACATCAATAATTTATAGAATCATTTTTAGAGAGAAATTAAGTTTTGCTTATAATATTTGTAATTTTCTTACGCAGAAATAGTAACATTTAATCAAAAGTTCATATATATCTTCCATTAAAGTACAAAAATATTATCTATGTTATTCTTAATGTAGAATATTCTCTATTAATCATCTCACATGATACAATAGTTTAATTAGTGCAAATTGTTAGGATTTGGTTAGATTTGTAGTTGAGTTCTTAGTTGGGTTAGAATTAATATTTAAATTTATTGGAGATAAACTAAATATAGCAAGTATCCCTCTTCCAATTGTATTTAGGGGTTGCGGCTGAGCCAGAGTGGGCTCAGATTAGGATAAATATTTAAGTCTATTGGTCATAAACTAAATATAGATTTAAATATTTATTGGAGTAGAAATCCTAATTATACTAGGATTGTGGTTCGTTTTGGGTAGAGCTTTATATATAGCTCTTTGGAGTACCCTTTTGGAAGAGAGAGTACGGTGAGAGATAAACCCTCTTGGATAGAACCGTACCAGAAGAAAGAGAGAGAGCCATGGTTGTATGCACCTAGTATATAGGTGCATACACCGAGAGAAGTCTTCTGTTTGGTTTATAGAAGACGAGAAAATGGTAGGAGAGATTCAGAAAGAGAGCTCGGATTGAAGCTACTCTGTATAGAAGAGGAGTCAGGTGTAATCTTCTCTTATTTAATGAATCTTATTTTATCCGCATATTTTCTGTTTATTTTTTTCTCTCTTTTATGATTGTATCAGCTCTTGCTGAGGAGACGATTTTATGGTAAAAATTCGATTGACGCTTCCGTTGCGGAATTCCAACAATCGGTACCGGAGCAACAGCAGTCGGTATTGGAGAGGGTTGCGGATTCTCAAGATCCGGTACCGAGGCGAGTACCGGACTCCCAACACAAATCTCTTATGCATTCAAACTAGCGTTCTACCTTCTACATTCGTACGTATGTAACGCACGTACCATTGATGAGTTAATGAATCAATTTAAAAGTGTCCCAATATAATCTAGCGTCACATTTGAAAAGCGTATGTTAAAGCGTCAGCAAATGAAGAGTCGTCACATATATATCGACTCTTAGGCCAAGCATCAGTAAAATATATTCTGACGCTTCAAAGCGTCAGAATTTTACAGGATTTTTTAAAATCATGACGTTTTAAAGCGTCAAAAAATTAAGAATGATAATAAAATTTATTATTTAATAAATTAGTTTGATATAATAAAGATTTCATATAACGACGTTTTTTGAACCATTGGTATTTACTATATTGTAGGAACGCTCGTGAACGCTTCTTTCAAGCGTTGTCTAAAAAACGTATTTATATTAAAAAAAATTTGTAGTGAACTTCCCCGCAAATGAAAGAAGGAGCCTGAGACTCGTCAAATATATATAATATAAGGCATTTTGAAATACATCCCTCTATTATTATTATTATTATTATTATTATTATTATTATTATTATTATTTCATTTCCGTAATTCTGCGGATAGAGGTTGAACTATATAATTAAGTTACAATTAATATTAGTAGCTACCATATCCATATGCTTTAAATAAATTAATTAGTTGTCCCTTCTCTAACAGGTGAACCAGCTATATATATAGCTTCTAGATTTGTGGTGACGTCGACGATCGTAATATAATATTCGTCCGGTTTAGCAAATTTCTAATGACAAAAAAATATTAATCAAAATAAACAAAAATAGATTTAGTTGAATGAAATAAAAGATTGAGAACTGATAATTATACTGGGAAGAAATTAATAGTGCAATTAATCAATCTGAATTAAATATTATTATTATTATTTGAGAGAAATGTAGCATCATTTATTTTTTTTTTAGAAATAAACTTTACTGGAAATGTGAATCAACTAGGATTCGAACTCGGAACCTCGGATACCAACCACCAAACCCTTTGCCACTTGCGCTAGGGACGGTCGGTAATTTGAATTAAAAATTATTAATACCAAATTAATGATAGAGTGGGATTTTCTGAGTCTAATCCCATTTAATCTCGATTTTCCAAGTATTTTACTATATCAAATTCGATATTTTCCATCCTCTCGTAATTTTTGTTTTCTGCTATTCAATTCAATTCTACATGTCAAAGTGGCTATAAAAAACATAAACTATATTATCGACTGTGTTGGCATTCGGTTAAACCGAATCGGATGCGCCCATGATCGGGCTCGATCCGACAGTTATTATGTTGTCTAATTTGATTAGAATTAATCTCGTTTTTTAAATTGAAAAGCTAATTAAAGATAAATCTTAGTCAAATTAGGATAACGTAATATAAACCGATTTGATCTTATCTTTACTTGCTCATTAAAATTTTGGAATTCCTTATAAATATACGGGCTATCTCTTATATAATACGTGACAAGAAATATAGAGAGAAATCACATTCTTCGTCAACCTATTGTTCTAGAGGGTCTTGAACGATGGATTAGAGATCGTATTCGTTTGTAGTTCGATCCACCGCGAGTTTGGAGCGATTGAAGACTTTCGAGGACGATCCAAAGGACACGTGAATCAACTTCTTCGATCCGGGCTCATCGCGTTCTAGCGCGAATCGCTTCCGCATAAGGTACGAACGAACCAAACCATACTTCCGCTGCGTTCTACAGACTGTCTCTAGTGCAAGTGTTCCCAAGTTTGAAAACTGGTTACTTCACATTTTCAGCTAAGTTTATTTTTAATTAATATCATCATTAAATTTGCTTATGTAAAATTACAGCGAATTAAATTGAGGACAAATTTTAGGGAATAATTGTAAATTAAAGTGGTATATAGATCAACCTTCAGCAAATAAATTTCTAATTTACTCAAAATTAAAAGGGCTTGAATGTATCAGAACAATTCGAACTTAATTTCATCCATTTTGTAGTTAGTCATCTAAACTTTTAGAAGTTTGTTTTTAAACTTACAATTTACCACATAGATTTAAAAGAACTAATATAAGTCAAATGATCTAGAATGAATAAAGGATATATGCATTTTATAATATAGAAGAGCATTTTAATATCAAAATTTTACAAGTAATCACATAAATTTAATTCCATGAGTTTTTTTAAAAAAACAAAAAGGGACAAGTTTTACAAATCGTCCACATGACGAGTTTTTTTATCGAATATGTTATGTTGCATGTACATTTTATAGTATTATCATTATTTTTTTATAAGTTAATTTTACATATATGGACTGGCTCTTTTGTTGTTACAAGAGGAGGTTAAGGAAATGTTTTAGTTTAGGAAAAGATAATAGCGCACATCTCCTTGCACACCAAAAATTTCTCAAAAAAAATTAAATAAATATTAACCCTTCGATGAAAAAATATAAATAACACCATTTTATGAAATGTACCAGTAGTGTTGCTCAGCAAAACTTAGTATAAAAAAAAACCTTATATAGTGGCAAGAGAAAATTGCTCACACAAACAACAAAGCTATAAGAGCCATAATATTTGAAGCTACACCATACATGCATGGACACTATCATGTATATAGAAAATAGACTCAATACTCCACAACAAACCACAACATGTCATTTACTTCTGCATCGTTTTCGGTAATAGAATATCTGAATTAGCAATCGCCATCGTGAAAAATTGATTTATGCTATGTGAACTTTTTAGTTTTTCAAATTTCATAATTTGACGGCATCATCTACCTAATATTCAAATAGTCTCAAAATTAATAGTTTTTAATGGCCATCGTAAAATTAATTTAAAACCATTTAATCACTAGATAAATATATAATATCAAAAAGTTATAAAATTTGATATCTACAAAGCTTAAATAATTTAGATCGTAATTAACAGTACTGATCGCAGATTCTAATACCATATCTATGGAAATGCGCACAAGTCGATAGTCTAATTTACCTAGAAGTATTCTAGCTTTACTTTATATATACCCATGCATGCACGCATGCATTGATGTGTAGTGTGTATGTATATATATATATATATATATATATTGTTGTCATATGGTGTGGCGGGTTAGGATTTAACCTGATCCACATGGGATGTGGATCATAATTTAACCTAATGGGTTTAGGATAAGAATAAATAATACGTTTCTTATCCGTTAAGAAATATATCTCCTATTAGATATCTATTATATGTTGATAGATATGTTAATCCTAATCCTAATCCAATCCTAATCTCTATATGAGATTTAGGATATCTCGAGGATCTATAAATACTCCTCCCATCCATTGGATTTGTGATTCGAAAAAAAAAAGAATAGAAAATCTACAGATTTCTTTCTTCTCCTCTCATATCTTTCTATCTTGGATTTCCACCTACGTTCCCGGAGTTTTGGAGTGTGGACCCGAACCGATTTTGGTTCCTGGATACGTTGGCTATCCAGTTGGTATGTTTCTGCTGCCCATTAATTCCAACAATTGGTATCAGAGCGGGCCTGCTTGTTTTCGCCTTATGATCGTGCTTGAGTTTGGATCACATGTTTCAGTGATCAAATTTTTTTTTATGTAGATTTGTTCTATAATATTTTTTTCTATGTGAAATCGATTAAAAAAATAAGAAATAAAAGAAAAACTAAATTAGTTTTAGGTTTTCCTTTAAATTGATCACGAAACATGTTTAAATTTTTACCTGCTTCGTGCATTTAAAATTTTAAACAAAATGCATGTGTTGTATTTTTGGTTTAATTTTTTTTCCTGTTTTGTGCTTAAAAAAAAAAAAAAAAAAAAAGAGGGACCGCCGCGGGCGAACCCGCGCCCTGCGGGCGGTCGCAGGGCCCGGCCCGGCACGGCCACGGGAAGGCGCGCGGGCCCCGGCGCGGCAGTGCTGCGTGCCTGCCGGCCCGGCCTGCCCCGTAGCGGGTGCGAGGGCCTGCCAGTCCCGTTGCGGGCTCACGGGGCCGTCCCGGCCCGCCCCGTTGCGGGCACGCCAGCGCCGACCCGCGTGCCACATGTTGCAGCGCGGGCACCCGGCCCGGCAAAGCGCGCGGGCACGCGCGCAATACAAGTGAGCGCTCGGGCCCGGCCCAACCCGCCGCTCGTGCGGGCGCGAACCTGCGCACCGCGGGCGGGAGCACGGGCCGGCTCGGCCCGCGCGGACCCGCGCTCCCCTGCGCGGGCGCTGGGCTCGGCCCGGCTTTGTCGGGCCCGCGCCCCTGCGCTGGACGCGGCTCGGCCCGCGTGGGCCCGCGCGCCCCTGCGCGGGGGCTGGACCCGACCCGTCCTTCCGGGCGCGCGTCTATGCGCACTCGCGCGCGGGGAGCGGGCTCCGGGCTGGCCCGGCCCGTTGTGCGCGCGCGGGTGCGGAACCGAGCACCGCGGGCGGGCTCGTGGGCCTGGCCCAGCCCGCTGCGCTCGCTGGCGGACCCGCGCGGCGCTGGTGGGCGAGCCGGCCCGACCCGGCCTGCCCCGCACGCGCCGGCACTATCTCGCGGGAGCTCGCAGGCCGCGCTTTGCGGGCGAGCGGGCCTGGATCCGCGCCCCAGCGTTTGCCTGGCCCGGCCTGCACCTGAGCGCGGGTTTGCGGCCCGTTCCTGGCGCGGCCCTGCCCGCGCCTTGCAGGCGCTGCGGCTGGCCCAGCCCGCAAGACTGCGGGCAGCCCGTGCCAGAGCGTGGGCCTGAAGTATATATATATATATATATATATATATATATATATATATATATATATATATATATATATATATATATTATGTTCCTGCGTGGTACATATTTTTTTTTTGCATGTGTTGCTTATCCTATGTGGGTGCGATGATATTGATTGTTTATGTGTATTTCTAAGCACATAAGTATTTGTGTTCTTTCGGTGTTTTTCAACCAAATTTAATTTCGGAAGAACGGGTTCGACGTGTGCAGCAATCCTATAGAATATTACCTTTTCCAAATGTACACTTTTGTAGTGATATAGTAGGTTTTAATTCTGTAAAAGGTGATGTAATAATTAAGGCCCTGTAAAGGAATGTGTTTTGCGCAACATTGACGTTTTTCGGATTAAATTTTGGCACAAGTACTTATTTTTTTTATCTGTGTGATGATATTATGGAGACAAGTTCTCATCTTTTTTTTAAAAAGAAAATTTGTTTTTCTTTAATGGATAAGTTCCAAAAATTTTTTGAATAAGTTTCAAAATTAATAAAGAAAAATTAATAGGATTGTAATATTTTGTACCGACACTGGGTGATGATTATGAGCATAGCGAAATTTTCGATCCTATTGTCTCGGGGATAATATTTCAATCTTGTTAATTTTTCGGTGATGTGCCTAACGTCATAACTGAGTTCACTACGTGTGATAAGCTAGATGATAAAAAATTATGTTATTTGGCACAGGAAAATGTAATACCTGCTAAATGTTCAAATTTTTTTTTTTTTTTTGAAACTCTCTCTGTCAAAATGGTCATGCCTGTTGAAGGCACAACTTTTGAGCATGAAAAGAGGTCTATAATAAATGGTTCAAGGAGGATCGAACTTCTCGGTACACTATGTTGTGTGCCATGCAAGACGACCTTATTGGACAATTTGAGATCTATGAGACTGCCAAGGACATATGGGACAATCAGAAGATTACTTTTCGTCAAACTTCAGCTACGAGGCTACATGCCTTGAATCTTAAGTTTCAACAATATATGGTGAACCCGAAACATTCAATGGCTGAGCACCTTCGTGTGATGAGCGCCATGATTCGGGACCTCAAGGCTGCTGAAATCGAGTTCATTGATGAGCAAGTAGGTCCAAGCGGTGATTCGTTCACTGTCGAATCCAAAATGGTTCCAAACAAAGCTCCTGATGACACGCGGCGAGAGTATTAAAATGTTTAATGACATCTCGCGCCATCCTGAGCTCGAGGCAGAGCACTTAGAAGTGAACTGTTCTGTTGCGCTTGTTGCATGCTTTGAGAAGCGCGGTGGGATTGCACCCAAGCGCAAGAAGCGTCACAACAATGGAGCGTGGAAAAATCGAAATCAAGCTCCTTAGGCTGGAGTTGGAAAGCGTCGTAGAGCCATTTTGACAAAGGCCGCCTAAACATTTCCTTTCATTATACTTTGTTTGGACATAATATATTATTTGATGGTTTCTTTAAATTGGATTTGGAGGATGATTCGTTTGCATTTGCTTCTTTTCTTCTAATCTCTGTGATTAATCCGTTTTATGGCATGCCAGATTAGGCCATATAGGTCAAGAAAGAATGAATAGACTGGCTCGAGAAGGTCTTTTGGGGTCTCTCGCCAAGGTTAATCTATCTGTGTGCGAGCCTTGTCTGGTTGGAAAGACATGTAGAAAGCCTTTTGGTAAGGCTACTTGTGCCTCTCATCTTTTAGAGCTAATCCACTCAGATATTTGTGGGCCAATGAATGTGAGGGCCCGGCATGATGCTTGCTATTTTCTCACATTCATTGATGGTTTTTTTATTATTTATGGCTATGTGTATTTGCTTTCTCGCCGATCTGAAGTTTTAGATTGCTTCAAACGCTTCGTTCCGGAAGCCGAGAATCAAATAGATTGAAGTGTAAAGGTGCTTCGCACTAATCGTGGCTGAGAGTACTTGTCTGATCAGTTCAAGACTTATTGTGAGCATAAGGGTATTAGTTGACAGCTCACTATTTCGGGTACTGCGCAACAAAATATTGTTGCAGAGCGAAGGAATCATACTCTACTGGACATGGTTAGGTCGATGATGGCGCAAGTTCACATTCTCATAAATTTTTTAGGGAGATGCTCTTTTGACTGCCGCCTACATCCTTAATCGAGTTCCTTACAAATCAGTACCTTCTACTCCATATAAGTTGTGGAGTGGTAGAAAGCCGAGTTTACACTACTTACGCCCTTGGGGTTTAGCTGTATATGTTCACAACCCCTCACATAGATTCGAAAAACTCGGCCCTAAAGCAAGCAAGCATGTGTTCATCTGGTACCCTGAAATTTCGAAGGGCTATGTAATGTATGGTGAACACTCAGATGGTGGTATTACCGAGATCGATTCTCGTGAAGTAAAATTTCTAGACGTCGGATTGTATGAGTTACAGGATGACGCTGCCCCATCTGCTGTTGAGGGTGATTGATCACTTCTTGAAGGCGCTGAAGGAAGTGGTACAGATCCTCTGGCTAGTGGGAGTGCTTCCATAAGTGGGAGCATACCCTTTTGAGGTCGGCAATTTAGGCTCTCAATTGCGTAGAAGTGAACGTGGACACATTCCCCGTCGGCATTTTGAGATCGAATGGGATATATTCATGTGCACTCCGCTCGATAATGATGAGCCTTCTTCTTATGTAGAAGTATTGCTGACACCAGCTTGCAATGAGTGGATAGTTGCTATGAGAGATAAGATGGACTCCATGAGCAAGAACCAAGTATAGGAATTGGTTGATCTTCCACCTGGGCGCAAATCTATTGGAAATAAATGGATTTTAAAAAAATTAAGCGAAAGGTGGATGGATCAATCGATAAATACAAGGCTCGTCTCGTGGCCAAGGGCTATACTCAAAGGCAAGGGGTATATTATAACGAGACGTTTGCTCCCGTTGTGCGATTTGCCTCTATACGTTTGATTCTAGCCTTAGTGGCACATCTAAATTTGGAATTGTTCCAAATGGATGTGAAGACAGCTTTCGCAATGGAGAATTAGCGGAGGAGATCTATATGGACCAACCTGAGGGTTTTGTACTTAAAGGTCAAGAAGATAAGGTTTGTCGTCTTAAAAGGTCCATTTATGGTCTCAAGCAGTCGTTAAGGCAGTGGTATTTCAGTTTTCACGAAGCTATCTCCTCTATCGGTATGTCCATGATAGAGGAAGACCACTGCGTATATGTCAAGAAGACGGAGAAGGGGATTCTGTTCCTCTCCCTATATGTCGACGGCATACTATTAGCTGAAAATAATATGGAGTTGATTAATACCACTAAGTAGTGGTTGTCTCTTAATTTTTTTAGATGAAAGACACGGGTGAGGTGAGCTATGTGCTCAGAGTGAAGGTCATCAAGGATCGCTCTAAAAGACTTCTTGGTTTGTCTCAAGAATCTTATATTAAAATATTTTGGAGCGATTTAGGATGCATCACTGTAAACCCATTGACACTCCAGTAGAGAAGAATCAAACTCTGAGTCTTGATCAATGCCCTAAAACGGATAAAGAAAAAGAGCAAATGAGTAGGGTTTCTTATGCGAGTGCAATTAGCAGCTTGATGTACGCTATGATGTGTACTCGGCTTGATATTTGCTTCGCTATTAGCTTGGTAAGTCGTTACCAGAGCAACCGAGGACCTATTCATTGGCAAGCGGTCAAGAGGATCCTTCGATATTTAAAAGAAACCAGTGATCTCGTTCTCTACTTTCAAAGTGAGAACTTGAGATTGAAAGGATATAGCGATACTGATTTGGGCGGTGAGAGAGATGAGCGCAGGTCCACTTCGGACTATGTGTTTGAAGGCAGAGCAATTTTCTAGTGTAGTAAGAGGCAGAGCTGTGTTGCCTTGCCGGTTAGAAGGTTGTTTAGCTGACGAGAGTTCTCCAGCGCCTCGACTTTGTGACTCGAGCTGATAAGTCTGTTGAGATGTTCTCTGACAGCATAACTGTCATGGAGTATATGAAGGACTCCAAATGTCATGACAAGATTAAGCATATAGACATTCGTTGTCACTACATTCGTGAGATAATCAAGCTAGGTGAGGTCACTCTTGGACATATCACCACCATTAGGATGGTGGCTGATCCGTTGACCAAGCCGATAGCTAGGGATATGTTCCAGACCCATATTAGGAGTTTGGGTCTTCGCAGGTTATGATGTATGGATATTTTTGTATCTTACGCTTTCTTAATGAAAATGTGTTTTTATTCTTTTAAGTCTAATTGCGTAATTGATACTAGTAGGCACATGTTTCGATAAGTCACCAGACTCAGATCAGCCCACTCACACGGGTGATCGCCCTGACACCTAGGTGGTGAGCAGGATGAGACTAAACAATCATATTAAACTTGAGTAGTTGTAATATGATTGCTTTGTTCATATATGTTATGAATAAAGTGTTGATATAATTTAAAGTCGCCTTAATTAGTTTAAGATGAGACTCTACGGAGTTGGATATGAGAATTCTTCTGTGAAATTTCATATCGAGCCTGTATAGCAGCCGCACCTAAGTACTCGGGTTAGAGAGATAACCTGAGTTGTGTGGTGGTTAGATACCTTAGTGGTACCTAGACCAAGGTTCGTATGACGTTTTAGAGCATGACATATTCCATTGAGTGGGAGCTCCGCCATAGCATACATATCATACTATATGTGCTTGGCGACCAGTTAGTAGAGTGACATAAGTTCTTCCCTCAATGTCACTGTGTGAGTACTAACCCTTTTATGCCCTCGACTTAGAACTACGTTATGAAGTAGAGGTCCGAAGTAACTAACCCTGCGTGTATCTCATGGTCATGAGAAAATACGATCTCGCAGAGCATATCTAGTAAAGTGCTTGGACCGATATAAATTAACGTGAGGGGCTGAGGAAGATGTTTCGATAACACACCACGTAAGTCTTGTGACTCATTGCTCGGGCGGTTATCTCGATTGTGTTGCTTGAGATAATCATGAGTACGAGAAACGATTGTGGGGTCGAGCCCTGTCATTACATGAGAGGGAGTTTGTGATGCTTGATCCGGTGTGTGTTGAGATGTCTGGGGCATAGACGAATCAAGTCGGTGATGTGCTATGTTAGTTAGGTGGTGACTTAATATAGCACTCCCGCATTGCATTTTTTTTCGTCAGGTCGCACGCTCCATTACCCGTATGAAGAGTAAAATGTATAAGAGAGAATTGGCCAATGTGGCCAAGTGGGAGATTGTTGCCATATGGTGTGTCCACATTGGGCGGTTAGGATTTAACCCGATCCACATGGGATGTGGATCATAATTTATCCTAATGGGTTTAGGATAAGAATAAATAATACGTTTCTTATCCGTTAAGAAATTTATCTCCTATTAGATATCTATTATACGTTGATAGATATGTTAATCATAATCCTAATCCTAATCTCTATGTGAGATTTGGGATATCTCGAGGATTTACTCCTCACATCCCTTGGATTTGTGATCCGAAAAAAAAAGAATAAAAAATCTACAGATTTCTTTCTTCTCCTCTCATATCTTTCTATCTTGGATTTCCACCTACGTTTTCGAGATTTTGGAGTGTGGACGTAGAAGAGGACTCTGGTAGCCCTCTTCGATTCACATCCGACGCATCCGATTCGTGACGCAAGGCGTTGGCACGCGAGAAGGCGAGATACGTGGGAGATTCAGAACTCTCAAGACAAGGATGATCTCGAAGGCTAGTAAAACAAGCAACCCGATCCGATTTTTGTTTCTGGATACGTTGGCTATCCAGTTGATATGTTTCCGCTGCCCAATTAATTCCAACATATAAATATATATATATATATATATATATATATATATATATATATATATATATATTTATATATATATATATATATATATATATATATATATATATATATATATATATATATATATTTAGAGAAAGAGAGATAGAGAGAGAGAGTTGAGCTAGAATACTATCAATAGCAAACGGGCTTCGTTACTACCGATTTGTTCTCGATGATGGAGCCTCTAAATCGACGATCGGTACCGTTGAATATAATCTAGACCATTTAAAAACTAACAGTAAATCAAATTTCATACTTTTTTGATATTGTTCTCTTGTCCATCAAGTGGACGCAAAAATGAACGGCTGAAAATGAATGTTCTTTAAAAAGTGATAATAGGAGTCTTGTAATCAAGATCAAGAGTACAAATCTTGTTTTAAATAGTTTTTAAAAAATTCTAACCAAAATTCAATTGATTTAGATATCTTTACGCCATTAAACGAGAAAATGAATAATATCGACCATTAAAATTATAAATTTTATAACCTTTTGATCATTAGGTCAATGATGTCAAAAAAATTTGAAATTTGCTTTATAAATACTTCAAGTGGTATAGATCATTTTCAACGGTACCGATCGTCGATTTGTAAGCTCCTATTGAAAACAAATCGATAGCAACGGAGCCCGCTTGCTATCGATAATATTTCAGGTCAACTCTCTCTCTAAAGAGAGAGAGAAAGAGAGAGAGTAGTATTGAAATATTATTAATAGTATGATACTATCCATTTTATGACTATTGGATATCTAGAGTTGAGTGGATGGTTGATGAAATAGTAGTGATCCAATGGTTAAAAAGTGAATAGTATATACTATTAGTAGTATTCTAGCTGAAGTTATATATATAGAGAGAGATCTAGAGAGAGTGTGCGTGTGAGGCTGGTACACTTCTGGAAGCACGGAGCCCTCCGTGCTTTCAAGTCGTTTTCGATATTGGAATTTTCGAATCGACGATCGGCTCCGTTAGACTTGATATAGAGTATTTGAAATATCTAAAAATAAATTTTATGATTTTTCGATATCATTTGCCTAGTAATTGAAAGGGCTCAAAATCAACGGCTGAAAATAAAAATCTTACAAAATGTGATGATATGACATTAAAATTTTAGATCAAAGATATTGATCTTGTTTTATATATTATAAAAAAATTTCTATCAAAATTTTACGTGATTTGAATATTTCTACACTGTTAAACTTGCAAATGGCTCACCACGGCCATTAAAATTTTTGATTTTGAGCCTCTTCGATCACTAGACAAATGATATTAAAAAATCGTAAAATTTATTTTCTAGGTACTTCAAATACTCTAGATCAAGTCTAACGGAGCCGATCGTTGATTCGAAAGTCCTAACATCGAAAACAACTTGGAAGTACGGAGGGCTCCGTACTTTCAGAAGCATATCAGCCTCAATATATATATATATATATATATATATATATATATATATATATATATATGAGTCGGGCTAGAATACTCTTAAAAGTATTTAACCCTTTTTGCTATCAAATTTTTAGTCTTAAGATTAGTCTGTTGACCATTTCTAACCATTGGATTAGATATTATAACCCAGTGGGGACCACTCAACACTAGAGAGACCACTCAAACCTAACAAACTACTATCATCCCAACCCTACGATTTTTCATCCAAGGGTTAAAAATTTGATAGCAAAAAAGATCAAATACTCTTAAGAGTATTTCAGCCCAACTATATATATACATATATATCTACCACGCACTCTTATCCCTCTTCTTTATCCTGACCATGAGCCCATATTTCATGTGAAGTATGATAGCAAGCTTTGGCTCCACCACATGCCCCTCCACCACCTCTACATGAAAATTGTAGAGCATGGCGGCCACCACCGTTTTCATCGTGTTGAAGGCCATCTCCTTCCCCAGGCACGCCCGCGGCCCGCAGTTGAAGGCGAAGAACTTGTGCGCCGGCTCGTGCTTTATCTCACGCTCGCCGCCGTCCCCCCGCACGATCCACCGCTCCGGCCTGAACTCCATGCAATCCTCCCCCCATATCCCCTCCATCCTCCCCATCGAATACAGGTGGAATATCAGTATCGTCCCCGGCCGCACCGCGTGCCCGCTCGGCAGCACGTCGGCCCTCGACACCCCTTTGTGCTGGATCGCCACCGGCGGGTACAGCCGTAGGCACTCGCACAGCGCCGCGTGCAAGTAAACGAGCTTTCCGAGCGCCTCACGGTCGAACGGAGTGCTTTCTTTCGAAGCCGGCCGGGGCCAGTTCGCCTTCAGCTCCTCCACGATCGCCTTCTTGACGTCGGGGTTCTTCGACAGGAGCCAGAAGAACCATGTCAGGGTGGCGGCCGTGGTGTCGCGCCCCGCGAGCAGGAGGTTCTTCGCGTTGGCTTGGAGGAAACCGTCGAACTCGACGAATTCGACCGAGTTCCGGTTGCCGACCGACTGCAGCATGTACGTCGTGAGGAGATCGGCCGGCTCGACCATCTCGCCTTCCTTCGCGGCCTCCACCTGCTTCCTCCTCGCCGCGATCGTCTCGTTGATGAAGTCGTCCATGACTCTCGCCGCCGCAGCGAGCTTCCGCTCTCTCCCTATTTGGAGCCACTTCAGTATTTTCCACCCGATCTTCGGAATGACGTGCCGGAAGAAGATTGCCTCGCAGGCGTCGTCCAGCGCCTTGGCAAACGGGACGGTCGGGAAGCCGTCGGAAAGGCAGCCGGGGTCGACGCCGAGGACCAGCGCGCACGTCGTGTCGAAAGTCAACCGCAAGAACACGTCTTGCAGGTCGACCGCCGTGTTCGACTCGGCGAGGCGGCGGAGAAGCGGGATGAGGCCGTTCTCCACCTTGTCGCGGCTGGCGCGGAGCTCGTACGATCTAAACCTGTTGTGAAACAACCAATTACTCTAAATGCTTAAACTACTAAAAAAATTTATACTATATGTCTATAACAGGTTTAAGCTATTAGAGAATAGTGTGTTTGATATTGCATATGCATGCAGTACCTGCGGTTGGTCATGAGGTTGTGGATCATCCGCCGCTGCGCGCGCCACGTCTCGCCGTCGGTGTTGAGCAGGCTCTCGCCGAACAGCTCGAAGATGTCGGCGAACTCCGGGCCCTTCGGGTAGATGGCGGAGTGCGTGTTGAAGACGTGGTTGACGTTCGCGGGGTCGCAGGTGAAGAGCATGTCCATGCGGAGGAACCAGGGCCCGCGGAAGGCTAAGGACCAGCGTGTCGCAGCGAAGATGCGGACGCTGTGGTCGTGGAGGTGGTGGAGGTGGGCCGAAGCGGCGGGGAGCATGCCGAGCACCGGCCAATTCACGGGGACGATGCTGCGGCGGTTGACGCGGCGGAGATGGAGGAAGAGGAAGGAGAGGAGGGGGATAAGGAGGAGGAGCCATGAAGTGCATGTAGTAGTAGTAGTGAAGAAGCTAACTAAGTTCACACATGACCATGTCCAAGCCATTATATATTTTGTGTGTGTGTGTGTGTGTGTGTGTGTGTTGAAGAGGGAGAGGTTTAAGTGATTAGCTCAAGTTTAGGGTAGGGTAAGCAACAAAGAGTTGGGTGAGGTTGGTATATATAGATGAAAAATGTAGTTGCTGGGGCCATTGCTCTTTTACAAAAAGATCTCATTATAATAACATTTTTTAAATAACGGTCAGAAAAAGAGTGTTTCCAAATATCCCTACAATATTACAAACATTGACGCTTCAAAAGGCTTCGTCCTCATATATATGAACTATCTATTTACCAAACAAATTTATAGAATAATAAACTTCATTATTATTCTTAATCTTTCCACACTTTATGCGTCGTGATTTTAAAAAAATTTGACGCTTCAAAACGTCAGAATATATTTTACTAATGTTTTGTATAAGCGTCGGTATATACACGATAACTCTTTATTTACCCACACTTTTAAATATGACGGTATATTATTTTTGAACGCTTTTAAGCATCACTGTATACCGAAAAGAACATCCTTAAATATTAATTTTCTTGTAGTGTGATATTGAGATGCATCTAAAACAAGTAGATAAAATAAAAATAGACATCATATTTTTCTCATCGTACTTTTTCACCATACCTAATACAACCACTACAAGAAAATTAACATTTTAGGATTTTTTTTTAATATTTAACGATATTTAAAAGTGTCCCAATATGATCTAGCGTCACATTTGAAAAGCGTCTGTTAAAGCGTCAGCAAATAAAGAGTCATCATAGATATACTGACTCTTAGGCCAAGCATCAGTAAAATATATTCTGACACTTCAAAGCGTTAGAATTTTTCAGAATTTTTTAAAATCATGACGTTTTAAAGCGTCAAAATATTAAGAATGATAATAAAATTTATTATTTAATAAATTAGTTTGATATATTAAAGGTTTCATATAATTAACGACGTTTTTTTGAACTATTGATATTTACTATATTGTAGGATCGTTTGGAAACGCTTCTCCCAAGCGTCGTCTAAAAAACGTATTTATATTAAGATTTTCTTGTAGTGAACTTTCCCACAAATGAGAGGAGGAGCCTGAGACTCGTCAATTATATATATATAAGCCATGTTGAAATACATAGATCCCTCTATTATTATTATTATTATTATTATTATTATTATTATTATTATTATTTCATTTCCGTAATTCTGCGGATAGAGGTTGAACTATATAATTAAGTTACAATTAATATTAGTAGCTACCATATCCATATGCTTTAAATAAATTAATTAGTTGTCCCTTCTCTATCAGGTGAACCAGCTATATATATAGCTTCTAGAATATTTGTGGTGACGTCGAACGATCGTAATATAATATTCGTCCGGTTTAGCAAATTTCTAAGGCTAATTTGCATAAAAAATCCACTAGTTTTGGGCTTTTGCAAAATTGGGTCGCTATTTTCGATTTTACAGATTCGGTCCGGATTTTCAGCAAACTGACCAAAATACCCTTGTTACTTTTTCTCTCTCCTCTTTTTTTTCTCTCTCCTTTTTTTTTTATCCCGCTCTTTTTTTTCCTCTCCGAAGAAGGCGGCGGAGGCGGAGGCGGAGGCGGAGGCGGAAACGGCCCGCCTCGCCTCTGCCCCTCACGCCTTCGCCATCACCCGCGCACCCCCGCCCTCCTCGCCTCCGACCCCGCCGAGGCCGCGCCGCGCCGCGACATTTTTTTTTTCCCTCTCCGATCCTCCTCCACCCCCGTCCCCACCGCCGTCGCCGGCGACGAAAAAAAAGTGCTTCTTGGGGCCGAGAAGCACGCCGGCGAGAGAGGGGAAAAAAATATAGTTTCACTCCGGCGAGGGATGGATCGTGAAAAAAAAAATTATAGAGAAAAAAAAAATAAAAAATAAAAAAAATATTTTTTCCTACATGAAAGACTAAAAATTATATAAGAAGGAAGAAGAATAAGAAATTATACTGTTAAAATAAATTTACACCGTTTTAAAACAAATTTTGCACTGTTTTAAATGAAAGTTACACTATTTGACACAGAAATTACACTCTTTGGAAAGAGAGTTGCACTTTTTAGGCCAACGTTACACTATTTAGAAAAATTTTGCACCATTTCTTTTTCTCTTCCTCTTCTTCTTTCTTCTTCCTCCACTCTTCATCTTCATCCTCCTCTCTCTCTCTCTCTCTCTCTCTCTCTCTCTCTCTCTCTCTCTCTCTCTCTCTCTCTCTCTCTCTCTCTCTCTCTTTCCTCACACTCCCAAAAAAAATTTAGGCCGGTGCAGTCGAAGCCGGAGGAAGATGAGCGGCCGTAGAGGTAGACGGGGAGGAGGAGGGAGGCGTCCGCGGTGGCGCAGGGGGCGCGCGGGGCAGTGGTGGGCGGCCGCAGGGGGCGCGGCTAGCGCTGGGGGCGCAGGCGCGGGTGCAGAGGGCGCAGCGCGGGCGGGGGGGGGCGGGGCGCAGGGGGCGGACGCGGGCAGGGGCGGGGCGCAGGGGGCGGAAGCGGGCAGGGGCGGGCCTGCGCTGGCAGGGGCGGCCCTGCCCCCTTCGCCACTTCGCGCGGGCCCGCCCCCTGCGCGCGGGGCGGGCGCTGGCCCGCCCCCCCCCCCCCCCCCGCCCCATCCCACCCCCGCCCCAGCCCGCGCGCCCCCTGCGCTCGCGGGCGAGCCCCCAGCGCTCGCTGCTCCCCCTGCGCCCGCCCACCACCGCACCGTTAAAATAAAATTACACCGTTTTAAAAAATAATTACACTATTTTAATAAAAATTACACTATTTTAATAAAAATTATACTATTTTAATAAAAATTACACATTTTGAGAGAGAAATTACACTCTTTTGAGATGAGTTTTACACTTTTTAGACCAAAATTACACTCTTTAAAAAAAATTTGCACTATTTCATTTTCTCCTCTTTTTCTCTTTTTCTTCTTGTTCTTCTTCCTCCTCCTTCCCTCTTTGATGTAAACCAGTGTAATTTGAGGAGGCAGCAGCAACGCGGCGTTGTCGTCGTCGGCGTCGCCGGAGTTCGAGTTCTGGATGGTCGGCATGGCGTCCTCCTCCCCCTCCACCTCCTCCACCCCACCCCTGAACCCGAACCCGAACCTGATGGCGGCGGCGGCAGCGGCGGCACCGCTGGGCCACAAGGCGAGCAGCTCGCCATGCTCGCGCAGCAACATGCGCGGCGAGTTGGCAGCGGCGCGGCGGTGGGCCGGTCCAGCCCGGTTTGGCAAGTGCGCCGGACCGGGAAGGGGCCCACGTGCGCCTGCACCCCCCGCGCCCCCCCGCCCATTGCGCCCCTGCGCCAGCGCCCCGTGCGCCCGCGCGGGGGCCCCTGCTCCCGCGCCCCCGTGCCCCCGCGCCCCCACCCTCGCCGCGCCCCCTGCGCCACCGCAGAGCGCGCGGGCTCTCCGTGCTCGTGACCGGCGCGGCAGGCTTCGTTGCCTCGCACGCGGCACTCGCCCTCCCTGCTCCCCGCCCCCGCGCCACCCTGGCGCAGTGATAGTGTAAAAGTGTAATAGTGTAATAGTGTAAAAGTGTAAAAATTACACTATTACACTATTACACTGTAAAAGTGTAATAGTGTAAAAATTACACTCCCTGTGCCCCCTGCCCCCTGCGCACGCCTCCAGGCCCCTGCGCACGCCCCCAGGGGGCGCCCCCTGCGCCCCCTGCGCACGCGCACGCGCCCCTAGGGGGCGCGTCCCGGGGGGAGAGGGGGCGCAGGGGGATCGCGCCCGCGCCCGCCCGCCCCCTGCGCTCGCCGCGCCGCCTGCGCTCGCCGCGCCGCCTGCGCTCGCACACCCCCCCCCCCCGCCCGCCCACCACCACCCCGCGCGCCGCCGCCGACGCCTCCCGCTTCCTCCTCTCCGTTTACCTCTTCGACCCCCGCGACTACGACCGCTCCTCCTCCTCCGGCTTCGACCGCAGCGGTTCAAAATTATTTTGGAGTGTGAGGAAAGAGAGAGAGAAAGGAGATGAGGATGGAGAGTAGAGGAAGAAGAAAGAAGAAGAGGAAGAGAAAGAAATAGTGCAACATTATTCTAAATAGTGCAATTTGGCCTAAAGAGTGTAAATTTCATCTCAAAAGAGTGTAATTTCTCTCTTAAATAGTGTAACATTCATTAAAACAGTGCAAATATTTTTTTAAACAGTGTAATTTTTTTTAACAGTGTAATTTCATCATCTTTTTTATTTTTCTCTATTTTTTTGTTCTTTTCAGTAGGAAAATAATATTTTTTAATTTTTATTTTTTTTCTTTGCAATTTTTTTTTCACGACCCACCGCCCTCGCCGGAGTGTAACTATATTTTTTCCCTCCCTCGCCGGCGTGCTTCTCGACCCCAAGAAGCACTTCTTCTTCGTCGCCGGCGGTGGCGGCGGGGACGGCAGGTGGAGGAGGGTCGGAGAGGGAAAAAAAAAAAAAAAAAAAGAGTCGCGGTGAGACGCGGCCTCGGCGGGGTCTGAGGCGAGGAGGGCGGGGGTGCGCGGGCGAGGGCGAGGTCGTGAGGGGCAGAGGCGAGGCGGGCCATTTCCGCCTCCGCCTCGGCCGCCTTCTTCGGAGAGAAAAAAAAAAGAGCGATAAAAAAAAGAGGAGAGAGAAAAAAGAGGAGAGAGAAAAAAAAGAGGAGAGAGAAAAAGTAACAAGGGTATTTTGGTCAGTTTGCTGAAAATCCGGATTGAATCTGCAAAAATAAAAAATGCGGCCCAATTTTGCAAAAGCCCAAAACTAGTAGATTTTTTATGCAAAAAGGCCAATTTCTAATGACAAAAAATTATTAATCAAAATAAACAAAAATAGATTTAGTTGCATGAAATAAAAGATTGAGAACTCAATGTAAAGACAAGATAATTATACTGGGACGTAATTAATAGTGCAATTAATCAATCTGAATTAAAAATTAAGGAAATGTCAAATATAAAATAAAGCATTAATATACAAATCTACAGTAATTAAGCTTAAATTGATTCATGACACATATAGGCTAGTTAATTAACACATCAATAATTCATAGAATATCATTTGTAGAGAGAAATTAAGACTTTCTTATAATATTTGTAATTTTCTTATGGACGTAGAAATAGTAACATTTAATCAAAAGTTCATATATATCTTGCAATAAAGTACAAAAATATTATCTATGACATTCTTAATGTAGAATATTCTCTATTAATCATCTCACATGATACAATAGGATAATTAGTGCAAATCGATCTTATGCATTCAACCTAGCGTTCTACCTTCTACATTCGTACGTATGTAACGCACGTACGTACGTACCATTGATGAGTTAATGAATCAATTTAATTGTAGCAAAAAGGGGGGAAAAAAACCATGCAATAAGATCTAATTAATGTAGTACTTAGAACTCAATGGCACAACAAGAAAATAATTAATGGGAAGTGCTCATAATTAATACACCCACTTTTGAGTTTTGAGTATATATATCCAACTTTGAGTACCACAGTACAAATTTTGAGTACCACAGTACACACATTACACATGCTCAGAGTAATATTTCAAAAAAAAAAAAAAAAAATCATCCAAAATCATGTAGGTGAGTTTTAATTAGAAACCACACAATAATTTTGACATGTCACAACTCTAACATGCATGCATGCAAAAAGTCGTGGGCATATTTTGATTAATTTGTAATTTAGTTTTCCGTAAGTACTCCGTAGATGATAGGATTGTAAAATATCCCCACATTACAAGAAAATTAATATTTAAGAATTTTTTTTAATATTTAACGATACTTAAAAATATTCTAATAGAGTTTAACTTTATATTTGAAAGTATCGGCAAATGAAAAATCGTCATGTATATACCGACGATGATGCCAAGTTTTGGTAAAATATATTCTAATACTTTAAAGTGTCAAAAATTTTCAGAATGTTTGAAATTCTTACCTTTTAAAGTGTCGAAAAATTAAAAATAATAATAAATTTTTTTATTCAATAAATTAGTTTGACACAATAGATGATTCATATAAAGACGCTTCTTGAAGTGTCAGTATTTGCTATATTGTGGGGACGTTTGTGACCGTTTTTCTCAAGTGTCGTTTAAAAAAACATTGCTATATTGGGATTTTTTATTTATAAAACACAATATTAAACTATAAATTGTATATTATGGATGTGTTATATCTTAGGAAGAATTATTAAAGTTTTCTTCTTTTTTTTCTATCGAACGGTCGATTGGACATTTTTATAAAATAATCTTATAAAATTTTATAATTTGTAAAATAATTCTGTCAAATTTATATTTAGCAAACTAACTCTCACTTCGCCACGTAGGAGCTACGTGGGATTTTTTTCTAAACACGGTGAATCGTTCACCGCATTCCCCCATTTTAAAAACGGTGAATCGTTCACCGCATTCCCGCATTCCCCTCTCGCATTTTAAAATTATATGAAATTATATGGATAGATTATTAGGATTTTCAGATTGTTAAGATTATATGTGATTTATTAAATATTTATGTGATTGTTAGGATTATATATGGAATATAGAAAGAAATAGTAAATAAGCGAAAGACGGTGAATGATTCACCGCTATTGTGAAAAATTAGGAAGGCGGTGAATCGTTCACCGCCTTACTAAAGACGGTTAACTATTCACCGTTTTTAAAGGAAAACTCTACCATGACGCCTACGTGGTGAAAGAAAGATTAGTTTTTTAAATATAATTTGGGCAAAGTTATTTTACAAATTATCAAATTTTAGAGGATTATTTTGTAAAAAAGTCTCGGTCAATTTGTTCCATTGATTTTATGTAGGTTGTAATAAATGGTGTACAACTGTGTACTGTGTTTAACTAATTAGCTGTGCTTTCATATACTGAGACTTTGAACAGGGCTTTTATTGTATTTGATAGGTAAATGATTACACGTGTATGCACTCTTTTTCCCTTGCGATTTGTGATAGCAATATACTCAGTGTGACTTTAATACCAGTGCATTGACTTTTCTCAAAAAAAAATACCAGTGCATTGAATACATATGAGATTAAATTAATTAAACACGTACATTAGAAAATAATATCAAAGTTTAATTGGAGGATCGAATCCACGAGTTATACGGAACAACAAGAGATTACAATTGGCTCTAACTCATGTTACCTAAAAGGAAGATTAATTAAATTTGTATGTGTATATCTTGTTCCTTGCTAATTAATGCCTCTATAAACAGGGATTACAATAGATCAATATTGCATGTATGAAGAAAAAGAGCATATAAACTAGTAGATTAGAATAATTAAATGCTATAAGCAAATAATTAGTAAAAAAAAATCATAATATTATCGTACAAGAGGCAGATAATTAGTGTAGAGCTATTATACTTTCGGAAGCATAATGGAGTTGATGCCTCCGACTTTTTGGCCCTTGGATCAAGAATTGTATGGTCGAGATAATAGTGGTCCCTCACTCCCTCTTAGGGCATGTTTGGTTCGCGATTGGAATAGGAATGGGAAATGGAATTGGATTGCTTTGGAATGGGAAATGGAATGACGAATCATCCCAAGACGTTTGGTTCATTAATGGAATGGGCATCGGAATGAAAATCTAGAATTTTTTAGAGGGTGTTTTGATTAAGAGAGAGGAAAGTGATGAAAGGAGAGGAGGGGAGGCGTTGGTGGAAGAGAATTTTTAGTAGTTTACTTGGGAATGGGCCAATCCGGTATTCAAGGCCGGATTGGACCATCAATAGATTTAGTCATTCCCATTCCAAAATGGAATGGGAGTTGAAATCCGATTCCTTTAAAACAAACAACAATCATTGGAATCAATGAATCCCATTCCGATTCCGTAGTCTAAAATAGGTGAACCAAACATGCCCTTAGGGTTGAGTGGTCCCCCTTAGAGTAATAATATTAATCTAAAGCTCAGAAATGATCAAAGGGGTTGATCGAAGGGCCAAAAGGTTAGAAGCACCAACTCCCTTATACTTCCGAAAGCATAGTAATTCTACTCCAAATAATTATATGCCTTAACACTGCAAACTTCATACGAACTTTATGTGCTCGCTTATATGCTTTTTTCTTTTTTCTTTTTGAGAGAAAGGTAGCACGCTACCCGCTTCGTTTATTTTTTTTAGAAATAAACTTAGCTTGAAATGTGAATCAACTAGGATTCGAACTCGGAACTTCGGGTACCAACCACCAAGTCCTTTGCCACTTGCGCTAGGAACGGTCTGTATGCTGAATATTACTATACGCATATGAGAGACTTGTTCAAGTTAAACAACCGATTAATTTAAAAACTTAAGATATTCAAAAATAATAGTTTTAATATTTTATATTCAGTTATTATTGTAAAAACTAAAGCTGAAAAAAATACATATTTCGATATTTTATATTTGACACTTTTGCAAAATCTCAAAACCAATGCAAATTGGCTAAAAAAATAGTGTATTTTGCTTAAAGTTGTCGATGAATGGCAAAAATAAAAAAAGTGTGTTTAAAAACTTAAGTTGTTAGAGAACCGTCAAGTCGTGATTTAACACATTTGAAAAAAAAAGAAGTAGTGTGTTTGTAAACTTAAATAGTAAGAGAATCGTCACACTCAGGTTTGAGACATTTAGGAAAATATTAGAAAAAGCTAAGAGTCTGATAGAATTCAAACTCAAAACCTCTTATTTTAAAATTATACTAACAAATGTAAAATAATATTTTCCTTTAAAATACTCAAAACATCTTATTCTAATATCTTATACTATACTAAAGAATGTAAACAACATTTGATCTCTAAATCGGCAAACTGATCATTAATACTCACTAGCCTGATTCTAAATTTTTTTTATTTTAAATATATATTCCTATGAATTTTTTTCATTATTAAAATCTATCCTTACTGTTAGCACCTGCTAGGTCACCTCGAGTTAAACTCGAATTTTGTCTCAACCCAGATTAAAATGAAGGTGCAATACTATTTTTATCCTTTTTTATTTAATTAATTGTTTCTAACCTATCTCTCCCTGTTCTCCTCTCTAAGGTTTCTCCCTATGTTCATCGGATCCTCTCCTTTGGGATCCTAATGTCGGCGGTGGCGGCGAAGGCCCCTCTCGTCAGAAGTGGAAGGCAAGGGGTGGGAAGAAGAAGAAGAAGTCGAACTCAGCAGCGGAGGAGCTGAGCACAGTGGCCCGATCGGATCGGAGTACTCTTAATAGTAATTGTTAGGGAACGCAAGTTGTTGTACAATTATGTGTAAGCATACAATATCAGGAAATGATCCAGAAATAGTCTCGGTGACGCAATTAAGTTAGATATTATCGATCACGCTAGCGGGAGTGAAAAAAACCCTGAAGATTTGAGTAGAAATATTCAACTTATAAATTTAGGTTTATTAGACTCAAACCATATATTGAGTAGCGCTGCTAACGAACCGAACACGAGTCCAAAATTGAATGAATTGTTTTAATGTTGAATTAAATTTAATAATTAATTTGTCTCTATTTTTAAGTATGTTTTACACTATAACTGGTGTAGCAAGTTAAATTGATCTCCGTACAAATAAATTAGCATTAATTACCGGTTTAGCCTTATTTTTACATTAATGGGTGTTTGGTCTAGTGGTATGATTCTCGCTTCGGGTGCGAGAGGTCGCGAGTTCGATTCTCGCAACACCCCCAAAATAATTCTTTTTTTCTTTTTAAAAGCTAGTTTCTATATTTTTAACAGTTTTATATATATATTTTTAAAGAAGTTCATAACTTATGATTTCTATAGAATTGACAATAAAGTTAGAATAAAAATATTAAAATTAACAAATAATATTTATCTAAAGGTAGATTGGTCATTTAAAGAAAAGTTAATTTTTTTCTTTTTAAAAGCTAGTTTACATAATTTTAACAGTTTTATGAATTTTTAAAAATTCATAACTTATGATTTCTATAGAATTGACACGTACTAAAGTTAGAATAAAAATATTAAAATTAACAAATAATATTTATCTAAAGGTAGATTGATCATTTTATTAAAAAAAAGGTTAATTTTAAATCAATCTACATAAGGGGTCTATTTGCAAACTAGGCAACTTTTAAAAAGATATATTAGATAACTGAATTTTATAAAAATAAACATTCAATTTCATTTCTTTGTAGGGATATCTGTGCAAATAATCATAAAAAATAAAGAGAAAAAGAATATTCCCATTTATTAGTTAGTTTTCGGATGCATGCAAAGAGCTCACGTATACGATGTCACCACTCTCGCACTCTCCTCCCCAAATTTATTTTTATTTTAATTTTTATCTCCTTTCTCCTCGGCGTTTCTCTCTCCTCCGCCGCCCCCCTCCTCACAACAAAACCTAGAGAGAGAGAGGAGTGTCCTCTATTCTCTTTCTCTCTCTAACACTTCACTACCATGAGCAAATGGGCTTCGCCATTAATGCTCCTCATGTTCATATTCTTATTCGAATTCGCAGGTATTTGATTCATTATTTATGTTGTTTGATTGGTTTCTTTCATCAAATATGCTTTTAATTTGATTTGGATTGGAATTTGAATGGTATATTGTGTTGTACTGAATTTGATTTACCTAACTTATTCTGGACCGCTTTCTATTAAATCGATATTTAGGTAACAATTCTTATTCAAATTGAAGCAAATTGTCCTAATTCTCTCTCTAACACTTCATTACCATGAGCAAATTGGTTGCCCCAAGATTTTTTTTTTTTTTTTGAGAGAGAGAAAGGCGGCATGCTAAGTACCGCTTTATTTATTTATTTATTTATTTATTTTTTAAGAAATAAACTTTGAAGTTGAGATTTCGGATACCAACCATCTAAGTCCTTTACCTCTTGCGCTGGGACGGTCGGTATTGCCTCGAGATTGTGAACTTCGTTTTCTAGCAGCTTAAGTTTTTGAATTATTTCAGTTGTTTCGTACTATTTAATATGGTGTCAGAGCCAGAAGATTCTAAGTTCGAATCCCACCAGACTCGTAGTCTTATTTAATTCAAGCCTACATCTTGAGCTTGTAAAAAAAATTTCGAGCTTACTTCCTCTAGTAGCTTAAGCTTTTTCTAGAAAAACGGTTGTATATTCAAATTCAAAGGTCATTGAATTTTGTTCAGTTTTTTGCTTGATTAATCATTCATTAACTATGCTTGTGATTAGATTTGGATTAGGAGATTAATGACTTAATTGTGGTGTTCTTATTCAAATTGGAGTAACATAAACAGATGGTTACGATCCCATGGATCCCCAGGGGAACATCACCATTAACTGGGACTTCAAAACTATCACTGATGTTTACACGGTGCGTATTTGGACTCGATTTCTTATGAAAACATGTTCTCATCATTTCGCTAGATCGAAAATGAAATACAGAATATATGCGTTACCTATTTGATTGGAATCTAAGTGTACTTAATACATTTTTGGTCCTACTTTTACTTCTGCTTTAACAATAAAACTTCATTATATGAACAAGTTCAGGGCTTAAGTATGTAGTTGAACTATCCTACCCTCATAAAAGTTACAAAAAGGTAAAATTGGATGATCATTTTGCATTCCTTTAATGTTGAATGATTGCTCTCTAAAAATGTCATTCTCTTAATGATTGGCAACAGAGTTGGTAAGAACATTTTTACGAGTACGAGTAATCTGCTATCGAATCTTCTATTTCCTCTTCGTACGTAATGTTATACCCGTATTATGATAGCGAATCCTATTTCTTTACAAAAAGAACTAACTCCTGTTATAATGCTATAATAAATAATAAATAAATAGGTTATTGTGAGCATCTACAACTACCAACTCTACAGGCACATTGAGCCCCCAGGTTGGAAACTAAGTTGGACATGGTCAGGGAGTGAAGTAATATGGGACATGAAGGGTGCAGAAACCACTGAACACGGCAATTGTTCAACATACAGAGGAGATACCATCCCGCATAGCTGCGAAAAACCCCCTGTTATTGTGGACTTACCTGCAGATGCTCCCTACAATGCCCAGGTAGGGAATTGTTGTCGCGGAGGGGTGTTAACTTCAAGTGTTCAGGACCCAACTCGGTGCACGTCCGCGTTCGAGATGATCGTGCGGAATCCGATGAGGTCCAAGCCGTCGAATTTCAGTATAGGAGCTGCAGGCTATACATGCGGCGATCCGGTCGATGTACCGCCGAGCAAGTATCGGTTCGATGGTCAGCGGTATACACAAGCTCTAAGTAAGTGAGGTAGTTTTGTTTCTTTTCTGTTTTCTGATACATGTAAAACATGTTTACGGAATGAGGTTAAAAGTTAAAGTGGTGTCAATGAAAAAGATTAAAATCGACATAATTTGATTTGTTTTTGTTACATTTTTATGGCAGAGACATGGCAAGTTACTGAAGAGAAAAGTAGAACCGGCTCCAACCCGATCACACCCTTTCCTCCGATGTGTAGAACTCGAAAATTCAAGTTTCCTACACGCCCAAGATCACACAACCACCGTAGAAGACAAGAACGGAGAAATAGAAAGCTCACAATAATAGTCTCAAACAACTCCACATATGAATTTAATTAACTTCACCAAGAGTATCCAAAAAATACCATACAATGAAAACCGAAAATACCAAATAAATCTTTAATCAAAAACACTTCACAATGAATGTTCACAAGAGAGGGAGAGAGGTAGATTAGAGGTCACCCACCTCAACCTAGCAAAAATCCCAAACACCTTTGGACCCTCTTTCACACTTCTCTTGCACTTGAGAGATAACACCAAAATAAGGGAAATTGAGGAACTAAAGAGAAGAAGATATTTTCTCTCTTGACCTATTTCCTTTTGACCCCCTAACTAAAATCCATATAGCCCAACTTGGCTCACTTAGTCCAAAATAAGCCACAAGTCAACTTGACTCAAAAAGAACAAAAAAGGCCCATTTAGAGATTAGATCAAATGGGCTCATATAAATACACTTACTAATCTAGTAAACAAAAAAGAAACAAAAACAAGTTTAGCACTAATCTTTAACACTCCCCCTTAGTGCAAACTTATGAGAAACCAAACCGAGCTTTTCTTGAAGTTCTACAAACTTCGCCTTTGGAAGAGCTTTGGTGAAGATATCCGCCAAGTTGTCTTGAGACCGCACTTCCATTAACTCGATTTCTTCATGAAGCACTTTCTCCCGAATGAAGTGGTGCTCCATTTCAATATGTTTGGTTCTAGCATGAAACACCGGATTCGCCGCCAACTTGATTGCACTTTGGTTATCACAATGCACCTTCACCGGATAGTCGATTTTCTTTATCACATCACCAACCAAAGTCCGCAACCATACGCATTCTTGTGCCGCAAGGGTTGCCGCTTTGTACTCCGCCTCCGTACTAGAGAGCGCCACGGTGTCTTGCTTCTTGCTACACCATGATACACAACCGGAACCCAATCCGAACACATAGCCCGATGTAGATTTTCTCTCATCAAGATCACCCGCCCAATCGGCATCGGTAAAACCTACAAGTTCACATCTTACACCCTTCTTATAAAGAAGACCAAGATCAAGAGAGGAATTGACGAACTTGAGAATTCTCTTAGCGGCATCCAAATGAGGCTTTCTTGGTGCTTGCATAAACCGGCTAACTACTCCCACCGAATATGCAATATCCGGCCTAGTAATAGTAAGATATAACAAGCTACCAATAAGTGTCCGATAAAGTCTTGGATCCTCAAGAGCCTTACCATCACCCTTTCGCAACCTCATATTTGAATCCATAGGAGTAGAGCACGACTTGCTCTCCTTTAAACTAAATTTTTCAACAAGCTTTGAGGCATAGTGTTTTTGGGAGACAAAAATATTATCATTATCCTTCTCAACCTCCAATCCAAGAAAGTGGCTCAACTCACCTAAATTTTTCATTTCAAACCGAATAGCAAGCTCGTCCCTAAGTTTACTAATCTCCTCGGTATTATCTCCGGTAACAATCATGTCATCCACATAGAGCAACACAATGACATGCATACTATTATACTTCTTCACAAACATACTTGGATCGGAATTAGAAACATGAAAACCACAAAAGAGAAGGTATTGAGCAATTTTACCATACCAAGCTCGCGGCGCTTGCTTGAGCCCATAAATTGCCCTTTTCAACCGGCATACATGATTTGGAGAGATCTTTGAAATAAAGCCCGGCGGTTGGTTCATATAAATCTCCCGGTCCACCTCTCCATACAAGAAAGCATTTTTGACATCGAGTTGCCACATCTTCCATCCCATTGAAGCCGCCAATGAAATGAGAACCCGAACCGATGTCATTTTCGCCACCGGACTAAATGTCTCCTCATAGTCTAAACCATATTGTTGAGTGAAGCCACGAGCTACTAACCGTGCTTTGTATCTATCCACGGTTCCATCGGCCTTTCTTTTAATCTTGTATACCCACTTGCATGAAACTGGTTCTATGTCCTTCGGTTTAGGCACCAACTCCCAAGTTTCATTTTTATCAAGTGCACTAATTTCCTCCTCCATTGCCTTCTCCCATTCATGAACCCCTTTAGCTTCATCATAACAAGAGGGCTCATCACCATCAATAGGGCCCGCAAAGAAACATGAAACAACATCCACCAAATTTGCACCGGAATTCCACTCCGGTCCAAAATAACGTGGATTTTTTTTGAATTCTCGCATAGACCTTCTCATCGGTTGTTCTTGAACCTCACTTCTATGATATGAATTTTCCACCGAGGTACCCATGCTCCCCCTCTCATTCGACTCTCTCTCCAAAGAAGAAGTCGATGTATTTGGAGCATTTGAGGGCAACAACATAGAAGAAGGCCTCTCCAAAATTATTTCGCCATGGGAGCTTTTAGGAGCTTCATTTGGTACAACCACCGGCCGATCATAATAGGATGACATTTCATCGAACACCACGTCTCTAGAAGTGATGAACTTGTGAGTTTTCGGATTCATACACTTCCAACCTTTCTTTTGTGTATCATAACCAATGAAGACACACTTCTCCGCCTTAGCATCAAATTTAGTCTTATTTGCATCCGGCACATGAACATAACAAATAAAACCAAATACACGAAAATAGCCAATAGATGGTTTCATTTTATATAACATTTCAAAAGGAGATTTCATACCGCAAGAGCTCAACGGCATTCGGTTGATGACATGACATGCACACACCATCGCTTCCGCCCACAACTCCTTCGGCAAATTCTTGGAGTAGAGCCAACACCGACATGCTTCCGAAAGATGTCGTAGCTTGCGCTCCGCCACCCCATTTTGTTGTGGAGTGTGAGCACAAGATAAATGCCTCCGAATCCCATGCCCTCTACAAAATTCTTGAAACTCCTTTGATATATATTCACCACCTCCATCACTTCTCAAACACTTGATTCCTCTCCGATGCTCCCCCTCCACCGTAACTTTAAAAAGCTTAAATTTAGAGAAAGCGTCGGACTTCTCTTTAAGAAAATACACCCATGAAAATCTTGTGTAGTCATCCACAAATAGAAGCATATATCTATATCCGGAATAACTTGCCGCACTATTTGATACCAAGATATCCGTATGAATGAGATCAAGTGGTTTCTTACTTCTCGACTTGGAGTCTTCAAATGGAAGTCGGTGAAATTTTCCAAGTTGGCATCCTTCACATACACCACCAACTTTGACTTCACCAATATTGGGCACACCATCTACTAGCTTCTTGGAGAATATTTGCTTCATTTTATCAAGACCCACATGTGCCAATCTTGCATGCCATAAACTAGCATTATCATTTTTGCTAGTTTTCTCTACATATGAGTCACCGGCGAAGAGCACATAAAGCGATTTTACTCGCTTTCCATGATGCACAACATCCGCATCTAGGCTCCGAAGATTTCGCATAATCTTCACATCATGAGGGCCAAAGAGTATATAGTTACCGGCATCGGCAACTTGAGAAACGGAAAAGAGATTTTTAGTCATACCGGGCACATGATAGACGCTCTTCAAGGTGACGCCATCCTCCATCTTCACAACACCTTCATTTACCACCGGATGAACCGTGTTGTCCGCCGTGACAATAGCATCATTTCCTTCATAGTGAACAAACTCATGGAACTTAGATTTGTCACCGGTCAAATGATGAGAGCAACCGGAATCAACTATCCAATCTTTTTGATAATTGATACTTGTAAGGACTTGCACATTTGGAGAATCACCTTCCAAAGCATCACCGGAAACAAAACATGAGCCCCAATCTTTTACTTGTTTTCTTTCCGGTTCTTTAGAGCCAACATTTCCCTCATGAATTTTAACCCGGCAATCTCGCTTTATATGCCCCATTTTTCCACACCGATAGCACTTTACATTTTTCCTTCTTGAAGCCTCATTGTTGCTAGATGAGCTTTCACCTTGATGTACTCTTCCATAATTCTTGGCTTTCTTTGGATCCCATTTCTTGCCTCTAGTAAGCAACGCTTCTTCACCCTCATCTTTACCGGAGATCGAACATTCCGCCATTTGCTTCGCCAAGGCCTCTTGATTACTAAGTAAATTTTCGAACTCCACCAATGTAGGTTGTGTCGCCCAACCTTGTAGAGATGAGACAAACGGATTATATTCTTTCCGAAGCCCCCGGATAATATACCGTTTCAACTTTGCTTCACTAATAGCCTCATCCGGATCCAAACTTGATATTTCGGCACATAGATTCTTCACCTTTAGGAAATACTCCGAAATGCTCATGCTCCCTTGAATTAGTCTTGATAACTCATTTTCAAGAAATTGCAACCGAGCCTCATTCTTTTTTGTAAATAGCTTCTCAAAAATATTCCATACTTCTTTCGGTGTCTTAGCCTCTCTAATATGATCAAACAAATCCTTGTGAATTGATGTCTTTAAGGCAAACATGGCCTTACCGCTTCTAGCAAGCCATTTCTTCCTTTCCCTTTCATTTGCCGGTGTTTCCTCCGGTATTTCGGTGTCATTCCCATTCACCGTGTCCCATAACTCTTGGCCTTGAAGGTATGCTTCCATGCATGACTTCCAAATTGGATAATTTGAACTTGTGAGCCTTTCTATCCCAAGATGATTGAAGCCTCCAATAGAATCCATCATAGAGGAATTTCAACAAACACCTTATATGCACTACTTGCAAAACACCTCCCTCTTGCTTCCCAAGGATGTAGGATCTCCAATCTCACTACAAAAATCTTTGTAGCTCTGATACCATGAAGAGAAAAGTAGAACCGGCTCCAACCCGATCACACCCTTTCCTCCGATGTGTAGAACTCGAAAATTCAAGTTTCCTACACGCCCAAGATCACACAACCACCGTAGAAGACAAGAACGGAGAAATAGAAAGCTCACAATAATAGTCTCAAACAACTCCACATATGAATTTAATTAACTTCACCAAGAGTATCCAAAAAATACCATACAATGAAAACCGAAAATACCAAATAAATCTTTAATCAAAAACACTTCACAATGAATGTTCACAAGAGAGGGAGAGAGGTAGATTAGAGGTCACCCACCTCAACCTAGCAAAAATCCCAAACACCTTTGGACCCTCTTTCACACTTCTCTTGCACTTGAGAGATAACACCAAAATAAGGGAAATTGAGGAACTAAAGAGAAGAAGATATTTTCTCTCTTGACCTATTTCCTTTTGACCCCCTAACTAAAATCCATATAGCCCAACTTGGCTCACTTAGTCCAAAATAAGCCACAAGTCAACTTGACTCAAAAAGAACAAAAAAGGCCCATTTAGAGATTAGATCAAATGGGCTCATATAAATACACTTACTAATCTAGTAAACAAAAAAGAAACAAAAACAAGTTTAGCACTAATCTTTAACAGTTACATGTTCCTACTCCCAGTTCAGGGAATCTGATATGCCCAGTTGTTGTGTTTCTCTCTCTGCATTCTATTACAAGTCCATAGTCTCATGCCCTGATTGCAGCTGTGGATGCCAAGGATCACCTGCTGCATCACAATGCATCAGGCAAGCTTCTAATGAACTCTTTCACTATCATTTTCTTCCTTTTTTTTTAAGGATAAATTACATGGGTAGTGACTGGACTTTTGATAAATTACAATTTGGTCCCTGTACTAGCGCTGTAGAAGAATCAAGCAGTGCATATGAATAGGGACCCAAATGCAATTTATCAATGTTAAGACATAGCCTCATATATTGTAATCTTATCTCTGTTAGCCTAAAGGGGCCAACATCTTACCCAGTGGCAGGAGGCTAGGTTGGGCCGTGTCATATTTGAAATGGCGGGAGACTGGATTGGCCGAAGTCATGATCGAAGTAGCATGAGGCTGGTTGGGCCGAGTCACAATTGAAACCTATGAGAACTGTGTCTGTATGCTTTAAGTGAATTTGTTGCATATTTCTAATAGTTCGAACTTTTTGGATTAATAGTTAAGGTCAACGATCCGACAATCTCTAGCCAACAAAAGATTCAAAGTCTTTCGTACAAACGTGAAATTACAATATATAATGAAGTCCGAGGACCAAAGTGTTTGCGTGAAAAATTCAAGAACTACGTCGCCATATCGGGCTATCCATACATTTTTTTTTCTCTCTCTCTTTTTCTGTATCTACTGCAAAGTTAAAAAGTTCTTAATGGTTTTCTTAATTTGTTGCAGTGAAGGACAGCGGCCTAATTATTTACAGCTACCAAAGAGTCAAGATGAGCCAATGTCCCCAGTTGTGATGTGCACACAATATATGTGCCCAATTCGAGTACACTGGCACCTGAAATCGAACTACAAAGATTATTGGAGGGTTAAAGTGACAATTACCAACCTGAATTTTGTTAAGAATTACAGTGATTGGAATTTGGTGATGCAGCATCCCAATCTTGGGAGCTTGGCTCAAGTTTTCAGCTTCAACTTCCAGCCACTTTTTCAAATTGGTGGAACCAGTGAGTCTTCCTTTTCTTTTGGCAATTTGGTGGTTAGTAGTATGGATCGTAAGCGCAAATTAATTATTCTAAAAACACGTGCTGATAGGAAGGGCACAGTCATCGCACTTAAGGGTTCAACTATAACGTTCACGGATTTCGACCTGACTCAATCTACTGGGATGTTAGATCTATTATTAGGCCTCTTACTGTTAGGTCTATTGTGAACCGCAGTCCCACTCAACTCATTGAACTCACCAAACTCAAGCTAGACCTACTATTACGGGACAGAAAGTTGAACATATTTTAACCAATAATAAATAGCAAATAAGTAATAAGTAATCTAATCACTTTAGGGTCTGCTTGACCCCAACCAATGCTTTTCTAAAAATACTATTTGAGTAGAATTGTTCGAAAAGCTAAGAGCTTCTTATTTTTTCTAAAATTCATCAACAACATTCCATTGCGGGCGATATTGGAGCTTGAATTGGAGATTCTTAATGATATCTGGGAAGTTCAAGAAGGTCTTAAAGCCGAAAGTTTTGGAATTACAACTTATGCAAAGGTTTCGACCCCCTGTTTATTTTGTCAAATGTCTAACTTCTACTTTCTTTTGCAGATGACACGGTTATGCTATGAGGGATTGAGCGATACAACGATATGCTTCTGCAGTCGGGCGCGAGCGGGAACGTGCAGTCGGAGATGCTACTGAAGAAGGACCCGCGCGAGTTCACCTTCAAGGGCGGCTGGGCCTTCCCGCGAAGGGTGTCGTTCAACGGCCACGATTGCATCATGCCGCCGCCGGACGCCTATCCTGCGCTGCCCAATGGGAGCCCGAAGAAATTCCCTACCTCAGTAGCAGTACATCAAGTGGTGCTCATGGGTCTTTCTCCATTGGTGTTGTATGTTGTGGTGCTTTTGTTGTAGAAGAGTTTGAGTTTCACATACACTTTTGAATGTTATTTGTACAATTTTGCATAGTTCAGGGATATGTGTGCAAAAATCCCTAGAGACATATAGTGAATGTAAAATATAGAGGAATAAAGGTTCTAGGTGATAAAATCACCATATTTGTTTCTTCTAATTATTATGGCATTATTATGTACTAATAATTGTTCATCATTACCATAGTTGTTTCACTGTTTCAAGTATATTAATCACATTCTTTTATTCATAAGAAATTTGTTCTCTTTTTAACATACCGTTTTCATTATGATTGCCATCTTTTGAAGGCTTAAAATTGACAATTTTACCAGAAGTATTTAGAGATTCAATCAAATTTCATAATTTTAATTATTATTTTTAAATAAAATTAAAATAAGTAATAATTAATAGCTAAGGAAACTATCAAAGTGAACAAAAATTTCGAACTTTAAATATACTAATCCTAATATTAAAAATTAACAGTGAAAAAAAAAATTAAGGCCTCGAGGGGCTTATTTCAAAATATCCGATAGTTGGCGGCGCCAAATTAAATTTCCGTCAAAGGGTAGAAATTGACAATAAGTTCACGTACGGAGTCGCAATATCTTCATAGTACAGGGACTAGTCCATACATTTTACCACCCCAAATCTAAATTCCCTGTGGATTCGCCCGAGGCGAACGGGAACGATACCCTCCGACGCCGCCCCCGCGATCGATGGCGCCGCGCGGTGCGCCGAGCGCCGCCGCTCTCCGCCACCGCCGCGCGGCGGCGCCGCTCGCTTCCGCGGCGGCGCTGCTGCTGCTGCTGCTGCTGTGGCTCTCGCCGGAGCCCGCCGGAGCCGTCAACTCTGCCGCCGCGTTCGTCCAGAACGCCGTCTACTCCAATCGCATCGCCATTTTCTCCAAATCCTATTGCCCGTAACCCCCCCCTCTCTCTCTCTTTGGAGACACCCTTAACTTTTCCTTTTTCGATTGATCATCTTAAACGTGTAATTTTTTTGATTTGAGTTGTTCTGATTAGTTAGATCGAGCATTTTGTTGAATTTAGTGGTTCCATTAGCTGTACAGTTTTTTTCTTTTGCGAAAAGGTGGTTAGAATGGGTCAATTTGATGAAATTATTGATCAATTTGATAAAAAGTGGTTAAACTCATTAAATTTGATGGAATTGTTGATGAATTTGATGAACTTTCTAATTAATTTGTGTAAATGGGCGACAATCGAACAAAAAATATAGTTTAGTGGGTATCTGCATCCAATCTAGTAGTGTTTGACAGATAGAAGAGTTGGTATCTTTTAATGCACTGTGATGGAAAGCGAAGATTGCTGAGACCTAAAATTATAAGCTCCAATTTGAAGCATCTGATTATGCTAAAGCAAGAAGTTGTTTGGCATAAAGTACGATCATATACACAAATATGAAAGAAGTTGCTTTAAGTGGAGTTTGAGAGTACAAACTCATTCGAATAACTTAGGAATGCAATGATATGGGCACGTTATCTGATTTTATTAGACTCTAAAATTTCTGAATGTGATGATTGCTATTTTTTTAAATTAAGTTGTAGATGTTCTTACTATGCTAATTGTTGTTCTTTTGATATAGGTACTCCTTCCGCGCTAAACGCATATTTCGTCAACTGCAGGAGAAGCCATTTGTTGTAGAACTTGATCGCAGAGGTAGTTGATCTGGCCTGTTTTCGTTTTTGCTATTGATGCAACAATTGGGAAGCTACTATGTACTTGTACTTTTTACTATTTCTAAATGTTTTTAAAATGTGAGTATTGGATTAGCTTTGAGGCAATTTTGCTATAACCTTCCCTCTATTGAAAAGATTTTACAATCTTTTTTAATACTAATTTTATCGGTTTTATGTGCATTTGCAGTGATGTACTGCAGTTTTTCTATGAGCAGATCAAATTCTGTAAACTTGCTACTTTTGTTAACTGTGCTTTGGTTTTAGTTTTTGATGGCTTAATTTCACTTGCTACTCGATGTTAATGATGCAGTTGATGGACGGGAGATCCAAAATGTTCTTCTCGATTTAGTTGGCCGAAGCACCGTCCCACAAGTTTTTGTTAACGGCCAGTATATTGGTGGCTCAGATGGTTTGTGTTGAACATTTTTCTTTGCACTTTTATTTTAGTAAACTGCTGGTTAATTATCCTCTTTTTTGTGGTTTTAAACCATACAGAAACAGTCAAGGCACTCGACAATGGGCAACTTGAGAAGCTTCTTGGGGGAAGTCGATCGTACAAAAACGTGGTTTCAAGGTGATGAGCACATAAAATGTTCTCTTGGAATTTAAAAGATTATGGTGGTTAGGATTAACAAGACTTACTTTATTGGCACTAATACTTGAAGAAATGTTTGTTTTTGATGCCATGAGGTGTAAAAGATTTAGTGGATACTTAGCATGTTGCTTATTTTCTAGTGTAGTATTAGAAATTTAGCCTGCTTGTGATTGCTAATCTCACTTTAGAAATTTGAATTCAGTCATATATTTTTGAAGGATAATCAACAAAAGAAAGTTTGAGCCATCAAATGGGATGTAGAAAGAGCCTTTGGATTAGTTAGGTTCCTATATAGCATGATTTTTTTGGGTCTATCTATATGACAGGGGCTGTTTGTTTACATGTAGTTGGAAATGCTATGTGTAGCAATTATAACTGCATCAATGCTGTTTGGCTGTATGCAGTTGATTATACTGCAAGTATAACTTTGTTTTTATTTTGGGGCACATTAAGTTGGACTTTTTCAGTTTCTTGCATTCAATAGAAGTCCTTGTACTTAAGGATTTTCTTTTTCTTTTTCTTTTTGTGACTGAATTCTTATCTATTAGATCTGTGTCATCCCATTATTAGACAGTTTCAACCTGAAAAATGAGAGTCAGCTTACTGCATGTTTTCCCAACTTGGCACAAGTACCTAACCCTAACTTCCTATAGGCATGACTGCTTTATCTAACATCATCACAAATACCACATTGTCTCTGGCATCTACTGTCAAAAGCTTTGCCCCGACCGAGGTGCAACCTCGTCCTCATGATTGACCTGTACCAACTTGTAGGCAACAGCTCCTGTGACCGCCCCAAGTGTTGGTGCCAAGAAATATATCCACATCTGGGTGTAAATCCCAGCAACCACTGCCGGCCCGAGCGTCCTCACCGGATTCATTGAGGCTCCACTTAGTGGCCTGCTCAAACAAAACTATATACTCATAACACTTTTTCTAATTTATATAATTACAAGGTGCCAAAACCACGTAACACGAAAGGAAATTTGTTTCAACAAAACTTTCACTTAAATACTCAACAATCTTGGTTTCGTACAAGCATGACACCTATGAAAGACTTTCTAATTCAAATTCAGATGTTGCGTATTAATTGATGGCACATTGAAAGAAATGCTGATTTTAACTAATATCTATACAATGTCAGAATTCGTAGGTCAGTAGGTTCATATATGTATAGTGATATTTCATATGCACATGTTTACGCGTTAATGTGTACGTATGTATGTGAAAGATAGCCTACTTACCCAGCGATCAGGGCGTTAAGCATTATGGTTGCTCCAACTGCTATTGCCGCCAATTCTTTCACCTGAATAACTTCTCTGAATAACATGTTTTTAGCTAAAGCAAGAAGAAGTACTCGCAGATACCCTTAAGCAAAGATTTTAATGCTAGTTGGCATAGGCGTGTCCTGCTGTTCCAATAAGGTATCGACAGGATTAGCATTTTTGCTAAAATTTGAAGTCCCTGTGCCAAAGTTTTGTCAGTACAGGGTTATTGCACCGGTGACATTTAGTGGATGCCGAACATGTCAATATGGAACCCTATTGAGCCATGTCGGCCGATGGTCAGCAGGATCCGGACCCATTGTTAAGGCACTTAAAACCTTTGCCCCTTTGTGTATTCTAAGTCCTTAGTATCCTGTAATGAACTTTCTGAAATAGGTTGGTTGATGGGTAGTGTTAGTTCTAGTAAAATTACTTGAGTGAGGGTATTCTCTTGAAAAAACAAAAACCTTGAATAGCAGCAAGCAAGCATAGTCCTTAACAAATACTCACTCCTCGAGTATCTGTGGCGACTGCTGTGACGACGAACATTAGGTTGAAGGTGATGATGAACTCAATGGCGAATGCTCGTTGGATACTAACATTAGGGATGGTGACCGCAGCATAGAGGGAGGAGTCGAAGATTTCCTTCACGACGAAGGCTGCAGTGATGGACGCGACAGCCTGGGTGGCGATGTAGGGGAGGACATGGGCCCAGGGGAGGCGATGGAGCACTGCGAAGGCGATAGTGAGTGACGGATTAAGGAGGGCACCAGAGATGTGTCCTGTTGATAGGACTACCGCCACGACCGCCAGTCCAGCGGCAGTGGCATTGCCAATTAGAGATTCACTGCTGCTGTACTTCTGGTTCACGATTGGGGCCGCAGTCCCCGCAAAGATTAGGATGAAGGTGCCCACAAACTCTGCCCCTACCTAATAGTTTTGGTAAAATGATCAGTAATGTCTTCAGGAAACAGAATTTTTAAATTTTTTGGTTCAAACTCCCGGAGTACTATGCATATTACCCATGTGATGCATAGACAGATCTAATTTTTACTGTAAAGGTAAGACCTTTTGGGTTAAACTTCCTGTATGATAGAAGATGTATCTGAATGAGCTCAGAAACAATTGAGGTTTTGTTATGGATGAACCTAAATACTTAAATAAACCTCTAATTACGTATATGGCATTAACATAAGTCCTGACTGTTGATCATTTTCGTAGTAGATGTTAACTTCAGATTGCGCTAAATGACACGAAACAAGCATGCAGTTTCGATATATGTTGGATTCATAAGTTGGTAAGTTTTGGCGAATATCTATGTAACTAGTGTTATACATAGTATATGTTGTTGTGAAGCGGACATGTGTACCTTTCGGATGAGAGCTGGGAAGCACCTGCTGTAGCTCCGTGTCAAGTTCCAGTCATAGGAGAACGAATCGATCCTGGATAACGAGAAAAGCGGTGTTCCCGCCCCATTCGGAGTTCCATTCTCCATCTCCGACATCCTTCCAAGTTTCTAATTTATTTTCTTTTTCAATTTTTTTGTTTAATTCAGGAAGATATAGTGATTTAGAATGTGGAGACTGAAGAAATTACATAACTTCATGGTTATATAGAAGTATTGGCATAAGAATTTAGTGCTTACTATTGGTCGCTTCAAAACTAATTGAGGACAAATAATGAGGGGTAAAATGGGTTTACTGTTTCTTGTTGTAGTATTGAAGAGAAGAGGCAAAAGTTAAATGTTTACAAATCCATTTCTTAGGAATTATAAGGAGTGGAATGGAAGTATAATAAAACTAGAATAATATGGATACTTCCTTGACGACCAAGTACGTATACTATGAGATTTTTTGATAGGATTTCTTTTTAGTTTGGCTTTGAATGAAAGACTTTAACAAGAGCCTGGGAAGTTCTTTGGAGAAGGGAGTGAGTGGAGAATATTGGGATGGGCTTGTGGGAGAAGGTCATATGGCTTCACCACAGCTTTATGGTGATCAAGAAAAGCCTACCTTTTCCTCTTTTGTCTTTGACACATAAATGACATGGTGGTTATTTTATAGTCCATAACAAGAAATTTCTAAAAGTAGCAAGAATGAAGGGAATGTAGAAGCTTCCGAATCTGCTCTATTCGAAAGTATATTGGGGAGAAAGTAGCAGATCTATGTTAAAAAATCAGTTCTTCTCTAGAATATTTAGCTGCTAGAGGACAGTGCTTTAATATTTTGTACTTATAGCATATGATCTCATGAAAAATCCAAATATATGATAGTAAGATTCAGGTAACATATAGCAGGTATAGTGGAGAAGGAGGTTGTGTGTATTCTTATGTAGTTTTCATCACTGTACAGAGAAGAGTTTGAGAATAATCTGATTTTCTTTAAGGCTTGAAATATGCTTGGTATTAGAGTGACACCATTGTGTGAACATCATTGCAGAGACATAAATTTCAACAAATTGTTGAGATGGACGAAATGTCAACTGCCTGAATTGTTTGTTTTACTCTCAACAGAAATCAGAATGAAGTAGATTGAAGCTCTTTCCTTCTAGGGTACATACTGTTTTTCATGTTTAACTTGTATCTTATTTGACAAGAACACTCTTTTATGTAGTTTCTTTGCTACATTTGTCAAGTGTTGCTTACTGTGTTAACATAATCTATCATTTGTTGCTTACTTGAGCAAGCACTAATGATTAAAGATTTGATTGCATATACATGTTTATAGTAGATCTTACATGATGCTTTAGTGGAGGCACTTCGGTTAATCAAATAACAGATATTGTTTGTTCATCCAAATATTGCATAACAGTGATACCTCCATACCATTGTTTTAATGATATGTAGCCCAACTACTAAGTTTCTTGCATAATCTAATATATATCTAACAGTATATTTGCTGTACTGTAAGAGTTACTTCTAAATTCATGCATATGACATGATTGAACTAGTGGTAAGAAGATTCACACACTTGTTATGTGCACAACTCTCGCATGATAATTGAAACTTAATTCTTCTTTAAGCCATCTTAGTTCTTTTTTATTTTTTGGGATTATATCACTTGTCCATGATGTGATTTGTGATTGTTTTACTTGATTACCTTATATTTATTTTGTGGGACACAAAGTTGTATGTATTATAAGTAATACACATAGGCCGATAATTAAGTGGCATTAATTCAGTTTTGATTATTAGCATTGTTGTTGATAATAATTCACATTGTTGTGCATATGGTAGAAGTGTAAGAAGATCATGTGTTTTTATGTGAAGCCCATTTATGAGCTATGTGTATATTAACAATTTTTTTGTTCCCCTTTTTACCTTAATCACCTACACTAGGGTGGATTCATGTTGTGTGACATGGTTGTTTAGTCGAAGTTTTTTTATTAATAAGCTTACAAATTTTTATAATTATAAAAAGTCTTATAAAAAATTTATTTATAAAATTAGACATATGCGGTGAATGAATGACCGTATTCTAAATGCGGTAAATCATTCACCGCTTTCTTTAAAAGATCATAACTACTTTTAGTATTTAATATTATATTTTTTTTAAGTTTGGATATATACGATTCACCGTATTTAAAATTTTACAGATCTATTTTTATAAATAATAATTTTATACGTCTAATTTTATATTTAAAATTTTTGGCAGATTTATTAGCCCAAAAACTCCTGTTTAGTCCGCGAACTTACCAATAATAGCATTTTATTGGCCTGGTCCAGTAGACCAGGTTCAAGCAATAATATAAGTCCATGGACCATGAGCACTTAAAAGCCCAAGCCCAACCATTAAATAGTAAATTTAGGGCCATGGCGGCACAAAGTTTTCTAGCGAAAAAAATATTTTTCATCCATTTAATTTCTAAACAAATTTAGCTTTTTTAAATCTGTATTAGATTTTACGAAAAAAATAGTGTAGGTTTTTTTTTCAAAATTTTTATCCAGAAAATAAAAAGTGCAAAAAAAAATGTATTTTTTTTATTTTTTTAAATAATTTTTTATGCTTTTTGGAGGAATCAAACATCCTAATGATTAAAATATAATTCAAGGTCGTTATCGAAGGTGTCGGATTCGGAACAGTGCGAGAAGGGACCGATCACGTTTTGGATATTAGAATTGTCCCCAAAAAGATGAACGGCTCTTTTCCATCTCTCTCACAATCATGGCTCCTCATTATTCTGATTTGAACAGGTTCAATTCAAATTGATTATTATTTCAATTATTATGTGACTGCGTCGGTTGGTAATATTTAAAAAAGTGATAAATATTATTATTGATAGAATAGCGTAAATAGTATTTAACTATGTGACGCTCTACTTCCCAGAAATCATATGTTCTAGGACTATTTTTATCCACCACCCAAAATGTTATAGCCGAGTTAAGAGTTTCAGCCCTATTATATCTTATACATAGGACTACGTGGGGGTCTCATATTTTTTCCTCCTTTAAGCCCTGACGTCCTCGTCACATTTTACAAGAATCAGACGATGTGAGACTCGTCTTGCTAGTCTTTAGCGCACCTTGTGAGGAGCCGTGCTCCACCCACAATGATAACCAGTCAGAGAGCCACGCTCTACTCGCTATATAATCCTGACTCAGTTGAGATTTATCTTACATTTTCGGCTGATGATTGACTCTTATACCAATTTAGAATTTCAACCCTATTATATCTTATATATAGGACTATGTGGGATCTCACAAATTATCTATAATTTATAATATATATTATATCATGTTTGATGCATCTAATATTTGAATAATTGTTTATGCTTCCTTTGTGTTACTCTGTGCTCTCGTTTAGTCGAATATCATGAAAAAAGGTTTCATGATTTTTTGTTTATTTGAATTAGTTATTCAGCTTCATCTACTTTCCGAAATTTTGAATGGATGCATAATATTACTAAGCAAAACACTGTTGATATGTATTCTCATCAATGGTTAAAATCCTGCTTAGTGTAGGAAAATGGGCGGATGCCTGTGTAGAGACTCACAATCATCTATAAAAAAGAAAAATAGTTAAATTACAGTTCCGTCCTGACGGACGAACTCGACTTCGAGCATGATGATCGAAAAGTTATAAGATTGCGTTGTATGCGAACTTGCCGTCCGGTGAGACGGTCTCGGGTGCGCGGGGCCGTATGGGCTCCACTGACTTCCAAGCTTACACTGTCGTTCAAACGTTGCCAATCTCGAACTCCATGAAGTGACGACTCCAACACCGGACTTCTATGAAAACAAACATGCGCATAGAGTGTTGTATTTGTATTGGCTCTAAAACCTGTAAAAAGCTATTCGAAAAATGTAGCAGATCCATCTCCACATCATCCACCCTCGCGACCCACAGGTTTATAGTTTCGGCGAGTCACTCCCTCGTCTCTAGAAGAAAGTATACTATATCACACTTACACCACATAATCAATAATCAGTCTATCACGTCTCTCTTTTTTCTAAAAAAAAGTATAATATAAATATTTTTTAATAATTATGATAGGACGGATGAACCCAAGAGAAAGCATATGATTGGTTAGGAATGCCACCTCCCTAATATAACTAGTGCATTCTAAATTTTTTCCGTCTTCAGACGGGCGGTACATATCATTTCGATAACAAGTTACAACAACCGTTACAACCGCGAGGGGAGGAAGTCTATTGTGTCATACTTGCACCACGTCAATTAATCATATCTTAAAAAATCACGTCAATTAATCATATTTCTCTTTTTAAGAAAAAAGTATAGCAACTTTTTTTTTTATTAATCATGATAGAAAAAGTGAACCTAAGGAGGATAACTTTATTGGTTGGAGATGCCACGATTAGCAATATAACCGATGCATTCTAGACTTTTTCACACCCAGCTCCCTGCTGACGTGGCGTTCCGCTACACCTCGTAGCAACGAAACATATCCTGCTCCCCCCCACCCCATTAGTATAAAAGAAAAAACTAAACCCACCTGGGCACTAAGATCGAGGTAGGGGGTCGGTGAGATTAAGCAGCGAAATGGGCCAAACGGTCGCCGCGGCGGTGCCCGCACCGCGCTCCGCCGCCGCCGCCTCCTCCTCCCTCCGATTCCTCGGCCTCCTCAAACAACCCACCGACTCCGACCAAAACCCCGAAAACCCTAACAGCACAAACCCTAACCCTAGCCTCAACTGGCCCCTCGAGCTCGACAAGGCGCCCCACGGCCGCGTTAGCGGGGGGCGACGCCGCCCCTTCGTCCCGGAGCGGCCCGGGCTCTCGGCCGCGCTCGGCGACGACGGCGGCGGCGGCCGAGGTGCGCCGGTGCGGCGGCTCACGGCGGCACGAGTGCCGACGCCGGTGCTGGAGGGGGTGCTGCGGCTGCGGCAGTCGGCGGCGCCGGTGGTGGTTCCGGCATGGCCGGAGAGGTTGAGGATCGGGAAATGGGGGGAGGAGAGAGAAGAGGAGAGAGAAGAGGAGGAGGAGGAGGAGGGGATGGTGCCGCCGCACGTGATGGTGGGGAGGGCGCACGTGCCGAGGTTCTCGGTGGTGGAAGGGATGGGGCGGACGCTGAAGGGGAGGGACCTCCGCCGCGTGCGCAACACCGTCCTCGCCCGCACCGGTTTCCTCGACTGAGCACAATTTTGCACCTCCACTCCCTCCACTTTTACGTAATTTCACTTCCGTCCTTCGCAAACGTTTTATTATCTCTTTTTAAAAATAGATAAATTACACTTTTGGTCGTCAAACTATGCGGTGCGTAACACTTTTATCCTCAAACTTTAAATCATTAAATTTTACGGCATAAACTTTCTAAATTATTATAATCAAGTTCTATAATCTAATTTTTTTATTAAATATTAATAAATTATTACTAATGCAGAAATAATATAGCATTTTAATTATTATTGCATTATCAATATATTATTTTTATATTAGTAATTTATCAGTATTTAGTTAAGAAAATTAGGTTGTGAATTTTAATTGCAACAGATCGAAAAGCTCATATCATAAATTGCAACGAATTAAAATTTGATGACTAAAATGTCACCCAACCTATAGTTTGAGGACCAAAAATGTTCGAATCTCGAACTCTCAACCTAGTACTTTAGATCTAATTAAGCATCGAAAATACAAATTAAGATAAAAAAACCAACAAATTTATGGTGCCTGCATGGATGTGTAGCATCACTGGTCGTCCGATTCGCATGCACTCTCGTCGCCAAGTATTAGATCTCGAATTTAAATCCTGCTTCAGTTGAATACACGAGATCCATGTAAATGATTTTCGCTTATCAAGAAACAAGAATAATTGAGGACTTAAGTTAAACACTTTCAAAAATTAACAACATTAATAAGAGTCTAATTTAAAAAGTCGAGGACCAAAATAATATATAGTTCAGGGACTGGAGGTGCAAGTAATATTATTTCCACCAATTTTAGGCACTTTTGTGGTAGCAAAATCATGTAAATGCTGTTTTATTAGCTTGTCCCCAGTTTGGGATATTGTATTAAGAGGAATGGCTACAATTAATGTAGTCCTTAAAATTTTTCTTTTTGAATTTTAATCCACTCTTTAATTAGTACAATTTAAAGTACAATTTTAATTCACTCTTTGGTAACATCATAACTTCGATTACAGTGGAAAAGTGATAATAATACTATGAGTCTCAGGTATTTTTGATTCACGATTGGATTATATTTATATTTACTGTGTTTTCTATTTACATAATTTTAGATAATATTTTATCACAAAGCACTATATTCTATAGCACGACCAAATAGGTCCTTCAATGAAAATCACTTATGTTCTTAGTGGTTTTGCATATGTACTTTGCAAAATCTAGTTATGTATATATATTGCAAAATTTTAATTTATATATACCTCAAATTTTAGAAAAAAAAACACTTAAGTTCAATATTGGAGAGTATTGGGATAATTAACTTGATTAGAAATCCTTTATTAAGGAGGAGAATCAAAAAACCAATTTCTGAGAGGGATATTAATGAAAAAACAAGAAGTTAATGTATAATATGGTGGCAATATAATATTTGAAAGTCTACACATAAAAATAAAAAAAAGGATATACATAAGCATAGATGGTACATTTTCTATATCTACATAATATTATTTTATGCATTTACCATCATTATCATATATTGATGAAAAATGAGTACACTTCAACAAAATGATCATGGAAACCTCTTCGTTTCTCTACTCTTTTAAAAAGATTATTTTATGCTAGTGACATGAACAATATATATATTTTTTATTTTTTTTTTGATAGTCGGGTAGTCACCTTACACTATATCTCTATGCTAATAATAAACTCTAGTTTATTTAGGGAGGTGGAGGAACAATTACTTAGTATTATTAATTTGATCCTTTACCTAACATCGATAATGATAAGCCTAATAAGGTATTAGACTTAGTCCTAAAACCTCTTCATTCTATCAGGTTTTGATTTTTTAAGTTTTTGCATCCAACATTTTATGGCAAATATTTACATCTAAGAGTCTGTTTGGCTTTGAGACCTATCTAATCACTGACAGATAAAATAGAGTTAGAACGAAAGTATATGGATATATGTTTTTATATTTTTCGAACCGTAGGATAAATATCGTAATCCGCTTATTGCGCTATGCGGAACACGATATTACGTACATAAACAAATACGATATTTTTTTATTGTACTTGCTCACTACATGTAACGCAAATAATACCTAAGTCATTTCTATTATCTCTTCAGTGCACGAAATATAATGCACTTGGTATTGATCACGAATGTGAGCAAAAATATTTTTTTAAAAGAAAGATAGTAAGTTACCTGCCCGTTCAATTATTTTAAAAACATGAAGTTAGATAGAAATATAAGAAATTAGACTTCAAAATTAGGACATCGGATATCAACCATCAAGCTCTTAATCAACTGCGCTAGGTACGTAAATACGTGAATATATTAAAACTAATTCTGAACAGATGTTGTTTTAAAAGACTCATTAAAATATTTAATTTATTTTGTTACACTAATGTATCTTTCATCGCACGTATAACCTTTGAAGTAGCATGGTATGGATAAGTAAGTGATGTGGAATGTCCAAATCAACCATTTGTAGCCACTTTCGTGTGCCAATCACATTTTATAAAATAATATTTTTTGTCAATAAGTCGATGCTTCTTCTAGATAAAAAGTTGATGCTTCTTCTATTTTTATCTATCTATCTCTCTATCTAATACTTTGAAACTTAAATTAGTAGTTTATTTCAATTCATTTGATTTGGCTACCAATAAATTATTAATTACTTGTATCCGAAAAAAGTCATACATCAAGGCACAGTATATTTATCCATTTTTTTGGAACGTTTTATATTTTTAATCCAATCATTCAATCGTTGTATACAAAAAATTATATTTTATTAGACGATGCAACTGAAGTTACTAGATAAGATGAAAGAATAGATAAAGGTAAAATGCTTGGACTTACAAATGCACGAAACGAAAGCGTTGATTTCTATAGTCATTGGTTAATTCAAATCAAACAAATTAAAATTCAAAGATAAAATCAAAAATTGAAAACTTAGTTGATTATTTATAAATGACATGGGTTTTTTTCTTTGTGAAGAGAGAAAGATAACGAGCTACCTGTTTCGTTCATTTTAAGAAATGAATTTAACTAGAAATACGAAACAATTAGGCTTCGAACTTAGAAACTTAGGTACGTATAATCAAATTCTTAATTAATTATGCTAGGAACTGTCAGTATAAATGACATGAAGTTGACGATAGTTTTGTTTGTATTTGCCCGGTGTATAATTTCTTGCAATGAATGAAAGTTTTATATAATGATAAACTATTATTTTTTACTCTTTCTTTTGTTAGAGGACTGAATCTTAGCACATCTATTTTCTCACTGAGAAAAGTGCCGAATCATTGGCGCTAACCATTAATCTTAAAAGCTCGAGCTGTTAGAAATACGCAATCAATTCACTTAAAGCGTACAGATACAGCGCCAACGGGTCTCGATTGTCACTCGGCAGTCGGCCCAACCTGGCCTCCCACCATTTCAAACGTGACTTGGCCCAACCTGACCTCCCGCCACAGGGCAGGATGCTGGCCCATTTAAGCCTACACAAAAATATTCTTTGAAGTACGAATAATTTGACCCAATTTAGCCCAACCCAATCCAACTCACAATGATTTGACCCAAGTTTACTGCAATAGGAAATTTTGTTGGATTTGTAATGGAGAAACCCAATCCTAGTTTACTCTAACTACTATCTTAAAATTGCTATTAGGAAAATTACTATATTTCTACGGCTAAGGCTACTATACTCTTATGAGTATAGACCCCTTTGTACTCATAAATTTTTAACCGTTGGATGAAAGAATGAGCGGTTAGGATGATAGTGGTTCCCTAGGGTTGAGTGAGTGATTGGTTGAATAGTATGATCTCACGGATGGAAATGGTCAAGGAGGTAGATCCAACAGCTAAAAATTTATGAGTACAAATGGGTCTATACTCATAAGAGTATAGTAGCCGTACTCTATTTCTACATCCTAAAAAGTTTGTTTCTCGAGCAGAATTAAAAACACTAGTTAAAACTTTTTATATTTGAGCGGAACCAAAATCTTTATCAAATACTCTGGCAAGGGCTCGTTTGTTGTATGTCTTTTTTTTTAGGTTGAAAATAACTTTCAGTCGAACTGAAGTTCACTTTGGGTGAAAATTATCTTTTTAACCTTTTAGTTTACTTAATCATAAATTTTCGCAAGCATATAATGAGGGTAAAAACAAATTAAAATAGTTAATTTTTTACTTTTGTTTACCTCGTTCTCTTCCGTAATTGACTTCGTCCCGGGAGTGAAATAAATTATAGTATTTTAAAAAAGTAAAGATGCAAGCGAATTTATTTTACAATGGCCCAACACTAAAATTAGGCATTTACAGTAAATGGTAAACATTTACGACTAAAAATAATTTTACTTCTGTCTAATTGTCGTAGAATACGTCTCATAACCTTAGTTAGTTAATTCGCGAATTATTCGCGAATTATTAAAAATTAACCTTAGTTAGTTAATTCGCGAATTATTCGCGAATTATTAAAAATCCGAATAAAACAGGCCGTATGCTATTTTTTGAAGAAAAACAATCGGAATAAAACGCGAATTTTTAGGTTAGATTTATTATTCGCGAATAATTTACATATGCCAAACTATTCGGCAAAAAAACATGCAGAATTTTTGGATAAAATCCCTTTCCCCATTAATTCACGAATTATTGCCGAATTATTCGCGAATTATTCACAAATTATTGAAAAACTTCATAAATTTTAGGAATATCTGGATCATTAAAAAGATGAAGATGGAGATGAAAATAAACTTTGCTATAATTTTTTTTTATACTTAATCTACTTTATTTTATAGCTCTCTATTTTTATATTCTTAAGAATTATAACTATTTATACTAACAACATAAATCTAGAGAAATTTTTTTAATTTAATAACCGAATTTTTTATCCCGAATTTTAATTGATGAACGTATAATTTTCGTGTAAACTGTATATCCGAATAATTGACGAATTCATTTTTTAAGTCATATTTTTTAACGAATTTAAAAATTAAGATACGAATTTCATTCGTATTATATCCGTACTGAATTTTTACTGAATTCGAATTAACTAACTATGCGCGTAACTAAAAGCAAAAACAAAAGCTGAGCCCAAACAAGGCCTTAACCTGAGCCCAACACAAGCCCACTTTTACTCCCACGCAAATTTACATTTTTGCCACCCTCAACAAGCCTCAAGAAGGGGCTCGAGGTCGCGCGCCGCGTTATAATGCTCGCCGCCGCCGCAGCCGCAGCTCGGAGCTCGTGGTGGCCGCGGCGCGCGCTCGTGATCCGGACCCCGACCCGCCGCGCCATCGCCGTCGCCATGGCCTCTTCCTCTTCCTCCGCCGCCGACGACGCCGCGGCGAAGAGGGCTAGGGTTCCGGCGAGCTCGGACGGGGCCCGAAGCCCTGGAGCCGAGGAGGGGACGAAGAAGAAGGTGGCGGTGGGCACCCACAACGGGAGCTTCCACTGCGACGAGGCCCTCGGATGCTTCCTCATCCGCCGCACCTCCGCGTTCTCCGCCGCCGACGTCGTCCGCACCCGAGACCCCCAGGTCGCCGAATTTCCACTTCGCTGTTTCCTCTCATTCGATCTTGTTTTGATCCCCTGCATCTCTCTCTCTCTAAGAAGTGAAATGTATGAGGGATGGTCCCTGTACTATCTCTATAATGCGATTTGGTTACTTTAGCCTTGAACTTTTGATCCATTTCAGTATTTGGCCGCAAAAATATTTAGTGTTCTTACGAAATGATCAATTCACAATGTTTGAATGCTATGTTTTTTCATTAAAAAAAATCAGTTTTTTTTTTTTTTTTTCTCCTGATGTTCGACGACTCAAATGTAATTTATGTGAATGTTAATCGATTAAAGTGTTTGAGTAAAAATATAGAGACCAAACTGCAATGTCAGGATAGTACAGGGATACTCATGTATTTTGCGCAGAGTTGAGTTCGTAATTACGGGATAGTTCGAGTTTTGAAGTTTTAGGGAGTGAGATAATCTTTACCTTAACTGCCTAATCCTAGTATGCTATTGTTTATGATGCACATGAATCAATTCCTTCGTGCATGTACGTCTACGATTATGTAATCAAATTTTCTACATTAATTTTAGGTTTTTAGAGTTGCTTTTGGTATCGATACTTATTTTGCAGGTACTGGATACGTTGCATGCTGTGCTTGATGTTGGGGGTGTGTACGATCCCAGAAAATGCCGTTATGATCATCATCAAAAAGGCTTCAGCGAGGTCTTTGGGCATGGATTCAACACCAAACTTAGTAGTGCTGGGCTTGTGTATAAGGTAGCGTTATTCTCTACTTACTATTTGAGGCGAATTATGATTCACCTGACTACATAAGTAAGATGATATCCTATCACATCTTCATATATATCGATCCTGTGTTGGAAAGTACGACTTTTGTTCTTATACTAGTAAATAGTGTTGGTCATTGTATGCTACTTACCCTTCAATCATCAGTTATTAGGAATTAGGAATCAGGAATTGACTCATCAAACATGTTTCTCGTACTGCAGTATACATATTAGATACAAATTTTTAAGTTGGAACTAACCATGGTATTGAAGTCACAGTGACCAGTCACCAACTACATACCTAAAGAATGAGTAGAGTATTTCAATTGAAAATTGATACTTTTCTTGTCAGTAGCTTAATCTAATTATCACATGCACTGCTCACACTGCAGAATACTATAGTGATATAATATAATTTAATCTGTTCTATATGATGGAGAAGAAGTTCTAAATGGACTTGAATGGAAGTTGCACTGAAAAAACTTATAGTAATGCATTACCAATTAAATCACTTCATTCTGGGGGTCTTGCTTGTGGACTTCCGGGTATGAAGATGGTCCATATATTTGATCCCAAATTTACTTCGAATAAAAGATTTGTCTGTTAGCAAGTTGATGCCAGCTTAATGTCCTTGTTGCGGTATGATTTTCTTTATCATTGATGTATTATTCTTTTCTATTTTGTGTTCATTTACTTGCTCTAGTTTTTGTTTCTCAGTTCTGATAAATTGCGCTGAACGTATGCTTCTTCTTTCCGTACTTGTAGGCAACTTCAGAGCAATTAATGAAAGGGTGGCTTAAGAGAGTGAAATAAGGAGTGAATTCTGGGAGCCTGCTAATTTGTTTTCCTTTTTTTGTCGCAGCATTATGGTAAGGAGATAATTGCAAAGGAGCTTCAGCTTGATGAAGACCATCAAGATGTGCAGCGCTTGTACCTTGCTGTATATAAGAACTTTATCGAGGTACTAGTTCTGAATGTTGTGGAAGCTCTATAATGTCCTTCTTCCTCGGTCATCAAAGGAAGCTCTATATTTTGGTAATAGTATAATGAAGTCCACTGCTGATGTCAAGTATTTTTAGGTTCTGTGTTTATTACAAATAGTTGATTATTCATACCTTGTGCATATTTGGTTTGGTCTAAAATGTTAGACGTTGAGCTTTTCAGAGTTTTGTTACAGCGCTCTTTCTATTCATAATCAAGGGTAATTGTTTGTAACTTATCCATAAATAGGAAGTATTGTGATCTCTCAGTTATCTCTTTTTTCTCCTTAGTCCGATCGAAATTTCCTAGTACATCGTATTATGTTTATTTTGTTAGTATAGATTATTACTAACATATTTGATTCAGTAACAGATAATATGTTTTCTGTTGTAACAGGCAATTGACGCCATTGATAATGGTATCAATCAATATGACACAGATCAGCCTCCAAAATACGTGAATAACACACACTTATCTTCAAGAGTTGGGCGGCTTAATCTTGACTGGATGGATCCAGACCAGTCCTCTGAGAAGGAGAATGCGGCTTTCCAGCAAGCAATGGTTCTTGCTGGCACTGGATTCTTAGAGGTGAGAAAGACAAGTATTTTTCACTTTCTCTAAATTTTGTATTGTTTCAAACAGTTTCTAGCGATATTCACATGTATTACCCTCTAAATTTTTATTTTATGTAGGTAATTTCTTTTACCTGTATTCATTTGTTTTAGTTAAAGTTTGAACTGTTCACCATTACTGTAAATGACAACTTTGTTTTCTGGTTTAATTGCCAGAGTGTTTGTTTTCATGCTAATTCGTGGTTACCTGCACGATCAATTGTTATGGAGTGTCTATCATCAAGAGGAGATGTTGATCCAAGTGGAGAAATCGTAGTTCTGAATAAATACTGCCCTGTAAGTGTATTACGTTGTGTTTTAGCTTCTAACGTTATGCTATATAATTTTAACTATACTTGTCTAATCTTTACTGTGACTGCTATTCTGCTTGGTTTGCAGCATTTCTAAATGTAATATCAGTTTTTTGTATCATTTTTTCTGATAAAGTAGAAGCAGATTTTCAACTTTCTGTTCGTCTACTTCTTGGTTTGCAGTTTTTCTAAACATATTGTTCAGACGGCCTCATATGGTTTCAATTACTTTTAGTAACGAGTCTTCTCTTGCTTTCTGTTGGTCTCCTACGAATACAATGGCCTGAACATATAAAGTGGCTCTCTTGGAGATAAGAATCAGTGTTGTACAACTTGTGTTTCAATTAAGTATCTATCACTAATTATTTCAGACATTAATTTTGTTATTTACAAATTTTGACGAGTGTTCATTTATGTCGTCCTAGCCATGGTATTTATGGTTAAAAATGATCTTTTGCATGCAAGTTGTCCCTAAAAAATGTCATTAAATCTTACACCGCTTGAGCTATCTCCATAATCTTTTACAGTGGAAGTTCCATATATTTGAGCTTGAAGAGGAACTGAAGATTGATCCTCCAATCAAGTATGTCATGTACCAGGTGAGTTTCAAACGCATATTTTACTTATTTATTTCATACTGGCTTAAAAGTTCGATGGAGAGTCCTCAAGCATTTGCTGTAAAAACTTTTTAGCAATAATTCAGCCCCCGATTACATGTCCGGTTTGTCGTGCTGGGAGCTTTTGCAAAAGTGTTGCGTGAATAAAGCGTTTTGAAGGAGCACTAACAAGTTCTCTCTGTTGCTTAATTAGAAGCTTCAAATTGTAACTTCTGCTTGTAGGGTCCCAAAAGCTCATTTCAGCTTCTCTTCTCGGAGCAAAAGCTCCAGACCTTTTTGTTTGTCAAACGCCCAGCCGAGAAACTGTTCTCAGAAGTCGCCACTTACACATTTCTTGATTTTGGCAATATAACATGCAGGATGAGAGAAGCAAAAATTGGCGTGTGCAGGCAGTCGCAGTTTCTCCCGATAAATTCGAGAGCCGGAAACCGCTCCCATTACCTTGGAGGGGCTTGCGAGACGATGATCTGTCCAAGGAATCCAGTATTCCGGGTTGTGTGTTTGTTCATATGAGCGGATTCATCGGCGCAAACAAAACCTACGACGGAGCCTTGGCTATGGCGAGAGCTGCTCTCAAATTTTGATTCCACCTAAAGTATCGGGACCGAACATTTTTTCAGAGAAATAGCAGAATTTTCTTCACCGATTTACCAAAGTCTTTGATTCTGATCATAATTTTGTTGAGGTATTTACATGTGAAAATCAATGATTTTGCAGGAACACATATATGTAAAAGCCCTTAATTTAGCAAAGCATTTGAGAAAAACAATTCTGCGGCGGTTAGAAAAGCTTGTAAAAGGAAAACTCAAACACTGCTTCATTTGCTATGTGAAGTTGCTGCCCTTTTACTCAGCAAACTCTGTTTAGTGTTTTTGTGTTTTTTTTTTTTTTTTTTTGGGTTAGAACCTGGGAAACATTGTTCATGTTACTGTTTTATAATTCTAAAAGCGTTAAGGTTTTCATGTAATGGCCTACTAATAATAAGGTATAACATTTGTATTATTTTGATGGATTTTTTCCGGCAAATTAATTCCAGGTTAAATGGAAGAAAAGGATTTTTTTTTTTTTTTTGAGATGTGACTTATGAAGATAATTCGTTAATTGCTGTCAAGTATTTTTTTTTTTAGAGAAAGATGATATATTATCCGCTTCGTTCAATTTTTTTGAAAATATAAAATAATTAAGTTTCAAACTTGTGATATTATCAGGTATGAACTATCAAGTCTTTTATCACTCGTGCTGTCAAATATTACTAATACTGTTACGAGATTCGAACTAAATGATTCGGGAAGGGACGCGTCTTATGTATTCATACGCCTTTTATTGATCAAAAGGCTAATGTACAGAAAAACTCTTGGCACTCATTTTGTCTCATATTGGTTAGTGAATGATCTATAATTTAGATAGCCTTCATATAATTTTACATTTGTCTTAATTCTTATACTTTTATATATTTTTTTTCTAAAATATTATAATGAAAAATTTAACTAGTCAACTGCACACACTTTGGGGTGCATTCTAGGGTAGAGCATAGAGAGCATCAGTAAAATTGGAAACTCACATCGTCTTCCTCGAAGAAGACGACACCGACACTTATTAAATTGCACGGCCGACAATTCCCACCGAAACCAGATCTACCCTTTCCCCCACACCTCCTGCACGAATATTAATACCATTCAAATAATAAAGGGAATACCCCAATACTATTAATAATAATAATAATAATATTGTTATTATTATTATTATTATTATTATTATAATAGAGGGATAATGCCACTAAGATCTAAAATATGGGCCTCACATTGCCGTGTGGGTCTCGCTCATCCAACGGTGAGCATCGATTCAGCAAGCTTATTTTACAAATTGTCAAAAAAAAAAAGGATAACTTCAAATATCATTCCTGTAATTTCGTGATTTTTCATTTTAGTGTCCTGTAGTTTAAAACGTATCAGTTTAGTACGCTGTGATTTTGTTATTCTCTTTTTTTGTTATCTTTTCGTTAATTTTTTCGTTAAATTATACATAAAAATTTTAAATATTCCACCTATGATTTATCGAATATTCACTTTACTATTCTGTAGTTTTAACTTTCTCATTAATTTAACAAAAAAATTAACAAAAAGATAACAAGAAAAGAATAATCAAATCACATGGTACTAAAATAATACGTTTTAAACTACATGGCACTAAAGTGAGAAAGTACGAAACCACAGGGTGGTATTTGAAGTTATCCAAAAAAAAAAAAAAAAAGTCTCCTAAACCCTTTATATTAGACTCGTAGACTCTTTTAGCTCATAAGTGGGGACGGGTCTAAATGCACTTTTGGTCAATGCTTTATATTACTTTTTTGAAGTACGTTACCGTCTATGGAATTCTCCCTAACGAAGGAAAAAAAAAAATGAATAAAATAAATAAAATATGCAATCCAATAAGTTCTATTTTTTGTACTATTAAATCTGATTCACATACTTCAATCCACAGCCAACTCATCTAAAGCCATTTTTTTCTCTACAAATCATATCACTCCCCCTTTTTTTTTTTGGTTAACTTAAAACTAAAAAAGATTAATTGATTCTAGAATCATTTTTTACTGTAGACTCAGTATTTCTCTATCTTATATTGGATAGTATTTTGCGTGTGTTGATTGTGTAAATGAGGAGAATGTTTTTTCTATGTGAAAATAATAGCTTTTAATTACGGATTTTAATACTGCACGCAAATATAAAAAACTAAATTTTATTAGCATATCATATCATATCAATGTGTAAGTATCATTTTATTCCAGAATAAAATGTGCACTCTTAACTGACTGTCTCTAGTGCAAGTGACAAAAAAATTGGTGGTTGGTATCCGAGGTCTCAAGTTTGAATCATAGTTGATTCATATTTTCAGCTAAGTTTATTTCTAACGAAATAAACGAAGCGGGTAGTATGCTACCTTTCTCTCAAAAGAAAAAAGGATGACCTTTCAATTTTATTTTTTTTTCTCAAAATTTTTTTTTACACTCTTAATAATAAATAAGAAATTTATATAATAAAACTAGCATGAAATATATACTATGCGGTATAATTGTTAGAAAAAAGATTTGTTTTACTAATAAATCAGAAACTTAGGTTCTGGACATGAGAACAATTTCAAATCCTAAAGGTCAACAAATCCGTCCAAATTTTCGCACAAATATAAAATCATCATGTAGTTTTAAAAATTTAAACTTATTATGGAAATAATTAAGTTACTTAAATCGACTATACAATTAGAATTTTTTCTGTTAGTATTTCAATTGTTATTAACATGTATGTGACTGTTATAATAAATTTTTATTTTAAGCTTTTCATTGTTATCAAAGGTTAAAGTGCGGTTGTAGAATGTAATTTGACTAAAATTCAAATAATCATTAGACATATTTTCTTACTACCACATAATAATTGCAACATAAAACAAATGAAGCAATTTTGGAGTGCAAGTTAAGGATATTTTCAAATGTCAAGGGATGAAAGAAATAATCTGACAAATGACGAGGGGTTTTTTGCAATTTGACGTTCTATAATTCATCATGGCCGTATCCAATTGGTTTTGACTAAATCCTTCTTTTTTACTTAACCCCGTGCACACTCACCAAATTTTAGGCGCAAAACCAATTCTTAAATAAATAAATAAATTAAATTAAATTAATATAAAATATAAAAATAAATAAATATAATAAATACCCCCACCTCCCACTCCACACTCGACACTGCAACCCTATTTAACGCACCTTCGCCATTCCCCGTAGCTTCATCTCCTTCGCAAATCTCAAAGGAGGAGAAGCGGAGAGAGAGAGAGAGAGAGAGAGATCGGGGGAGGCGACAATGGAGGTGTTCTACTACCTCGTCTTCGGGGCGCTCGCGGCGGTGGTGGCGGTGCTGGAGCTGAGCAAGACGAGCAAGGACCGCGTCGCCACCTCCTCCGCCTTCAACTCCTTCAAGAACAACTACCTCGTCGTCTACTCCCTCATGATGGGTTCGTCCCCCTCCCCCGATCCCCCCTTCTCCCCCTTTCATTTGAATCCGATCTCGTTCGCAACCCTCGTTGTCCGATCCGTGTTGCTATCTCGAAAACCCTAGGAATTCCAATGCAAAATGTGCATAAAGGGGTGTAGAAATGAGCTAAATTGGCTAAAAATCTGAAAAGGTAGTGGCTTTGTTAATTTGCCGTATGGTTCCTGTCAGATCTGTATTGAGATGATCTGATTTGTTTGATCTGTTTGGTTTTATGGTAGATGATGTAATGAGGTGGTCGTTTTGGGTGCTGATTTCGTAATGTAGGATGAGATGGATCTCGCAGTATTGTTCGTGTTATAAAAGACAACGTTTTGACTTGAGTTCTGATTGATATAGTAGTAGAGATCGGTTATTTTGTCTTATTCGAAAAACAAAGGAATTTTTTTTTTGATCTAATTTGTGTGAGGGTACCAATCCATATTAGAATTGATGGATAAGGTCATTGCTATGAAGCCAGAGGTCATGGATTCATGTCTGTGTCGCGCTAATCTGGGGTTCTGAGGTTTCTGCGTCCGGGGAGCCTACGGGATATGTAAAATGTAAACAAAAAAGGAAAAAATTGTGGCACAGTGTTTTCTATATGAGAAGAATGCTCAAGACCCACCCGGAGTGTAGCGCAGTTTGAGATCGCCACTCGAATTTTGAGAACAATGTAAACCTCCTTGAATAATCTGTTTTTGTTCCACATAACCTAGTCAGGAGGTGGTTGTTGGTCTCAAATCATATTTTAAGGTCGTTTTATGTCATTCTCAAAGTTCGAGTCGTGATCTCAAATTGCGCTAACCTAAAGATTTGGTGGGGTCTTAGCTTTATTCCCTATTTATTTTCTTACGTTGGTTTGAAATGGTCTAACTTTGGCTTGTTTGTTGTTTGGGGATCAGCTGGTGATTGGCTACAAGGCCCTTATGTCTACTTCCTCTACAGCCAATATGGTTTCGATAAGGGAGACATTGGTCGCCTATTCATTGCTGGTTTCGGATCTTCCATGCTGTTTGGGACGATTGTTGGTTCTTTGGCTGACAAACAGTGAGATTTTATTTTATTTTTTTTACCTAGTGAAATTACTGCAGTACTGCGTAATTACATGTTTTTTTTTACTTTTGATTTACCTACTGATGCAAGTGAAACTGACCCTGCTTATAAACATGGTTAATGTTCTCCAATTTGTTAAGGAAAATAATTCATAATCTCTTGGTGACAGTTTTTTTAACCAAATTATTCATCGGTGCACGAATATTGACAAGAAAATCATAGGAAACTTTTGTATTCCGTAAATTGTTTGAGTAAATTATTAAGAATCTTATCAAGTTTCATTGTCAAGTAAATCATTTTATTGTCTTTTGCAACTTTTGGAACTAATGAACTGAAAGGGGGCAAGGTAATCATGTCAGTAGTTACATTTTAGGCTGTTACTTTTATACACCTGAACTGTTAAATATGTATTTTAGCAGGTAAACGACTATTGAATTTAGGTTGAATTGTGAACCTTTAATCCTAAATTCTTATGCTGAATTCATTCATTCTAATTGCTGAATTTGCGGTTATGGTTATAACAGTTTTGTTATTTTATTATTTGGAATTGCAGGGGTAGGAAGAGGGCTTGCGTTACATATTGCATAACTTACATTCTCAGCTGTATCACTAAGCATTCTCCTGAGTACAAGGTTTTGATGGTGGGGCGTATATTGGGAGGAATAGCAACATCTCTACTCTTCTCGGCCTTTGAGTCATGGCTTGTTGCAGAGCATAATAAGGTGATAATTTGACAACTGGTTCTACACTTTTCATTCCTGTGATTCACTATAAATGCTATCTCATTTATTGAACTAAAGTGGTTTGTTCGGTCTATCTTTTGATTACGTGTATTTTACTTTTCTGATATTTTAGCTTGAACGCTTATACTCGCGGCCTTCTACCTGATATTTAAAGTTGGCTAGTTTCTGGTTAATTTCAGCATATTGAAATTTAAAAGAAACCATTTACTATTACATATCATTCTTGTTATTTTTCTGCTTCGGTGATATTATGTTGCTCGCCTGATGTAAATATTGGGTTGTATTTAGTACTCAACTTGCTAGTTTCCAGCCTCTCCTCTGTCAAAATAGTCATGTTCGGGATTTGGTGTATTCTGTATATTTGACTATTCTATTTAGATAAAAAAATGAAAATGGAAAAACTGTTCGTGATTAAGAAGGATCATCAGGGTTGGCTGATTAAGAAGGATCAGCAGGATTGGCGCAATGATGAGAAACATTTCTATCACCAAAAATGAAAAAAAAAGAAGCAAAACCAGAAAGCTATGCTGCATATAATGAAATTGTAGCAGCATTGAGTTGACTTCTGTAGCGATTTTGATTCAGCAGCTTGCAAAACTTTTGAGCTCATTGTTGCGCTGCTCTTATGCCCATCTAAGAATTACATAAAATTGCAAACAGATGTTCAAATAGGAGGCCAAGGATTACCATGTTCTCCATAGTGTTCTTGAGGTGACATGTCTATCTAGAGTGATATGCAGGTATATACATGTCAGGTGTCTCTGGTTGCTTATGGTTGATAATCAAATTTTGACTTCTAAGACTAGAATGCATGCCTGTACAGTTGATTGATTAGATCATTTTAATCTGTGTATTTGGCTATTTGCTGCATACTAGAAGATCCTTTGCCCTAGTAAATTATGTTAACTGACTTCTCCATTTCTCTTTTCCAGAGGGGCTTTGATCCGCAATGGCTTTCTTTAATTTTCTCCAAGGCTATATTCCTTGGAAATGGTCTCGTTGCTATTGTTTGTGGCTTGTTCGCAAATATGTTGGCTGATAACCTAGGGTTTGGCCCTGTTGCTCCCTTCGATGCTGCAGCATGCTTCCTAGCAATAGGCATGGCAATCATCTTATCTTCATGGACTGAAAATTATGGTGATGCTTCTGACAGCAAAGACCTAATGGCTCAGTTCAAGGTTGCTGCAACAGCCATTGCTTCTGGTATGTGTTACTTATAACCTGTTTTGCTTGGAGCTTCTACAGTAAGTGTTGTGTGAAGAAGCTCTGGCAGCTTCTCTTGTTAAAGTCTGTTCAACAGCATTTTGATGCGCCTAGAAGCAGATTCAAGCTGGAGCTTGTGCTTATAAGGCCTAGAAACTCCATCACAGCTTTCTGCCACCAACAAAACATCTAACTCTTTATTTGCCAAATACCTCACTTTGGGAATTAAGTGTCTGATTGGTCAAACTTCTGGAACAGCTTGTTGTAACTCCGAAAGTAAAAGCTTCCTGAAACCAGATGCTTGGCTAACAAAAAACTCTAGAAATTTTGCATGTATCATGAAGCAAAAGCTCTGAAAGCAAAAGCTCCAATGTGCAGCTTCTGCTTCTGCTGTCGAGAGAAGCTGTAGAGGAGATTTACTGCAAACCTATTGTTCTTTTTCGAACAATTCTATTCAAATAACACTTACTGCAGATACTGTAGCCAGTAAAATAGGCAGTAAGCCCTAATACACCATTAGAATAATGCCAATACTCATGACTGTTATTTAACATATCAGATGAGAAAATTGCTTTGCTGGGTGCGATACAGTCATTGTTTGAAGGCTCCATGTACACCTTTGTCTTCTTGTGGACTCCTGCGTTAAGCCCCAATGATGAAGAAATTCCTCATGGGTTTATATTTGCTACATTTATGGTGTCTTCAATGTTGGGGAGTTCTATTGCATCTCGTCTATTGACCCGTGTAACTCTAAAAGTCGAAAGTTATATGCAGATAGTTTTCGTAGTCTCTGCATTCACTCTCCTCCTCCCTGTCATTACCACTGTAAGACTCTTGACTCTGAGCATCTTCATATTTTAAGGATAAAGTGCACATGAGGGATCCTCACCTTCTACTGTACTTTCCGTTCAGTCTCTAACCTTTTGATTATTACAATTGGATCCTTAATCCTTACTTTTCATTGCAATCTTATTCTTTTGGTCGACTCCATCAAATTGGAAACAAATAGCCACGTGATTGCATCTAACTGTCACCTTAGTGACCTTTTGGTTCCCATACTGGTTATCCGGATATTTTCATCCAATTTAACCAATGAATTTAGTGAAATAGATAGTTATGTATTTACCCTGAAAAACTATCTAATTACATAGAAAGGTTTAGGGAAGCCTTGTAATATTTATTATACTAATTTCGTTTACTGATATTGGAACAGTTCTTAGTAGCACCGTCTACAGGAAAAGATGATAGCCTTCCGTTTGGCGGTTGTATCCTTCTCTTTGGTTTCTGCATATTCGAGTCATGTGTGGGGATTTTCTGGCCATCAATGATGAAAATGAGATCTCAGTACATTCCAGAGGAGGCTAGGAGTACAATCATGAACTTCTTCCGCATACCCCTCAACTTATTTGTCTGCGTCGTGCTCTATAATGTAAGCGTCTTGTCACTTTGCTTAATTTTAGTAGTTGTAATGCAGTTTCACATTAGCCTTGATACATCTCTTCGTCCAAAAACAAGAAATGAAGGGTTGATTGCAAACTTACTCCATGAAGTTCGAGTATATAACCTTAAGGGGCCTTTTAGTTTGAGGGTTGTAATCGTCCGGAAATGTTGTATATTTTATATTAGGAATGACAAGTTTGTTACTAACTTATTACGCCACTTGGGTTTGGGAGGTAGATAAGAACTTGTATACTCTTAATTGACCACTAGTGATTACCATCAGGTGTGTAAATGAGAATACCTCCTAAATCATGGTAATCTAGTATTCCTACTACTGGGGAATCTCTAATGATTCTAATACTTCACCAACATCTTTCAAAACTATCCAACTTGAGTTGAATAGTAATGATTTGAATATTTTCAATAGAAAATATGGAGAGGATTGTTACAAATCGTGAGACAAACTGGCCCTAGATGTCCTAAAATTGCTCGTCAAAAGTTTGATGTGTGTAACAATCAGGTCTTTACGCGGCCCTAATTGTGAGCTCTTATCTGGTGTGCTTCTTTCTTCCAGATGGTAGACAAAGGAAGAAATTAATTCTTTTGTGGGACAAATCTCAGGACTAAATTGTTGACCGAAACTCTCGGGAGTTAATTGAAACTGCGGTCAAAGACGGAGAAATAAAATTTACAACCTAAATAGTTTTTTGTTTTCTTTCTTTTTTTGCTCTGATCTGATTATATCAGCTTCGCAATATTTGCATTTTGCAATCATTTCATCATTTCCAATGTTTTATTGCTTCATTGTGATTCCTTGAACATTGTGATAATGTATTACACCTCTGGTACTTCCTCAAAAAAGGCTAATCTTGTCCCGTCCTGTTTTGAAGGTGAATGCATTCCCCATCACCGTCATGTTCGGCATGTGCTCCATTTTCCTTTTCATGGCCTCAATCTTGCAGAGGCGTCTAATGGTCATCGCAGATCGCCCCAAATCAAGTAAGTTAACATTATTAATTTATCACTCACGCCATCAACCAGACAGCTCATTTCTTCGTAGTTCAACTCAAGGGTCCGATATTTTCTCGGTCCTGAATGTTATGCTCCATAATTATCTTGCAGAGCCACAAGATTGGACCGCTTTAAGGGAGATGGACGGTGAAGAGGAGCCGCTGAACATCTAAACTATAGTTGGAACTCATCGGAGCTCTCACGCCGCAACGATGCAATCCAATGCAAGAAAATGCCTTGCTCTTTGCAGTTGCAGCTATTATTGAGGAGACAATAAAAGGTGGAACCCTTGCTTCTTTTCTTTTTTTTGTCCACCGGAGCGCGACGATATCTTAAAAAAGTAAAACCAGGTATCTGTTTCTTAAGCAGGAATGCTCTTTTAGTAGTCTTAAGATCTTCCATACAATTATCTTTAGGTGCCCAGGCTTATTAGGGTTTATTCATTCTATTAGTTTAGCATTATCCTAATCTAATTGAGATAATTGTTTTCTCCCTTTATGAAATCATATGTGCTATTCCGGTGACTAGGCTAAATAATAATATTGATATGTAGTTTGTTAATTTGTTGGTAAAGTCATTCCTTATATTAATTCAAGTGAATTTATTTTTGTTGTTTAATTTTGTTATTCGCAGAGTTCAAATTACTCATATTTTGTCTTCGGTGTGTCAATTTTGCTAAATGGAATCGTATGTAATTAAACAAAAAATATAACAAAATTTATGAACTTCATGTTGAAATGATCCGTGATTTTATTTGCTTACATTTTTCTTTTAATTTTATTATTATTATTTTTGTAGTGAAAAGTATTATTAGATATTTGAGAAACGATAAGCCGAAGCTTTTGCCAGGGAAGAAGCCAAAACGAGATTTTTTTAACCCAAAAACTAAGATTTCGCCTGACAACATAGTTTTTTTTTTTAAAACATAAAATCTGTCGGTAAATACTTTTTTTTGTGTGCACTTCTCTATCCTGATTTTTAAAATTTTAAATTTTATTCTTTTAAAATTTTACGTTGATACACTTAGCATTCCTCTGTCAGGATTCTGTCATTGTTTAGTCTATTTCTTATTATTTATACTAAAATATTTTTAGAAATAATAAAAATATATTAAAAATTATCTTTTCTATAGAACAAATAAGGATAATTCGATTATTTCATCTTTCTATTAACGCAGTAATTATCTAAAAATATTTTTAAAATTTTAAGGGATCAAAATGTAGGTTTTGAAAGTCGGGAGGAAAAAAATTTAAAAAAAGAGATATTTACAGAAAGAATTTTTTTTTGATATTTTTGTCTAGTTTTTATTTTTAAAAATAGAAATTTTATCTAAAGCAGTGTAGAAGGAGACAATGGATTGCTTATTTTTATATTCAGAGTGTTTGTATTAAGAATTAAAAATAAAAATTTAGAAGTAAAAATCAGGCTTTAAATTGCTTTTTTAAACATTTTATTAGAATCTGCTTCTCCAAAAAGCAGAAGCAGGTCAAAATAAGCCACTAAGCCAACTTGCTACAATTATTGGATGCTTTGCAACTTTCATTCACGTTGACTCACATCTTCCCCCCCCCCACTAACGAACAACTTCTCACTACTTTAAATTGGGTCAAATTCACCACAGCATATCTTAATATCCAATAATATCTTTTCTAAGATAATTCTCTAAATAAAACACGAATGTGATACTCCATTTTAAGACTTAAAAACTCATGTAAAAAAAAGCTTCTCGGAAAATTATGTTAGTTCTGCAGTATCTTCTACACAAACTTGTTTGATTTGAGTGAAAATTTTGAGATAAAACATATATATATATTCACCAGGGCCCTTCATTTAGCTTGCTGTCCGCGAGTCAGCTCGTGTTCACCTTGTTTAATAAACGAGCTGCGAGCTTATTTTTTTAGCTCGAAAAATAAATGAGCCGAACACCAGTTGACTTTAACTCGCTCGTATTTGACTCGATATAGTTCAAAAATTAATAAATAAAATATATAAATGTTATTTTTAGATTGATATGTAGCAAATTTAAATACTATTTTTAACTTTTTTTTTTGGGTTAGAATAACTTTTAAATATTAATACTAACCAGTAATACTAAGAGAGCATCAACAGTAATAAATTAATAATAATACTAGTTATAGTTAGTTGATATTTTATTAAAATTTAATTCAAGCTGGCTCGAATTAATTTCGAGCCAAAAACATGTTTAATTATTCTAGCTCATTTTAATTTCAAGCCGAACACAAGCCAACTCGAATTATTGAGATCCTAAATTCTTCAAAGAGTTTTACTTAAGTTTCTATCCTTATTTATGTACTATGGAGGATGAACTTATTACCTACACGGTTTGTAAATCTCGAGTTAGCAGTTCCTGTCCACTGAGTTGTAGTCTTTTCACTTATTTTTTTCTTTTTCTTTCTTTTTTACATATGTTCGAATTGGATCCCTAACTTCAAAGTATAACATTTACAAAAAAACCGACAGACATTTAAATATAAATGTACAAATAAACCAAGTGTAACTAATAATTTTTCTTTCTAGAAAATGGATTAGAATGCTTGGAACTAAAAAGTTTGAGAACCAAAATAAAACTTAGTAAAGTATAGAAGTTAGTAATGTCTTGGTAAAAAAACAATAGCACTAAAAATTATTGTCTAATGCAGTTGTTCTTATCCAAAGTGAGAGGTCAAGATGATGGGATTTCAAACTCTGTGTATTTATATTTACAAAATTTGATCCACCAACCTTTAAGGATACTAATATTAATTAGATTAGTTTCGAATCGGGTAAGGTTACAATATCTACGGAGGCAATAATAGAAAGCACCAAATTAAAGTATTGCCGAAGGAGATAAGATTTGTTTTAAAAGCAACCATAAGATAACACATAATCTAAGCCAAAACAATCCAGCAAAGGGAATCATATAGTACAAGCATCTCTTTGTTTTAAACCTCACCCTCTTCTTTTTCATGGTACGGATATGAGATCTAAAATGGTGCCCAACAAAGCTATTGCTATTGATATGCTTCTTGATATGGTCTCACAAAAACAAAGGGAAAAAAAAAAAGACTATTGATATGCTCTTTTTTAGGGCCTAAATGTTAGGTCTAGTTGTTGTTGGATGCACTATTATTATTATTATTTTTTTTTTAGAGAGAAAAGTAGTACGCTACCCGCTTCGTTTATTTTTTAAAAAAATAAACTTAACTTGAAATGTGAATCAATTAGGATTCAAACTCGGGACCTCAAATACCGACCACTAAGTTCTTTGCCACTTGCGCTAGAGACAATCGATTGCACTATTCTTTGATAACTTATTGTCTAAGTAGTGTTGTTGTGCTCTCGAAATTTCTTTTTATAGCAAAAGCGAAAGTCTCAAAAATAGACCTTTCTTTTTCCTTTTCAATTTCTATTTCTATTTTTGTCGTTGTATAATCTCTAATAAGTTCTTTTGTTTGTTAAATGTTCTATTAAAGATTACTAATGAATTTATAAAATTAATGTGGTCACATGAAAACTATATATATATATATAAAATAAAAATAAAAGGCTAAATTACAGAAAACTCCTATGTCAACACCCGTTTTTTTACTTTTCCTTTCTGTTATTCAAAAACCTACACTTTACCCTCTTAAAAAATGAAAAATGTTCACTTCGCCCCCGGCCGTCAGTGCTCCGTTAGGGTTCCGTTTATATATTATTTTTTATACCCAAAATATCTCTAAAATTCTCATCCATGCCCACACATATATCCTAGGCCGCCGCCTCGCCCTCGCACGAAGTCGGAGTTGGGGTCAAGAGAGGTGTGGACGAGGGTGCGGGATGCGGGATGCGGGATGAGCAAGATGGAGGAGGAGGAGATGAAGAAGATGAGGGCATTTTGGTTATTTTGTCACACCGTACACCTCTGTGAATATTTTTTATTTTTTAAGGGGGCAAAATGTAGGTTTTTGAATGACATGGGGGAAAGTGAAAAAGCGGGTATTGACAGGAAGATTTTATGTAATTTAGCCAAAATAAAATATTTACTTCAACTATCCTCCATTTTGATATGTCTACTTGACCTTTAAAAATTTTAATTTTACAATCTAATCTTTTAATTTATTTGACCTGAGCCGCTTAGTAGCCCTTTAACTTCAAAATTTGAACGTATCTTTAATATATTTTATTCAATTCACGTAACTATAAATTTATTAAAGTAAGTAATTAGTTTAAATTTTATATTCGAAAAGTCATCAAATTACTAAAATAAAATAATTTAAAGCTTGGCTACTAAAAGCAAAATTTTAAAAGATCAAGTAGTCGAATCAGAAAGATCTATAGTTCAGATAATTTTAATACATCTTTACCAAGGAAAAAAAAAGATTCGCGCATAAATGTGTTAGTTAGAAAGAAAGTTAGGTACTGCTACAGGGTCAAATAAACACTTTCTAAGATGCACCCACTGTGGAAAGGGGAGTGCTTAATTAGAGTGGCGACAAGTGTCCCCTTTCCAATTCATATGGTATTTTTAAATACGTGTATAAACTAATCAAATATTTAATAAAAATAATATAAAAATAACAATCTAAATAAATTAAGTGTTACTGTAAAAAGTACTTTCTTATTATGTGACAATCATGTGAGCACAAACTAGTAGCACTATTTTTTGTTATCATCTATTATATTTGAAAATATTAAGGACTTTGACCTAACTAATTTGTTGAGTTTAAGTGACATTTTGAACGTGTAACAACATGGTTTTACCCTTTATAATTATCATTCATAGAAAAGTTAAAACAACAAAGTATGTATATTAACGAGATTAATAAATAAAATGGCTTATAATATTTAGACATAGTATAAATTGGAAAGATTCTCTCGTGATCTATTTTGGTCCCTAGCCGTAGAGTATGGGTGTAGTTTGGACCATTTTGAACAAGTCTAAAAGTCTTAGTTAAGCTATGGCCGGTTCGGGTTGTCGTATTTAACATTATCTTGATCCATTGATTAGTTAGCTTATTGGTGAAAAGCTCTGCCAACCAATACTAGAAAATTACCGACTCCCCGGATGAGCTTGAGATAAGTGTTAGTATATTTACGGACTTGGTTGGAGCTTCTGCAAAAGTCTAAATGAGGAGAACTAGTCGAAACACTCTTTGTACTTTTCTGATGTGTAGATAGATCTGACGTTTTAAATTGAAGCTTTTGCTTTTGATATCTATAGGAGATTGTTTTGGACTTTTACTTCAGAAGCTCTGAGCTTCTTATTTACTAAATGTTAGAATTATGCTTCTCGAGTAATAATATAGTTGTAGAGGCACTTATTAATGGACAAGTACATGCAAACTAAGCCCATTAAATCAAACAAACGTTTTCACTAATAGGAGTTACAAGTTGTTAAGTCTATTTCTAAACTGTTTCCTATTAGACGAGTCTTTTCGAAAATAACATCGTAAGTAGTCCCAAGTCCCCTCAAATCCTCGAGGTCGTGAGGGTCAAATCCCTACATCTATCATTCATTGAATCTCTAATGCCACCTCTTTTACCTCTTGTCAGTGTATGCGGTATGATTCATCAGATATTCATCAATCACTTAATCGGTAAAAATATAAACATATTTTCTAAATAATTTTTTATCAGGTTGATCTTTTGGATAACGTAAGGTAGCTAATTGTATGATTGTTGAGACCAAAAAGAGATTTATAGTCCTTGTCATCATATATTCCTACTCTTATGCAACTTTTGTTAGATAGCTATAGAAGAATCTCTGACTTGTTTAACTCCATGTGTTTAATAGATCACTTTTTATTTGATTCTATGCCCTTTATTAATTCACATCTCCTCTTATCATTCAACTCCTCACCCCTCTATAAAAAGGGTGGAATGTTATAGTAAGCAAGCATTGTGAAGAGTTACACACAGAAGAAGAAAGAAGAAGAAGAAGACGACATGGCGTGATATTGGCTCGGCTCATCTCGCGCAAGTAATTTTCTTCGATTGCAGATTGCGAGGCGAGCCGAACCAATATCACTCATGTATTCTTCGTTCGTGATCTCCTCGGAACGAAACTAGCTATTATTATGGTACTAATATCATTCTGGATAACGCTTGCATTCTCTGTCTTACCATAGCTGCTAGCATAGAGTTAGCTGATGCTTATTCCACAGATACCGTTGCCTGGTAAGATTTGTGGAATTATATTTCACACATTAAATGGTATTGCATGTAACACCTGCTTCACTAGATTTTTCTCCATTTTTAGGACCAAAGACGAACAAAAAAACTAGCTTAGTTCTCTTTGTTGCAGTGGTTAGTACACAACTTTGCATTTTGATTAATAGAGGAGCCCAAGAATAAATGGATTTTAATTGATTTTAAAATAGTTTTTTAGTTGCATCGAAAGAAATAAATATCACCTTCTAAACTGTTTAAGCCCGTTAATCACAGATAAGCAGTTTACTATGATCTTTTGAGGCAGTAGTAAAGATCCTGTTGAGCATTCATGGAGCTTCTATTAAGTGTTGTTTAAATAGAAGTGCTCGAAAAAACTGTATCATCTATTTTCAGTAAAATATTTCAAAAAGCAAAAATCTTTTGCACTTACCTCCTCTTAGCGTGTGTTTGGATGCTTGTAAAACAACCCGGTAAAAAAATTCGGTTGAAAAGTTATTTTCCGCTGTTTGATTACGCGTAAATATAAAATTTGGAAATTTTATATTTACATATTCGACGGAAAAGGAAAGTTTTCGTTTTCCGCTCGAAGCGAGCGGAAAACGAAAACTTTCCACCGAAAAATCGCAGCGTATGGAGAGTTGGGGGCAGCGGGCACGCGGTCCACGAGGGACACTCCACCTCGTGGACCCCCCTCTTTTCTTTTATATATATATATAGAGAGAGAGAGAGTCGAGCTAGAATATTATCGATAGCAAACGGGCACTTTTGCCATCCATTTGTTTTCGATGATGGAGCTTCCAAATCGACGATCGGCATCGTTGAACATGATCTAGAGCATTTAAAGTATCTAGAAACCAAATTTCATGCTTTTTTGATATCATTGGCCTAATAATCAAAGGGTTTCAAATTTTGTAATTTTAATGGTCGATATAAGACGTTTTCTTTTTTAACGGTGTAAAGATATCCAAATCAATTGAGTTTTTGTTAGAAAATTCTTTAAACTATTTAAAACAAGATCTATACTCTTGATCTTGATTACAAAACTCTTATCATCACTTTTTAAAGAATATTTATTTTCAACCATTCATTTTTGTGTCCACTTGATGGACAAGAAAATAATATCGAAAAAGCATGAAATTTGGTTTCTAGATACTTTAAATGTTCTAGATCATGTTCAACAGTACCGATCGTCGATTTGGAAGCTTCATCATCGAAAACAAATGGGTGGCAAAAGTGTCCGTTTGCTATCGATAGTATTCTAGCTCAACTATATATATATATATATATATATATTTAAGGCCTTTTTGCATAAAAAATCCACTAGTTTTGGGCTTTTACAAAATTGGATCGCTATTTTCGATTTTGCAGATTCGGTCCGAATTTTTAGTAAACTGACCAAAATACCCTTCTTACTTTTTCCCTCTCCTCTTTTTTTCTCTCTCCTCTTTTTTTTTCTCTCACTCTTTTTTTTTCTCTCCGAAGAAGGCGGCGAAGGCGGAGGCGGAACGCCTCGCCTCTGCCCCTCACGCCTCACCCTCGCCCGCGCACCCCCGCCCTCCTCGCCTCCGACCCCGCCGAGGCCGCGCCGCGCCGCGGCTCTTTTTTTTTTCCCCTCTCCGACCCTTCTCCACCCGCCGTCCTCGCCGCCACCGCCGGCGACGAAGAGGAAGTGCTTCATGGGGCCGAGAAGCACACCGGCGAGGGAGGAAAAAAATATAGTTATACTCCGGCGAGGGCGGTGGATCGTGACAAAAAAAATTGTAGAGAAAAAAAGAAAAATAAAAAATATTGTTTCCCTTCAGAAAAGAATAAAAAATAAAGAAAAAGAAAAAAAATGATGAAATTGCACTGTTAAAAAAAATTATACTGTTTTAGTGAATGTTGCACTATTTAAGAGAGAAATTATACCCTTTTGAGATAAAATTTACACTCTTTAGATAAAATTGCACTATTTAGGATAATGTTGCACCATTTCTTTCTCTTCCTCTTCTTCTTCCTTCTTCCTCCACTCTCCATCCTCATCCCCCCTCTCTCTCTTTCCTCACACTCCAAAATAATTTTGCACCGGTGTGATCGAAGCCGGAGGAGGAGGAGCGGCCGTAGTCGCGGAGGTCGAAGAAGTAAACGGGGAGGAGGGAGAGTGAGGCGTCGGCGGTGGCGCAAGGGGCGGTGGTGGGCGGGCGCAAGGGGCGCGGCGAGCGCAGGGAGCACGGGCTCCGGCGCGGGCGTGGGCGGGGGCGCAGGGAACGCGCCCCTTGCGACCGCCCCGGCGGGGCGCGGGGGGCGTAGGGGACGCGCCCCCTTCGCCCCTGTGAGGCGGGGGCGCGGGGCGCAGGGGACGCGCGCCCTGCGCCCCTGCGCCCGCCCGGGCCCGAGCCCCCTGTGCCCGCGCCAGACGCCCCCAGGGGCGCGGGCGGACGCGCCCGCCCCCCAGGGGGCCCCCTGCGCCCGAGCAAGCGCAGGGGACGCGCCCCCTGCGCCCCCGACCCCGGCCCCACCCTCTGCGCACGCCCATCACCGCCGACGCCTCCCTCTCCCTCCTCCCCGTTTACCTCTTCGACCTCCGCGACTACGGCCGCTCCTCCTCCTCCGGCTTCGACCACACCGGTACAAAATTATTTTGGAGTGTGAGGAAAGAGAGAGAAGGGGGGATGAGGATGGAGAGCGGAGGAAGAAGGAAGAAGAAGAGGAAGAGAAAGAAATAGTGCAACATTATCCTAAATAGTGCAATTTTATCTAAAGAGTGTAAATTTCATCTCAAAATAGTATAATTTCTCTCTTAAATAGTGCAATATTCACTAAAACAGTATAATTTTTTTTAACAATACAATTTCATCATCTTTTTTCTTTTTCTCTATTTTTTATTCTTTTCTGAAGGAAAACAATATTTTTTATTTTTCTTTTTTTTCTCTATAATGTTTTTTGTCACGATCCACCGCCCTCGCCGGAGTATAACTATATTTTTTTCCTCCCTCGCCGGTGTGCTTCTCGGCCCCATGAAGCGCTTCTTCTTCGTCGCTGGCGGTGGCGGCGAGGACGGCGGGTGGAGAAGGGTCGGAGAGGGAGAAAAAAAAAAGAGCCGCAGCGCGACGCGGCCTCGGCGGGGTCGGAGGCGAGGAGGGTGCGCGGGTGAGGGTGAGGCGTGAGGGGCAGAGGCGAGGCGTTCCGCCTCCGCCTTCGCCGCCTTCTTCGGAGAGAAAAAAAAAAGCGAGAGAAAAAAAAGAGAGAAAAAAAAAGAGGAGAGAGAAAAAGTAAGAAGAATATTTTGATCAGTTTACTAAAAATTCGGACCGAATCTGCAAAGTCGAAAATAACGACCTAATTTTGCAAAAGCCCAAAACTAGTGAATTTTTTTATACAAAAAGGCCTATATTTAAAAATAATATTTTATTTTTAATATAAATATATTTATTATATAATATATTTTAAATATATTTTATTTATAAATATAAACTATAATACTAATATATGTAATATGATAATTATTATATATCAATAATATATAATATATAATATATAGAATAAATATATATATATATATAATAGTTTTCTATTTATAACTTTTTTTTTCTTTTTTTCTCTTTCAACCAAACAACTGTAACGGAAAACTATTTTTTTTCCTTCAAATCAAACACTAGAGGGCATAAAACTTATTTTGCTTCGAAAATTTTTTTCCCACCGAAATTTTTTTTCCATAGTTTTATGTCAAACCAAACACACCCTTATAGGGTAGAGATTTTGTTGCTAGGGTTTGGTTCCAGCTTACTTCGGCGGTCCGGATTACCTCTTCTCGTGCATTCTTCTCTGGCGTTGGAGCCGAAAATGCTCTCGCCGAAGCAGGATCCGTGTCGATTGCTCGGTCAGTCACTATACGACTAACGCGGCATTAGGGATGTCGAACGGCGAAAAATCAGCTTACGAAAGACCATGATGACAGAAACAAATTCAATTTATTACACCAGTGAACAAATAGAGAAACAAAGTCAATTTTTATCGATCGATTAGGATTCACATGAAATGAAGAGTTTAACAGAGAACAGGGCTTATGATGTATCACAACTCAAAGGTACAATAAAGTCACCCTACCTTCTTCTGTTGAAGCACTGGTTAAAAGAAACATCTACAATGTATGCATATAACATTCCGGGACTAGAGACCATGATATGTAGTTTTATGACTCCGCTTCGACGAATAAGCTTGCTTGCGGATGCAAACCTGCTTCTTTTAATGTGAGAGAGTGCTTTTCCGGACCGTAGGATACACGCGGGAAATTCGAAACAAGGCTGTATTTCTCGGCTTTTAAGCAGTCCAAGGAATCAACATAGTCATAGAGCGAACTTATGGTAGCTGAGCTGTGATACCTCCTCTCTTTGCGCTCTCCGGTCGGAAAACGGATCAGCACCTATAAAGATAGCAATACTTACATTAAAAAGTCATCATCGACCATGTATATACCATGTAGAATTTTTTTTTTATTTGCATATATATGTTTCAGAAACTTAATTCCTCAGATATATACCATTCTACTTACAAGAGTTCCTGTCATTTAGAAGTCTTTTTCTAATAAAAACCCCACTTCCCAAGTTTCCCCCAATTATTGGTTGAGTTTCCAACTTACGATGAGGCTATTTTCATAACTGCATAATCAATAGTTATAAAAGAAAATTCAGATTCTATAGACACTGCTTGTGAAAGTATGCAAGGAAAATAACATAGATATCGCAACACAAACAGTGGCACAAAAAATAGCATATATGCAATTTGCGAATAGGTTCAACAAATAAGTTGACCTCAAGACTAGCTCTATCGGTTAATAATTAAAAAGAACGAAAGGAGCAATAAAGAAATTGTGAGTAGGAAGGGGTGCATATATGGTCTCTCCATACTTCATAGAAATTCTCATATGACTGGAATGCCAACAAGGACGCTAATAGCATACCAATACAAGCCGACAGTGATAGGCTGCAATTTCATGGAACTTTTATCGTCGGTGCAGATATGATCATAGAAATCCAATGTTTTAACCAAAAGAAAAGAAACACCTCAAATGTAACCAAATGTGGTCTTGACCCTTAAGTGCCAGTTAGAAGAAGTATAGAGTATGTAAGTCATACTAAACTATTGGCCAAATAGATCAGAATTTAGTCAAATTAACATTTATAAAGTAAAATAGAGCAGATCTAGGTTGATCTCGGAAATAAAATTTTTGGAATTTGAAACAGAAGGAAAACATACTTGCGTAACATCAGGCCCTTTTTCAGGTTCAGCTCCAAGTGCCATTGCTTTCTCTTGCCGCCTTCTTGCAATGGCAGCTTCCTTTTCAGCAGCTTCACGAGCTGCCCTTGCCAAAGCCTCTTCTTCCTCTTTACGCTTTCGTTCAGCTTCTGCAGCTTCTCTTTCCAAGCGCTCTTGTTCTTCTCTCCTTTGACGCTCTCTCGCCTATTTCATTTTTGCATAGGTTGGCAAATAGCCAAAAGAGAAAGAAAAAAGAAAAATAGCAGCACAGATCTCTCAGAAGGTGAATACATATCATACTACCTACGAGGTTTATGAAAACTATTATTATAGAGGTGGTAGAAACACAGTTCAAAAGGAAAAGCATATTACACCACAGCTTCCCAATCTTTTAAGAAGGTTTCAGCTCGGTCCCTACCTTTCGATTGTAACAATTAGGTCCCTGGCCTTCACAAAGGTTTGTAATCTCGTCCTTATTAAGTTCCTCCGTTAGAGTGCTTGTATGACCGCTATGTGACAAGTCCAAAAATTTTATATGCAGAAGTTGATGACAAGTATGTTGCTATTTCTGTCTAATTTGATGAAGGAATATAAATCGAATATGCATGATTGCAATGGAAATCCATACATTTGCGAACTAATTAGAACTAAAAGGTAGGGACCAAAGTAAAACAATGCTAAAAGCTTGGGGACCTCATTTGCAATTTAACTTCAAAATTAGCAAATACAAAGAAGGAAACTTACTTGATCAGCTTCAAGTGCTGCTCTATATGCAGCATCTTGCTCCTCTCTCAAAAGCTGGTTATTACGCCGCTCCTCGGCCTCTAGTCTTGCCGCTATTAAGGACGGAGAGCACTCTTCAACCACCCTCTGAAGGATTGTGAGCATCTCTTCAGGAGATTTAGGCCCCTCAATCTTAAAATGGTTAATATTATCAGTCAAAGAACTAATTATCAACGTCATAAAAACAAGCGACATATAACAGGAAAATATGCAAGATTGACAGCTTATATAAAGAATCACAAGAAGACGAAATAGAATGAGAAACAGAATCCCACTCTTAACAAATAGAGAAAAACTTTATGTGCAAGGATTTAACCATGAACAATCATAAAGTATAGGAAACCTATCCGTGTCTCTAGATGCAACAATCCTGTTCAAACCTTGCATATCAACTAGCTCAAGACCCTAATCCAATCCAAGCCTAACCATTTACATGCCTATTGGAAAACTTAATTTGCTCACGAGGTGAAGTTTTCAGAACTAAAAGGAAGATATTAAATACACTAGCGCACCAGTACTATAAAGGCATGGTTAGTTACCGGCACAACTTTTAGCAGAAAATGTCACTTTGTATATCTTACAGTATTGTAACTGATGGAGGCCTAAAACAAAAATCCAATAGTACGATAAACCAAACTACAATAATGTCTCTTACTACCAAGTTTTTAATATTAACCAGCCAAAAGATATTCTTTTCCACCTTGGTAAGCCTACAGCCAACATATGATGTATTGCAAGTAAAAAGCTTCGCCTAAGCAACACCATTAATTGTTCCTCTATTCAAATTCTTTGCCTTTCAAATAACCACCAACCCTATATCTGAACATTCTATAATGCATAACGATCGGATAAAAGATTGACAAATTTTGCAGGGGAAAATAAACCATCATGAAATGCAACTCCGTTGTCTACTATATCCCTATTCCTTGACTCAGCATAACATGAAAGACAACTCTTTCCATCTTAAGACCCGAACCAGAACTCTCAACAACTCCAATGCATTTCCTTAACCTCACAAATCAAAAGGTCAAATAGATCTTGGACCTCTTCAGCCTGCTAGCGACCCTCGAGAAGGTTTGTCCAATTAAGTTGTTTGCAAAAGCCTTGAAGGATTTTCTTCAGGACTTTTATTTTTAAGATCCAGAAGCTCATCTCTTATTCCCGCCTGCGATACTCAAAAGCTCTAGACTTTTTCTTGTGCCCTGCATCTTCTACTTCTCGATTAGAGAAAATGTTCCAAAAGCAGTTAGCACATCCCCGAATTGCTATTAGTTTGAGTTCCTCTTCAAATAGCTCTACTCAAATAACAATTTTACAGGAGCTCCAGCAAGAACAGGCCTCAAAAGTTCATTACATCAGAAGTTCTTAACAATATGCTTATGATAAATGTACCAACAATCATTAAAGAATTACTAGAACTCTACCATGACTAACATAAGCTAATTTGGAAAGAGAAGAGGAAACTACTACTTGTGCAAACCTGCTGAAGGAGAGTAATCCGCTGGTTGGTAGAAGCCATGACGACGGCGGAGAAGGGGAATCGCGAAGCCTTGAGGCTGTTGCTCATCTTGAAGCCCTCGGTCCTCCGAATGCTCCCTCCCCACGCCACGAAGTTCTCGTTCACGAACGCCGCCACGACAGGCGAGCAGAGGCTCCCCGCGCAGAAGGCGGGCACGTCCGGGTGGTCCGGCGAGTGGAGGTAGACGAAGAGCAGCTTGTACTCGCGCTGCGACCGCTGGAGCGCGTCCATGAACCCCTCCGCCACGAACCGCGGCGCCGGGTACCCGTCGCCCGCCGCGAAGTCGCGCTCGAAGGCGGCGACGAAATCCGCGGCCTCGGCGGCGGAGGCGGAGAGGGCGATGAGGCGGTCGGAGTCGCCGGCGCCGGGGCGGGGGAGGGCGAGGCCGAGGAGGTTGAGGGAGCGGGAGAGGACGGCGCCGGCCATCCAGGCGCCGAGGCCGACGGCTCCGGTGACGAGGCCGACTCCCCCGGAGACGACGTAGAAGGGGAGGGTCACGAGCTTCCACACGAGTCCCGGAGGGGCCGGATCGGCGGCGGCGGCGGCGGCGGCTGTGGAAGTAGTGGTGGTGGTGGCGGCGATGGTGGAGGTGGGAGGGGGAGGGGGATCGGAGGAGGAGGATGAGGTGAAGGAGGAGACGGCGAGCTCGAGGTCCCAGTTGTGGGCGGAGAGGATCTCGGCGCAGAGATCGGGATCGTCGAGGCCCGTGATGGCCTGGAAATAGGCCAACTTGTCGCCGGAGCCCTCCGCCATGGTCGATGCTGTCGAACGACGGTTAGGGTTAGGGTTTCGGGGAAGAAGAAGAAGAAGAAGAGGTGAGGGAGGAGATGGTGTGTTTTTATTGGTTAGAATGGATGAAAATAATAATAACAGTGGGAAAGAATGGGAAAGGATCTCTTTCTAGAGACGACGCTGAAAAGGAGAAGTTGCCTCGGAAAGGGGTAAAATGAGAGATTTTCTTTTCCATTTTAGCCCCCCAAAACTCTTACTCCTATTTATTTTGGCCCTTCTTATATTATAGTAAATTTAATGCCTCCTATCAAATTATTAGTTCATTTCTATTTTGAAACAGAGATTAACGAAAAAAGTATTTATAATATAGTTTATAAATTTATAGGGATAATAATAATATTGACAACTTTAATAGAATATTTATGATATTTTTTAAATTTTGAAGAGCATATTTGAAATTGCCCCTAAATGCTAAATTCTAGTTTGCAATCCTCGTGGTATGTATGGGTTTAAAGAATATTTACAGAAGTTTTAAGAATATTATGCTTACTTTCAAGGAATGGAAACTTAAAAAAAAAACTTTAAAAGACAATTTTGAAATCTATACAGCATTTAATCCTAGATAAATCATATGAAAAACCTCAAATAACCCTTTCTAGTTTAGTACATTTGCAATTTACTACCCCTCCACTTTCATTTGATTTATGATGTAGCTATTTATCATGGTTACCATTTCACTTCACATGGCTACAACCTTTCATTAATGGTACACTAATGATTTACAAAACCAACATTTTAAGTTATTTTTTAGTTAACTTATTCAGTATAATTTTTTTTTACGTGATTAGAGAAAAAAATTTAATTTAATTTTTTATAATTTTTTATCATTCATGATTTAATAGAATAATATATTTAATCAACAAAATAATTTATTTTATTCAAAAAAACGACTAAAAAGTATAATATCTTATTCCATTCTAAATATTTAATCACATCTCTCGTTTATATTTCTCATTTATCAAATACTACAACTTCTCGATTAAATTAAAAACATTCGGAATAAAATATTCATACATCCAAACAGGACCTTAACTTTGAATCAATCTATACAATCAATACAAGAGGTTTTGGTACAAGCATTGGCAGAGTGATCTTGCCCTACTATAGGCTTCAATTTTCCTACCAACTTCATGTGTTTTCCTTCTCAAGTAGATATATATATATATATATATATGCATACCAACCAAACCCTCATGAGTGGTGGCCTCCAAGAAACCTTGCTTTATGATGCTTCATGTATCAAACATTTAGGAAGACCAGAGATTTTACATCCAAATAGTCTCGATATTCTTACGTGCACGACAGATATCAAAGACTCGCAAACTCGGTAAATGAAGTAGAAATAAATATTCACCCCATTAGATTCCTAACATCTTACTGATTGAAAAGATCGATTTGGTAGGAAACAACACAAAAATAGTCATCGACATTGATCATCTTTGGCTACAAAGCTATCCCAACTATGTCACTTTGTTTTCTCATATGTGAATTCAATGTATCCAAAATAGAATAGATTTCATCAACTTGGATATGTGATTTATCACCTGCAAGAAACACATGAACTTTGTCTCTTACCTCAATCCAACTACATCCCGGGCTCTTATGCATTCCTTTCTCCTTAATAATATGCCTTGTTCTCACCAGTTCATCCCTTTTCCCAGCTATAGCATATAAGTTTGCCAGCAAAACATAGTTAGCTACATTATCTCCTTCCAATTCGATAAGCCGATTCGCCACGATTTCTCCCAATTCTGTATTGCAATGAGTAACGCATCCACTTAAAAGCGAGCCCCACACCACAGAATCGGGCTTCATTGGCATGTTCTGAATAAGATCATAAGCTTCATTTAGCCGCCCGGAACGGCTGAAAAGATCGACCATGCAAGTATAATGTTTGAGATCGGGTTTTGTGCCGTAAAGTTTCATTAAATTGAAGAAAAATTGGCCTTCCTCAACTACCCCACCATGGACGCATGAAGATAAAACAGATAAAAAGGTGATTGCATCAGGTTTAAGCCTATTCTCAATCAATTGATTAAATAGTGAGAGGGTTTCCTCCCGGAGCCCATGCATCGAATAACCCGCGAGCATAGTATTGTATGATACCAAATTGTGCTGCAGAATCCTATCAAATGCGAAAATTCCCAATTTTATAACCCCACATTTGCTATACAAATCCACAAGTGCCGAACCGATATGGACATCTGAGTCATACCCACATCTGATTGAATAAGCATGAACTTGCTTCCCTCGATCGAGAGATACCGATCTTGAACAAATTGGTATTATCATTCCTATGGTATAAATATCAGGTCTAAAATTTTCACTCAGCAACTCACCAAAAATTTGCAAACCGAATTCATTCTGACCATTCTCCATACAACCTGCGATCAATCCGTTCCATGTGTAGATGTTCGGATCGAACCCATTCGCTCTCATCATAGAAAGAAGCTCTAGAGAACAATTCAAGTTTCCAGCTTGAGCATACGCAGATATCAATACGTTCCACGTAACTGTGTTTTTATCAACAATGCAATCGAAGGCCAAATTTGCACCAGATAAATCATTGCATTGAGAGTACATTTCCACAAGCGCAGCCCCCACAAAAGGATTTACATGAAGCCCTCTCGCTATCGCGTATGAGTGGATCTCCTTTCCCTGTCTTAATGCACCTAATGCGGCACAAGCCGCCAAAATGCTTCCCAAATTAAAGGAATCAGCTTCGATCCCTTCCACGATCTGCATGTATCTAAACATGTTTAACGCTTCATCTAACCGCTCATTGTCGACAAGACCCGAAATCATCGAATTCCATGAAATGTTATCCCTCTTCACTCCATCAAGTTCCATACGATCAAATAGCTCCTTAGCCATCTCCAACTCACCATTCTCGCAATGCCCAACAATCATAGTATTATAAGAGACCAAATTTCTCACTGAGAATCTCAGAAAAAGCTCTTTTGCAGCGATCATATTGCCACAGCGCCTATAAACATCGATCAATCCGTTAACTATATAAGAATTGGAAGTGAGCCCATTTCTCACAATGTAGCCATGAATTTCCTTACCCACATTGAGTAATTCGAGTCTCCCACAAGCAGGCAATACACTGGCCAAGGTCTGAGCATTCGGGTTAATGCCGGATTTTATCATTTGACGGAGTAGCTCAATGGCTTCCTCGTCGTATTCATTCTGAGAAAATCCACCGATCGCCGCACTCCAGGAAACGAGATTAGGCTTAACATCAGTAGACCGTCGCATTCTCTCTAGAAACTCCATTGCTTCAAAAACCAATCCATTAGAAGCACAACCGCTTATTATCGAGTTCCACGAAACACAATCTCTCGCCGGCATTCCGTCAAACACCTTTGTAGCCTCTGCCACGAACCCACACTTGCCATACATGTCGACTAAAGCGTTACCCACATACAAATTCGAACAAAATCCCTTCTTTATCACGAACCCATGAAGCTCCTCCCCCAGCTCCACCGACCCGAGCCCGCCGCCGCAGGCCTTGAAGACCACCGGAAACACGAAGAACTCCAGCTCGGCTGCCTCCGCCAGCAGTTCCCGGAAGAGCAGAAGCGCCTCTCCAAAGAGCCCGCGATCGGCGAACGCGGTGACGAGCGCGAGCCACGCGTAGATGGTCCGGTGGGGCATTGCGTCGAACAGGTGGCGGGCGAGGTCGAGGCGGGAGAGCCGCGCGTACATGGCGAGGAGCCGCGCCTCCAGGAACGCGCGGGCGCCGAAGAAGCCGCGCTTGAGGACGCGCGCGTGGATCTGACGGGCCAGGAAGGGGCAGCGGCAGGAGTCGACGGCGGAGGCGAGGCCATGGAGGTGGGGAGGGGGAGGCGTTTGTGCTCGTGTCGTGTTCGCACGTGCGAAGAGCGAGGGTTTTGAAGGAGAGGGAGAGGAGGGTGTCGGAGGTGGCTTAACGGTCGAGTGAGGAGGGGCTTCGCACGTGCGGAGGTGGCGCGGCACGTGTGGGGGTTGGATTGGAGGGGATAGAGGAGGGGGTGTCGTTGAGGTTGCAGCAGCCCACATGCTTTACGAAGTGCATGAGGCGATATGCATTTGTTAAAAAAAATACTATTTATTTATTTATGTACATAAATAGACAGGGGAGTAACGCTCCATATAAAATGCTACCTGTGCATCTTATATATAGGCATAAATCTTATATACTCATCCAAGAGTTTATGCATTTGATTTATGACCATCGGAATGAATAGAGTGTAAAGCTTATATTTAGCCTACTGGCGTACATGTAGCATTGCTCATATTAAGATATTACTGATGAATTAGGCACCGATTCATGATAGCTAACTCGGCTTCCACATAAAATGCTACATTTTATAAAAATTAGCAACTTCCATGGAGCTCTCTCTCCCTCTCTCTCTCTCTCACACACAACATGAATCTTGCTTAAACTGGTAGCAGATAAATGAAGGAGAATAATCCTACAGAAAGGAGACCTGCTAGAGATTATTAAGGAAATAATGAAGGCTCTATTTTCCAATAATAATGCAAAAACTGTTATAAAATATGGATTAAAACTCTCTTTTCTACATTTAATTTATGACAACAATAACAAAAATGTAATGTAAAATTGTACATCAAAAGCTCAAAAAATGGATACAACAAGAGACCTTTTCATAAAGGAAATACAATGCTTTAACCACTCAAACATTCCTTTTGCGGCTTTCCTCTTAAATAGGGAACCGTCTGAGAGGCCGTCCACCAGTCCCGCACGAGATTATGCGATCAAACGAATCACAAAGTCCATGTGCAAAGCCATTAACATCTATGAATTTGGATCAACTTAGTTGTTTGAAGTGGTTCAGTCATTAAGCTTGCACACTGATATAAATTTCTGAACAGCGTTATGGTACTGGGTTCCCTGCATGATGTCAATAAGAAGTTGATATGTATTAAAAAGAAATGGATATTTCTAAAAGAATAGTGCTAGATTGCCAACTCGGCGAGACACTTCAGCGACTTTTCCTTTCGAAAAAGTGTATGCCATGCGCTTGTATAATTCACTAAAACAATTTACTGAAATCTTGGCCTGTAGTCATCCTTAGACAGCATGAACTGTCGGTGGAAAGTACATATGCAATTAGACGATTTAAAGAACTGACGAATGAATTCAAGAAAAAGAGTGATAATAACTATGAAAAAAATAATAATTAGGAGTACCTCCCAGTAAAGTTGGCTGCAATCGGTACATTTCCAGAACTCCAAATTTCGGTTAAAGAGACATGGAGGGATGACTTGGAACCCTTTCGAAGCTTCAATAGCTTCCTCGATAGTCAAGGGCTTCTGAATGAAGTTCCCATTGCATTTCGTACATCTCGACATGAGCTGGTCTTCTGAGATCTTCAACTGGAAGGTCTCAATCACCTGAAACAGCTAAACCAGATTAAAACAGGCTTCTTGAGGAACATCGAGGTCTTACCTCTAATGGAAATGCATATTTTAACAACTACGAAGGCTTTGCTTTTGTGTGGTTGTGGATGTGTTTGTGTGATTGTACTTGTGGGCATTTTTACTTCTAATGGAAATGCTTATCTTAACAACTATGAAGGCCTCGCATGTGTGTGCGTGCCCTTGAATTTGTTCTGGTGCAATACTTTGCAAGCCAAAGTTTAAACAATACATTAGCCACCAGATCAAAGAAAAAATTGTGATTTACTAATGCGAGATCTAACATTTCTTTGATATCCCTTCAAGTATAACAAAGGATATCGAGATAAAAAAGCAAACTAATCAAGGTCAAAATACAGTTCAGAAACCGCCCACCTACATACCTCAACTAGCTGGTCATTCTTGAGAAGACTATTTATTTTATATACTTGATTCCCAATCAAATACTGATATTTCAAGAGCTTGACATCTCGTGTTAGGAGTACCCTTTTCTCCTTGTATGCTTGATTAAGTAACTGCCTAAAAATAACCAAAAATAAAAATAGCAATGAATAAGAAGAACTTATTAGTTTTATCAAAGAAAATTGTAACTCAAACAGATAAGCAAGCAAAGTGTTCTTGCTTGTATAGAGCAAACCTCGGATCAGGTTTTTTCGAAGATGGAATAGCAGCATCAATTCCGACACATCGCAAATGCTTGGCTAGACCTTCCACCTGAGAAATCACTTTACATTATAACTGCAATTTAACTAAACAAAGATTTGTACATAGTACAGATTTCAAATACTCCATCAAATGGTAACTCAACAAAAAGACGGCAGCTAATTGCTGTTTAAGTTAATGTAGGAGCATATGAACAAAAAACTCTCACCATTACATCACACAAAAACTTTGGGCATCCGTCCCCACCAACAGAAGGATCCCATGGTGGAGGGCCCTGCCAGTCATTGTTGTCGAGTAGTTGCTCCTTGGATTTTATATTTGTGTGCAACTGCTGTTTTCCTCTTCGTGTTGAGGGCCTAGGTTTCTTATCCGAATCTTTCAGTACAATCTTCTCACCATAATTCCTGATAACGTGTGTAATGCAGTCATCAAGGCTAACATAATCTCCGTCAAAAGGGTATGAGGTGGGCAGTATCGTAGAATGGATTGAAAGATTCTCATCAGATTCAAAAGACTCTATGGTGTCTATACCATTTTCAAAAATATTTGATAATTTTGATTCCTCGTTGGCTTTATCGAGTTCAGCAGCCAAAGTGGATGCATCTCCTTTAGGGCTGGCTAGATATTTACCTGCAATAATCATCAAGAAGTTATTTTGGGAAACAGAAAGAAACATATACATGATGCTGCATGCATTTGTATGATGAAATATGATGATGTTGAGAGTTGAATTGGAGAATATTTGATTCTTCTCAATTTATCTTTCATTAGTTTCATTAGACTTAAAAGTAAGTCTGTAAAATTTGATGTTGGTAAAAAAGTATATTTGTCAGATCTAAGTATTCAAAACTTCGTTTGTACAATTGCTTAACGAAATTTGATATAGATAAGTTCATTTTAGTGATACTTCATTTTCCCAGAATTTTTCATAAAATTTGACGAGTTCACAAACTTGATAAGTTTAATGACAAATAACATGTCAGTAAAATCTTTGTTCATGCATCTGCATTTAGAAATTTGGACAAAATGGGGTTAATTTTGAGAGGTTTTGTTTTTCCTAACTTTCAAGCCTCAATTAACCAAATTCCATGTAATATTGTCACTTGTTCACTGTAAACATGGAATTGGCAAAAACACAACAGAGTAATAGGGTCCATGGCCAATTAAATTTAATAAATTTGCAAATATCCTCCTACATACCGGAACTCATATAAGAAATTATAATGATAATATCAAAAAATTAACGAACAGAAACATCATATTGCTATTACGATATCAGTTAGCACAATTGTCTAATTGTTAGAACAAGTTCAAGAAATTACGATACTAGAAAGAGAAGGTATGTTAGGAAATTACAGGAAGGTTGATGGAGATATATGCACTACAAAGAAAAAGTTCCAAACTTCCAGCGAATATACCGTCAGTGATCATTTTTCGTTCAAAGAGAGAAAATATTTCAAGCAAGTAATATGCATCAGCTGCAGCATAGAGTATCTGCTCTTTGCTTAAAGGGCGGCATGACCAGTCACTACATTGGAGTTCCTGCAAGAAAATAAATATGTAAGGAAAAACCATGCATTCGATAGTCATTACTACAGTTATCTCGTCATTTCTACTACTGTCGCTGCTATTATGATAGGGATAACTGCTATGATAACTCAGATATGAGGTTCATTTGAATAGATCTGCAGTTTATTGAGCAGAAGGTATGTTTTTCTTTATCTGAAAAAAGCTCTGAAAGACACAATATACGTTAGAGGGCAAATCAATTTCAACATACAAGGGTCTATCTGGAGTACATGACAAAAGGACAGATACACAGATAGATAAACAGTAGAGGGATAAATGACATTAGATTCATTTTCTTAGAACATATAAGATCTTGATACAATAGAAATAGAAAGAGTAATGGGATTCAAAAGCAGAACCTTAGATAGAGAAATGCCCAGCAGTTCCCTGCAAACAGTTGCCAAGCTTTTAGTCTCCTTTGGAAGCTTTCTTCCCATATTTTGACTATTTAGATGATGGTAAATGGTGGTAACATCCAGGAAGGGCTCCACCTGACAAATGCATACAAAAGAAAACCATCTCTAAAGCCATTAATTTGTGGAAACTGTAAAGAAGAATGAAAGATTGTGACACTCTTTTGTCTTCTAAGTTTACCATTGCAGCGATACAACTATTTTATAAAAAAAGAAAAAGAAAAATACATGGCCTTATTTCGAAGTCATGTACACAGGTAACTGCAATACACTATTAACGAACAATTTTGTGTAAAAAAATAATAATAATAATACATTTTTACTCTTGAGACAAACAGATATCGCAAACCTCAATTATCAATTCATGCCAAAGATTAGGTAGATTACACAAACTTCCAACGAGCACTGTAACCTGCAATCCCCTTTGTTTCAATTAAGGCACCGATCTTTAATTTTTTTTTTCAATTAGCGTATTGAATCTTAACTTTTATTTTAATTAGACCGCCACATCAAAAATCATTCGATTTTTTCTCTTTTAACAAATAGATGGTGTGATAACTAATTCAGCGGCCAACATATGAACAAATGGCATGGCAATGACTTGTTGGTTAAGTATCTCACAACTACTGTTATAGTTCAATCAACACATCAGCACTAAAATATGATTCGACAGTTAAATCAGTAGTCCCATCATTATCATCATATCATCTGCAGAGATGATACGGCAACTAAATCAACCAAAACTCTGCGCTTTCATTAGAAAAACTATACGGAATTGAACGAAGTGATCGATTAAAACGGATTTAAAGCATAGTGTCTCATTTTAAATAATAAAATAGAAAAGGAGAAGTTTTGTGACCTAAATGAAATATTTCTAAGATCAGCAGTGGATAATTTACCCTATCAAATCCAGGATCGCAACCATGGGAGGAGAAGGTGGAGGAGAGGTAGACGAGGTCCTGCTTGAACCGGAACCCTAGCTTGAGCACCTCCGGCGACTCGAACAGCTCTCTCAGGGGCTCCCACAGCGCCTCCGCCGCCACCGCGAGCAGGTCCACGAGGAACACCGGCGACGACGAACCCCCTCCTCCTTCTCCGGCGACGGCGCGGCACGCGATCTGGAGCAGGGTGACGGGAGGGAACAACGACGAGGAGGACGAGGGGGAGGGATCCGCCGAGGAGGAGGACGAGGGGCGGGAGCGGCGGGGCTTCCACTCGGCGTCGAGGGCGATGGCGCGGGAGCGGCGGAGGGCGCGGCGGAGTAGGTCGAACTCCGGCGAGGCGGCGGAGGCCACCATGTGGATCTCGAAGGGAGGAGGAGGCGAAGGCGAAGGCGAAGGCGAAGGCGAGGGCGCGTCCATGGCGATGACGATGGTGGGGGAAAATGGTTTTAGGGTTTCGGATTTGATTCGTTTCGGATTTTGGATATGACCAAAAAAATGGTTTAAAGAGTCCGCAGATGGCGGGGGTAAGGATGAGGACGAGTCGACCGTTGACTTGATGGGCACTAAAGAAAGATAGCAATAGACTTTCTTTCTTTTCTTTTTTTCTTTTTTTTTCGCTAATTTTTTTTTTAAAAAAAACAATACTTTAGCGCTTATCACGATTACCAATCTGCATTAAAAAAATTAGGGATAACTTCAAATACCACTCCTGTAATTTCGTACTTTTTTACTTTAGTACCCTGTGGTTTAAAACGTATCACTTTAGTATTTGGTTATTCTCTTTTTATTATCTCTTCGTTAATTTTTTCGTTAAATTAATGATAAAGTTAAAACTATATGATAGTAAAGTGAATATTCGATAAACTATAGGTGGGGTATTTGAAGTTTTTTCTGTATAATTTAACGAAAAAATTAACGAAAAGATAACAAAAAATGAAAATAACCAAACCACAAGGTACTAAAGTGATACGTTTTAAACCACAGGGCACTAAAGTGAGAAAGCACGAAACCACAGGGATGATATTTGAAATTATCCCAAAAAATTATATCAATAACTCTCCATTATTTATCATATTTCAAAAAGGTAATTATTTTTAATTATAAAATTTTATAAAAATATATTTTCAAATAAAATTAGCTATAAATAAAGCAATATAATATTGTAAATTTAAAAATTGTTTAGTAAACTATCCATTTTGATAGTATTAGTAAAATAAAAAATCTAGTTTATCCAATTTTTTTACATATTTTTAAAATTATAAATTAGATATTTGTTAAAATGTAGAATAATGTAATATGTCAATTCATTTTAGTAAAATTTTACAGTCTAATTTATTAATTTTTTTTAAAAATCATTTACTTAAAATGATGACAATTTATAGAATAGCAGTTGCTGCAATTTTTACTACTGAAAGATAATTGAGACGGAGAGTAAAATGTAATTTTTTTTTTAATAATTTAGTCTTTATTTTTCTAAAGAGGATTTTAATTGTATTTATTATTTTTAATTATTTTGGTGTAGGTGAATGGAAGCCGAAACCAAATCCGTAATAATTCTGTGCATAAAAAATTTATGGTATTTTTCGTACGCAGATTAAATAATATTTAATCTTTCCAAATTAATAATTTAATTTAACATATTTATAAATTTATGGAACCTAATGGCACCATACGAAACATAAATTCCCCAAATAAAAATTGTTTCATAAAAGGAGGAATTAAAATTAGAGAAAAAAAAATCTAATAGAAGAACCTAGCTAGGTTAAGACTTATTTTATTATCTTATATATAAATAACACCACACACTCTGTATTAATAACCAAAAAAAATAAACTACGTATGTATCACGGATACTTCTATCAATCTCGCGTGTCCGTGTCGGACACTTGCGTGTCCGTGTCGGACACGTGTCAGAGGTGGACACTTCTTGACGCGCGTTTAGTGCCGATTCATAGCGCAAATAATTTTTAAAAAAATATACATATTTTTATTTTACTTTTTTTATGCATTATAAATATAAGATGATAAATATTTTAATTTTTTTTTATGAATGCATACAAATTTTTTTTGACAATATAAATAAATTATGTATGGTGCAAAAAAAAATTCTTAAAATATATGAATTATCAATAAAAATTTTACTACCTTTTATTCGTATGAAAAATATAACAATATTTTATCAAAATTTATATTATATATAATAAATATATTATTATATATAATAAATATATTATTATATTAATAATATTATATTTTATAAGTGGTGTCCATGTCGTATCCGTGTTCTAATTTTTTGAAAACTATCGAATCGCCGTGTTCGAATCGGGACGCCGTGTTCGAATCGTGTCCCGTGACGCTCAGCAAACTACAACCCACATTGCATCCTTGTTTTATAGCAAATTAGGCTACAAACTTTTTCACAAATTACAATTTCATTCCCAACCAGAATAGCGTTTTAAGACCGAAATATTTAAGTAAAAAGTTTAGAGACTAAGCCGCAACATAAGAAGCAGTACAAGAACGGAGACCGAAATATTTAAGTAAAAAGTTCAGAGACTAAGCCGCAACATAAAAAATAGTACAAGAACGGACCGAGATATTTAAGTAAAAAGTTCAGAGACTAAGCCGCAACATAAAAAGTAGTACAAGAACGGACCGAGATATTTAAGTAAAAAGTTCAGAGACTAAGCCGCAACATAAAAAATAGTACAAGAACGGACCGAGATATTTAAGTAAAAAGTTCAGAGACTAAGCCGCAACATAAAAAGTAGTACAAGAACGGACCGAGATATTTAAGTAAAAAGTTCAGAGACTAAGCCGCAACATAAAAAATAGTACAAGAACGGTTCGATACAGTTTATACTGATCTGTATATTCTAGTAGTCTTCTGGGGACAATGGCTGGTAAGTGAGCGGCGACGGCGCCGTGTCGGCCGGAATCACGAGAAACTCGTAGACGAGCCCGGCGAGGCCTGCGCCGACGAACGGGCCGACCCAGTAGATCCAGTGGTGCCGCCACCGCCAGCCGACGAGCGCCGGCCCGAACGCCCTTGCCGGGTTCATGGCGGCGCCGTCGAAGGGCCCGCCGGCGAGGATGTTGGCGCCGACCACGAAGCCGATCGCCAGCGGCGCGACGGTGGCGATGTGGCCGCGCTTCGGGTCGATGGCGGTGGCATAGACCGTGTAGACCAGCCCGAACGTCATGACGACCTCGAGGAGCACCGCGTGCCACTCGCCGACCCCCGACGCCACCGAGAAGCCCAGCGGCCGCTGCAACGTTCAAAAAAATGCAATGAAGACGACAACAATTCAAAATTAGGATTAATAGTTTGATACTAGATAAAACGGACAGAACTCATCTGAACTATAGACCATTTCGAATCGGCTGTCTGATCTTTCAAAATTTTAATTTTACTATCCTACATTTTCTTTTGTTTGATTTGAAATAAGTCAATGACGGTTTGAATGACGGTTTGAGTTCAAAATTTAAACTAATTATTTATTTTAATAAATTTATTGTTGCGAGAATTGCTTAAGGTATACTAACTAAACCTATGAAGATGACAACATGCTAAAATTTTGAAGTCAAAGTGTAGTTGACTGATTCGATAGTAAAATTAGAATTTTGAAAGATTGAATAACCAAATTAAAATAGTCTATAGTTCAGATAAATTATGTATATTTTTATCTTAATATTATATAATTTTTTTTTGAAATTATAGACTTAAAATTTCTTCCTAGCATTTCTATCCAAATTATGGAAGACCGTCAAATCCGTTGTCCATCACGATGATCATTCATTGTAAAATTCAAAAAAATCTTAAAGCAAGATGGACGGTGGATTTGCCGATCTAACTAATCTACATATATGCAGGTTAAACTCCAAAGAAACCAGTAATACAATTATGCTTATTGGTAAATTTTAGAGTACATGGAAATTAAACAATAGTTAAAAAATGATCAATTTATTACCATGCCTCCAGTTGTTATCCTTAAGAGGAGGGAGGCGACGACGGCGCCGAGGAGCTGCGCGGCCCAGTACAGGAGGGCGTGGACGAGGGAGATGCGGCCGCCGACGAGGGCACCAAAGGTGACGGCCGGGTTGACGTGGCCGCCCGAGATGTTGATGGCGACTGCCACGGCAACGAACAACGCTAGCGCGTGCGCGATAGCCACCACCACTAGCCCGCCGGCCGTCGACGTGTCCCTGTACAGCTTCTCTGCAAAATTATATAAAACAAACGTAATTTTTTTAAAAATTTAAGTTATCAGAGAACGGTGTTCATAATATTTAAATTCAACACTCTTTCCGATATGTGAGCTCAAGATGTTAACAAATTAAACCGAAGAAAATTAAATAATTTAGACGGAACTTAAAATATTTAAGATCTTCTATTTTGATACCATGTTAAACGATATAAAATAACCGTTTTTTTCTAATAGCTTAACACATACCATACTTAACTAATTCCATATTTATAGCTGGATCCCAATCTTTACAGCAACTCTGTTAATCCTTATTTTATTTTATTTTATTCTTATTTTTCTATATCAGTGTTATCAAAGTTAATCCTAAACAAACCTCTGTTAATCCTTAATCAAAGGAGTTCAAATTTTATCCTTTACTTCTTATATTACTTCTGCGCGCGTGTGGAATCTTAGACTATTTCTGAATTACTTAACAAATTCCACTAGCTATATTCATATATTAGGAGACACTTTAACCCCATTTTTGCCTTGCATTTAGTACTAAAATGAAAAAAAAAAATTAAAAAAATTGACTAGTTTTATTGGCAAATTAATCAAGTCTTAATCTTTTGAAATTTTGGATGACAATGCATGCGTGCATGCATGCTTGGTGCAAAAATTGTAGCATGCATGGGGGATGCACATACCGAGGGCGAGGACGGAGCCCTCGGCGGCGAAGACGAAGATGGCGGTGGCGACGAACTCGGAGAGGGCGGCGCGCATGGCGTCGGGGCGGACGAGGTCCTCCGCCCGACCGAAAGCGAACCGGCGCTGCGGCATCACTCACACACTCTGGATCACTCCGTGTGTATGTACTTGTAATTCGCCACAATTCTAGCTAGTTATTCTGTGCACAGTATCTCTGCTTCCTCACTCTCGATCAGTTGGGCCTCTTTAAGAAGCTGCTCTCAATTCTGCTGAGGGGGAGGGGGGGACACGTGTGAGAAGGGGGAGAGAGGGGAGTGGCACGTTTGGAGAGAGGTGGTGCAACCGCTTCAAGCGTGTGTTCTTATCTTCAGGTTCTCTCTCTCTCACTTTATTTACTCACTGTCGTTTGTTTATTCTTATCCGTATCATTATACTTCGCCTGTTGCGATGAATTAATTATACTTCATCTTAATTCTATTTTGTCTAATATAATTACTCGGTCTATCAAAAGACACTACAATCTCTTTTTCACATAACATAAAATCCCATAAAACTAGAACAAAAATTCAAGTGCAAATTATTTGTACTTCATAATTTGTTGAGAAAAGTTCGTTTTGTAATAGAAGATGACACTGTAGCAGTGGTTGCATGCCGAAACATATGTATACTTTTGCTCGATTTGGGCCCACATGTGGTGTTTACAGCATCGGGGAAAAGCTACATAAATAATAAGCATGTATGTACGATGGGCCTGAGTTGATCCGACGCCACATTATCTATATTTTCAATTAATCAAATTTATTCCTAAAATTTATCCAACTCATCAAAATTATATATTCTTAAATTATTATAATTTTTTTCAAACAAAAAAAGTGATTAAATTGAGACATTACGACATGGTACCACTATTACATAGAAAACCATCTCCGGTGATAATATATTTATTTTAATTATTTGGTGACATGGCTCACATCAAATAAATGGAACACAGAAATTAAACCTTCTCATATACTGTGACCTCAAGAGAGTCTGAATCACACTAACCAAATGAAACTGCATATATTGCCTCAAAAAACAACTTACAAAACTCGTAATATGTCGATTTGTTCTTTTTTTCTCTCTCAATGGATTCAGAAAAAAGAAGAAGAAAGAAACCGAAGAGTTCAATGCCGCGAAACACTTTCTGCCCTTCCTATAAACTAATTTCCAATAAAATTTGTTGGACTTAAACACCTCATTATTCAGATTTCAAGTCATCATCACCTGAAGTAGGCAAAGAACCTTCTTCACTTTCTTCCGTTTCAGAATCGTCGACCATCTTCTTAATCGACTCGACATCGTCAATCTCAGAGAGGGTGTGAATTCGAAGGGTGTCCGCATCCTCACTGTTGACAAGTGAAAGCGAAAATGAATAACATATGTCCGCGAGAGAGAGAGATAAAGAGAGAGAGATGCAAATCAGTTAGTCTCATACTCTGTAACTCCGAAAATTTCTTTGATTATCAGCGAGCTGTCTCGCGAGCAGAACTCCGGAAGCTGGAGTAAGATACAAGAAACGAGTCAATATGGGAAGTAAAATAGTATGCGCATCACATCATAATATGGCATGATTTCACTTTACTATCCCGTGATTTAAAAACATATCACTGTCGCTCCCCCGTGGTTGTTATTTTGATTTTCTGCAAGGACGGCTGTTAAAATGCCACTAAAAAGGGTAGCATAGTGCGGCGCTTTGAACCACAATGTAACAAATCAAACTAAATGTAAGGGTGCATAGCAAAATCCAAACTTTTTGAAGTTCAAGAAACCATTTAGGAGTGGACTAAAATTCAACTGATGTCTGTGCATTTTTACACAAGACGTATCCATCTTTTGCAGAATCACTACAACATGATAGAAGCTCTATATATCAGAAAACTAGGCTCACCTCAGATAGATAAAGGATCTTCCCAAACAGGGCTTGCACGGCAAGCTTTCGCTTAAAACCTTTTTCTGTAAATCCTGAAAGGTCCATAACTACTGGCCCTGAAAAACCAAAATTGATAACTAAAATATGAGATTTTACAAAATTCATAGGCATTGAGGCTCTTAAGCTGTAGTAGCTCAAAATGAGATGGATTGCATTTTGTGTCATTTCACAAGTGCAGATGATTATAAGCACAAAAGGATAACGAGACCAAAGATGGAATAAGTAGATCTAAAGTTTCTTAAATAAAACTCTGATACACAAAAAGATATGACAGGATTGTATTCAACATTCTTTCAAAGAGAAACTGGACATTAGGCGAAAAATTTTAAAAAGAAAAATAGCACATAATACAACATGAAAAAAAATTCTTGAATGATAAAATGTCTTCTGGTACAAAGCGCATATAATTAAACTGCTTCTCCTTCATATGAAATTTAGTTCGCCTAAGTTTACATCATAATAGCAAATTTTCCACAATTTCCTCTGCTGATTGTAGAATAAAATTAACCATGAATAAGTGCATAAAAGGAGAAGAATGAAGTAGAAGAGAATCAACCAGCAAAAGTAGACTTTTTATGTCGAGGAACTCCATCTCCAGCATGTCAGGAAAAGTCAAATGTTATACAGACGGAGTAAAACAGTGTTGTTTGAATAATTTTGTTTAATCACATTCTGGTTGTAATTGAATTTGACTGACGGTTTAAGATCGTATTCGTCCATTCTTGTAACCAAACATGACCATTTGGAACTAGACATACACACGATTCAATCATCATTACCACTGTCGCACATTTAGAAGGAAAATGAGAATGACTAAGTAAGAAGTTATTCTTTGCCTACTTCACATATAGTTGATCAGCAATAGATGGAGACAAGTCATCCTTCTTGCCCAGCCACTCGCTATCCTACTCACTTTCTTGGGAGGAGGCCATGTAAATGTGACAGCCTCAAGCCCTATGACTTCCATTTATAAAGTCCAAAAAGTACAAACAAGAAAAAACTCATTTTATCAACAAAGTAGGATTCAGAACATTATCCCTAGTGGTCGCTATATAAATTGATAGAATTACCTGTAACTAGAAAATAGTTAGAAGTTGTTAGATGTGACTCGAAATTGATAATCGACTTCGACTCGCCGACGGTTTCGCGGTGCGATCAAATTTGGAAATCAAGTTGTGAAGGAAAAATGAATGTCTGTGGTGGGTACCGGAGGGCTCGGGCCGATTAAGATTATCTTTCTTCGTTTTTGTCCTAGGGGCGACAGATTGTCGATTGTACGAAAGAACATTGTATTCCCTTTTTCAATAGTGAAGCTCTCTCCTCCCTCGCCCGTGGTTTTTTCCCTGCAAAGGGTTTTCCACGTAAATCTGTGCATTCTTTCATTCCTGCTTGTGGTTTGTTTATTTTTCGTGTTCGCCATTTTCGTTTCCGTTTGTGCGTTTGTCGTAACAGAAGTTTGTTTAGCAAACCACATGGATAACTGTAAGTGATAACTACATACAAGATATCTAATTTGAACTCGTCAAATTTCAAAAGTTGCATCACAGGACAAGCATCTCTGAAAAGTTTCTATAACTAAAGAATATTTAACCACGTGAGCACTGGCAAAACATAGATAGTGATCATTACCTTTCTCCTTAACAATTCGCCTTGCAGTCTCATTTAAAACTTCTGCAACCTGGGCATCTTCCATCATTGATGTCTTTCGAAGATGTATGAGATCAACAACCACATCAGGATTGAATGGTTTTTCATTTAAGGTGTATCTGATATACTTTCTTAAAATGTCGTCCATGGTAAAACCTGTCTGAACACAATTACAATACGGCATTAGCTGTTAAAGTAGCTGAAGCGCACAATGAACTACAGCTTTTCTCCTTCCATTTTATCCATACCATCCATATAATGATCAATAGTTGATGAAACTCTACTATACTATTGACCACTAAATCATTGAAAGTCCTCGCTTTGATACTACTAGTATTAACACCTTAATGAAAGCTTCAATTTATGCCAACAAAGTTCAAAGATAAAAAATGATAACTCTTTTGTACTATATTACTCGGAAACTGAAAGGGAAAAAAAAAGCAACTAATCAATACCTTTTGCATGAGCCCTTTAAGAGCTGAATGATTCACTTCTTCCTTGCCCTTCGAAAACAACTCGTCTATCGATTTCAACAAGAACGCATTTTTATTCACCTGCAATATGTTTAAGAACAAACCATTTCAACTACACGAATTTACAAGAAGAAAGCCCCTGATACTTGTCCCAAACTTGTCCCTTAAATTTTAATTCTGGGTAAATTACACCTTTCATCACTGAACTTATCATTAATTTTCATTAGATAACCAAGCCTCATTATTTTTTTTCCCCCTTTTTTCAGTTAAGGCATTCAGCTTCAAATTCTGTTTCAATCCGGTTTACTCCATTAAACTCCATTTATGACGTAAACAGCTAATTTAGTGTCAATAGATGACATACACTAAATTTTCGGTTAATATACTCGAGACTATTATTATACATCACATCATCTCCAAAAGGTTCAAAGGTGAGTTGACAATTGAATCAGAAATCACAGAGACGAATTAGTAACTACATCGCCATCTCAATAGCGACGTGGATCAACTCAGCTTCCACTCTTCATCGTTTTGTTAGAAAAACTATATGGAGTTTAATGAAGTAACCTATTGAAACATTAGCCGAAACAATAGATATTTGGTCACCTAAATGAACTTTCATCGTAGGTTCATGATCAACAGCATAACTTGCCTTAGATTTTGGGAAAATAATATGTAAAATCCTATAGAAACGATAAACTAAAGGATCAAAACCCTAATGCAGGTACAGTACCAGTCTCTTGCGCTTGGCCTTCGGCGACGTGGACTTCTGAACGGTCTTCACAAATGCGAAGACGAAGGAGAGCCCGACGTAGGCGAGGGGCACGGCGAGGAGCCACGGCACGGGGCTTCGCCCAACCCGAGGCCCGGGTATGGCCTGGGTCACCGTCCCGGTGAACTCCACGAGATCCAGCGCCTTCTCCTGGATCCATGGGAGCTCCTCCTCCACCTCCTCCTCCACCGCCTTCGCCGGAGAAGAAGAAGAAGAAGCCGCCGCCTGGGTCGACTCCTTAGGGTTCTTCGACTGCTGCGCCGGCGCCGGGTCGTTCTCCCTCCCCCTGGCGCGGGCGAGCGCAAGGGGGGAGGGTCTAGGGGGGAGGGGGCGAGGGGGGAGAGAGAGGAAGGGGGTACGGAGGCGGAGGTTGGGTCCTCGGCGGAGCGCGGCGGCGCCGTCGCCGGTGGTGGAGGAGAGGGGGAGGAGAAGGGAGGAGGAGGACGACGACGCCATGGGAGGTGGAGCGAAGCTTCCTAGGGTTTATCGAACTGCCCCTGCTATATATCGTGTATGGAGTGTACACTGTTGCACTTAACGAGGGAATGGCATATACCCGCAATTTTTCTTTTTTATAATTTTTCTTTTCTTTTTTAAATTCTTTTGGACGAAAATAATTTAAAAAAAATGCTGAGAATCATCAATTTAAAAGTTTATTTGTATTGCAAATCGCTACGAAAATTTTAAAAAATACTAAAATTATTAAATTAATAGTTTAGTGGTCAGGAGATTCGAAATTTTAAATGAGTTTAAATATAAAATTTGTGTCATCAAATTTGAATTAGGATATATAATTTACTTGAAATTATAAATTGTTGGCATTAATTATTAATTTCAAAATTTTAAATTGTTAAAAATATTTAACTGATTAATTGAAGTATATAGGGATGGTTCCTCCTTCACCGTATAACCAATTCATTGACTACGATTATTACCTTGTCCCATCCAACCTCTACTCCTACATCACCGGAAAAGAAATTTTTTTTAAAAAAGATAAATATGTGTAAATTCTGACCTCTTATGATTCGACTATGCAATTTTAAAAAATGAAAATTTAATTTGACGCCTAATTTTTCAATTTTTTATGAAATAAGCGATTTGATGGTTTTGGCACAATTTAGACACCTATTACTTACTTTAATTATATTGTAGTTGCATCAATCAATAACATAAATTATGCTAATCAGCTTTGTAAAATTAAATGATGCATTCGATTTTAAAATTTGAGAGCTATTTAAAATGGCTCAATCTAATGAATTAAAAGATTGGACAACTAATTAAAATTTTAAAATATAAGATAGTTGAATTAAAATGGGTCATTGCTTAAGCATCTAACTAGTGATTTTATAGGCATGTGCGCGGCAACAAAATCATAATTCATGTATTAAATTTTAATTTTGTGAATTTAAGGTGGTGAATTGTAATTTGCGAAAATTAGCTTGTTTTGGCACGTTCCATGATTTATAATTTTAGGGGGTGACACTACAAATAAAAATTGAATCAAGCTAGCCAAAAGTTTGAGGATACCTAAAAAATTTAAAATTTATTTTAGATTAGATCTATCCAAATAACCTACTCATATCTAACTCTGAAATAGCTCCCTAATTGATTTTTTCTTTTTTTTTCCCATTTGAACTTCTTTTGGCGTCAAGCATTTTTTTGGTCATAAATTTAGAAACTAATATCATATTAATTAATAATTAATAGCTAGCAAATCATTAAATTCGATAAAATTATTGACTTAACAAGGTATAAAATCTAAAATGAACAAAAAGAAAGAAAGTTCAGGAGTCTCAGTTTTACAAATAGTAGTAGCTTAAGGTGCAGTTAGAAAATCGCTATTGTTTAGGGGTCTCCATACACTTTTACCAACATTTTATAATATCACTCTGTCTATAAAGACTACCCTGTTTGGATGGTCATTTTTTTGAAGCATAGTATAACTATGCTATGGGTGTAGGAAAAAAATTTTAAGAGGTGTTTGGATGATTTAAAAACATACCAACAAAATTGGGTATAGTTAAACTATACCCCAAAAAATATGGTAAAAATAAATTTCAAAATTTTCTCCCAAAAATAAAACTCTATTTTTCGGGCCGCTTCTCCACTCGTCTGCCCCACCTTTTTTTTACCTCTTCAAATTCTTTTACCTTGTCTCTCTCTCTCTCCATTCTCCACCCTCTCCACAACCCCATCTAGGTTTACCTCCCCTCATAGCCTCCACACTCACCTCGGCCGCCGCCGACGCCGCCGCACTCATCTCTGTGGATCGAAAACGCTAACCAACTATCCCAAAAGCACGTGCTGATAGGAAGGGCGCACCCATCGCACTTAAGGGCTAAGCCACAACGCTCGCGGGCTTCGACCTGACTCAACCCATCTCAACGTTGGGTCTATTGTTGAGCATCTTGCCGTTAGGTCTTTTGTGGATCACACCCCCACTCAACTTATTAGGCTCACCCAACTCAACTTATTAGTCTCCTGGGCGTATTATCGCAGGGCAGGAAGTTGGACCTATTTTAGCCCAATAATAAATAGCCAACAATCTCGTCTGCCGCCTCCGCCGCTAAACTCACCTCGTTCGCCGCGCTCATCTCGGCCACGGCCACCGCCACCGTCGAGCACTCGCTTTGCTCATCTCTCGCCAACGCCGTACCCTTGCTACCCCTCCCCTACCGCCCCTCACCCTGCGATGGCCGGAGATGCGCCACACCATTTTCTTCCTCCAACAGGTAAAGAAAGAAATGTTAGCTTTTTATTTTTAATTTTTAATAGCTTCAATTTCTCCCATTATCCATTTTTGGGAACTAGATCAATCTGAGTATTTTGTTTTTTTTAATGTGGCATTTAGATTCATTTTTTTTGCACTAGATCAATCAATGCTAACATGGCCCATCCGGTGTTGACTGCATGAGGTCGGTTGCCCTAAAGATTTGTATACACCTATTTTCAAGAGAAATACTTGCGTCAAGTGTTAAAAACACTTTTCAGGAGTATTCCAATAGCAACTTTTATCACCATGCCCACTATGCCATATTCAGCTTTGATCATATTGAAAGTGTAAAACAACACCGTCACCGTGCCCACTATGCCACATATTTCTTTTCCACTTGTTTTCAAACAAAAGAGCTTCACACTCCTTTCCAACAATTCTATTCAAAACGTTCAATGATTGAGTTTGATTAAAATGAGGATTAATTTTGGCAAAGATTGATTTCAGCAATTTCATTATATCCAAGTAATTTGAAGTTTGATGAAAGTGGGTATTCAATTAAAAATACGTGTTATGTAAGGGTTTAGAATCTTTATTTGGTCGATTAGTATCACTAGTATCATGATTCTTCACACTTCATTATTTTTGATATGGAGTTATATGCTTTGGAATTTTATTATTATTGATAGAATGAATTCATAGGCATCAAATGCATAGCTTAATTACGTAGGTTTTGTAGGGAATTACATGTTCATGCATAGTTTAATTTATATGCTTTTTTTTTTTTTATAATTTACTCATTGCGCAGATAGCGATCCAAAAAAACAATCACGGGCAAAATGGACGGATATGCATAGAGTTTATTTAGTAGAACTTTTACAAGAACATAATAGAGATAAATGAATATGTCAAAATGGATAGAATAAAGAGGGATGACGCGGTATACATAAGGCAATGATTACTAAATTTTTTCATTCAAATTATACATTAGAACAAGTAAAAGATCAGCAGCAACAATTAAAGAAGCAATTTAAAGCTGTGAAGAACTTAGTAGAGATGAGTGTTTTGGTTGGGATGGAGACACGAAAATGGTTTCTGTTCGATCAGAAGTTTGGGAGCCGTTGATTAATGTGATTATCACCTTATAAACATTGATTCTTTATGTTATTTTTTTCAATTCTAACAGTAATTTTGACTAACAAAGAACTTAGGAAATGACACAACAAGCTCTTTCCATGGTATGAAGCACTATACGACATTTATGAAGGTATGGTCTAGACAAATTTTATTTATTTTTTTTGATAATTAATATTGAGATGTATTTTATATTTGTATATTGAAGGCACATATGTAGAAGGCAAACGTGCTCACATCCACCTCCCAGCCGGAGTCTCCATTAGCCACGATTCCAGGTGTCAGAGAGAATTTTGATGAACATGTTGAAGAGACTCAGGAGGTCAATCTGTCAGCTCAAATACCCTCGCCAAGTGACCTACCTCACCCAGTTCAAGTGCCTCCACCATCACAATCACAAATGCAAACTCAAGGAGAAGCAAGGACTACATCAAGTTATAAATAAAAAAAAAGAAGAAAATATCGATAAAATAGGAGATTATCTAATTGTGAAGGAGATGGGTGATGATAAACTTGCTAAAGCTATTGTCACCGCAGCAGAGGTACAAACAAAAAGTTATCATGATGATAAATATTATGTTGATATGTATGGAGGTGTTTTATGCATTGCCTGATTCATGGACCGCGGACGAGGTATTTAAAGCTTCAAGAGTGTTCCAAAGAAAGAAAAAGAATCGTGAGGCTTGGCTTTCATTGAAGGATGAACATAGGGCTTATTGGATAAAAAAGGCATGGGAAGAAGGAATTTAAAGTTAAACCTTAAGGTTGTTGCTTAGTTTCTTTGCTTTGCTTTTTTTGTTAGGTTTCTTTCATTTTATTTGTCATGTTAAACCTTACCATTGACATTTGTTGGTATATTGAACTTTATAGTGTATTTAGCAAGTTGGTATCTTTAATGCTAAATAGATTTTTGTTGTAGATGTTTGTTGGCTTATTTCATGTAATGCTAAACTTCATGGATGATATTTCTTGCTCTTTTTTTTGCCATGGTGGTTGACTTTGTTTGTATATTTCGTATATAGTAGAAAATTTTTTGATTGAATTCATAAGTAAAAATGATATTTATATATAATATTGTCATACAACTTCATGATACATATTCATGAAAGATACATATATGTCTAATATTTAGTAACAATCAAGAATTCCTCCTGGATTGGTGTCTAGCTATATAATCGGTCCACATTTTCTTTGCAATTTCTTCACGCTTAAGATTGCCCGCTCTGCGTTGATTATTCATAGAGTCAATATCCTCAGCATATTCCTCATCCCCATCTAGCACATCGATTATTCCATAATTTTTTATTTCTGAAATGCCATCGTTCAACCAATCTTGTGTCCCATTATGATTTCGGATGAAATTATGCAACACACAACAAGCCATCACAATGTCAGTTTGATTATTGATAGAATGATATGTAGCTACCTTTAAAATTGAGAAACACATTTTTACGACTCTAATAATGCGTTCGATATGATTTCTGAGTTGTGAATGACGAAGATTGAATAATTCTTTATAATCTTTTGGCTTTTCATTAGCTGCACCTTATAAGAAATCAGAGGAGCGGAAGATTTGGGTGAAGCACTCACTCCATTAGCCGTGGCTGCCTGTGTGTTTATATATATATAACTAAACGTATCAGAATTTACATTATGTAACAACCGTGACAGCTTGGCGACCAAGGATAGAAACAACTAATTAACTTAATCTTAGCTAACTAATATTAGTTATCCTTGGCCAGCTCAACAGGTTGTTATGAAACAGATTACAAAGATAAACATGAACAACCATATCATCTATCTAACATCCCGTCTCGATCACAACCGTGCGAGGTTGAGATTGTGCTTGAAGTTCTCTAACTGCCTTGTAGGAAGTGCTTTGGTAAAACCATCTGCAACTTGATCTTTTGAAGAAACAAAATCAATCTCCAATAATTTCCGTGCAACACGTTCTCTTACAAAATGATAATCGACTTCAATGTGTTTGGTCCGTGCATGAAACACAGGATTTGCCGAGAGATACTTAGCCCCAATATTGTCGCACCAGAGCTTAGCTGCTCGTGGAATTTGAATACCCAGTTCTTGTAGAAGAGTTTGAATCCACATGATCTCAGCTGTAGTATTAGCTACCGCTTTATACTCTGCTTCTGTACTTGACCTTGATACGGTGGGTTGCTTGCGCGCACTCCATGAAACTAAATTAGATCCTAGGAACACAGCAAACCCGCCAGTAGACCTTCTATCATCAAGACAGCCTGCCCAATCTGCATCTGAGAATCCACTGATTAAACAAGAACTAGATCTTTCAATCTTGAGTCCAGTCTTGATTGATTGTTTTAGATATCTTAGAATCCTCTTTACAGCTGTCCAGTGATCTGTTGTAGGACAATGTAGAAACTGGCACACTTTGTTTACAGGAAAAGCAAGATCAGGTCTGGTAAGGGTCAAGTACTGAAGAGCACCCACAATACTTCGATACTGAGTTGAATCATTCGGACCTAAGGGAGTACCTTCAGATGCCGAGAGCTTCTCACTAACTGCTAAAGGTGTTGTCGCAGCTTTGCAGTTCATCATACCTACTCTCTTTAACAGATCAGAAGCATATTTTTCCTGTGTCAGGATTATGCCATTGTGCACATGATTCACTTCAATCCCCAAGAAATAATTCAACTTGCCCAGATCCTTGAGTGCAAACTCTTGACCGAGTTGACGTAGTAAGAATGTTACGGCGTCATGTGTCGAGCTAGCAACTATTATGTCATCCACATATATTAGAACAAATGTAATCACATCTCCCTTATTGAAGTAGTAAAATAAAGATGTATCTGCCTTTGAGGGATTAAACCCAAGACTCTGCAACTTGATACTTAGCCGAGAGTACCAAGCTCGTGGAGCTTGTTTCAAGCCATACAGTGCTTTGTCCAATTTACACACATAATTGAATTTGGTTTTGTCCTCATAACCAGGTGGTTGTTTCATGTATACTTCCTCTTCTAAATAACCATGTAGGAAGGCATTTTGAACATCTAGCTGCCGAAGACTCCACCCTCTAGAGACAGCTAATGAGAGCACTATTCTGATAGTAGCTGACTTTACCACTGGGCTAAATGTTTCTTCATAGTCTATGCCATAACGCTGTTTGAAACCTTTTGCAACCAGTCTAGCTTTATATCTATCTAGGCTCCCATCTGCCTTGTGCTTGATTTTATAGACCCACTTACAATCTATTATATTTCTGTCTTTTTGAGGTGGAACTAAATGCCATGTTTTGTTTTTGACCAAAGCATCAAACTCAGCATCCATTGCAGCCTTCCAGTTTTTATCTCCTAATGCATCTTCTAAAAACCGTGGTTCACCAGACGCAACAAGAAAACCATAGCGAACAGTACCATCGCGATATACCTTGGGTTTTCTGATTCCAGCCTGGAGTCTGGTGTTTGGGCGCTGTGGTGATGGCGTAGAAGATCCCGTTCCAGGCACCTCCGAGGACGTTTCTGCAGGTGCAGGTCCGAGTGCGTCCGCGTTCGCCGCGTCGTCCACTTGCGCGACGTCGCGCAGATGAGACGGCTGCGCAGGAATGGCGTCTGGCGCCGTACTGGAAGACTCCGATCCCGGGGTAGATTGTGGCAGGAGATCAGCCCCGGATCCCACGCCTGGATTAGTTGCGCCGGTAGGATCCTGTGGAAGATTAGTTGCTGCAGAAAAATCGTTAGTGGCAGAATCATTAATCACAGGTTCAACTATGCATTCATCCCCAGATGTCGATGATCCAGAAGGAATGAGAGAGGGCGGTAATAGAAGAATTTCAGCTCGGAGCCTGGCACCAGCATTGGAATGTAGCTTAGTGAAAGGAAAGACTTCTTCATCGAACACAACATCACGGGAAATGTAAACGCGCCCAGTGGCAGCATCAAGGCACTTAAAACCTTTGTGCAAATTGCTATACCCAAGAAAGACACATTCTTTGGAACGAAACTGGAGCTTATGTTGATTGTATGGTCGGAGGTTGGGCCAACAGGCACAACCGAAGATTCGTAGAGATGAGTACTCGGGATTGATATGAAACAAACGTTCTAGAGGTGTTTGATAAGAGATAACTCTGCTAGGAGTGCGGTTAATGAGAAAAGTAGCGGCAAGGAAGGCCTCATCCCAGAATTTAAGAGGCATGGAAGCTTGGGCAAGGAGAGATAGCCCAACTTCCACGATATGCCGGTGTTTTCTCTCTGCGGATCCATTTTGCTGGTGAGCATGTGGGCAAGAGACATGGTGAGATATGCCTATTTTAGTGAAGAAGGGGTGGAGTTTCTCATATTCACCTCCCCAGTCGGTTTGCATGGTGATGATTTTTCGATCAAAGAGCCTTTCAACAAGACTTTGGAATTCATGAAATTTTTGAAACACCTCAGATTTATATTTAAGCAAGTAAATCCATGTAAATTTACTGAAATCATCAATGAAACTCACATAATATTTGTATCTGCCAGCAGACTCAGGTGCAGGCCCCCATACATCTGAAAACACAAGCTCTAAGGGATAACTTGAGACACTCGACGACTTAGGGTAGGGTAACTGGTGACTTTTAGCTTGTTGACAAGCTCCACAAACAGACTCTTTATTGGACTCGACTTGACATGGAAGATGAAAGTTACTAATGACCTTTTGAACTATGGGTGCTGCTGGGTGGCCGAGGCGGCTATGCCACCTTTCAAAAGATGGTTTGGTGACTCCAAACGCTAGCTTCGCCGATGCTGATGGCAGGGGGTACAGACCCTTGTGGCACTGCCCTTTAAGGAGTGTGCTCTTCGTTCCCCGATCCTTTATCAAGAAATAGTTAGGATGAAACTCAAGAAGGACATCATTATCTGTAGTAAGACGATGAACAGATACGAGATTTTTGGTGGCTTGTGGGACATGTAAGACATGGTTTAGATTGAGATTACGAGTCTGGGTATGAATAATAGCTTTACCAGTGTGATTAATGTTCATACCTGCTCCATTGGCTGTGTGCACTTGATCACCGCCGTTGTACTTCTCCCTGAAGGCCAGCTTGTCGAGTTCTCCTGTTATATGATCAGTAGCCCCCGTATCCGTGTACCAGTTTGTATCCATGGTGTAGGAGGTTGTGGCGGCAGCAGCAACATGCCTTGGATCAGGAACAAAATTCTCATCGTACCTGTACCAGCATCTGTCGGCGGTGTGGCCCTTTTTTAAACACACCTGGCACGGATCTGACAAGCCAGTGTTGTTTCGGGGTCCTTGATTTGCTTGTCGTGGGTTGTAGTTGTTGCCGTTGCCACGACCACCATGGTGTGCAGGAGGATTAGGGTTCCTTCCACCACATCCTCCGCTGCGACCAAAGCTGCGACCAAAGCGCCCTGGTCCGCCACGCCCACGTCGATTTACAGCATTGGCCGAGGATCCAGACGAGTTCCCGTTGTTGCGCAGATTCATCCGAGTTTCAAAAGCAAGCATCTGTGAATATAGCTCACTTACAGAAATTGGTTCTGCTCGGACAAGCGCTGAGGATACCACGGAGTCGTAATCTTCATCAAGACCGGTGAGGATGTATTCCACCAGTTCATCATCTTCAAGAGGCCGTCCTGCTGCAGCCATTTCATCGCCGAGAGACTTCATCTTCCCGACGTACTCAGCCACCGAACTGCTTTCTTTCCGAGTAGTGGATAGAGCCAGCCGCGTGTTTTAACGCGCGGGCTCTTGTTTGCGACGAGAACATAGTCTCAATCGCACGCCATGCCTCCGTAGCAGTTTTCTTGGAGGAGATCTGGATCAGGACCTCCTTTGAGACGGAGGCAAGCAGGAAGCTTAGGACCTGTTGGTCCGCAGCAACCCAATCTTCATAGGCAGGATTGGGGATCTTGATGACTTCGTCTCCATCCTTGCCTTCGATCTCAGCGGCAGGCATTGCAGCCTTGCCGGTGAGGTAGCCTTCGAGACGAGCACCACGCATCGTGGCGACGACTTGGGCTTTCCATGTTGCATGATTTGCCTTGGCGAGCTTCTCTGAAACAGGATGGGTGATCATGGAGGTAAGTCCAGATGTGGAGGAGGAGCTGCCGGCCATGTTCGATAGTTGGATCTATTCCTAAGCGCTCTGATACCATATAAGAAATCAGAGGAGCGGAAGATTTGGGTGAAGCACTCACTCCATTAGCCGTGGCTGCCTGTGTGTTTATATATATATAACTAAACGTATCAGAATTTACATTATGTAACAACCGTGACAGCTTGGCGACCAAGGATATAAACAACTAATTAACTTAATCTTAGCTAACTAATATTAGTTATCCTTGGCCAGCTCAACAGGTTGTTATGAAACAGATTACAAAGATAAACATGAACAACCATATCATCTATCTAACACACCTTGCTCTCTTAAATGATATCGTATGCCGCGATAAGGAGCAATAAAGCTTGGTGTGTTAGCATAACCTGCATCAACTAGATAATATTTTTCGCGCGGACCTGTAAAACTATTATTTAAAGCGTCTTGTAGTATCCTCGCATCTAATGCCGACCCCTCCCAACCAGCTCTTACATAAACAAAACGAAAATTAAAATCACATGCAACCATAACATTTTATGATAATGTTTGTTTTCAATTACGATATGATTCTTGCAAGCTTGTGGCAATTGATATAGCACCGATACAATTCTACATTTGAAAACAAAATAATAAAGTCAATTGGAATAGTAGAAATTTATGCAATGAGAGTTGAATTAAATTAACATAAGTGAGCATTTGACATTACCTCAAAATAAGGATAAAACTTGCTATTCCATCTGATACTTGATGGAGTGATGGCCAATGGTCGTTGAATTAAATCTTTGGTGAGTTGAGTGATTGCTTCTAAAACCACTCGAAAATGACGACTCACTGTTTCACCACTATGTGGGAAACGCTCTTATACAGTACGATTACTTGCATTTTTAGACAAGATAAATAAAAATATGGCTATTTGTTCCTCCGTACTAACATATTTTTATCCGAGATAAGCCCTTTATCCTTCAAGCATTTGACTAGTGCTTTGAAAACACGAGTTTCCATTCAAAACTCTCTCTTGCATCGTTCATCGTGGCCTTCAACAACTTCTTGAACATACATTGCGCCAGTAAGAACGGATGTGTGAATGCGGCTCCTCTCTGATGTTTCATCACCATTTGTCATTGGATGAATGAAGTTTATGAACTCAAACTCTTCTTCTTCCCCTCTCCTAAAAAAAAGAAGTGCGAGATTGTTGTTATCCATACTTTGTGATTGTAGAGATATAGAGAAGAAAATGTAGGAATTATAGTTATGTGATTGTAAGAACTTGATTCTTTTAAATAGACTTTGAATAGTGTAAGAACAATAATATTTCTCTCCAACGGCTAGTTTTTTCTTTTTTGAGCTCTCCAACGGCTAGATTTTTTATTTTTGAGCTTTTTAACGGCTAGTATTTGAATTTTTTTACTTCACTAACGGCTAGTTTTGGAGATAAAGCTTTCCAATGGCTAGTTTTTCAAAATTTGAATAAATTTATTAGTACTTTAATGTCATAATTTTTCAAATTTGAAATTATAATTAATATTTAGGTATCTTTAATACTCTAATTTTTAAATTTAAAGCCAGTTAATAACTAATAATTTAAATCTAAAGTCCCTAATAGCTAATTTTTTTAAATTGTCAGAAATTCTGCAGAATTGTATAATGTGCATCCAAACAGCTTCTAAAATAATCCCGTGGAATTTTTTTGGAGTTATAGGATTCTCCATTTCATTTGGACCAAAACTACGATATTTAAACTCCATGAAATTTTTTACTGTGCATCCAAACAGGGCCTAAAACCCCTAAACCCACCACCACGTACTAAACACTAAACCCTCTGAAGCAACTTACCTCCCTCTCGCTCTCGCTCTGCGCTCTCCTTCTTCGTCTTCGCTCTTCAGTTTGGTTCTAGCGCTTTTCTGAGGAGGTGAGAGAGATTAATTTGTTGTAGTAATTCTTGTTCTTGTTTTATTTTTATTTATTTTTCTTTTGACGAACTGATCCGCAATGCAAACAAAGAAATCTAAAATATTGTTCCAGTTTCTCATTCATTCACCTGGTATTATCCAGCATTTCTTCTAACGAGACTTTCTTGATCTTTTATTGGTACATTCACTGCTAATTTGAATTTTAAATATTTTCCTCTCATGTTTCTGTTTGATTCTCGCGCTCTTCTCAGGAGGTGAGAAAGATTAATTTGTTGTAGTAATTCTTGTTCTTGTTTTATTTTTGTTTCTTTTTCTTTTGACAAACTGATCTGCAATGCAAACAAAGAAATATAAAATATTGTTCCAGAGCATTTCTTATAACGAGACTTTCTTTATCTTTTATTGGTACGTTCACTGCTATTTTGAATTTTAAATGTTTTCCTCTCATATTTCTGTTTGATTCTCGTGCTCTTCTGACGATGTGAGAGAGATTAATTTGTTGTAGTAATTCTTGTTCTTGTATTATTTTTGTTTCCTTTTCTTTTGACGAATTGATCCGCAATGCAAACAAGAACTCTAAAATATTGTTTCCAGTTTCTGATTCATTCACCTGGTATTATCCAGCATTTCTTCTAACTAGACTTTCTTGATCTTTTATTGGTACGTTCACTGCTAATTTGAATTTTAAATATTTTCCTCTCATGTTTTTGTTTGATTCTCGCGCTCTTCTGAGGAGGTGAGAGAGATTATTTTGTTGTAGTAATTCTTGTTCTTGTATTATTTTTGTTTCCTTTTCTTTTGACGAATTGATCCGCAATGCAAACAAGAACTCTAAAATATTGTTTCCAGTTTTTGATTCATTCACCTGGTATTATCCAGGATTTCTTCTTACGAGACTTTCTTGATCTTTTATTGGTACGTTTATGGTTAATTTGAATTTTAAATATCTTCCTCCTATGTTTCTAGAGATTTTGAAATTTTTTAGTAAAACTGAAATGAGCAACGATGAGGGGGCAAGCTCCTTGCCATTGAGCGCGGAGGAAGAAGAGGCTTTCTTTAAATCTTTGCTAGTGGACGACAAGGGCTGGGGAGAGAGAACTGCGGCAGATATGCCGGGGAGAACTGAGGAGGAGGTGAAGGCTTCTTACGACGCGATGCCTAAGGATATAATTTCGTTTGAAGCCAGCTCCGTACCTTTACATGGTTGTGATGATGAACCAAAGCGTCCAGAACCAGAGCGTCCAGATTCAGATGGCAAGGGAAAGCGGCCAGCGATCGTCAATCCGAGAAAGGACCATAAATGGACTCTCGAAGAACACCGGTGAACTTCTTATCTGATCATGCTCTTTTTGTTTTTCTTATTTTTTTTCATATTTAATAGGTATTTGATAAGAAGATATCCGTCATGCTCTGCTCCTTTTAATTTTATAGTTTAGGTACTCTGCTACATTGAGCTTTAGTTTAGACCTTTATTTCAGAGAAGTTCCATGTGTTTCTACCAGATTTCTTTTTTCTTTTTCTTTTTAATTGCCTAGCTTGCCAATTCATCACATTTTCCTGTTGGAACAGTGCATTTTTGGAGGGACTCGAGAGATACGGCTGGGACGATTAGCGCAACATTTCAAGCGAGTGCATCAAGACCAAATCTGCGCAAGTTAGAAGCCATGCAGAAAAGTACTTTATTCGCCAAGCTATGAAAGAATTGTTGGGAGAAGAAAGATATCTAAATTCTCCCACTATGCAGGATCAAATGGAAATGACCTAAAGTAGATTAATTTCAATCATATTACACCATAAAGAGAGTAATAATAATAAAAATATAAGCCAACCAAGAACTCAAACACCAAATTTACGTGGAAACCCTAGAAAAGGAAAAACCACGGGGTCACCTCCAAACAACTCTACTATATGAAATGGGATGAGTACAATTTCTCTCTAGTCACTACTAGAGACATGGATTACAAGAATCAAAGCTATTGCTCCAAATGAAGAGAAATATTGGAGAGATCTCACCACCAATGTTCCTTATGAATCACCTCCCAAGTAAACCTCCCGGCAAGGTAATCGGGCTCCTTCGGCTTCCCCACGAACCCGGCTTCCAAAAGCTTCTCCAACAAGTCTAGCAATGGTGGCCTCCAATAGCTTCTTCTTCTCTACCCCTTTTCTCCTCTTTCTTTTTGCAAGAGAAAAATAGAGAACTCCTTTCTCTCTCTCTCATCCCAAGCCCTAACCTCATATGAATAAGTGGAGAATAAAACTTGGTCCAACTATTTAGCTCATGAGCCCAAATGACTCCAACATAACCCAACAAAATGGGTCCAACAAAATATGTGCACTTTTGCACATAACTCCCTCATGAGGAGGGACACCACAACAAACTTCCTCTCCCGACTCATGAGGAGATTTTTCTATCCAAGCAAATCGTCATCCCGGCCATACTTGTACATAGTTCATGCTTCTCCTTAGATAAAGCCTTTGTCAACAACTTCTTCTCAAGAACATTGCGTATCCAATGATACCTTACATCAATGTGTTTACTTCTACAATGAAAACTTGAATTCTTGGACAAGTGAATGACACTTTGACTATCACAATAGATAACATACTTACTTTGATTTAGCCCAAGTTCACCGATGAACCGCTTCATCCATAACATTTCCTTGCAAACTTCGGTGATAGCAATGAATTCCGCTTCCGTAGTAGACAAGGCCACACATTTTTGCAACTTTGATTGCCATGATATAGCTCCACCGGCAAAAGTAACCAAATAGCCCGAAGTAAACTTTCTTGAGTCGACATCACCGACCATATCCGCACCCGTATAGCCTTCTAGTATGGATTCTCCCTCTCTAAAGCATAAACATAATTTTGAAGAACTTTTCAAATATCTTAAAATCAATTTCACCGCGCCCAGTGCTCTTTGTCGGGATTTGCAAGAAATCGACTAACTACACCAACCGCATGTGCTATGTCCGGCCTCGTGCACACCATGGCATACATTAAGCTTCCAACCGCCAAAGCATAAGGAATGTTTCTCATTTCCTCTTTTTCCTTGCTACTTGATGGACATGGCTTGGAACTCAATTTAAAATGAGAAGCAGGTGGTGAACCAACTATTTTAGCATTAAACATACCAAATTTTGTAAGCACCTTTTCAACATACCTTTCTTGTGACAACCATAGTGTTCGAACTTTTCGATCACGATAAATCCTCATACCTAAGATTTGTTGTACCGGACCCAAATCCTTCATAGAAAAGGCTTTACTCAATTCTTGCTTCAACCAAAAAATCTTTTTGACATCTTTACCAACAAGCAACATGTCATCAACATATAAAAGAAGTATGAGAAAATCATCATCACCAAATTTTTGCACATACACACAATGATCACAATTAGATCTTGTGTATCCATGATTTATCATAAAAGAGTCAAACCTTTTATACCAAGCTCTAGGTGCTTGTTTTAGGCCATATAGACTCTTTTTCAACCGACAAACCATATGCTCTTCACCATTGACTTAAAAATCTTTCGGTTGTTCCATGTATATCTTCTCCTCCAAGCTTCCATGAAAAAATGTCGTCTTTACATCCATTTGCTCAACCTCCAAATCCATACAAGCGGCTAAGCTTAAAACAATCCGAATAGATGACATTTTTACTACCGGAGAAAAGATCTCATCAAAGTCAATACCCTTCTTTTGTGCAAAACCCTTCACAACCAATCTTGCCTTATATCTTGGTTGTTCATTCTTTTTCTCATTCTTCAATCTAAACACCCATTTATTTTTATTTTTGAGTGCTTTCTTTCCTTTTGGCAAAAGAACCAAATCATAGGTGCAATTCTCATGCAAAGAGTTCATCTCCTCTTGCATTGCTTCCAACCATTTCTCTTTGTTTTTACTAATAATGGCCTCATCAAAACTTTTCGGTTCTCCTCATCGGTGAGTAATACATACTCATTTGGGGAATATCTTGTTGATGGTTGCCTTTCCCTTGTTGGTCTTCTGACATGCACATTGGTGTCTTCATTTGGAGCACTAACATCATCAACATGTGTTCCACCAATATCTTCATTTGCACCTCCATCATTTTGAACATCATTAGCATTTTGTTCTTCTCCATTTGCATCTAGCTCCTCAACTCCCCCATCATCAAGTACTACGGATGGAGATATTGTAGTAGAGACCGGTAACTCATCATCAACATTTGATGCATCTCTTGGTTTTTCTTTTAATTTCTTCACATCTTCAATATTTTGATCTTCTAGAAAGACAACATCTCGACTTTTAATAATTTTCTTCTTTTCGGAATCCCATAATCTATAACCAAATTCCTCATCGGCATAACCCACAAAAATACATGGTAAAGCCTTCTCATCTAGCTTTGACCTTTTCTCCTTTGGAACATGCACATAAGCTTTACATCCAAACACCTTTAGATGAGAATAAAAAATATTTCCTTGAGTCCATACCCTTTCCGAAATATCACCATCCAAAAGGATTGAAGGAGACCGATTGATCAAGTAAACTGCCGTTCGAACCGCTTTCCCCCAAAATGTCTTGGGCAATTTAGACATAGATAGCATGCTTCGAACATTTTCAACAATAGTTCGATTCATCCTTTCCGCTATTTCATTATGTTGCGGTGTACGTGGAACGGTTCTTTCAAGCCGAATGCCATACTTGTTGCAATAGGAAGCAAATTCTTTGGAGGTATATTCTCCTCCATTATCGGTCCGAAAATACTTCAAAAGCTTCCCCGTCTCCCGCTCCACCTTGGCATGAAATATTTGAAAATAATTAAAAACTTGATCCTTGGACCTCAAGAAATAAACCCTAACTTTTCTAGAAGCATCATCTACGAAGGTAAGAAAATAAACATTTCCACCAAGAGATTTGACCTCAATAGGTCCACATACATCGGAATAGACTAAGTCTAAAAGATCTCTATTTTTCTTTGAAATAGAACTTGCAAAAGAAACTCTATGGTGCTTTCCATATAAACAATGTTCATATGGTTTAGAAAACGCACCTTTGAAGTGAGGAAGAATTTGCTTCTTTGCTAAATTTGCATTCCTTTTTCACTCATATGCCCAAGACTTCTATGCCATAAATTCGGTTCCGAATCATCCATAGCGGCAATAACACTTCCATCTACATGTGCACTTATTCTATACAAAGAACAACACTTCTTGCCTCTTGCCAACACAACTGATCCTTTAGTGAGCTTCCAAGCAACCATCACCAAAATATGAGACATAGCCTTCATCATCCAAGCATCCCGGAGAAATAAGATTAAGACGAAGATCCGGTACATGTCGAACGTCTCGAAGAATAAGCTTTATCTCCATATTGGTCTTGATACAAATATCTCCCCACCCCACAATATAAGAAAATTCACTATTATCCATTTTCACTCCAAAATCTCCGGCTTTGTACAATGAGAAGAAGTGTTTGTGATGAGTTGCATGAAACGATGCACCCGTATCAATGACCCAATCAACATTTGAAGAAGAAGATGCAACATTGATACATTCATGACTACATGTACCCATAATAGCAACATCACTATTAAGAGTTATAATAGCTCCTTACTTTCCTTCTTCTTTGGACTTTGCTTCTTCCTTCACTTTGCCCTCTTTTAAATTCTTTTTATATGTCCAACATGCTTTTTCATATGGCATTTTCTTTTGCAATAGTAACATGTAATATCTTTCTTTGGTTTTGACTTGCTTCTTGATTTGTATCGATCGCCATGATCACGATTCTTTGACCTTCCACGATTCTTCGAAACAAGAGCTTGTGATGTAGATGTATCGAAGGCTTTCCTTCTTGTTTCTTCATTCAACAAACAACTTGTGACATAACTCATAGAGACAATTCCATCTGGTGCCGAATTACTAAGTGAAACTACCAATGTCTCCCATGAGTCCGGTAGAGAGCTTAACAACAACAATGCTTGAAGTTCATCATCAACCACCATCTTCATTGAAGTGAGTTGGTTCACTATGCTTTGAACCTCATTCAAGTGCTCCGATATTGGAGTTCCATCTTTGTACTTTAAATTCACCAATTTTCGAATAAGAAATGCCTTATTTTCGATGATTTTTCTTTCATATAGCTCATGGAGTTTTTTCCACAAACACTTGGCGGACGTCTCATTTGCCACCAAATGAAACACAACATCATCAAGCCATTGACGAATAGTGGCCAACGTTACTCGATCTAGTTTCTTCCATTTTTCCTCGGACATATGATCCGGTTTACGACCCTCAAGTGGTGTATACAAATCTTTACAAAAGAGAAGATCCTCCATTCTTGGTTTCCAAATAGCCCAATTATTGTTCCCATTGAGTGACACCATTCTACTAGAGGTACCCGACTCCATCTTGATCTATGCACAAACCCAAATAACTTGGCTCTGATACCACTTGTTGGGAGAAGAAAGATATCTAAATTCTCCCACTATGCAAGATCAAATGGAAATAACCTAAAGTAGATTAATTTCAATCATATTACACCATAAAGAGAGTAATAATAAGAAAAATATAAACCAATCAAGAATTCAAACACCAAATTTACGTGGAAACCCTAGAAAGGGAAAAATCACGGGGCCACCTCCAAATAACTCCACTATATGAAATGAGATGAGTAAAATTTCTCTCTAGTCACTACTAGAGACATGGATTACAAGAATCAAAGCTATTGCTCCAAATAAAGAGAAATATTGGAGAGATCTCACCACCAATGTTGCTGCTGAATCACCTCCCAAGAAAACCTCCCGGCAAGGTAATCGGGCTCCTTCGGCTTCCCCACGAACCCGGCTTCCAAAAGATTCTCCAACAAGTCTAGCAATGGTGGCCTCCAATAGCTTCTTCTTCTCTACCCCTTTTCTCCTCTTTCTTTTTGCAAGAGAAAAATAGAGAACTCCTTTCTCTCTCTCTCATCCCAAGCCCTAACCTCATATGAATAAGTGGAGAATAAAATTTGGTCCAACTATTTAGCCCATGAACCCAAATGGCTCCAACATAACCCAACAAAATGGGTCCAACAAAATATGTGCACTTTTGCACATAACTCAGTATCGTCAAAATAAGTGATATCACAGCTTTCATAATTCAGTTTTCACCCTTATTGAGATATTCTAGTGCTTAAATTGGTGGAAGACCAGTTGAATGGTAACCTATATGAGAGCATTGCTGAGAATTTATTTTGCTTCCTTAGCTTTTGAAAATAGATTGTTCGTTTGTGATACTCTTGATGAATGTTAATTTTGAAGAAAAGAATACCTACATGTTATATATGACTTCTCGGGGAAAAGCATTGCTCGGTGAAAAGCATTGTGGAAAAACTTATGCTTTTTATAATTTTGAGATTTCATATGCTGCTTGCATTGTTTTCAGGGAAAGAAGATTGATATTTCCCAAAGAACCAATGATCTACCCAGGCAGTGGAAAGTTGAGGCTGCTAATGTGACTAGTGATATTACTGGTTGGTAGATTATTCTTTTGAGTTACTAGTTGATTTGGTATCTTATTAAATTAAAACGTAGCAATTTGTCAGATTTTGTCCTAACTTCTTGTTTGTTTTCTCTTATTTATTGTGACTTTTAGCTCAAGGTTATTACTTGTAACTCTTCCTTTTGAATTCAGTTGTATACAAGTATGTGTGTCCCTTAGGTACAATTAGTAGCGTTCATCTTTTCTTCGACTGTAAATAGAAGTTCCTTTACGGCAAATTGTGAAAGTTTGAAGTCATACAAATCGAATGTATGATAGTTTCAGCAAATGATAAGTTTGTTTTCTTTCTTAAGATAACATGAAAAACTTTCTCTCTATTATGGCCAAACTTATATCATCTTAAAGAAAACATGAATTTGACGTTGTAAAGATTTCTTTCGTATCGCTCAATTGAATTTTTCATATTGTGCGGATTGCCCAAAATAATGAAAAACGAGTTTCTAGTGTTTTTGTCCCATGAGATGGGAGTATCTGCAGCAGCATTTTGCCATCCCTTCCTTGCTAGCTGAGCTGGCCTTTCAGTACAAATATACTTTATAAATTATTGAAAAAGGTTCGTTTTATTAAAGAAGATGAAACTGTAGAATGTAGTGGTTGCATGCTAAAACATATACACCACATTATCTATATTTTCAATTAATCAAATTAGTCCCTCATCAATTTGTTCTTAAAATTTATCCATTCCATCAATATATATATTTTAGAAAAATTATTATAGTTTTCAAAAAAATTAATCAGCTTGAGACATCACGACGTATCACGTAACATCACTACAACATAATGGACCATCTCTGGTCATGATGTACTTTGTTTTTCCCTCAGCGAAGGTATCCCACATGAAATACATGTATCACAAAAACCTTCTCATATACTGTGACCACAAAAGGGTCTCAATCACACTATCAAAACGAAACTGCATATATTGCCTCAAAAAGCAATTTACAGAACTCAGAATATGTCGATTTGTTGTTTTTTTCCCCTCTCAATGGAGTCAGGAGAAAAAAAGGGAAACAAAGAGTTCGATTTTGTTGTAGGGATTTTAAAAATAAATTTTAGCCTCCCACTATTTTCTCGAATCTCTTACACTCCTCGGGTAGAGAAACGAAAACCCAACGCGACAAAAATTTCAAGTGGGTACTGTGGTGACGTATCACCTCACCTGACAAATATTGGCGACACGCAAACCGATGAGTGGACAACTCTTATCCAATACTTCTCAAGCAAATTACAGTGATCGGTCTCTAAGTCCTGTAGACCTCACCTGACAGATATTAGCCTCATTTCTTAGTTAAATCAGGCCCACCGTTCAAACGCATAAGCAAAACCGTCATTGGGTCCCTCACCTAAGATATTGGGCCCATTCCCATCTTTACTCCGCAGCATCTCAAGCTGGCCCATTCCCATCTTTACTCCGCAGCATCTCAAGCTAATTTTTAATTTTTATTTAATTTACAAAATATATAAAATTTTAAAATAACGATAATAAGTTATTTCTATTTAAATTGGTATTTTGTTTGAAAATTTTAAAATTTATAAAAATAATTAAAAAAATAGCTAAATTTTAATTTTCTAAAAAAATTTAAATTATTAATATTATTTTTGAAAAAAAGAAAGATTTTTTGGTCCAATGAACCAGAATTTATTGGACCAAAAATCACTCCTCCCGAGGTCTGCCGATGCACCTTAGGAAACAATTGAATTTTGAATAGCACTGCAAAACTCCAAACTGACCGAGTAAAACCCAGATCTAATAAAAGCAGGAAATATCAACAGTAACCTTCATATTTAAATGAGAAACTACAGAGAATCAAAAAAATCATTAATACATCTTTTATTCTACTTTGACAGGAGAAGGTCAGAAAAAAGATTCCCACAAAGCGGAAAAAATTCACTTTGTTAAAAAGTAGTGCTCACGCGAAATTACAATGTATAAGATGTTGATGAACTGTAGCTAATGTAGTAAATTTACAGAAGAATGAAAAGTTAGTAAAAAGAAGACATTTTTCCTGCTAGATAACTTAAATCTTCTCCAAGAATTTCTGAATTGGGAGACGATAATGTCAAAGCGTCCTACTGCGACCTTCATTTTTGAAGTTGCACGATCACTTAATCTTCTTCAAGAATTTCTGGATGTTCACGCCAAAAATTGGGGCTGATAATGTCAAAGTGTCCGAGAACTACCTTATTTCGACTTCTTGTGACGGGATTTCCGCGCTCATCGAACTTCACTGTTTCTTCCACCTAGAGTTCAAGATGCATGAGGTTCGCAGAGTTCCACAAAACATACAACATAAAATATAGCAAAATAGCATTCCAATATGCATCCTACTGTATAAAGATGCAGAACTATCAAACACTGGGACTTGTACGAGTAAAGCTCTCAGTCAGTCCTTACTTGATTAATGCAAAAGTGTTTTGCCAAGCAGTTTTTACCTTATCTCTGTAAACACAAGACCCTTTACGGAACATAGCTGGTAGTTTGTCGTAATTAACACCAAACTGTCGGAAAAGAAGCTCATTCTTATCTTTTGACAGTGTACCCTGTAAAGTGAGTATGACACAAAGATCCAGAAAATGATTATCGCCCTTCTAATTCAATGAAGGCATCAAAAGAGAAACAACAAAGAAAAGTTTAAACAGTGTAAATGTCACTTATAACTACATTATTGTAAAGATATATAGGTGCAAAATATTCAGCACGGATAAGATAACAGAATAGGCATTTCTATTATGAAAAATTCAGTGTCGCATCACAATTTTCATATATTTCTTAATGAATAAGAAGGTATGAAAATAACACGAATTACAATATTACCGACTAATTTCAGACAAAAATTGGATTCTTTTCACTCCAACCTAGTTAAGGTACTAGTCCAAAGTCAATGAAACTTTCTAAGTTCTCTATCTACAGATCTCTAATTATAAGGTATCTAAAATCCTTTCAAGTCTAATCCATGCCAAATTTTTGATCTTAATAAAATCTAATATACAAATGATAACCTGGCAAATGTTCTTCATAAAGAAAATTCTTGACACACCTTTAGCATTTCTTGTGCTTCCCTTTCTGTTTTCCCAGACTTTACTAGCATCCAGAAGCAAGTATTGTATTGATTGTTAATATGACCTGCAAAGTGAGAGAACAAGGCGTCATCATGGTCTAGCCTTTTAGGCTTTGACAAATTTGCTCTACTAATATTGTTTAAAATAGTATTAACATTTCATTCCTTGTGCGCATAGTACACCAAAGTTATTTCTTAACAGGTCTTCTATTATTTTAAAACGTGTTTAGCTTATAGTTGCACTTACAGTCTACTTGCCTCCATGAAAGATAATCTCGTATGATCTTCGCTCTTGGATAGCATACAACTCGCCCATCAAAAAATGGCGGCCTTTTCAAATCTTTGTGGGGGAAGAACTCTTTCCACTTCATCACGTACACAGCAGTGAAGTAGGAGACAGTGAGCGAAAGTATTTTGCTGCAATTTGATTGGATTTAGGAATTCAAAACTTGCAACTCAATACATGTAGACTTTAGCAATTGCAATTAACAATCAATTTATTGCGTAAAATAGAAATTTCACAGCTCTTTATCTTTCCTATAGGAATTCAACACATGTAATCGAAATAGAAAATGGCTTTTATACAGAAATATTCACTACAAGATAACCTTGCCCGTCTCTGGTAAAATTGACTTGTCTCCTTCAGTACAAAACTGCCGAAAAAGGAAAACCACAAAATTAAGAAACGTCATATAGTGAAGCAGAAATTGTACATTAATTAAATCATTAAAGCAAAACCATTTTTCAGGTCATCTTAGCTCCAACAGCGGATACATATACGCAGCCATTGTTTCAGTGACATATAATGCCTCTACTATGATAAAAGCTGGTTCTTCTTCATCTCACTAAAGAAGTTAACAGAAATGTAAAAAAATAATACCTATATTCATCGCTCACACCATAAGCAAATACAATATCTGGAAACTGCTCAAGCATAGAGACTGAACACGCATTCATCAGGTTCAAGGCATTCTCATCGTTGGGTTTCTCAAATGCATGATCTGCAGAAAATCTACAGAAGAAATATATGAACTGACTTAATTAGAAGTCAAACTAACGTAATATTGCCGATCCATGAGTTTCTATCGTGTACTGCAGGGATAGTTTATAGTTGGGAATGTCTCAATTATTGAAGTTTAGCGAGCATGAAAAAGATAGAAAAAAAAGAAGGAAAGAACAAAACCAGAAAACAGAGAAGGCAAGCAGTATTCAATATAATCCGTAGGTAGAAATTTCCAGGAAGTTTTCTAGCCTGCATAGAATACTTTTTCAATGACAGTAAGACATATCTAACCAATTAAAAAGTCTTACTAATACAGTCCTATTCTGCAAGATCTTTTTTAAAACTACAATATTGGTAACCTAGTCAAATTGGCATGGAACAAAAAAACCAAACAATAAAAGTGGAGCTCGGTCTGTGTAAGATCCAAATTACACAGATATACATGACAAAATCAGTACAAATTTGCGAAATTTGGCAAAAGCACACAACTTTGTGGAAGAAGATGATAAAGCTGTATGAATGTATGAAAATGCATTAAAAAAATGTCAAATATAGGATTAGTATTGGCTCCTACTTTATCACTGTTGCTTCATATGTAAAACATTTCTTACACTAATACAGCAGGGATGCTAAAATTCCATGTTTAATCATATGAAAATTCCAAATATTATCAACATCAATTTCTCTCTACAAAATTGTGCGAATCGGGAAAAAGTGAGCGCTTACTGGTGAAAATGGCATCCATCAATTCTCACCACAATCCAATTGCAGCGTGGCAACCTATCATCAGTCTCAAACTCCTTCACATACTCAAATTTGCTATTGGCCATTGAAGAACATCAATCCTAGAGGGGGAAAAAATTAAAAAAATTGAACTTTTTACATGTATGTATGTATATATATATATACACACACACATTATATATATATATATATATATATATATATATATATATATATATATATATATATATATATATCTTGATTAGCATAGTAATTATTATTAGAAGTAATGATTCATGGGATTAGCAACAATAATTTAGTATGCTATGTCCAATTTCCATCTCATTATTTAAAAAAAAAACCCATGTCTCAAACAGTAGTTTACAATTCAAAATTAGACTATAAATCTTCTTGAGCAAAGAATGGCTATGGAAAGCATGAATTGGATCCAGAATCAGAAAAAAAAAATAATAATAATAATATTGTCAAACAAGATTAGAATCTAAAAAGAATTTAATTAGTTCTTTTTTTTTCCCTTTCTGTAAACTCCACTACAAAGTTGAAGGGTAAGTTGGAAGAAATAAAAAACTGCACATAAGTTGTTCGAAGTGTGTCCTAAAAAACAAATTTGATAACATATACATGCATTAATAGGTAAAGATTAACTGAACAATCTGAGCAAATTAAATCAAACTTTGCTAAAAGATATCCATGCATTGACAGATACAGATTGGTAGACATGATAAAACATATTTATGAACTAGTTTGATAAAAATTGATTGCCATCTAACTAAATAAAAAACAGAACACATTCACAAACTAGTTTGATGAAAACTAATTGCAATCTAATTAAAGAAAACTGAATAGCTTCATGGACATTGCTACCTGATAGTTCAACCTGTGAGCGAAGTAATAATTATGGCTAGTTTCGTTGTCAAAGTCCAGAGAACTAGACAAAAATCTAGTCGCCAAGATCATCCAATTTGGTATTAATCTAAGGTACGTTATCAGGAAAGCTACAAAGATTGATATTAATATAAACAGAAGCCCCTGTCGGGGCGAGAGATTGCCGAAAAATGGTCAAATAAATCTAATCGTGAATAAGATAGATCTGTCCTCATGTGCACGATCTTTAGTCCTATCAGAAACCCGCCTCTTCCAAAAGGACGAGTATAGAGAAATTACTGAGAAAAGAAAGGGGCGGAGAAAGAAAACGGAGTAGCTAATAGTAACAGCTAACTCCATACACATGGTAACATCATGTCTTGTAACACTCCAATAGTACCACATCAGATAAAAAAATAATTCTGATTGGATTATAAGAAGTCTCGCACATAAGTAATAATAACTGAGCTTAAGCATTTTGGGTCAATAGTTTGGGTCTAACGAGTTATTACTGCTAGCTGGTCGGGTCATTATATGTCTAACTAAAGAGTTTAGACTAATGGGTTAATGAATCCATGTAAGCATATGACACAATTTAGGCCACTCTCCTTCAATTCTACTTGTAATTTGAGTGCCCTGCTGAGATTACTCCCTTTAAAACCAAAGAAATTGCAGAGCCATCAAAATAGTTAGCCTCCAGAGCCATTTTCTGAAGCTTCAACGAATACAATTTTTTTTTTTTTTTTGTGACATTTTAGCTACAGGCAAAACGAGCGGATTCATTACGTATCAACGCATTCGAAAATTAAAGCGTAGAATTTTACATCGATCACTTGAGTGCGAACAGAAGATGACTTTGATTCGTACCTCACGAACCGCAGGAAGTCGCCGGGAGGAGTGGGCGCCGGCGTCGATCTCGCCGGTGATAATCAGACGAAACCGAATCAAAATAGAAACAAATGCGAATCAAGATCTAAAATCTTAGATCTTGATTCGCCGTTGCTGAGGGCGGCGGCGGCGTGGATCGCCGGGAGGCGGCGCTTCACGACCTTCTCCAGAGACTCTGCGCGGTAGGGTTTAGGGTTTAGGGTTGGGGTTGGGCGGTGCTGGTGGAACAAGTTATTTCTAGGGTTTGTAATTTTTCTTTTTCTTTTTCAATTGCCAAACACATCACGGAGGTGTTTGAAACTAAAGTGATTTTTTTTTTAATAGAGTATTTGATAATCTCTCTCGTAAAATATGATTCTGATTTTAAACTTAAAATTTAGAAATAATTTTACACAGCTTTCAGTAAACATATCGAATAGCAAATATATCTCAATAAATTTTAAATTTTTAGATTTATTCCTTAAAAATTTCTAACAGTTTCAAACATATACCCTTGCCGTTAATGTCCGCTAGAAAAATATAGTTAATCATAGATAAAATACATAACCTTAGTTAGTGCATAAGATAAAATAATATCCTGTTGATATTACCTTCTTCTCTCAATCAAAACCCTTGTAGCCTGTTGGTCTGATAGGAATGCAAAGCTGAATACGAGCAACATACTGACTAGACTTGTAGCCTGTTGGTGGATCACTTGGAAAGTCAGAAACGGCGTGATATTTAGGCTGACCTCGCCTGACCCCTCCCTAGCAGTTCATCAGATCAAACAGTTGGTGAACCATTGGGAGCTGTTTCTATAGCTGTATCTCTAGTAGTTTTTTTTTTTGCCTTTTGCCTTACAGAGGTTGTGCTGCCTCATTCCTATAGCTTAGTTCATCTTATCAATGAATGAAGCGGGTAGCTTGCTACCTTTTTCTCAAAAAAAAAAAAACCCTTGCAATGAAAACTCTTCCTCTTCCTCTTTCCCTCCCTCCTTCATGCTATTGCCGAATTCGTAACTAGGGTTTCTCCATCCCTATTCATCCACGATGCGTGTTGGAGAAAAGGAGTGAGAGAAAAAGTTGCAATAATGATGTATTGGGTTAGTTTTTATAGAAAAAAAAAATAATCATTGAAAAATTTTTAGAATGATATTTCTATATGATTCTAACAGTTGAGACTTTGAAAGGACATATTTGTGATGATAAATTTGACATTTTACTTATCTTTTGTTAACAAATAAATAGTAAACTAACGGTAATGAAGAGATAAATCTGAAAACTTGAACTTTGTAGAAATATATCTACTATTCGATGTGTTTACAGGAAGTTGTATGAAATTATTCTAAAATTTAAATTTAAATTTAAATTAGATTAAATTTTAAATTTTAAATTTTGATTAAATATTTACGCATCGTTAATATAAAAGTGTGACATCTTAATTATTGACATATCACTAATCAAAACACCGTTATATTATGTTTCACATTAGCGATACGTTAATTCCTAGTTAATTTAATTGAGTTATAGAACTCGATTAAAATAATTCTGAAAGTCCGAGTGAAAAATTATAATAAGATAAAGTTTTAAAACTAAAGTGTCAACAACCTCATAGTTTGAGGACCAAGCCTGCAATTTAAGCCCTACATGGCTACATGTAACTAGTGGTTTGAATGTGTATGTATATTCAAAATTTTATCCGCACTTGAATCCGAGCGATGCTAGTTTATTCGGTGATAAACGAATATGGTTTCAGATACAAGTATAAAAAACAAAAATCCGACGAATTCAGGTTTGGATATTGATTTTGTCTATATCCGATCCGAATCTAAATCCGAATAAATTTTACATTATATAATATGCACGAATATTTGATGTTATATTTAAATTTAAATTTAAATTTTATATTTTTTTATTTTAATATAATATATTTTGAACTTTGGTAAAACAATAGTCGTCCGGATTCGAGTTTCGATTGGATTCTATTTTGGATATAAACTTTCAAAATCTGTCAGATTCGAATTTAAATTTGGATTTGATATTTGATTATCGGATTCAGGTTTAGGTAAGCAAAAATCCGTCTCAAATCCGATCCGTTAGCATTCTACATGTAAAATTCACATTGCACGTCTAACTGACCAATCAAAATTCATCCCGAAAAAAAGAAGCGAATAAAATCCGATAACTAATCGGATTCGATTAGCGTTACTCGCGCACCAAAAGATAACAATAAGTATCAATCAACCGCTCGACTCTAGCTTCGTTCTTTCCTTGTTTTTTTTTTTTTCCTCTCTCCTCTTCCACGCGCTGTAATTATTTTTGTGAAATTTATTTTTCTGCTTCCGTTACATCCGTTTAATTCTTCGGTCGCTCCGTCAACTTCCGTCTCCGGCCTCGACTTTCTCATCCAAAATTACGTAAGTGCGTTACGATAGGTTTTCTTCCACTTCGTGCTTCTTCAGGTATTCTATTTGTCATACTACTTGTCGGACACCTGTTTAATACATAAACTGTACATGAAACAGCTTTGGCCTAAAAATATTCTATAGAAAAATATTCTCCTCCATAATCAAACTGTAGAACTTTCGAATAATTTTCGCTTTATTTTTCAAAAAGTACTTTAAACTCTTGATTGGAATGCAGTAAAAACTTCTGATTTTCTCAATGCAAGTATTATATTTATTTATTTATTTTGGCTAGGGTAGTGTTTGGTTTGATGTGAATATGAAATTAAGAATTGTTTTCAATATGAAAAAGTATATTTTCACCTGTTTGATTTTTCAAAAAATTGTGAATTTTTCTTTTTCTATGTTTGTAGAGATTCTGAGATTGACCGTAGTAAAACCGAGATGAATAATAACGAGTCGAGTAGCAGCTTCTTGTTGTGGAGTTGGGAGCAGGAAAAGGCTTTCGAGCGCGCACTTGTCGAGAATCAAGAGGACAACGTCGACCGGTGGGAGAGAATTGCAGCCGGATTACCCGGAAAAACTGCGGATGAGGTGAAAGCTCGTTACGATCTTCTGGTCGAGGATATCAGTCGGATCGAATCCGGCTTGATTCCTTTACCGGATTATGTCGATGAAAAAGAGCCTTCAGATAATTCGGGAGGTGGTAAGAGAGAGCAGCAAGCTACCCGCACTCGGAAAAAGAGTAGAAAATGGACTCTTGAGGAGCACTGGTGAAATGCTTATCCTGATCTCGCTGCTTTTCTTCTTCTTCTTTTTTATATAATCATCTCTTAATCCCTTGATTGTTCTGATTTCTTTCCGATGTTTGTTGGATACTTGTTGGATGCTTGTCTTTCCAATGTTTCATACTCATAATATCGAATTTCCGATGGTGCAGGGCATTTCTTCAGGGGCTCGCAGAGTGCGGCAAGGGCGATTGGCGCGGTATTTCTAGACAATATGTGAACACGAAGTCGGCATCACAAGTGGCAAGCCACGCGCAAAAGCATTTCAACCGCCGGAAGCAATCGAAGAAAAAACGGCAAAGCATTCATGATGTTAGCCTCGAGACGTTGATGGCGGCCGCAACTAACAAGTCGATCAACGGGTACCCGCGGGCCGACCAAACTGATGGGCTAACCGACGGTTACCCGACCAACGCAATCCCGACGCTCAACATTGAAATGCTGAGGAATGGGAGCTCAGTACACCAACCTCTCCAGCTTCGCGACGCGCCTCCCACTCTGCCTGCAAGTCGGCCTGCACCTGCATGTAGCACTCCAAACAGTCTCTGCCCGCAGCAGTTCATCCCCGGTACCTTCATCCCGCTATTCAGGAGTGACGATCCTCGTGCTTCCTCGTTGAACGTCGCTCCAATAGCGTATCGGGTGCCCGATACGCTGGCCCTGTCAAAGCAAGAGCCATGCAGGCCGCGGGATTCGTTCCACAGTCCAGTTTCTCAAGATTCAGTAATGTCGTTCCCCGTCGGGCATCGCTCCCATTGCCCATCGAATTCTTAATACTTCAATCTAGATTCAGCAAGAGTTGATGCCATTCCATGTATAGCAAAATATAAAGATTAGTCCCAATTTAAATAGGAGGTAGTCATTACTATGGATCATGATTTAGATGATCCATTGGTAAAAGAAGGCAAAAACCATCTTTGTCCCGTTACAGAATCATATTTTAGCTAATCTGTGACGCCCCGGACTTCCCAGGGGGTCATCCATCATAGGACTACTCTCGTCCTATCACGCTCAACTCTCTCAACTTCTTGGGCCTAGCCACCGCTCAAAATACTTAAGCCGGGTTGAGAGGTTAGTCCTTTTATATTTTTTATATAGAACTATCTGGGGTGTCACATAATTCATAGAAAAGAAAACTATTGTATACAACTTACATGTATACATAGTCATTAGTTGTGCTAATATCACAAAAAAGGGAAGTAGCAGGAACTAATAAAATTTTGAAATAATTAGTATCTCTATTGACTTGTGAACATATATGCACACTTATCTGCAACTCGGTTCTTCTTGTTCTCTTTAGAGAATAAAAATTTGTTTGCTTCAATGTATGAGGACTTGTTTGCAAATTTTCTTTTTCTTTTTCTTTTTTTTTTTCTTCTGTGAGAACAAGTTTGGACAACTCTGCTGTTTACTATTTAAGATTCTTTTGGTGGAATTGGATGGTGGTTATAGCTTCATCGTTTGCAGGATAAACATGTTCCTAATAAACACAAAAAAATAATTATTTGTATGAGAGAGAACTCATTAACAGAGTTGCTTAGAATTTTAGTTCCCAATTAAATTTTAAAAAAAAAAGCTTGAGTGAAAATAAAAAATAATTCTCTACTTTTCGATGGGACCATAAAACTTATAATATAACTGAATTATTACATTCTTCATATTGTGATATTTTCTAGAAAAATAACTTTTTTTTTGGCACTTTCTTACACATCCTAACTACGATCATATTTAAATAAGACAAGAATCAAATCACAATTTGGAAACCGACCGTTCCTAATGCAGGTGATAAAAGATCTGATAATTGATATCCGTGGTTCCAAGTTCAAAGCCTTATTACTTTACATTTTTAATTAAGTTTATTTCTAAAAAATGAACGAAGCACATAACATGATACCTTTCTCTCAAAAAATAATATATATATATATAGACATAGACAAGGACGCCCTACCCTACCCCTATATATATTATATATAGAGTTGAGCTGGAATGCTATCGGTAGCAAACGGGCTCCGTTGCCACCCATTTATTTTCAATGATCGAGCCTCCAAATCAACGATCGACATCGTTGAACGTTATCTAGACCACTTGCATATAAAAATCAAATTTCATGCTTTTTCGATATTATTCTCTTGTCCATCAAGTGGACACAAAAATGAACGGCTGAAAATAAATATCCTTTAAAAGATGATGATATGAGTCTTGTAATCAAAATCAAGAGTATAGATCTTGTTTTAAATAGTTTAAAAAAATTTCTAACAAAAATTCAAGTGATTTGAATATCTTTACACCGTTAAACGATAAAATATCTTATATCGATCATTAAAATCACAAAATTTAAAATCATTTGATCGTTAGGCCAATGATGTCGAAAAGATTTGAAATTTAATTTCTAGATGCTTTAAGTGGTCTAGATCATGTTCAACGGTGCCGGTCATCGATTTGGAGACTCGATCATCGAAAATAAATGGGTGGCAACGGAACCCGTATCGAAAACAAATGAATGGCAACGGAGCCCGTTTGCTACCGAGAGCATTCCAGCTCAACTCATTATATATATATATAGATGCACGTATGCATAATGTAGTCCACATAAAGCTTTTTTCCCAAGAGATAAGGTTCACTGTACAAGTAGAGAGATATCCCACAACAAAACGAATTAAGCTCTCCAAGCCAACTTGGAGAAGTATGGCAGCAAGATCATGCAACTCTATGATCTCAAGGCCAGTAAGATCATGCAACTCTATGATCTCAAGGCTTGCAGCTAATCCTTTGATGCTGCCTCATCTTCCAAATACAAGAAGCAGCCTCAGCTTCTCCTGCCAGTCCTGCTCCGAAACACGGGCTACCGCGTCGCCGTCAAATCGAGTTGAAGTCCCTCAGGTGAGTTGTATCTCGTACTCTAAAGCACCCAAATACTGCTTCTCAAATAAAAAAGTTGTTCCAAAAGCCTTAATATGAAATATAAAATGATCACGTATGGGCCATGGGGAGAACATTGGCTGTAGATTTAACTTCTCTAATGTTTTTTATGGGACTTTTTTTTTTCTTTTCGAACTCGACAGCATTTGAAGAAAAACCCGAAGAGGGCGGCGAGACCACCGCGCAGACTGATCTCCGTCCCGACGTCGGGGGGAAGATGGCAGGATAAGTGGTGCAGTGAGTTTGTGTTCACTATGGGAGAGCTTCAGCTAGCAGATTTACTGGATGAAGATAAAGAGAAGGATGCAGAGGTCTTTGTTAGCCTCTCTGTTCAGAAGGTAATTAATCTTACTTTATAATTGTGACACCCTAATAGCCCCATATCGAATAATGTAAGAGCATATAAGGGACTTACATATAACAAATACACTAGATTTAGATCAAACGAGTTATTAATGCTATTGGACTGGTCGTTACAATAACATTTTCTATCTAAAACAATCACACAAAGCTCAGATTTAACCTTTTCCTCTTTTTTTCCCAGCACTCTGGCTTTGGATTCTCAATAGATGGCCGAATTGTGACTTCCTTCAGCAAGAAATGCAGCTGTTGCTTTTCATCATACTGCAGAAAGGTAAATATATAGTTAGTAACTAAAACATGAAAAAGAAAGATTAAAAAAAAAAAAAAACCATGATGTTTACCATAGTTTTGGCATGAAGAGAGTGGATTATATTCATCAGCACATTTTGTCATTTCACAGATTGATGCCACATTCAATGTTTGGGTTCTACCTTCCACCAAGAACAGTGAGCTTGATATGCCAGAAATTGGTGGAAATGATCCATCTGTAAGTCTCTCAGATAAAAACATCTCTCTCTTTAACTGTGTAAATGCTTAGGAATTTCTCTTAGCAGGTCATCTATGTGAAACCTGGGTCAGAAGCAGATCTTGATTCACTAATCAAGGATACAATTCGCTTAACGGCGTCAGCAAAGGTGGCGTGCATAGCCCCTAATCCCCTATCAAAAGCTCTTCAATATAGTGGCTATACTAATACAAATATATATTTTCAGGACACCTGCTCAGAATCATGCGCGAAATCAGCAGTTGTATGGCAGTGTATGCAAGAAATCTATCCATCAACAATTATAATCAGCACTTTTAAATCATGAAAATGGGTTTTGGAACCATTTTTTGTATTTGTTTGCAGATACCGATCGCAACAGGGGCTTCGATCAAAGGTGGTCGAGGCTTCTTGAGTTGAAAAATGCACTTAAAAGTTGAAACAAGTCAGCTCTGCTACTGAAGGCCAAACAAGTCCAGAGATTATATAAAGAGGGAGAATTGTTAGTATGACATATCACTAGTACTTCTACAAATGTCCCAAGATTCATCAAGAAAGGGAAATTTCTGATGGAGAACAAATTTGATCCGCTTCAAAATATTGCCATCAGTTTATATTAAGATTCAAACAGAAAAATATCTAAGTTACAAGCAGAGATTGAATATTGTTTGTGTTTGTAAATAAGGTCAAGGGATAGCAAATAAGAAGGCTTGTCAATGATGTATTGCACTTTTTTTGTTTTGTTTTTTTTTTTTCTGAATCTGCCAAATAAGAAGCATACACATTTATACTGTTTATAGTGTTCCTTTATTTCCCAATTGTGCAGGATACAAACAATGCTAAGACTTTGTGGGTTCTTAGAAAGTAGAAATCAACCATTATGCCAACCCAAAAGCAAGTTCCAGAACTTCTAATCAATGCAGGACCAACAATTACAAACATTAGCCCCAAAGCATGAACTTCTAACTGCAGCAAAATCCTGAAGAGCAAAATGCAAATCCACTTGATTTGAAATGCAGTGGACCAAACTTTAGACCCACTTGGTTCGATTGGTGCATGTTATGGAACACATACTGAGCATACTCAGCAGTAGCAACTTCAATTAGTCCCTCCAGCTTTTGAACAAAGTAAAATTTTAAAATTATTTGGCATAGTAATCATTTCTTTGCTTCTTTTTTTTCCCTTAATGTGATTAACTGCATTGACAGATAAACAACCACCAGATAGCGTAGTCGTTACCCAGGGCGGTAATCCAAGAGTTTGAGAGCCCAAACACTTGAGTGTGTCTTCATATATATAATAAAATAAATAAATAATGGGTTCTCGTCCAAGCATCAAAAAATCAAGGAACCATTTTGTACATAAAATAAATAAATAATGGGCGGTAATCTAGTCATGAGCCAACAATAAGCACCAAGGAACCATTCGTATAGAGAGAGGGACATAAGATTTAACAGTTGTATCAAGAAAAGAGCTTAGCTTAACATAGTTACCGTATTCACTTAAGCATCAGCAACAAAACAATGAAAACATCACAAACAGATTATACCCAAAGATCAAATGGATCATTTGAAATCCAAAAAAAATTGAAAAAAAATAAAAAGATTCAGCCCAACCTGCAGCTTATTGCTGCATACTATTATGCCTTGATGTTGCATTTCAATGGCCATGCAGGCACACCTGAAATATGTAGCTACATAACAATTAAAACTGATAAAAAATATATATATAGTAGAAGTCTACTTACCTGAATTACCTTTCTCCAGTGTTTTGAACCAAATGAAGCATTTCACTCTCAGAAAAGTAGTGCGATTTAATGCTTTTAGCAAAAAAGTCACCATACTTTGCTTGCAATTATTTATATTCATGTTTCCAATTAAATGTAGTTCACTCACCTGTCTTGTCCAGTGCTTGGAATAACAAAAAACATTTAGCAGTAAATATAACTGCAAGAAACTTGCACAAAAGAGACTTTAAATATATCTGTGAGCATAATGTTAGTGAAGTAACAGTGAAAAATGACTAAAATCTCGACTGAATCAACAACTCCGTGTTAATTCCAAATTTATGCTAAATAGAAAAGAAAAACAACAACAGTTGTAACTGTTCTTAAAATCCTTGTGGTGTAAAACAAAGTGTAATAGCAAATGCAGTAATTTGGACAAGCATGGCATGGCAGCGCTGGAACATGACTATCCAATTGGATGGGAGAAAGGAATAACAATTAGACCCATCTTCTACTAAGTGGTCACAAATCACTAAAAGGGTAAAATGTATCAAATAGTTCTACCTCGCCAATATTGCAACTTGATCCTTGAATTTTGTACTTCGGCCATGTTTGGTCTCACTGGAGCTTCTTGGCAAATGCTACTGATTAAAGCTATTTAAAAAAGCACTAGTAGCTTTTTCACTGATATCCTCTGCAACAGTCTGATGCTGCTGCAGAAGCATAAGCTTCAAATTGGACCTTTCATTACTAGGATTGGAAAGCTCATTTCAGGTTCTTACCCCAGCAAAGCTCCAGATGTTTATCTATTGTGTCAACTTGACCTACCTTCTCTATTGTGTCATAATCATGTTGTTTATGTGTTTGGCAAATCAACTCATGAAACACAACAAGATAATTTCCTATCATAATCAGGTAGAGACAAACCCACTTAAGGTAAATCCAGACGCATTTATTTCGTGTCGTGTCCAACTCAAAACATATAAGACAATTAATAGTCACCTCAGCAATTGCCGTGACAAGAATCTAAGATCTTCAACACAGTTAAAATGGGGCAGTATCATCTCCATAAAAGGAAGACCCCTTCAAATGATAACCTGGAGCTTTATGAACAAAACACATAAAATGGGATATTGCTATCTAACTAATAGAAACAAGATAACTTCGAATGTTAACTTTCAGCTTCCCAGGCACATATCTTTACTTGCAGAAAATTAGCTAAAATAAAATTGACAACTCAACAATTAAAAAATATCAAAAAAATATGTTAATATCGGAAAGCCTGTTCCTAGCGTACCGAACAAACCGTAGCGTACCATACTGAGCAAAGGGGCGAAGCACTAGGATGTCCTTACATACTGAAAACAGACTTGCATATACAATTTAGAAGAAACTGCTATAAAAATATGTTCTAGCATAACTGCCTGATAAATTTCTCATGAGCATAAAAGTCAGATTCTTCAATTAGCCGTCACAAATTCGTAACCTACTAAAAGGCGTGTACAATATATATTAAACTTACAACTATCTCTAAAGAAGGCAAAGACAGAAGAGAAAGCAAGCAAAAGTCTATAGTTACAAGAACAAGCCAACATTTCTGTACAAAAATATGGCAAGAATATTTTTCAAACAAAAATCCCAGTATCAGATATTCAGAAAAGTGCCTGGCAGTTGCATATTGGCTAGAAGTATTCATGGAAAAGAGCAGATGGCAGGCGACAGACACTATGAACCCAAAGTAAGGTTTGAAATTTGTCAGTGATTCACTAGCTTAAGTAACTATTAACTCCACTTGTTACCATGCAACCAATATTATTCCATGTCAAGTTCATGCAAAAATTAAGAATTAGAAACTCGATATCATAAAGTTCAACTACACAAAATATCAAGAAATAGATAATAGGAGTAAATTGAAACTTCATAAAACACAAAAAAAAGCATGTCATCTCTCCTCTCCCTTTTGCTTTAATCTTTCTATCTACACTATACTATTTTGACAGCTACGTCCTGTCTTGCTTTTGCAGACAATATTCAAACATGTTAATATTCGATCACTTATAAACCCACGCTTGTCTTTCTATCGACTTCAAAACTGGGGCTTCCTATTCAAACTAAGTTTATGACTGAACCCCTTAGTTACGAAAACCCAAAATCTCAGTAAGATTGGCTCTAACAGAACACCAATTCACCTGCTATATCGCACACCAGACATATATATATTCCAACAGTTCAAACATGCTACTCTTGAACCTGTCAAAGGCCAATATTTTGGTTCTGAAACTTCAACATCTTCTTTGTAGCGTGGTATATTACGAAATAAAAGGATAAAAAAAAACATTGACTTCCTACTAATAATGCGTTCTGATTAGACGAACTATGGTTACCAATAAGAAGCTTCAGTAAGCAATCCTATAACATACCTCCATATCACTTACAAAGACCGAAGAAGATAATTCAGATTATCATCCAATCAAATACAATTTTTGGCCAAAACTGAATTGAAATAGAATTCAACCCTCTAAGCCAATATATGCAATTGTCCATTTTACATTTCAAAAGGACCATTCAAACCAGTTTCTCATTTTGTATGTATATCATGGAGCACACAAGCCATAACTAACATCAATACCGGAAATACAGGATTTTCGTAGTTCACCAGTCCATAACCAGAAATCAGTATGTAATAAACAGTTAATAAGATCACCAATAAGCTATCTTCGTTGAATCCCATCATTTTTTCCCATTTTCGTCCTAAAATTTAGAATTGCTTTTAGCTTAGTAAAAGAAAGCAGCTCATAAAATACAGTTTATCTTATCAAACCTCAAAAATTCTTCCAACATCACCCAGATCCAAACACTGAAAACAAATAAAAGATAACATCCTTCTGACAATATATATTTGCCTACAGGCATAAGAGCAACTTACATCAACTTCGATTGGACTTTCCAGTTCCCCAGTTAAAACATCGAGCGCAAAAGAATTTCTTTGATGAAGAGCATCCATTAATTCCAAAGATTTACTACTTCATCAAAGGCGAACAAACGAGGAAAAGAATATCAACAACCAACTATTCTTTTATGAAACCATTAGTTCTGACATCTCCTTGCTGTTTAATCAATTCATTTTGGATCAGAAACCGATGATACTGTTCTGCATGTTCTCTCATTTATTCATGAATAATTTGTCAAATCTTTCTGTCAAAACAACAGAACCATAAACTCCATCACCTCCAGCAAATAGAAAGTCCATATATCACCAAATGAGGGCAGATTATTCATTAGAAGTAACAGATTTTATCCCTGCCTCAACCTCAAGGTTTACGTCTGATAATGAGATCATTCAACTGAAATTATACAAAGTACTTCCACTCGTCTTTAGCATAAAAGGCATTGCCAACTACATCCACATACAATACTTACAAACCTACTTTTAGGGTTTAATTAAAAGAAAATAACAAGAAAGACCCACTACTTCAGAATCTAGCTATCAAAGATTAAATATTAGACGATTGAACAATGTCAAAAGAAAGATCTAGCAACTCCAATCGTTTAGAATACTCGCCTTCTGAAGCGTCATCCGTGCATAAGTTACTGGCAAGAAAATTAAGGAAACAAAGTGAAATGAGACCTTCAAAAAATAAAGTTCATACTGGTTTCCCCAGAGGGATTATCCGTCAGCATGCCATATTACCATCTAATAGTAGTAGCCACTGCCAGAGTGTTCACCCCTGTACATAGATGAGTATGTGCTACCTCCATACTGCAAAGTATAGGAAAAGAAGCAAGAAACTTGGAGGTAACTTTGATAACATACAATAAAATTTAAAATGTAGATCATACCTGAACTATAGGGAAGTTTGAAATGGATAACAGAACTCCGCAAATTTTGGTTTTACTACCTAATCTTTCATTACTTTATAAGTCAGAGAATTGCATCAAGTTCTGTCAGAACTTAGAGCTGAACAATTTATGTTGGGAAGTTGCAGTGTGCCATGTATAAGAATATTCTGTCAGGTTACAATAATCCTCCAGGTCTTAAAATATTCCATAAAAAAATTAAATTACTATTAAGTTTTAACAAAGAGGTAGTTGATGAAGCAATATTATATGGTTAGGTAGCAAAAGCAAAATTTTAAAGTCCAATTAACCATTTCAAAATATGTTATAGTTCAAGTCTATACATTTTTACCTAATGTAAAATGTATAGCAATACTTACATCTGAACCAAAGTAATCACGTGAATACATGCCACCCATTCCCAGCGAATCTAGAGCACAAAAAAAAAGTAAGAACTTTTCACAGGAACATTGAAAAAACTCATATGAAACTCCACTTAAGTAAGAAGATCTCGACCTCGATAACGGCTTCCACCCAACATTGGGTCAGGATGATCAAAACGAGGACGTACTCTAGAAGGCTGCAAATAACTGGACTCGTATTCCTGAAAGTAAATTATATAACACAAGTAAGCTAACCTGAGATGGACGGTAACAAAATGTTCAGTGTTTAGGGTAAAGAGGAAGAACTAACAATAGCTGAAAATGGCCGCTTGATACCATGGCCAAAATCTCCATAGAAATATGGATCTTCCCCCAGGTGGGTAGGACCATAATGCCTGCCAAAATCACCCTCTGGTGGAAACTGTGGCCTTCTTGATGGAAATCCTCTCCCCCGCCCTCCATCAAAGGCACCACGTCTCCCTGACCCTGGACCCCATCTCCCTCCTGCTAGTGCCAAAATTTATTGTAAACATCTGAGAGATTTACTTATATAACCTTATAGAATAATTTATTTTCAAGTATAACATGTCCTTTGGAAACTTGATTTCTTACTTTGTGTGCCTTATTGCTCTTGTTTATAAAAATGTCCCCACTTTAAATAAACATTTTATTAATGCAAAATCAATTCTCCCTAATAAGATGACTCCCCATGTTGACAAGGGCAAATTAGCCAAAACAATGAAATTTTTAAAAAACAGTACTTTCAAGGGTATATATGAAAATCCATATTTTACAAGGGCATATATGTAAATAGATGATTTTCCGGGAATACGTATGTAAAAGACCCCAAATAATACTCAAGATAATTAACAACCACAGTTAGTCTTCTCTTGATCAGGATCAGACCTCTATTTACCTCGAAAACCAAATGGCCGCCTCCCTTGGAAGTTAAAAGTCGAATTTTGAAAACTGTTATCAGCGGTAAACCTTCCAGTTCTACCGCGTCCATGTAGATTGAAACCTCTGTTACCATGAAATCCTGCCCGATTTGGGAAAGACCTGCCCCTACCAAATCCTCTACCTGTTGAAACATGTAGATATAAACGCATAGCACAGAATGTAACATAAAAGGTTGGGACCCCCTCAACTCTCGGCAAGTTTGAACGAACCCTCCAACACTCTTTTTGTTGATTGGCATGCTGTCAGTTTGTGTTTGTTTTGTTTTAAGTTAGTTCAATCAGTTGAATTGTGAATTCCTTTAAATTTACTGACCCCATTAACTATCATCTAGTAACTATTAACAGAATGTGTAAATCCATCAGCAAAAAGAGCGCTCAAAGCCATTGACTTTAATCACCATTAACTGATGGAAATAATTAAAATCATAACAACCAAAGTTGACTGGCCTATAGTTGAGGGGGTGTCTGTAAGTCTTTATCTAAAAAGTACATAACATAAGGTGATATTTAGGACTTACCGAACCTATTAAAACCACCTCCAGAGTATCCAATGCGAAACCCACCACTCATCCCACCCTTTACAGCTTGAGTTTTGGGTAAAGGATTTGCAAGTCTAGCTCGTGCTTTCGTCTGAATACTCATAAAAGTCAACAGAGTATCAGGAATGATAAAAGGTTATACAAAATGTGATAGTCAACATGTAAGTAGCTTTTGTGTGTTTAGCTCCACAAAAACTGTATCTCTACTGCAAATTAAATATCGCACAACATCATTACTAAGTACCCTGTCCAAAGGTATGGTAATATGATCACCTATTAATTTGTTGCTAATGTGTGTTAAAGGAAGAAAGAAAGAAAACATATAACAGCCCAACATGAAATAGAAAATCAGAGATAGCAACATTGTGAAGTAGTGGACATTCTTTCACTTTAGATAGGCCATGCATAAAAAAAAAAATCTACCAAGAAATTTTAAAAAAAAAAAATTGAAACAACAGATGATACAAGATGCAAGTTAAATCAAGAGAATCTCTCAAGAAATCTAAAAAGAAGGGAAAACCAAAATAGAAGAAATAGTAATATTTCCAAAAGAATTTAAAAAGAATATTTGAGAACAACCTGCTTTATTTATCATGGGTTCGCCCAATCTTTTTTATTACAGAGTAGTTGAATTTATTTTACTTTATATTATAAATGGTCATTCTATTGCCAAATTATTGTTGGGAAACAGTTTAAAATAGTCATAGAAGAACAAAGCACTTTATGAAAACACTTTCCAAAAAATCAATAATACACGTCCTATTCCATCCTAGCAGGGAATAAGAGGCAAATACATGAGATTGTAATGTACACTAATGTGACTCAAGGTATGACTAAATCATTTTATCAAAAAAAAAGTTAAAAAAAAAAAACAAAAATGAGCTACAAATATTAATCTGCAAGCCTCGGCGAATATAGAATCAATAGAATATGTCCTAGGACAGCAATCTAATCTTTGTCATTCTATGATACTGCTGATTAAAAAACTAACCAAATATGTCTTTTACAAGTCAATTACCTAAACAAAATCATAAAGGCCAAGCTCGTGACTATATAGGAGGGATCACGTTGAAGAAAAGAAACACTGAAATCTATCTTGATGCCCTATTTAAGTGTTGGTATTATGAAAAAGGTGCATGGTGCACCAAGTTTTCAAAATTTATTGCCCACACTTATTCACCAAAAAACTCTGAATAACTAGAACCACACAACATTCGAGCCTTCCAACAAAGGGCAGGGTTTACCAATCAGATTCTTAGACCATGAAAGTCTTTAGTGATCATTCAACGTAATACAAGTGAATCAGGAGTTATGTACCAACCCTTCCCTCTCACTTTGAGAATACTAAATGCAATCTGATGGTTTAAAAAATGAATAATGTCGTCCAAAATCAACTAGTCCACATTAACCAAAGAACCTCAATTTTTATGGCTAGGGTTTCTATGATAAAAACATCACACTAAGAATCTTATCGGTTTTTAATATGACAAAGTAAAAATAATATCAGCTCTCAAGTACCTTGGACCTGCCATCGTCCCCCAATTCAGTGTCATTTATGCCTTCAATGCAAGCAACAGCTGCTTCATGAGTAGTGAAGTTCACAAATCCAAAGTCATTCCTCTTGGCAGTTGACATATTGCGAGCAAGCACAACACGCTCTATCTCACCGTACCCTTTAAACTGCTCTTTGACACGATCTTCATCCCAGTATGGTGGCAACCCATCAACAAAGACAGATTTAACCTGTATTGACCATAAAAAGTGCACCTAAATTGTCAGATACAAACAACTGCAAGGTGAGAGAGAAAGACTGAAAAAGAAGAGCACAAAGATTGACTTAGTTATATAGAGGCTAAAAGATTATGGATTTCTTCAACTGGAGAGTTTTGGACTGGAGAAGGTTAATCTCTTTTTGTTCACTTAGCTTGGGACCAAAACCCTGCAAAATCATCTACTGTATATACATCTACCTCTGTAAGTTCTGAATTCTCATATATATCTAAAGAAAGTTCAGATTCTTACAAAAGATATACTGATGTTGAGTTAGGGGAGTTGTCTAAAGAGGGACATCAGCAAGAAATCTTGAAGGATATACATGAAAGTTCATATTTTCAGGGTTATGTAAATAGATAGTTATGTAGTCCTATATATGGAGCTAGGCTCCAATAATATCTATAATACCGGGGCTTCGGTACTATAGTCTCGTTTTCGATCTTAGGATGTTCAAATCAACGATACCGTTAAAACTGATCTAAAGTATTTGAAGTTTTTAGAAATAAAATTTTATTTTTTTTTGACATAATTTACTTTATGATCAAACTATTTAAAAACTGACAATTTTCGATGGCTACTATGGCAAGTTTGTAGTTTAACGGTGTAGAAGAATCTAAATTTATTCAAATTTTGATAGAAAGTACTTTAAACTATCTAGATCAAGGTCAGCATCCTTGATCATGAATTCAAAAGTCTTATCCTCAAATGTTAAAGATTGTTCAATTTTCACCGTTCATTTTGACATGATTTACTCACTAAGTAAACGATGTTGAAAAAAATTAAATTTTTATTCCTAAAAACTTCATATACCCTAAATCATATTTAACGGTGTGGATCGTTGATTTGAACACCCTAAGATCGAAAACGAGACTATAGTACCGGAGCTCCGATACTATAGATAGTATAGTAGCCTAGTTCCCTATATATGTAAATATATGGCACAGGGGATAGAATACCTGAGCCATGACTTCTGGGTCCGGTTCACGTAATGGCTCCGCGAATGCAACTTTTACAGTCCTCTCTGGGTGCCCAAAAACAGCATCCGGTTTCTGCAGACGCTTGTAAGCAAGCATTGCATCGGCATGGCAAGAGAACTCGAGGAACGCAAAACCCCTACTCAGACCCTCATTTTGGGTGTCCGCAACAAGAGTGATATGTTCAACTCCTTCTATCCCATAATCTTGCAGCTTCCGTTTAATCTAAAATATGAAACACAAATTGATTACCACCATTAGGACTTGATAGATTGTACTCCTTATAAAATAGGAAAAAGGTAAGCCTTACAGCCTCCTTTGTCCACGTATTGCAAATGTTGCCTAAGAATAGTGTGTCGTTGTCTTCGCTTCGAGCAATGCCACAGCGCTTACCACGTATCTGCAGAGCGATAACTGGTAAGTAAGATTAACCATACAAATGAGGGTGAAATATTAAGATCGACATGTGCCAATACTATTGTCAATTCCACTTAGTAAAATAAATGACTGCCTTTATACTGATTCGGAGAAGTTTAAATAACTAACACTATCACAGGAAAATTTCATAATATAAATGCACAGATCTCAATAATATATAACCAATAGATATCATTTGATAAATCAAAGAGCAATACCAGCAACTTCAGCAACTTCAGAAATCCGCTTACGACTTTCTAATACCAAATACTGAATAGGCATTTAAGAAGCAAGAAAAGCAAAACTTATTCTCCGCCAAGTACGATCCAAAGAAGTGGTAACAACTGCTTTGGGGCACAATTTATCCGGTCACATCAGTTATCCAGTATAATCTAGGAACTTTTATTTCCACCAAATCATAAAATAGTGCTATTCCTATTTCGTCCCCAGTTATCCCCGTAATTATCACAAATATCCTCATCATTAGCATATCCATGTGAACATTGCAATTATTCTTCCAGCATAAAACCCAGATACAAAATGATTTGTTCTCTATAATTCAGGGATAGCAGGCTAAGATGAGGTTAAGAAAAATTAAAATATATGCAAAGAGAACAGATCAAAGAGAATAACTATCTTACCAGAGGACTTTTCAATTCAGCGAGTGCCCTAGCCGCTTGTTCCTTACTCGCAAACTTCACGAATGCAAACCCCTTATTCCTATTAGTCGCGAAATCTTTGTGAAGCCTGACCTCAACGACCTCTCCAATCGGCTCAAATGCCTTCCTTATATCCCCCTCCACAGCATCCCGGTCCAACCCACCAACAAATATCTCCTGCTCTTTCTTCAACTGCCTCCTCTTCGCCATGTCCGATATCTCCATCTGCTCGTCCTCTTCAACCTTCGCACTTTCTTCTCCTCCTCCTCCTCCTCCTCCCTCCCCTTCTTCCCCTTCTCCTTCTTTCGTTTCCTCCTCAGCCATGACCTCCTCTTCGGTAGGCTCCTCGAATTCTTCAGGGTCTTCCTCCTCCTCCATTTCTTGGAGTCTTTCTGTATCCATCTCTTCATTACTGGAAGGGTCATTTTCTGTTTCATCCTTCTTATCTGCTGCAGGAGAAGCATAATTACAAGTTCACACTCCGCACAACAGAGTAGATAAGTTCAACATTCACCGAGAATCAGGTAAATTCATGAAGAAATCAGGAAAAGTTTGACTAGGAAACCATAAACGTATGAACTAAGTATTCTGATAGTAAAACTTGTTATTTTCTTTTTAAGTAAAATTCAAAAAAGATAGTAGATGATCTCTCTGGAAGAAAACAATTTATGAACTTACAGAGAATTCTGTATATAATTTAAAGCTTATAAACAGCTTCTTGTCTTTGTTCACATGCAGGAGTTAATAAATGGTTAAAAATTTATTATGCGAACCAAAAATTCAAGAATTATTCGTGAATTTTACAAAAAAAATAAGAGAATATAGTTACCATGAGAAGAAGTGTCCTTTTCTGGTATCTCTTCTACTTTCTCTTCCTCCTCCTCCACTTCCTCCTTTGATTCCTCCTCCTCCGCTTCCTTCAGAGCTTCCTCCTCCTCTTTCACTTCCTCTGTCGCTTCCTCCGTCACCGCCGCTTCCACCTTCGCTTCCTCTGCCACCGCTGCTTCCACCTTCACTTCATCTACCACCGCCACTTCCACCTTCGCTTCCTCCTCACGCTCTTTCTCCTCAGCCTTTTCCGCAGCCTTCGCTGTACCCAATTTGGCTTTCCCAGCAGCTTTTTTCCCAGGGGATTTCGCTGGAGAAGCCATCGCCGCCGCCGCCGCCGCTGCCGGCTTCTTCTCACCGGACGGGGCTGGCACTTCCTCAACTGAGTCAGGCATATAAACAAACACTTTCAAGACCACATCCTACAAATCAAAAGCCTTGATTTCTTTAAAAGGGTTTCTACCTTTCTGATCGGGTTTGGGCTCTGCCGAAGCCGCTGATTTCGGCGTCGCTTGCTTGCCGCCGCCGCCGCCTTTCGCGGATCTCCCTCCGGATTTCGGCGTCGTCTTGGGCGCCGCCGCCTCGGGGGTCTTCTCCGCCGCCGCCGCCGCCGCCGCCTTCTTAGCCGCCGCGGATTTGGGGGTTTCGGAATTCCGAGTCCTCATGCTTCCGAAAAGCCAAAACCCTAATCGAGTATCGCACCTGCGGATCAAGAAGTGTGGGGAAGAGCGGGCTTTTGATGAGAAAGGCGTCGTCTTTGCTGGGGAAAAGGGATCGGAGAGGGGTTCAAATGGGGAAACCCTCCGATCGAAGGAGATGTTAGGGCAAACCTGTGAGAAAATCTTCGTTCGATCGACGAGAGAGAGATGAGCGAGCTCCTAGGGCTTTTCTTTCCCCGCCAGATAGTGGAAGATCTATATGCAGGAGCAAGGTGATTAATAACGCACCGTAAATAGAAGGGTTAAAATTCTCGTTTTTTTAACTAATTAAAAAAAACCTTATATTTTAGCCTATTTATTAAAAATCTTTGTGAAACTATTGATTTGTGAAACTATTGAGAGGTGAGAGATCTAAGTTTGAAGCTAGTGCAACCAAAGTATATTAGGAGGTTGTGGCTTTGATTTTAAAAAATTAATGTCTATAGAATTAATTTTATTTTCAAGGATTGCTTTTAATAATATATTATAATATTTTATTAGAGTGTTGAAGTCTTTTCTGTATAAAGAAACTCGACATCAAATGTTAAAAACGCGATGTTGTGAATTTGCACCTTATTGTCACGCGCATTATAAAATTTATTGCTCATCTGTCCTTGACAGTGGCAGAAACTCAAAAGGACATAATTTTAGATCCTTTCAGAAGTTATGCGGAAGTCGATGCATCATAGACTGCGGGAAACAAAGTGTTATAGTCTTAGAGAGCCAAAGAATCATGGGTAACTCAAGAAATTTTTAAAAAATAAATATGGACGGTAGCCAAAGAGTCATAAATAGAAGTCTTAGAATCACTTGATTTTTAAGATTCTCTACAAACAATTAATGATGAGTCTTTATTCGTAATAATGGCAATAGATGTATAATAAATAATAAAGAGTTTTAGATATTTTTCAAGTCCCAAATATAAGAAAATTGTGCTCAATTTTTTCTTTAGTAATATAATTCCTCAAAAACATATATCTCTTTCTTGTAGTTAGTCTTGAAGGTCAAGTAGGTCTAGACTAGTAAGGTCGAGGCATGTCCCATCTTCGTGGAGGAAGACGGGCACCGCATGAACTTTAGAAGCAAAATTAGTTACAGCATGTAAAGATCGCTAATATATGCAAACTTTGGGTACTTAAACTCATGACTTACAGCCTCGGACTTCATCTAAATTCTAAACAAATACATCATAATGTGGGCTGGTTAGAAAGTTTGGAAATTAGATAAATACTCAAAAATTCTGAAAAAAAAAGGAGAAAATAATAATCTATTAACATATCTATTAACATATATGAATTCTCATGGTTAAAGTCTTACGTGGCACCACCCCCTTAATTTGGGGGAAAGGGAGGTCCACTATACCTTTTTTCCCCTCCTTTCCTTCCTCTCTTTGCATCCCATCATTTTTTTTTCATCCCGTCTCTTTGTATTTCATCACCCTTACATTTTATTAATAAGATCCAAAGACATCATCTATAGCATTCTCTTACCCTCTCCTTCACCACTTTCTATCTTTCCATCTTCCGACGTCTTGATAACCTAAACCTCTTATTCTATTTCTAAAAGCCCTTTCTCAATAGATTTCTCTATCTAGGGGTTGATCTCCTTTCTGATCAAGAAATGACGCATAGTTGCTGTCATGGCGGCGGCGACAGATTTTTGATTGATTATTGCAGTTTGATTCTCTTTTGACAAGGTATAATTGCTACACTATTTCTATTTGATGATTTTGTCGTGGAAGCTTAGAAAAGCAAAGTTTTGCATGTTATGTAATTTTTCGCACGGATTATTTTTGAATGATTAATTTTTCTAATCATAATTTAGCCTTTTTAATTTAAATTTTTTATTTATAATATAATTTTTGTATGCTAATTTTTTATTTTTTATAAATTTTGCAGCAGTATTTACCCGCCGCAACGCCGGGTCACTACACTAGTATAGTATGAAGTCACTACTACGAACTAAATAAAATTAATAAAAAAAAATAAAAGAAAATATTGTCACTACTCACTGCGGATATAGGATATATAACCTGTCCAAAATGGAGAGAGCGCGCCGCGGCGAGCCTTTGAGGATGACGATGGGGATCTCCGCTCACTATTATCCGCACGCCCGCATACTCCGTCTCCTCCCTCCTCTCAAACCCCCCTTCTCCTCCTCCTCCTCTCTACTACGCCCTAAACCCTCTCCTCTCACAACAACAACAACCTCAAAGACCCTCCTCCACTGCTTCTCCTCCCATGGGAACCCTCGGCGAGGGCGCGAATCTCGAGGCGGCGGGGGAGGCTCCGCGGAGGGCGATTCGGGGTTCGTCGTCGCGAGCTTCTACAAGTTCGTGCTCGTCGCGGACCCGGAAGCGGAGGTCGCGAAGCAGCTATCGTTTCTCCAGGTTTTGGGCTCTCGTAATTTTGTTCTCATCCTCGTTGAGATCTCTTTTGTGCTTAAATCTGATTTCCTGTACTGTAGTTAACATCAGGATATTTTAATTTGATTCTTCGTGTAGTTTCTTTTCTTATTTCTCTGAACATGTAATGACAATTCGCTATTATACGCATTTCATCTATATTGCTCTTTCCAGGGACGTAATATACATGGTCGCATATATGTTAATGAGCAAGGAATTAATGCACAGGTGATTTCTTTTCATTAATTTTTAATAGATTTTGGCATATTTGATGCAGTAAATTCACGTATAATACTTATCCCACATGTATTCACTATACTTAATTCGAACCTTAATTCCTTAACAGTACAGTGGTCCAACTAAGGACGCAATGGCGTATGTTGAGTGGCTTAGAGAAGATCCTCGTTTTTCTGATATCTTGGTTCAACTTTCACCAGCTTTAAGTGGACATGCTTTCCCTCGACTTAAACTGCGGTATAAACCCTCACTTGTTCAGGCAAGCCATATACACTGTTTCTCAATGCATATTTATTCATGTTTCTATTATTGAAGCATTGAAATTCTCCATGCTCTTAGTAAGCACTTGGTGAAGAAGTATGAGCACCCTTTTTTTGAGAAAGAGGTAGCTTGCTACGGCTTCATTCATTTAGGGGATGAACTAAGCTAGAAAGTGAGGCAACCAGGCCAATAAGATCCCAGAGGTTACGAAGCGAGCGAAAGTCCGCTAGTAGCTGTCTTATATGAGCACCTTTTTTTTACTTTTAGTCATTTCAATGTAAGGCCTAGACTCCCAGTACTTCAGTTTTTGGGCACCTTCTCTACACATCAGCTGAGAGGGCTCAAATGAGGAAAAACAGAGAGAGAGAGAGAGAGAGAGAGAGGAGTTTAGGAACTTGTTTCTAAATGATATAATTGAAGCATGACTGTACATTTTCAACAAAATAATTTCAAGACCACATTTTTAAGCTTTTAAGAAGGAAGCTGGAAGATCGGTTGAGCTATTAGTCATGGTGACGTATATGAATTTTATAAAGGAGGTACATGTTTGGCGTAGACCCGCACACTCAGTTATGTGCTCTATTATCCATAGTTTTTGTGATCTAATTAATGTTAAAGATTTCAGTGAGCTTATGTAGGTTAGGCACGACAATTTTATGAGAAATGCGTGTAGGCTAATTTTTTATGTATATTGTAGATTTTTGTGGAATTCGGAACTCAGTAGCAGCTACGGTTTAGATAATTATTTTATATACGACTCTTAATGTTTGAGTGTGATATTTCTGTTTCTATCCCTGTGAAGCTAAAAAATGTGCATTTACCTAGTGTATTCTAATTCAGCATTTTAATTCTTAAATGATGCTCTCCATTTTCCTGGCAAATGGCGTAGCGAAACTCATATATCAATATTATCTAATCTCAACCGAAATTTCCATTAAATTAGAACCAATCAACTTATATCAACTTCTGCCACAAAATTTCTGGTCATGCTCGAGCAGTTATATTTGTTATTTCATAATTAGTTACTTATTTCTTGGATGTTTAGCTAATATCTGTTAACTTCAGTTAGAAGGTGGAGTTTCACACCTTCCTTTGGTGGACCCTTCAATGAGAGCTACACCATTGGCTCCGTCTGAATGGAGAAAAAGATTGCAAAATGGTAAAAATGTTGATATATTCTCCAGCAGCATGGATAGCTCAGTCTCTGAAAAGGAGTTTCTGTTACTGGATGTCAGAAATGGTAAAAATCTTCTTCAATTTTGCTATTAATTTTATGGTGTAGGGAGCGTATAGCAATACCGAGGTATAAGGGATAGGCCTGGCGGCATACAACAGGGTTGTTCGGATTCAATCCCCAACCTTTCAGGTGGGATTTGATAATTCCATCCTAGAGGGCTTATTTGATCCGACTGGAATCGATTTTCCCTACCCTTCGTGACCCCCAATTCATTCGAATCACTAAATCCTCCTTCCCCAGCATCACTCTCCTGTCTAATGCTATCCAATCCATTCTCAAGTGCTAACACTCACCAGATAACTATATATTGTTCTAATTAAGTTTCTTATTAATCATTTTGGAGTAGGCTATGAATGGGATATTGGCCATTTTCAAGGAGCTGAACGACCTAATGTGGATTGTTTCAGAAGCACTTCTTTTGGGCTCTCGGAGCAAGAGGTATGATCACTTTTAACTATAACTACTGCTGCATACACGCATGTATGGAATTAGCCTAGAAGAGAAATAATACCCCTTTAGATACACTTTCATGGCAACACACCAAGCCGAACATCCCCTTGGAACAGCCTAAAAGAAAACATCCCTTTAGATAAACCCTTTTCTGCTGGGGGAAAAAACATAGGCTTTAGAGTGCCCCTTTAAGCAATTATATCGTCTGGTGATATTCTGTCATGATAGTTAAAATTTCCATGGTAATAGTGAGTTAAACAACCCACTCTTCTGTGTATGTAACATTACCTAATCCTCGTGTAAACTGTAAGACTGAGATTCCACTCTTGCCACTTTTATGTACATAATTTTTTCTTTGTAATTTATTGACCAAAACATGGAATTTATTTCTCTCAATTCAGGTGGATGCATCAGACCCTTTGACAGGAATTGACAAAGAACGTACAGATATACTGATGTACTGCACCGGTGGCATACGCTGTGATGTATATTCTACAATTCTTAGGTATCAATGCCTTTATAACTTTGCGATCGTTAACTTACAATCTCAGATCATGTGCTAGTAGGCATGCCATTCTCCCTTTAGCTGGGGATCGTCCAAATTTCACAGGGAAAAATTGGTTCTGAATAGGAAGAAGTTTTTGAAGAACATTTACAAGAAAAGTCTTAAAGGGCATGGATGAAAACTCAGATTTTGCACTGAAATATGCGTATGCAGATTGATGAATTTGCAATAGTACATATCTAAATTCCTCCTTGCTTTCTAGTTTTCGCTTTTTCATTTTTTTCCCCCTCTTTGGAATTCCAGGCAGAAGGGTTTCAAAAACCTTTACACTCTGAGTGGGGGTGTGTCTAATTATCTAAAGAGCGAGGGCCCAGCTGAATGGTTGGGAAATCTCTTTGTTTTCGACTCACGTCTTTCCTTGCCCCCTTCTACTTATAAGCCTGAGAAAGATTCTGAAGGCGAGCCAGAACTGATTTCTGAAAGCAGCATGCTTGGAAAGTGCTATATATGTGGATCACAGCTTCTCGATTTCAGGCATCGCAATTGTGCAAATCTCGACTGCAATCGGCTTTTTCTGTAAGCGATATTCATTTTCTGTTCCGCTGACTTACTAATTTGAGAGTATTTTGTCGGATCGTTGGTGCTAACCATTAATCCCAAAAGCTCGAGCTGTTAAAAATACGCAACCAATTCACTTAAAGCGTACAGATACAGCGCCCACGGGTCTCGATTGTGACTCGGCCCCACCAGCCTCACGCCACTTGAACGTGACTCGGCCAACCCAGCCTCACGCCATTTCGAACATGACTCGGTCCAACATGGTCTTCCGTCACATGGCAGGATGCTGATCTATTTAAGCCAACATATTTCGTGTAGAATAGTGTAAAGGTCTGTTTGGGCCAGCTAGAGCTTACAGAAGTTCTTGTTTGGCCGAGCAAGAGCGTCCGTAGGAGTGATGCTTGAGTTGAGCTGCTACAAGAAGCCTAAATGCTTTTTCATTCAAAATAACTTGAAACTTTTCGGCTGCAGCTGGAAATAGAAGCTACAAGACTAGGGCTTATGCTTTTCGTATCCCGTGTGCTCATTTTTTTGCTTCCTTTAAGGCGGAAGCCGTGGACTTTTCATTCTTCTACTTCGCGAGCAGAGAAGCTATTTCTGATGGCGAGCCGAACGAACAGAAAGACGGCTCAAAACAACATCAAAACAATGGCTTATTAGTTGTCTGCCATCTCTTTCAGGTGTTGCAGTTCGTGCGTGAAAGAGTTAAGTGGGTGCTGCGGTGCAGACTGCGTGGGTGCTCCTCGACTGCGACCCGTTTTACTCAGACACCAAAGATACCAGAAATGGCACATCTACCGCGACGGCGAGTTTCCAAAAGAAATAACAGCTTAATGCAACGTCCCTTTTCCGTGCTAGTGCTCACGCATCAAGTCCTTACCAAAAGAAGTTGAGGCTTCTTCTAACACGCACTAAAAATGAAAACGATTCACCTTTTTTGGGGCTCAGAAAACTACTTGGGGTTTCGCTATTGTGGCCTCGGAAGAAGCTTCGGACTTGGGTGTTTGGCCTAGACTTTAGAAAGTGACGTGATTTTTCCTTCAATGGGAGGATTAGTAATTTCTTTGCTAAAATTTGATTCTGATTTTAGACTTAAAGTTTAAATTTGAATTTCGTTTTAAATATAAATTTAGATTTAAATTTTTAATTTTTACTAAATGTTGGTGCATTGTTAATATAAAAATAATGTGGTATCTTAATTATTGGCGTATTGCTAATCGAAACACCGTTATATTATTTTCACAATAGTAATACAGTAATATTTAGTCAATTAAGTTGGGTTCTGATGATTGTAAGAATTTTGAAAGTTCGAGTCAGAAATTACAATAAATTAAAATTTAATGATCCCACCCTCCTCATTGTTTGGGGACCATGCGTGCAATTTAACCCCTGGCGATGTGAATGGATACATATATCCGAAATTTTATCTAAACTTGAATCCTGAGTGGGGCTGGTTTATTGGATTGTTAAATAGATATGGTTTCGGATATAAATATAAAAATTAAAAATCCTGCAGATTCAAGTTTGAATATAGATTTTGTCTGTACCTGATTCGAATCTGAATTCGATTTGAATCCAAATAAATTTTACATTATACAATGCATGAAAAAATTGATGTTACATTTAAATGTGCATTTTGAAAACTTCGATTTTTAATATAATATTTTTGAAATAAAGTATAAAAAAAATAGTTGTTTGGATTTTTGGATTCTGATTCGGGTTTCAGGTTGGATTTAGTTTTGGATATGAATTTTTAAAATCCGTTAGATTCTAGGTTTCATACTCGGATCCCAAAATTGATTGTCGGATTTGGATTTAGGTTTGCAAAAATCCGACCCGTTAACATTCTACATGTATCCCCCAGATTGTAAGTCTAATTAGAGTAGGTTAGTCAACAATAACCGTTCAAGAGAATCGACCAATCAAAGTTTATCTCCAAAGAGCAAATAAAATCTAATAACTAACTAACCGGATTCGACTTAGCATCCAATACGTCACGATAATAATATATATATAAAATAATAATAATATATTAAACACTCACGTACCTAAAGATCACAAAATTATAAATTAACCCCTCTCCTCTCTCTCTCTCTTTCTATCTCCTCTTCTCCATGCAGTAATTGCTTTTTCAGACATTTATATTTTATTACATATATTATTCTATTTATTTATATCTAAATTTACTTTTCTACCCAAGCATGAAGATTCCGTCAAGTCCGTTACCTCCGTCTAATCCTTCCGTCTCTCCGTTAACTTCCATCTCCGACCTCGACCTCGGCTTCGACCTAGCTGTAAGTACAATCTTTTTCAATATCACAAAAATTTCTCCGCACTAATTTTAATTACTTTTTACTTTTTTTACATAAATTGATAAATTAGACTGTAAAATTTTACTAAAACGAGTTAGTCTATCGTATTGTTCGACGTCTTAGTACGTGTCCAGTTTGCAATTCAGAAAAAATATGCAAAATGCAGATAATTGGGATATTTTGTTTTGCTAATACTATCGAAATTGATAGCTTATTAAACAACTAATTATTTTTGCAAAAACTTTCCGAGTAAATTTAGTAATTGTTCTAAATAGCTGAACCTATTTAAGATAGTGACAAAATATAAAAAATTAATTGATGCAAAGTGCAAGGAGATTTTTTATAATTTAGTTACTTTTTTATATTAATTAGCCATCTTTAGTATTTGTCTGTTATTAACAGGATAAATTACAGTTTTGGTCTTCAAACTAGGGGCCCTTAACCTCTAGGGCTTACCAATGGGATCTGAGGTTAGTAGAGTATTTTGATAATTTCAGAATAAATTTAAAAATTATGAATAGTAGACCGGAGTAAATAAACGAGTACCTCTAATTTATTATAATTTATAGTTCAAACTTTTAAAATTATTATAATTAAGTCCCTCAATTCAATTTAATTAGCTAAATATAGACAAGTTGTCAATACTGAAGTGATGTGAAAGTATTATGATTTAACGTACGTCATTATTATATTAACACTTTGTCAATATTTAGCAACCTAAATTATGTTGTGAAATTTGATTGCATCAATTCAAAAAATTCGACTAAATTTTTTTAACAAATTAAAATTTGAAAGTCAAAGTGTCACAGGCCTCATAGTTTGAGGACCAAAAGTGTACCATTAGTAAATTTTTTGGTGTCTCAAAGAAAAAATAAATTTGTGTTAAATTCGATGTAATATTAGAGTATGTTTTGTTTTCGACAAAAATTGATTCCGCCCACGGAAACTTAGGTTTTTGAATTATGAGAAATTGAATTAAAAGTTTGGGAAGAGAATTAATAAAGAGAAAAAGAAAATAAAATTGACGAATTGATGGGAATTAATGTGGAAATTATATATAATTCTATATATCATCTGTTTCATTATATTTGTTTAGAACAAGAGGAAAGTCTATTTACATTATAAATTAGAAATTATAATCCAAACTAAACATCAAAAAGAAATTTTCAACAAAAAATTTCGGTTGTTGCAATTATTTTTTTTTTCCGTAAATCCTGCTTTTTTTCGTTTTCTCTTTTTTCTGTTTCTCTTCCCATGTGAGAGGCTATTGATGTCGTTCACTTATTATGGTTTCGGTTTAGGGTTTGGAACTTGCTCACAAACTGTTTGACACAATGTCAGCAAAAAATTAGATTGAATCAACAATTGCTTTGAGTTTATGAATTCTTTGAGGGTCATCTAGGGTTCCATTCTTAGTTGCAGTTATCTTTGCAAAGGTATAAATTTCCGGTTTTAAGAGCTATCGAAACTTCCTAAACTCAACTGGGTTAAGATGTTAGCATTTCTGTGTTATCCTGCATATCTTGTTTTGTTTACTCAAGGGTCATTTGTTATATGGTTGTTGAGAATCAGAAGAGTATTTAAGTAGTCCCAATTTTCGAATACATGATAGTCAACTTGTAGATGAAATTTGTTATCTTGAGAAAAATCATGATACTCTTACTATTTATCTGCAGTTTACTTGTTTCGACATCTGAACAGGCTCTAATAATTTTGTACTCGTTCGCAGATGTTTGATGGTACGGAGAGCATACTGAAGTATTTCGACGACGTAGACATTGACTCATATCATTTAGGGGTAATCCAAGAGGAAAATAAAGGAATTATGAGCAATAATTCTGCTATAGTTGAAGCTGGGAACTATGATATGGCCCTATCTTACGGCAACGAAACGATGAACGACAATCTCAATATGCTTGTACACAAGAACAATGGAATGATGAACAATAATTGCGGCATTTTCGCGGTCAAGAACAACGGAGAGATGGAGAACATCTCACCGATTGTTCTGCCGAGTAATTCTGGCAACGGGCAGGTTGGGCTGGTGCGTGAATTCCATCATGGAAATCCGGCAAATGTGAATTGGTCCCATGAGCAGAATAATGGAATTATGATCAATAATTCCGCTATAGTCAAAGCTGGGAACAATAGAACAATCGCCAATTCCGATGCTCTAGTCCTACAGAAGGACAATCGAGTGACAAACAACAATGCCGCTATGGTTGAAGTCGAGAACAACGGAATGATGAGAAACAACTGTAGTGTTGTCACAGTCAAGAACAATGGACCGACAGATAACATTTCTCCGAATATTCTGCCTAGTAATTCTGGCAACGGGCATGTGGAGCTGGTGCAAGGTTCTTGTCGTGGAAATTCGATGAATGTGGATTGCTCTCGTCAACGAAATAATGGAATTATGAACAACAGTTCTACTATGGTTCAAGCTGGGAATACCTGCGGTACTGTCCTACCTGAGGACAATGGAATGACGAACAACAATACTGCGATGGTAGTACAGCAGAACAATGGGATGGCGAATAGTTATGGTGGTACTGTCATAGCTGAGAACAACAGAGAGACGAGGAGCATTGCTCCTGCTATTCCCTTGCGTAATCCCAGCAACAAGCATGTTGAGCCAGTGCACAACTTTCGTCGTGAAAATCCGGCGGTCCTGAGTTGGTCCCGAGAAGAACAGTCTATTTTGATGGAAAAGCTTGCCGAGTAAGTCCATAATTGGCTTCCTAGCATTATCCTGTGATGTTCGTCATTTTCGTTTATTTCCCACAAATATGTCTTCTTCTTCATACCGACAATCTGTTTTTAAATGCTTTACTCCTGCCTAAAGTGTACAAATTCAAATATAGATGGTTGACTTGGAATATTTAACTCAGATTTTGTGCCTATGTGCAATACTTCAGCCTCTAATTGAACTTTAGTTTGTGGCGGCAAAGTCACATTGAAGCATTTGACCTTTGTTAGTCTTGAATTTGATTTGAACAGGAAAACATAATCTCTTTTTCTTTTTTGTACAAATGTTCCTTCTTTATACTTGCATGCAGTTCTAAGGCCTGAATAGAGTTGTTCAAGTAAGCTCGGATAATTTTTCGCCAAATTTGTCATTAGAGTTTTCTTCTGCAATTGTAGAAGAAGGTGGAAAAAGCTGTTGGAGGGATTTGAACTGAAAAGTTGCTAATGCTTATCATAACAGTAAACACGTCATCGAACAACACTATAGCATGTCCAAACGGGCACTATTTCATACAAAGAATGCACATTCTTTGTATCATTTGCTTTCTATTGCTACCATGTCCAACATATCCTTTTCTCTCAACCTTTTTATTTTCTCCCTCACCATTTCCTGCTATGCTTATCTCGTGCGACACTTGTTTCATTGAACTTTTCAGATATCAGAATGAACCAGTATTGATGAAATATGTTAAAGTAGGAGCTATGCTTCCTGAAAAGACTGCAAGGGACGTTGCAATGAGGTGTAAGTGGATGGTGAGTACTCTGCATGTCACATACAGTGTTCTTCTATTTTTCAGATGCATGGAATTTACTTTTTCTCGGTCATTTCACCTTTAACATTCATACATCTCTCAATGTTTGTTTCTTTTTTGAATGGTCGATATTTGTGTCTCATTCATGAAGTTAGCAAATAAAAGCATGAATATCAATTTCTAAAAGGATCAAATGGTTTTCTAGCATATATTGTATCTATATCTATATAGATACACACTCCGTACTATAGTGTGAATACATGGGTAATTGGCCAGATTAAACCATTGGCAACCTTGCATTCTTAAGTAGTATAGGATCACAAAACTATCCTCATTTTGCATCAATACCCAGTGAAAATTATGTCGACTATCAGGTACCAGATTTTTGGCTGACATGTAAAAGTGATGGTAATTTCATGAGTTTCTAGTAAGCTTCTAGTGTGCCCTGTTGGAATTTTGCAGAAAGGGCATACAAGAGCTTTTCTTAAGGATATCTGGGCAAATTTTAACTTTAGGGGGTTATATACACATTGCCTTACTGAATTAAGATCGAGATGAACATAGACCTACCTGATAATTCAATTATGGCAACTCTTTTTTTGAAATTGCTTTAGGAAGTTCGTTAAATCTTTGCAACAACAAGGAAGGATGGATGTTTTCTTATATCAAACTCAGTTTTATTGAGTATAGATAATCAGAATCCTTTTAGCAATTTTCTTAGATGTTGCTACGAGTTTGTACTTCTGACCGAGTAGCTCAAAACAGCAAATATCCTTGATGTGTCCTAGTAATTTCTAATAGTTTCAACCATTATAACCTGTAGTCTGCCTTTTTGCACTAGTGAAATTTGTAATTGTGTAGTAATATCATCTAACATTTTCAAGGAAAAGAAACAAATTGCTGAAGAACGTAGTGCGGGAAGGATCAGCGAAGAACATAGTGCGCGAAGGGTCAACGAAGATAAGAAGGTAATGATCATTTTCAAGTTTCATGACTCAAATTCTGAAATACAAATTGCAAATGGAGAACTTTCTTATAATTCTTAAGAATCTAAGGATCAAGGTTTCTTTTTAAAACAAAATATCAATAGTTTTCTTTTCTATGAGTTGGCCTATTATTTTACACATGTTTCAGCTATTTCTTTCTTTATTATTCATGATTGTGTGTGGGTAAAACTATAAATTCGCAAAAAGCAGTGGCACCTGCCAAACTATATCTTGATTTAAACCCCCAATTAACTTGTTAACTTTGGCCAGATTCTGTCAAACTAAACAGTTTCTGTAAATATGTTGCAAGGTATTTTTGTCAAATATTAATATTGTGGGTGCCATACATAGCTGGATTTATTGTACATTTGTACATAGCTTTAGAACATAGATCGTTCCTTTGTAATGCTCTTGATGGATGCTAATTTTGGGGAAAGAATACATGCATGCTATTTATTGTGAAAAAACCCACTGATTTAAGATGTTGCTTCTGTTGTTTTCAGGGAAAGAAGGTTGATACTTCTCAAAGAACCAATAATCTGCCAAAGCAACGGAAAGCTAAGGCTCCTAATGCAACTAAGGGTGCCACAGGTTGGGAGATTATTCTTTTGAGTTACTACTTCATTCGGTATCTTATTAGATCAAGCATAGCATTTTGTCAGATACATATTTTGACCTAACTTCTTGTTCGTTTTCTCTTATTCATTTTGACTTTTAGCCCAAGGTTATTACTTGTAACTCTTCCTTTTGAATTCATTATTACTTGTAACTCTTCCTTTTGAATTCAGTTTTATACAAGCATATGCATCCACTAGGTGCGGCGAGTAGCGTTCATCTCTTCTTCGACTGTGAATTAGAAGTTTCATCAGGGGTAGTTAAAATTTGAAATCATAAAAATTGACCATCTGATAGTTTCAGTAAATAATAAGTTTTTCCTTTCCTGAGAAATTATGAAAAGCTTGTTCTCTGTATTGCCAAACTTATATCCTCTTAAAGAAAACATGAATTTGACCTAATAAAGATTTCCTTTGTATCACTCAATCAAATTTTTCATGTTGTACGGATCACCATAAATAATAAAATTTTCTCCGATACGAGTTTCTAGTGTTTTGTTTCATAATATGGCAGTATTTTTTAAGTTTCTGGTGTTTTGTTTAGCAAATTAGTTTTAATTCATAAGCAATAATTTCTGATTGATTTTGTGTTTCTCATTGACTTATAATTTTTTCCCTTTTTCTACCAAGTACTGTCTTTTGAGTTTTTATTTGTTTTTTGATGTCACCAGCATTAACAAAAGCAATGGAGCAAACTTTGAAAATAAGCATCAAACATCTTGCCCATCTTGAAGCAAATTTTGCGCCAGACAAGGTAGGCTTCTTTGATTTATCTTAGAGACTTTTCTATAAACTATATCTGTTACTGTTTTTTTTTCTTTTTCCCCCCAAATTCATCTAATATTCCTTCACATCTATTGTTTTTTCAGCATTCGACGCATAAGCTTCACCGGGAAGAGTTCATACAGAATTGCGAACACGTCTCTGTAGTCAAGAAGTGCATCCAAGCTGTTCTAAATGGGTAAAGCATCATTCTGAAAACTTATGTACTCGAATTGAGTTTTGATCTAGTTATCTAAAAAACATTTCTTTCATTAAACAGTTTGAGTCAGACGCCTGATAAAATTGATGACGATGCTGCATGTCCTGATTGATGAAGAACCAGCTAATTCCTCATTATCTGATGATGCTGAGGTAAACTTCCAGTTGCCCCCTGGTTTAATACCTGCAATGCTGGAATTTCGACTTATTGTATGGATCCTTACATTATCAAAACCAGTCTAACTTTATTGAAAATTCATACATGTTTGGAATGGTTAAAAACTATAGGATCTTCCAGGCGTATACAGTGTCTAAAAAGCGTGCCTCAGGCATCCGCCTAGGCGCGCACAAAACGCAGGCCGCCGCACCTAGCAACCCCTAGGCAGGTGACCTCACCTCGGCACGCGCTTTGTGAGCCTAGGCTCCAACAGCCCAATGCGCCTTGGTGCGCCTTGGGCATTTTCAAACACTGGGCTTATATAGGCGCAATTGATTTTTTCGAACTAAAATCATTGTTTAATTCTAAAGTGCTAAACAGTTTATTTTCACTTTATCTTGATCCCATTTTGCTTTTTTCTATCTTTTCTTTGGAAGGTCAACGCACCCAACAACACTCAATAGCAAGCTGCTGCAGTATGAGAAGAAATGGGGATCTCTAGATACACAGCGACCTTGTGTAAATACCAACAGGGGTGTGTAAATACCCCAATACCGAATACCGAATCTGAAAGAAAAGAAAGAGGCAGATGCTGGATAGGTTTGCCTCAAGTATTAGTTTTAATTTTCTTTTTGATTCTATTATTAGTCAATTATGTTTTACATACTATGATTTACATTATAGTTCACAGATTAGTGTTTTCTTTTTTAATGTTTAGCATTTAGACTTGAGAGACTAGTGATACAGAGCAGTTGCTCTGGAAATAGCTAGCGAAAATTGTACAGGAAGAAAGAGAAAATTGAAATTTACAGAATTCTTTGTTTTGAATTCAAAAAAATAAAGTCGATCTTCTCATATTCTCTCGAAGATCTCATCTAGAGTTGCTACAATGTTATTATAGCATTCGTGCACTCGCTTCTCGTCTTTGTCCCTCGCCGCATAATCTAGCTGCAATGTGAAGAAATGTAAAAGAAAGTCACTTGAAAATTCTTCTTGACAGAACCTGTGGGCACTTCTTTCGCCATTTGTAAACAGACCCTCAGATTTGCAGTTTCTTTTTAGTATTTGGCTTCCTCAACTAACGCATTGTCTGATAACAATTTCTGACAGAATGTACTGAAACTTGTGTGCTAACTTTTCTTGTGGAAGTCGTGGGATTTCCGCAACAAAAATGATAAATTTGTCGACCGTATTTATAATTTTTCTCGCTCCGATCGCACTGAACAGAGTGTTCAGAGAGAATAGAACACTAGAATGAGGAATAATTGAAATGTAACTTAACTTACAGTAGACACACTATCGAAGAGATTGGAGTAGAGCTGCCGCAGCCGCGGCCTGAGGCTTCCGGGCTTCGACTGGATTATCGTATACAAATCCTGCTTCAAGTACAGCGAGCTCTCGCGAAGCGCGAGCTGCGCTTCTCTCCACGACTCTGTATCCAAAAGCGCTTTTATTCCCAGCAGATCTCGCGCGTGTGCTCTTATAGCAGCTTCTGCTTCTTCTGGTGTCTGGTCAGGTGCTGTAATGCGGAACTCGACAGCAGAAGCGCTTTTCGGAGATGAGAAGAGCTCCTGATGAAGCAGGACAGCAGAAGCAAAAGCTGCTGCTTCTGCGGCGAGTTTTCTTCTGCCGAAGAGATTCTTGCGCTTTTGGGTGATGCACTTCGGTTTGGAAGTGCTTTTGTGAGAAGCAGAGGGGGCAAAAACTGTAGGTTTTGAGAAGTGAAAGTGCAATGCAATTGTAGAGGCCATAATCTTATTTGATGAGTACTCAGTGAATGGTCATACGTGGTTGTAGCATAGTATTGCATTATACGGATAAGATGAAATTGTTGCGTGGACTTGGTGCACCAAGTAATCCGTAAACCCCATGGGCTCCAATAATCTATGGATGATGAGAAATTATTATTAGAATATATTAGTCCTCATATATTGAAATATAATTTCTTTTCTATTCAATGAGGGAATATAGAAATATTTAATAAAAGAATTATCTGTTAGAGAAAAAAAGTAATTTAAAGCTTATTTCGTTATATTATTTATTTTGCGTAAGAAAAAGGAGAAACCTAATTTTTTTTTTCCGGCCAAAATGTGAGTTCGTTGACGGACCAAAATTCAAAATACGTACTTCATATATAGCGTATATATAAATTTTTACTATTGAATGCATAGATAACTATATTTTATGAACTTTAATTATTAAATTAAAATTCTAATTTTTTAATTTTTTTCACACTTTCCAGACAATCTAACTGACTGTTCACAAGTTAGATATTTCACCTTAATATTTTAACAAAATAGTTTGTGTTCGGCTTGTTTAATAAATGAGTTAATACAAGTTGGTTCCGCTTGCTCGTGTTCGGCTAACCGATAGCTCTAATTTATATGTCTTTCTATATTCTTAAATTTTTTTTTTTTAAAATCTTCTATTCTTGCAGAGAAAGATTGGAAAAACCGCACGAAAATATTATACGCATCCAATCTATCAATAAATTATATACACCGAGCATATTTCTAAATCAATTTATTAATTAATATTACAAAATTAAAATCTAATACAACACATAAAATGCTGTTTATAAATAAATACAGAATTTAAATTTTTATAGTAGAATTTTCGAAATATGGCGTATAGTATTTACTTATACACCAGGTGCAGGAAGGAATATCCCTCCCGGTCACGAAAAATTCTAGAATGCACCGGGTATATTTGATGACGTGGCGTAACAAACCAACAAAAAGCCTCTTTTTAGAGATATATGTCCCATCGTGATTATAAAAAAATATTTATATTATACTTTTTTTTAAAAAGGAGAGATATGATTGGCTTGTTATTGATGACGTGGTGTAAACGGGAGACTGTAGACTTTCTCCCCGGTCACCATCCCTCTTACTTTTCTCAGATAAATTATTGCCTACACCTGGTTTATTAGTACACGGCATGTACAGAATCTTTTTTTTTTGAATTTTAATATTATAAAATTAAAATTCAATCTAATATATGTGATATACACTATATAAAAACTTTATGTATAAAAAATTACAGAGTTTTGATTTTTGTAATAAAATTTTAGAAATTTATAAGTGTACAAGAATTATTCATACATCCAGTAGGTGAAATAATCTCTTCTTACTATTTAATTTTCTTTTTATTTATTGATTTATTTAAATTATTTTAGTATATTTCTCTCAAATCTTTTGATGTAAGACTATAAAATAATTTAATTACTAAATAATTTAAATACTAATAAGTTGTTGCATAAATTTACGTTGCATATAGGCCAATTTTAATTATCTTTATTTAAATAGATTTAGTTATTGAATTATTTTTATTTAATTTTATTTAATTAATAATTAGACTAATAAAATTACATAAAAATACAAGTTACTTCAAATATATTTCTAGAGTTAAATTCTGTTAGTAAACTATTAGCAACAGCCGTTATTTCTGTAAAATTACTATTTTACCCTTTCAAATATATCCTTCTATCATCATCAACTTTTCTTATTTGCCCTTAAGTTAGGGACAAAAACGTATTTTGATTTTTTATCTTTTCAAATCTATCCTTCTACCATCACCAACTTTTTTTATTGCCCTTAAATTAAGGGTAAAAAAAGTATTTTGATTTTTTAAAAATCTTATAGGTATTTAACTTAAGTTTAATCCGAGATAACTCAACAGGTGATAACTACGGAGATATTTTTGAATAATGGAGGAACATATGAGGGGTATATTTAGAACAAAAAAAAGTAAGGATAAATTAAATTTTTCCGAAATTTGGAAGGGTATATAAGTAATTATTCCAAAATATAAAAATATAAATTAAACTTCATTATTAAAACATTTTTCGTGTGTGTTTGGGACTTTTTAATAAAATAAATTTATAAAATTTAATAATTAGCGAAATAATCATGCCAAATTTTTATTTGGCAAACTAATTTTTTAAACGCGTGAATTATTCACCGCATTCAAAAAAAATTAAGAATTCTAAAGACGGTGAATGATTTGTTAAATGGATAAGTATAAATAAGACGGTAAATGATTTACCGTCTTTAATAGCCGTACGATATATTCTGAAAGCGGTGAATGTTCACTGTTTTTAGAAGATTAGTTTGTCAAAAATAAATTTGATAGGATTATTTTATAAATTATAAACTTTTAAAGGGTTATTTTATAAAAAAGTCCGTGTGTTTGTGTGTTTCACTTGTGTCTATATAAACTCGGACTTCTTGGAGCTCATCTTCGTCTCACTCCTCTTCCCTCTCTCTCTCTCTCTCTCTCTCTCTCTCTCTTTCTCTCTCTCTCTCTCTCTCTCTAAACCACTCGAAGCTAGGGTTTCGCCGAGGTGATCTCGCTCCCCCGACCGATGGAAGAGGACCCGAGGAAGACGAAACCGAAGGAGGAATCATCATCTCCTACAGAAGAGGATGGATCGCCTCTTGGACCGGAGCCGAAGAGGCAGCGGATCGCCGGCGAGGAGAAGGACGGCAGCGGCGGTGGCGCCGGCGGAGGAGGAGGAGGAGGAGGGGCGGGGGCGGAGAATATGGGATGGGAAGCTGTGGCTGCTAATGCGACCAAGGATATCGCTGGTTGGTGGATTATTCTCTTGAGTTATTAGTTGATTCGGCATCTTCTTAGATCAAGTGTAGCAATTCTGTAAGATGCATATTTTGACCTAACTTCTTGTTTGTTTTCTCTTATTCATTTTGAGTTTTAGCTCAAGATTATTGCTTGTAACTCTTGCTTTTGAATTCACTTTTATACAAGTATATGCATCCACTAGATACAATCAGTAGTGTTCCGTTACGGCAAATTGTAGAAATTTGAAGTCATACAAATCGAATATGTGATAGTTTCAGTAAATGACAAGTTTGTTTCCTTTCTTGAGAAATTATGAAAAGCTTGCTCGCAATTATCGCCAAACTTATGTCCTGTTAAAAGAAAACATGAATTCGACCTTCTAAGGATTTCTTTCGTATCGCCCAATGGAATTTTCCACCTTGTGCAGATCACCATAAATGATGAGATTTTCACCGAAACAAGTTTCTAGTGTTTGTTTTCTCTTATTCATTTTGACAAGATTATTACTTGTAACTCTTCTTTTTGAATTCAGTTTTATACAAGTATATGCATCCACTAGGTACAATCAGTAGTGTTCATCTTTTGTTTGACTGTGAATCGAAGTTCCGTTACGGCAAATTGTGAAAATTTGAAGTCATACAAATCGACTATCTGATAGTTTCGGTAAATGATAAGTTTGTTTCGTTTCTTGAGAAATTATTGTTGCCAAACTTATGTCCTGTTAAAAGAAAACATGAATTTGACCTTCTAAGGATTTCTTTCATATCGCTCGATAGAATTTTCCACCTTTTGCAGATCACCATAAATGATGAGATTTTCACCGAAACAAGTTTCTAGTGTTTGTTCGATGAGACAGGCGTTTTTTTCCAGTTTCTCCCTTCTTGGAAGTGAAATCTGATTTTAAATCTCCTGTAGGTAATTGATTTGTTCGTGAATTATTGAATTATTTTAATCAATTGGATAGACCTCTTTTTGTTTTTTTCTTTTGGATCTCTTTGGTGTTCACTAGAGCTTGATCAGTGCCAGTCATCTTTCTTTTTGATTACTTCTCCATTTCTTTTTACAAGTTTCAGTTCTTTTTATCTACAAAAGGACAGAATCCTGGCACTCCTTTTAGAAGATTTAATTTCGCATATTTTAAACACTGTTTGTCCTAGTGTATTTGTTTTACTGCTTAATTTACCATATTGTTTAGCAAATTAGTCTTAATTCATAAGCAATAAGTTATGATTGATATTGTGTTTCTCATTGACTTAATGTTTTTTTTTTTTTCCTTTTCCTACCAAGTATTGTCTTTTGATTTGTTTTTTGATGTCGCCAGCATCAATAAAAGCAATGGAGCAAATTTTGAAAACAGGCAACGAATATGTTGCCCAGCTTGAAGCAAATTTTGGGCCAGACAAGGTAGGCTTCTTTGATTTGTCTTACAGACTTTTTTATAAACTATATCTGTTACTGCTTCTTCTTTTCTTTTTTTTTCTTTTTCAAATTCATCTAATGTTCCTTCACATCTATAGTCTTTTCTGCATTCGATGCATAAGCTTCACTGGGAAGCGTTCATGCGGAATTGCGAAAAGCACATCTCTGGAGTCAAGAAGTGCGTGCAAGCTGTTCTAAATGGGTAAAGCATCATTCTGAAAACTTACGTACTCGAATTGAGACTTCTTACTCTTTTAGTGGGTTTTGATCTAGTTATCTAAAGACATTTCTTTCATTAAACAGTTTGAGTCAAATGCCTGATAAAATTGAGATGATGCCGCATGTCCCGATTGATAAAGAACCAGTTAATTCCTCATTACCTGATGATGCTGAGGTAAACATCTAGTTGTCCCCTTGTTTAATACCTGCAATGCTGGGATATGGACCCTTGCATTATCAAAACCAGTTTAACTTTATCGAAAATTCAGACATGCTTGGAAGGGTAAAAAACTAAAGCATCTTTCAGGCTTATACAATGTTTAAAAAGGAGGCGCGGGCCCTAGGCGTGCGACTTCACCTCGGCGTGCACTTTGGGAGCCTAGGCTCCAACAGCCCAATGCACCTTGGTGTGTCCAGGGCATTTTCAAACACTGGGCTTATATAAGCGCAATTGATTTTTTTTTCGAACTAATTTTGGACCAACAAAAACATTGTCAAAATCATTGTTAAATTCTAAAGTGCTAATCTGTTTAGTTTCACTTTATCTTGATCCCATTTTGCATTTTTCTATCTTTTCTTTGGAAGGTCGACTCACCCAACAACAGTCAATAGCAAGCTGCTGCAGTATGAGAAGAAATGGGGATCTGTAGATACACAGCCACTTTGCGTAAATACCAACAAAAGTGGTGCAAAAGCCCCAATACCGAATACCGATTTTCCTTTCGATTCTATAATTAGTCAATTACGTTTTACATAATATGATTTACATCATAGTTCGCAGCTTTGAGCCATTTTTTTCTTTTCTTAATGTGTAGTAGCATTTAAACTTGAGAAAGATTAGTGATACAGAGCAAGTGCTCCGTAAGTAGCTACCAAAAATTGTACGAGAAGAAAGAGAAAAAAAATGAAATTTACACAGGCCGGCTGGTTTCTTTCTTTCTTTGGTTGATTTCCTCCTTTATTCTTTGGTCGAATTCAAAAAGAATTCGATCTTCTCATATTCTCTCAAAGATCTCATCTAGAGTTGCTACAATGTTATTATAGCATTCGTGCACTTGCTTCTCGTCTTTGTTCCTCGCCGCATAATCTAGCTGCAAAGTGAAGAAATGTAAACGAAAATCACTCGAAATTCTTCTTGACAGAGCCTATGGACACTTCTTTTGCCATCTGTAAACAGGTCCTCAGACTTGCAGTTTCTTTTTTTGTATTTGACTTCCTCAACTAACGCATTGTCTGATAACAATTTCTGACAGAATATACTGAAACTTATGTACTAACTTTTCTTATGGAAGTTGCGGGGTTTCCGCAGCAAAAACGATAAATTTGTTGGATGTGTTTACAGTTTTCCTCATTCCGATCACGTTTTGCAGTGTTCAGAGAGAATAGAACACTGGAATGAGGAATAATTGAAATGTAAGTTAACTTACATTAGACACACTGTTGAAGAGATTGGAGTAGAGCTGCCGCAGCCGCGGCCTGAGGCTTCCGGGCTTCGATTGGATTATCGTATACAAATCCTGCTTCAAGTACAGCGAGCTCTCGCGAAGCGCGAGCTGCGCTTCTCTCCACGACTCTGTATCCAAAAGCGCTTTTATTCCCAGCAGATCTCGCGCGTGTGCTCTTATAACAGCTCCTGCTTCTTCTGGTGTCTGGTCAGGAGCCGTGATGCGGAACTCGACAGCAGAAGCGCTTTTCGGAGATGAGAAGAGCTCCTGATGAAGCAGGACAGCAGAAGCAAAAGCTGCTGCTTCTGCGGCTAGTTTTCTTCTGCTGGACATGCACTTCGGTTTGGAAGTGCTTTTGTGAGAAGCAGAGGTGGCAAAAAGAGGTTTTGCGAAGTGAAAGTGCAATGCAATTGTAGAGGCCATATCCATATCTTATTTGATTGATGAGTACTCAGTGAATGGTCATACGTGGTCGTAGCATGGTATTGCATTATACAGATAAGGTGAAATTGTTGCGTGGGTTTGGTGCATCAAGTAATCAGTGGACCCCACTGGCCCCAATAATCTATGGATAATGAAAAATTGTTATTAGAATATATTAGTCATCATATATTCAAATATTATTTTTAATTCATTTTATGTGTTACTAGAAATTAATATCTTTGTAAACAACTTTTTGTAAGAGTTATTTCGAGTTTTTGCGTAGATTTGTCTAAGGCCAGATTTGGACGTCGAAATAAAATATTCAAGATAATTAATTTGGTATAAATATTTTCTTGTGTGATTGGATGTTAGCAGTTTGACTTTTTAAAAAATTTTGGGTCTATAATTTGCTAATATAGTATATTTTATTTGCGAAATGATTTATCTTATTGGAACAAAATTACTTATAGACCGAATATAGTATGCATTTAGGTATTTTCATCATATTCCTCATCTATCAATTACTGTATATTTTTTTGAATAAATCTAAAGAATAAATAAGATGTTGATACATCCAACCAAGACCCAAATGGGATAGGTTATAAATATGTAAAATATATTGAGATTTTTGAAATGAACATATAAATACTTTGCATGAGTATTTACTCAATTTCACATTTTTGTGGAGGGCGTGTGCGCTAAATACTCAATTTGAAACAATTTTAATGAGCTTTTCTAAAACCTGCACACACAAATAATAATAATAATAATAATAATAATAATAATGAGCTGTGAATGGCAGTTGACGCAGTGCACTGGGTGCAGGTGATATTTTCGGATTCGGTTCTCTTTTTTTCCTCTCTACTTTGGTGTGCACTAGGGCTACAATCTAGCTCGCTATTCGCGCTCACTATTCGTGAGCCAGCTCATGTTCGACTTGAAATAAAATCGTAATTAATTATTTGTTCAATAAATGAATCGAACATGAATTGAATTTTTCAACTTGAAATTTTAGCGAGCTGTACACGAACTGAATTTTATATATATATATATATATATATATATATATATATATATATAATATACAAATTTTTACTATTTAGATTTTAGACTAATTTAAATATAAATAAATTTATATTTTGTGAATTTTAATTATTAGATTAAGATTGCGATGTTTTTTAACTTTTTATTTGGTAGTAGAGCTGACGATCTAATTTGCTCGTGAGTCAACTCATTCGGCCCGTTAATAAATAAGCCGAATATGAGCTTAATATTTCAGGCTTAATGAGCTGGCCCGTATTTGACTCGTTTAATAAATGAGCGAAAACGAATTTAGCCCAGCTCGCCCTAAGGGCTAAGGGGGATGGGGACTTGTGGAATTTCCTTTCCGATTCACTCCTCTTCCCTCTCCGTCTCTCTCTTTTCTCGTCTCACTCCTCTTCCCTCTCCCTCGCTCTCTTCTCTCTAAACCACTCGAAGCTAGGGTTTCGCCAAAGTGATCTCGCTCGCCCCAGCCATGGAGGAGGCCCCGAGGAAGAGGAAACCGGAGGAGGGATCCTCCCCTACAGAGGATGAATCGCCGCTCGCATCGGAGCCGAAGAGACAGCGGATCTCCGGCGAGGAGGAGGATGGTGGCCGCGGCGGAGGAGGAGGGGAAGAGGCGGGGAAGGGGAGCAGGGGGTCGCTTCTAGGGCTTGCGGATTATAAGGATGATGAGGATGAAGAAGAGGGAGAGGAGAGGGATCGGGAGGCGAATGGTCGGCGGAGGGGGGAGGAGGACGAGGAGAAGAGAGGTCGAGCTGATGAGGAGGAGGAAGACGACGAGGAAGAGGATGAGCCGCGGGTGGCGCCGGCGATGAGGCAGAGGCATGTGGAGGTGCGGAGGGATTGCCCTTACCTAGACACTGTTAATCGCCAGGTTATACTCTCTCTCTCTCCCTCCCTCTCCCTCTCTCTCTCTATACAGCTAGAAGCAGAAGCAGAAGCTTCAGAGTTGAGGCTCTTGTTTTTGGGCCCAGAATCTTGAACGAAGCTTCCTGCTGAAGAAATGCTTCAGACATGTTGGGTCTACTCGTCTGGAGCTTCTACCAAGCTAATCTGCGTAGAGTGCTGCTTAAATCTTTTCCAGTAAACAACATGGAATGTGTTGAGTCTAGAAATACTCGAACACCGTTTTCTAGTGACATAGGGGGCGTTTGGATTAATGAGGTTACAGTTCGGTTCGGCTGTAAATCAAATTTGTTAAGAGTCGAGATATTAGTTTTGTCATCCATCACGAAGACAGAGGAGTTCCGGTAGCTAATCATGAGCTTATTTTTCAGAAACAAATTGTCTTTGAAATAGTCTGAAGTCATCTTTACGACCGGACGGTGAATATCCCTGCATTATTCTTGTTGTTGGCAAGACCAATATTTTTACTATCATCAGACTTGATTTTCAGCCGAACTACAATTACATTAAACCAAACGCTCCCTTAGGCTTTAGAGAAAATGATTGTTTTATATGTTATTAGTGGAATTTAGGTCTATTTCTTGGGCCTATAGAAAAGTCTCAAGCCCAGAAACGGGTTGTGGCGGAGAATGCATTTCTTTGGATCGCTAACTGCGTGAGCATTCTTAGACTGCTTCAACATTGATATCTTGCATATTTCCCCTGATACCCTCTACTCATTTTGTCTTCTGTTCAATAATGTTAATGTTAATGCTTGCAACCTGTAATGGCATGCAATATATCATAACTTCCAGTTAAGGACGATAGAAGGAAAGCATATTGACCAAAGGAAATGAGAGCTACTTTCTTATACTCGATCTTCATCGTCACAGTCAACTACCTAGGGGTTATAATGGCCTTCTTGTACTTCCCTCGCATTTTTGAACAACATGCTTGAAGCTTGTATTCTACAATTGGCTGCAGAGGACTGGAATTTGAGAACTTTCAAAGTGACAACTAACAGATAGTGAAAAGGGATAACCTGCATGTGCACAATACTTGCAAACCCATTAGAACTTAGTACATATGGTACACATAATACAGAGTGGTGAGGCAGGTATTATCATTGTTTGTCTGTCTGCATGGAATATGCAAATAACAGGGATCTACAGGTTGCTTGGCATGTTCCTCCAATTTTTTATCGATTAGTAGTCTTTTGGTTTTACCGTCAAGAAGGGGATTTGAACTATGAGAACTGGCATGTTCTTAGAAAAACATGTTCTAACTCTCATATAGATGCAGTGGGTGGGCATTTCAGTAATCATCGTTTCACCATCTTTGTCATTATCATCACTGTTATTATTTATATCATTATCTATTAATATTATTGTTGAATGCCGCTATTTGATTCCTGGAAATATACAACAGATAGAAATAATGAATCGTCCTCTTGCAATTTAATAAATAAATAGTTTGTGGGCTACTTGGAAAGTTCTCTTCAGGGTTTGTCTCATATAATTTGTTCATTCTTTTGTAGGTCTTGGACTTTGATTTTGAGAAATTTTGCTCCATCTCTCTGTCAAATTTGAATGTATATGCATGCTTAGTTTGTGGCAAGTACTACCAAGGAAGAGGTCTCAAGTCTCATGCATATACACACAGTCTTGAAGCAGATCACCATGTTTATATTAATCTCGAGACTGAGAAAGTCTATTGTCTCCCTGATGGATACGAGATAAATGATCCATCATTAGATGATATCCGACACGTTCTAAACCCAAGGTATTGCAGCTGGTTACTTTATGCTTTTAGCAGTATTACTTGTATGATTAGCTATACCATGTATTCCTTGCTGGTCAAAAATTCAAGTCCATGTTTAATGTATTCCTTCTAGTATATTACTACTTCTAGGTTTAGATCTACATTGATATAACCGGATTAATATGAACTTTTCCATATTGTGGAATTTATATGTAGATACCTCAAGTTTAGTTTCTTTTCCTCTTGCAAAATTGGGAAGGAAAAGGAATATTTACATCCCAAAATTGAGCTGTTTGTAGAAGATCAAAAGTGTCGTCACTCTTTTTTTATGTGCTTTTCATTGATATTGAAGAGGCAAATTTTTTCAGTAGGCAGTAAGTAGAAAACTCGCTTTCTTGTAGGGCATGCTGCTTTTTAGTACCTTTTTTGCTTTTTAGTACCTTTTTTTTTTAAGATTAAGGTTGTAAATGTTAAATCTTCTGCTTCTCATTAGATGAACGGATGTTACAGATTAGACGAAGAAATAAATAGAAAAGTTGCAGGATTTGTTATTACGAGGAAACCTTTATATGAAGTCACTAAATCTACTAAATCCACATCTACTAATAAGTACTTCTCTTCTTTGTCTTTATTTTCAAATGAATACTTTTCTTCATGATATTAAAATTATGATTTCAAAAATTTATGGTTTGAGCATTGTTAATCTCTCAAAGCTTGTCATAGTAGCATGAGGAATATACTTCTTTCCTCTTTAATATGGCTGTTTGGAAACATATATTCTTTGAGTTTGTATATATTTGCTTGTGTTTTGCTGCTATCTATCTCGTTTACGCGTTATTTCCATTTTCCATTAGAATTTTTAATCTATTCTGCTTACTAAATTATTTTATTTTCATGTGTAGATTCTCTAAAGAGCAAGTCCTACATCTTGATGAAAATAGGCAATGGTCAAGAGCACTTGACGGCTCCAATTATCTCCCTGGAATGGTAAATTTCCATGCATTTTGTGCAAATTTCTCACCGCGCACACATACATACTCATAGAAAGAAAGAAGCTTAAAGTTGTTTCCGGAGAGAAACCTCAATACTTGTGGTTATGCACACTTGTGAAAGTTTGTGAACGGTAATTCTATGCTATGCTTCTGAAAATAGTAGATCATTACTGCAAGGTCAGATTATGAAGTAAAAAAGCATATAGCGGTAATATATGCTGAATGGAATTTGTTGGCTCTTGCCTTGTTTTTTTTTCCTCTCCTTCAATCAATGATGGAAAATTCAAAGTCAAAATTATTATTATTATTTTTTTCGTCTTTGTCTAGAGTCTAGACCCCTTGCATGTCTGTGGAATTATTGATTGCTGATCATTTTCAAATGAGTCTACCAACCAGCAATAAAGTAACTTAACCAACTAGCTTCATAGGCTTCATGACAATCCCTAATTTGTCTCCATTTATTGTGCCTAGAATTTTTTAACAATGTTTCACTCACAAATTGAATTTCTTATCAATTTAATGAGAGTTGATGACTTGGCAACCAGTTGAAAGATAGGCTGAGCAGTGAGCACTAACCTTTGCTGTTGATAAATGTAATTACATCACAATTCTTTGTCGGTTATTATGTTTAGGTTGTCATCTGATTATCTACATGGATTATTTAATTAGAAAGCAAAAACAGCCTTTACCTATATGTCTATCTACTCATGTTGACATGAGATCATTACATTTGAAGCACATACAAGTACCGATTATATTGCAGTTCGTAGAAACCCATGAAGAAATTATAAATTCTGCAGCTGTGCTACTTGTAAAAGAATACGTAGAAATTGGAACTAATATATGTATTGCTGTATGATTGTGTTGTGTTTTTAGTAGTTCAACTCCTGGAACAGTTAATTTGTTTCGAAACCATCCAGGAAGAATGTTCTTTATGTCAATCCCAGGATCGTTCAATAATAATATTTTCTTTTTCTTGTTCTTTTTTTTTTTTTTTAAATTTTCAGGTTGGTCTTAATAACATTAAGGAGACTGATTTTGTCAATGTCACAATTCAATCCTTGATGAGAGTCGCTCCTTTGAGAAACTTTTTTCTTATTCCTGAAAACTATCAACATAGCAAGTCCCCCCTCGTTCATCGTTTTGGAGAACTGACTCGCAAGATTTGGCATGCAAGAAACTTCAAGGGGCAGGTTGGTTTTTCCAGCTCTTAGTTAACTACCTATAAGGCACGTTTGGTGCCCAGATTTGGATTACATAGGATAAGAAGAGCGGCTGATGTTGGATGGAGAGAGGGTTCACTGACTTGGAGGCATCAAGGATCACAATAGGTGGGGGTTAGTCCAGTGGGTACAAGAGTTTTTCGCCACTTCCAACTGCCTCCAAGTTGCTATATCTTCTTACCAACATCGCTCTATCATTTTATACGGGTCCAATCCAAATCCTGGCTGCCAAGTGGACATTTCGAGATATGCAACAGATTCATTTCTTTTGGTCGTAACTCTGTCTATCTTCAGGTCAGTCCACATGAGTTCCTGCAGGCAGTTATGAAGGCAAGTGATAAGAAGTTTCAAATTGGTGTACAATCTGATCCTGTGGAGTTCATGTCCTGGCTTTTGAATACGCTGCATGCAAAATTAAGGAGCTCGAAGAAGAAAAATAAGAGCATTATACATGACTGCTTTCAGGTTTCAGTTGCACAACTCTTTTTTTCTTTTTTTTTTCTCCTGCGGTTATTATGTATGTATCCTTCAAAATTTCCTATTTACATATTTAACTCCTATAAAATCTGAATTTCCTCATATACCTCTTGAAAGTGCATTTTCTTGCAAAAAATTTCATCTCCAATTCATTGGGGAGAGTTGACTTAGTGTTGGAAAATGTTTTTAAGGGGTACTTTAGTAAGTACAAGGGTGTCTATGTAAGCAACAATGATTGTGAAGGGCAAATAAGAAAGATTCAAATTTTGCGAGGACATATATGTTAAAAACTCTATTTTTTGGATCACTGTCGTCCTGTATCATACATATAACGGAAGGATTGTGGCAGGGGGAACTTGAAGTTATCAAGGAAATCCAGAAAAGACCTCTTCCGGAAAAGAAAGAGAATGGTGAAGAGGAGAACAATGGAGCTGTTTCAGAGGGTGGAGCAACAAATGGGAATGTTGTGACAGAGGTGTCTAGAGTGCCATTTTTAATGCTCGGCCTTGACTTGCCTCCTCCCCCTCTTTTCAAAGATGCGATGGAGAAAAATATTATTCCTCAGGTATGTTCAGGATGTTCCAAATAAGATTTTTCACTATTTTTCATGTTGAAACTGTTTTAAGGCTGCGCAGAATACGTTCTAATTCTGTCTTTATGTAGTTATTCACTTTATAACTTGCATCTAATTTGTCCTTATCTGTTGAATGGCCCTGTTCATCTTAGCAACACATGAAATATCAGAACCCGAAAATAGCTGGATTGAAGATACTGAAAAAGCTATGTTAACTTAGAAAGTTCAGGGAGTTAAAAGTTGGTTTTAGATGTTACATATGCATCACAATAACTTATTAGTTTCAGATATTTACTCAAATGTAAATATTATTTGCAAATAAGGCCTGCAAAACGGCCGCCTACAGCTTATCTTATTTGCTGTATCATTGTTGCAACTGTGATAGAAAATAGGAATGTTGTTGAATAAATATGCAGATTATTTCTTTCTAGAAGGTCAGTAGAAGGCACTAGTGATGTTGTTCTTATTGTTATGTATTACGCTGTATCATGTTCGAAGTCTCCAATTTCCCTAGTTTCATTTTTTTTTCCCTAGATCCTCTTCTTTTGTTGCAAGTTGGCATTACAAATAAATCTCGTTCTTATCTTCGTCAGGTTCCACTTTTCAATATATTGAAGAAGTTTGATGGCGAGACTGTTACAGAGGTAGTGCGGCCATTCATAGCGAGAATGCGGTACCGCGTGACCAAATTACCAAAGTATCTCATCCTTCACATGCGGCGATTTACAAAAAATAATTTCTTCATCGAAAAGAACCCTACTCTCGGTATGCTATGCTCTTTATTTTTCGTATGAATTAATTAGGGTAAATTGCACATTTGTTCCTCAACCTATGAGCGGGTGACACTTTGGTCCTCAAACTTTAATTTGTTGTAATTTCTAGCTTGAACTTTCAGAATTGTTGCAATCAAGTTGCACAACCTAATTTAGTTGACTAAAGGTGGACGTATCATTGATGTTAAAGTGATGTAGCATCTTAATTGTGGACGCATCATCAATCACAATAATACTACATTACTTTTACATTAGCAACACATTAATATTTAGTCAACTAAGTTGGATTAAAAGACTTGATTATAATAATTCTGAATTCTCGAGCCAGAAATTGGAGCAAATTAAAGTTTGATGACCAAAGTGTCACCTGACTCACAGTTTGAGGACCAAACGTGCAATTTACCCAATTAATTATACTGTTCTTCTGCTTCTTGAGTTCTGAAGTATATTTTCCTTTTCTAGTTAACTTTCCTGTGAAGAATCTGGAACTGAAGGATTATATCCCGTTACCTGCGCCGAAGGAGAAGGAGAAGCTGCGCTCAAAATATGATCTCATTGCAAATATTGTTCATGATGGCAAACCCAGTGAAGGGTGCTACAGAGTTTTCGTGCAGCGGAAGTCGGAAGAGCTTTGGTATGTCCCTTTGCCAATTTTAAGTTTTCTTTCTCACTTCTCTACTCATTGTTATTGAACTTAAATAAATAGCTATTGCAACTGTTGAATATATATATTAAAAACACCGTTTTCTAACAACTTAATCTTTTGGACAAACACGGTTGTTCCGCTTAATTTAACATGATACCAAACTCTTAATTATTAAATAGATAAATAAATAAGATTTTAATATAAAATCATAAAAAATCAAACAAAACTCAAATGTTCTGAAAAGCTGTATGTAAAATTTTGTGAAAAATTATAATTTTTTTCAATAAATTGTCATTCACATCATTTGAGAGACCAACACTTAAAAAAAAAAAATTTAGTATAATAAGAGTCTGGCTTGTGTGCCTTTAGAAGGACGGTGGCCTTCATGCCATCAAGTCGTTTTCGATGCTGGAACTTTCAAATCGACAATTGGCTTCGTTAGACTTGATTTATACTTGATTTAGAGTATTAAAAGTATTTAGAAAATAAATTTCGTGATTTTTCAATATTATTGAATGGGCTAAAAATTAATGGCTGAAAATAAAAAACTCACAAAAAATGATGATATGATACTAAAATTTTAGATCCAAGATATTGATCTTGTTTTATATAATATAAAAAATTTTCTATCAAAATTTCACGTGATTTGGATATTTTTACGCCGTTAAACTTGTAAACGGCTCAACACAATAATTACAATTGTTGAATTTGGACCCTTTCAATCTCTATGTAAATGATATTAAAAAATTATGAAATTTATTTTCTAGGTATTTCAAATCCGCTAGATCAAACCTAATGGAACCGATCGTTAATTTAGAAGTCCTAATATCGAAAATGACTTGGTAGCACGGAGTCCGTCGTACTTCAAAAAGCACACAACCCTAGCTCGTATAATAATATCTAACAACTACAAATTATTCATATCAATATTTATAAATAGATTAGGAATAATTAAAGTTATATGTATATATATATATACTTGTTAATCAAATAATCTCATTCAACATTATATTTCAATCCCACCTCAATTTTTTTATAAAAAAATTGCATATGGGTTGCATATGTAGTCCAATCCGTATATGACGTATGTGGTGCGGTTTATGATTTGAACCGCATATGCGGCTATATGAACTACTTTTTGAAACATTGGTAAGAGATTTTATAAAAATAATGTGTGGCGACTGCGATGTGAATGGATTTTAAAGAATGGCGATTGGAAACATGAAGCTCTTTCTCAACTTTATGTATTAGTATTTAATTCTTCTTCTTCTTCTTCTTTTTGGGTCTTAGGTATGAGATGCAGGATCTCCATGTAACAGAGACTCTCCCTCAAATGGTGGCTCTTTCGGAAGCTTACATGCAAATATATGAGCAGCACCAGTGAGATCATCATTCTAGGGGTCTTTTTATTTATTTTATAACTTTTCTTTTTTTCTTTCTTTTTGGGAATTTTGTATTTTAAAATAGTTGCACCATATGCTCTAGCCTTTGGAGGAGATTTTTATAATTTTTTTATAAAAAAAAATTTGACCCCCATCAGGGAGTCTCCTTACTAGCTTCATGTCTTGATTCTCCATGTAAAAAAATGGGGGCTTAGATGAGAGATACTAGCATGGTTAAAGGCTTTTTTTTCGAAACTAATTGTTGCTTAGCAGGGTATTTGGTTTTTTTAGAAAATTGTCGGTATCTGTTTTGTGAGGAAAAAAGGTTTTTAAGAGAATATTTTTATATAATTTTTTATTTTCAGGTTAAAAAAAAGAAATACGAAAAGAATGACATCTCGGTGAAATCCAAAAAAAAACTTCTGCAGAAAAATTGCTTTTTCTGGGAACTAATTGTGCAGAAAATATTTAACAGTCATAAAGAGGGGTTTTTTTCTTTTTCTTTTTCTTTTTTTTGGTTGCCCTAAGAATAGATGTATCTCACAATTAATTTGTTTTATTATTCTATTTGCTAACTCTTCTAAACACTTTTCGTGCACCTGATAATATTCAATTGACGTAAACAAGCAGAAAAAATTATTGAGGGATTTATTATAAAAAAAAAATCTTTTCTAATCTTTTGTAGTGAATTAGTTTTCCGTAATTTGGTGGTCAAAATATGAAAACGAATTAATTTAATTGCAGAAGAGATGGAAACAAGTAATGAACATTAAAAACTGCAAAAGCAGTAGAAACTGTGAAAGGCAAATTGTATACAATTTCAAATAAGATAGTTTCTGAATGATAAATATTTACACAGCATCTAAGCTCATAAAAAGCTAATTTGTACATATATATATATATATATATATATATATATATATATATATATATATATATATATATATATATATATATATATATATATATATATATATATATATATATGATGTGCTGCTCATTCCTATACAGCACGCGGAGAACCAACCTTCACATTGTTTGAAGTAATCATTTTTTTTAAAAAAAAAAGGAAAAAAAAGAGAGAAAAAAAAAAAAAAAAAACGGAATTTTGCTTCTGAAGAGTTTTACTTCTGAGCTGCCTCTCATCCTACAGCAGTAGGATGCAATTTACTAATTCCAAATTACGGAATAGTTCGACTAACTCGAGGGCACCAGAGCAGCCATCACTTCGTGCAGAGTATGCGCGGTGTCGCCGTAGCAGACCTGCGTCAAAGAAATGCTTCGACTCTTCACCGCGCGATCTAACTGCCATTCAATATCAAGGCGAAAAAGATAGATTGTTAGACGCGTTTTCTAAAGAAACTCGCACAGATTCGAACATTCTCAGAACATTTGAGCAAATTTGAACATCATCAGAATCATCGACTTTGAGAACCATTTTCATACATCATAATTTATGATTCGCATAAAGATGACATTGTGCAAGAAGTTTACTGAAAGATCAGAAACTAATGTAAAGTTTGAGGGACTACCGACGCATTCGGCCAAAATCTTATATTCTTAGTCAAACAGTAAGTCTAAAAAAAACATTTATACGAACTTAATTAATCGATGACCTAAGCTAGGTTTGATGCCTGCGAATTGACCGTCCCGAGAGGCGAACATAAACAATTCAAGCTCAGAATAAAATAACAAATTTTTGACCAGGACTCTACGAAGCCAAACAAATTCAAGTTGACTTGCGAGGCTTAAGCTCAATTAAGAATTCTTAATTGATTTGATAGGGCACAACTGCTTTGAATACGAGAATTTTAGAAGCTAGAATAAGCAGGTCCGCGTACGCGGCTCCAAGATGACCTCAGCAAGGAGAATGAACAACAAAGGTCTCTCTAGAATCCTGTCCTTTTTGGTTGGAATTCTTAGAAAAATTGGTGGTTTGTGGAGAAAACTTGGTTACAGAAAGAAGATCTATTAAAAGAATCAGAATGACCATGATAATATCTTAAAAAAAAGCAAATAGTCGCCATCCAAGGAACATGAACTTGATAGAGAGATAAAAGAACTATTTTAATGCATCGACAAAAATGAGATGATTCAAATTTGTTTATTAACTTGGGTAAGAAAAAGACAAGGGCTAAGGCCAATTTTTAAGAAGTATACATGGCCAAAAAACTTGTATTAGAAAATCCACTTTTTCCGACTTTGTAACTCTGATCCACCTCTTTTAGTTTCCGAATTTCGCACTAGAAAATTCATGCATGGACCAGAGAACCCCTGCCAAAAATTCTTATATTTACCGATATAACCGCGACGTGGGCCAGGGATGTTTGCGTCGATAAAAAGAGATTTAGCCTAAAACTGCAGAACAATGTAATGTGTGTTGGAGTTGTAAAATTAGGAAAAATCAGTGGATTATTGTCTAATTGCCTAATACTTTCATAATACAAAAGTGAATAATCTTGGAGTTATTGTTTCTTGCAAGAAAAGTAAGCAAGGAATGGGGGGGGGGGGGGGGGGGGGGGGGGGGGGGGGGGGCATAAGCATTACTACCTCCTCCATCAAGTAAAGAAGCTTGTTTCCGAGGTCGGTGAGAGCCTTCTTGCGCTCGTCTTTCGCACTAGAGATCACCTTGCTAAGATCACAGTACAAAAAGGCGGCCTTCAACTGAAACTCTTTTCCGATCAAGTCCCACGAACCCTCGTCGTCGTCGTCGTCGTCGTCGACCAAATCCTCCTCCATCGACAGAAGGTCGAACGCGCACTTCCTTATTCGATACACGCATCCCTTCAACTCGATGTCCTCCATCCGAATTCGAACCTTTAGTCGGAAAAGAAGCACAAGACGCAGCCTCTTTTAGTGATCTTCAATTGAAACTTGTATTAACAAAGGTTTATAATAAGATAACATGTAGTACAACAACAACAACAACAACAACAGCAACAGAAGCTATAAGAAGGAAAGAGGGTAGGAGGGGTTACTTATAATTAGAGTTTATTTAGAAGCAACAGATGTCATTAAGTGCACAAAAGGATAGATTGGTCAATAGAGAAAAAGCCAAATTAGGGGGGGAAAAAGGGTGGTGAGTTGGGAGTTCCACATCTTTGAGAATAACAAAGGTGGCAAAGAATATATATATTATTATTAAGGAATAAAAATGGTGGATATATAGAAGGGAAAAAGTAGGAGGTGGTGATAATCTAGGCATTGGTAGCCATGAGATTTGTAAGGGAGAATAGGTCAAGATTATAAAAAAAAAAAAAAAAAAAAAAAAAAGGAAAAAAAAAAAACTTGGAAGTGGAGGAAGGGATTATTTTGAGCCTACCCCAATTTGATATTCTTTTTTGCATTGAAATGACACTACTGACCCTTCTTAAATGGGTGATTAATGAAAAAGATGGATTACACTTGAAAGGAAAAAGAATCATTAATTAAGGAAAGGGACTTAGTTAGTAGAAAGGGAAAGGATGAACAAAAAAAACAAGAAGAAGAAGAAGAATAATAGCTTCAGCTTTAAATTTAAAAGAAAAATTAAATTAAATAAAATAAAGGAGTTTTTAGCTAAACTAAGATCCTGGAAATTGCTAGAAAAAATAAGAATGATCCTGTGAGAAATGAAAGAATATGCTGCATCAAAAGTTTGATTTTTCCCTTGAAATCTTTCTTTCTTCATAAGTTTGATCCACATGTAATGATGCTAAATTCATAAAAATAAAAAAAAAGAGAATTTTGCTCAAGGATTTGAGGGAAATAGACAATATTTTTTTTTTTCCCTGTAATACAGCTATTGCTGACTATGAAAACATGCACAGCAAAAAAAGAAAAGGGGATAATTTCTCAAAATTCATGAAACTGAAAACAAGTTAACTTTTTTTTTTTGATCATTCACAGCAAATCGATCGAAACGAAAAATACCCATCTCAAATTTATTTTTTTCCCCCCAAGTTTAATCAACAAGTAACAAGTTTCCAATTATAAACACTGCAACAAATTTCCATACGAGAGAAAGAGGAAAAAAAAAAGTTTATAAGCAAAATTAAAACAAAAGGAGAGAGATAGATGAAAGGAGAAGCTCATCTAAGTTTTCCACATATGGTGAGAAGAAGAAGCAACAAAAAAAAATAAAATAGTAATAATAATAATAAAGAAAAAAAGGGAACTCACTTTGGCTTTTGCAGAGGATTCTCCAACAAATTTGGCTTTCTCTTTCTTGAGAAGTGTTATTAATGGTTCAATTTTTTTTTTTTTTTTTTTTTTTTGGTTTTGTTTTGTGAGTAAAAGCTTACCTAATTAGATAGACTAATTAATAATGAAAGAGCTGCATGTACCTTTTAACAACATTTTTTTTCCCATTTTTCATTTTTTCTATTTTGTTTATTTTTTTAAAAAAAAATGAGAGATTTTTTTTTTGTAAATCCATAAAAATAACAACCTCCAATTTATTGAGATAGGCCAAATGTGCTATTAATAGTATTATTAAGGTCGCTATATTACAAATTTATGTTTACTAATTTGAATAACTAATTTAATGATCAATCATTAGATATGATTTAGAATGCTTAAAGATTTCTTAACTTTAAATCTTAGAAATTTACAAAAAAAAATGATCTGTTAAATTAAAATGTTTTAAAATAGGTAAAAATAATAATTTTAATGATTGACGCATATGCTTGTTATTCTAGCAATATATTAAGAATCTAAATTTATTGAATTTTTGTTTTGTTTTTTTTAACTATTTGGATTAAGATCTTTGCCCTTAATTTAGATTTTAGAAATCTATACTCTATAAAATTCAATAAATTTTATTTGTCTATATCAAAGCTGGAACTTCTAGACTTTTAAATGGCTAAATTACATAAAACCCTTCTGTCAATACCCGCTTTTTTATTTTCTCTCCCTGTCATTCAAAAACCTACATTTTGCCCCCTTAAAAAATAAAAAATGTTCACGGGGGTACGGTGTGACAAAATGACTAAAATACTCTCATCTTCTTCATCTCCTCCTCCCCAATCTTGCTCATCCCGCACCCTCGCACACGCCTCTCTCGACCCCAACTCCGACTTCATGCGAGGGCGAGGCGGCGGCCGAGGGCATATGTGTGGGCATGGATGAGGATTTTAGAGGTATTTTGGGTATAAAGAATAAGATATAAACGGAACCCGCTTTTTCACTTTCCCTCCTGTCATTCAAAAACCTACATTTTGCCCCCTTAAACAATAAAAAATATTCACAGGGGGGTACGGTGTGACAAAATGACTAAAATGCCCTCATCTTCTTCATCTCCTCCTCCCCAATCTTGCTCATCCCGCATCCTGCACCCTCGCCTACGCCTCTCTTGACCCCAACTCCGACTTCGTGCGAGGGCGAGGCGGCGGCCGAGGGCATATGTGTGGGCATGGATGAGGGTCTCAGAGATATTTTGGGTATAAATAATAAGATATAAACTGAACCCTAACGAAACACTGACGGCGGGGGGCGAAGTGAACATTTTTTATTTTTTAAGGGGGCAAAGTGTAGGTTTTTAAATGACAGGGGAGAAAAGTTAAAAAAACGAGTATTGACAGAGAGTTTTCTGTAATTTAGCCCTAGCCCCTCAAAAACCAAAATAACAACTATTCTAAATAATGATTGTTACCCACTAATATAGATGTGCGCATATTTTTTATGAACCAAACATTATCTTTTTCATAGAATTAAGTTTAAGAATTATTTAATATTTTTTAGTAGGTTTCGAAACTTGCAATGTTTTATAAATAAACTCTCAAAATACTAAAGATCATGTTTATCCTATTAGATTTTAATTTTAAGATATTAAAAGTAAAATATTAAATACGATGAATAAAATACGCGGCTTTTGTTATTGAGAATTATAATCCGCATTATTAGTGTATCCACCAAAAATCTTATATTTGATGGCTTGAAAATTAAAATCTAATTTAATAAAACATAATTTATAATATTAAAAAGTCCATGCATAAATAATTAGATATTTTAAAAATTGAGTGTCGAGGTATCAAATAATCTAGAAAATCAAACAGCCCAAAAAGAATCATTATTTAATTTATATAAAATAGGTGTCTAAAACTTGTATTTCTTAATATGTAGCCATTTAAATTTCATAAGAAATATCTAAAGGGTTAAAATTTTAGTTTAAAAGTGCGGTGTATGAAATATACCTGTGCACCTGTTGCAGGGAATAATTGAATATATATATATATTTTTCGACCATAGGTTTCGAGCGCGACTCGTCCCGAAAATCGAGGCGGCGAAGATATATGTTCGGAGCGATCAGCCGTGGGGCCCAGAACACGCTAGCTTCTGTGAAATGCCACTCGATGAACGACACGTCAGTATCAATGCGGGCCCCACTCGGAATGGACGGTTTTGATTGGGGGGGCACGGGCTCTCTCCCTCAACCACCTCTCACATCACATCTCTCTCTTTTTTTTTTTTCTTTTTTTGGTTAATTTCAAGCCGTCCGTTTCGGCCAGGTTAGATATGGACGGTGTGATTTTGGACGGGACAAAATTGGATTTTAGAAAAAAAAAATTACGTTTGGATATATAAATAATATATAAATATATAACTATTGAGCGCTAGGGACCAGAGTTGATTCGGACTTGAATTTGGCTAAATTAGATTCCAGAATACTGGCTCGATCAATATCTGTTTCGATCAATATCTATTTTAATTAAAACTTCATATGCTTTTTATGGATGCTCAAAGTGTCGTTAATGTGCTACAGATGCTTTTGAGACATGCACGCGAATCATTTATTCATCGCACTCTGTGCATAATTGTCGTGGTACCAGCACGGACGAGACCAAATCTGGCCTCTCGAAGTCCGACAACTTTCGTGTCTATTCATTTATAGGTAAAATACATGAGTAGTTTCTGAAACTGTTCTTTTTCTTAACCACTAAAGTCGCTGTATGTAAAAAGTTCACGAAAAAAGTATTTAAGAGAAACGTATAGTGAACCAAGTAACAAAATCGAGATAGTGCAGGGATTAGCCCTACATTTTGCCCTAATTTGTATACGTATTCGGGCTTGATCAATCGGGCCGGATGTTAACAATCACGGGCCCGATCCATTTAGTTTGTAAAGGCCCAACTATAATGGTGAATCCTTTATTTTATATGGGCTTTTATTATCCCTAACTTATTATGGGTTTCACCAAATGTGGGGGTTAATGCCTTATTAATTAATGGTGCTTTACATTTTCCTTTCTAAATTGCATTGTAGTAGCTTAGTTTCATATTCCATTGAAAGATACTAATAATCATAATTTTTGAAGATCGCAATCTGGAAAAAACAAACTGTATGATCAAATGCGCCTTCGTATATTCTCTAATAAAAAACTATATAAGCTTTGAGTAAAGAACAAAAAGATACCGAACAAGACGTTCATACATCTAAGCAGGCTTCGCATTTGCCAAGTCCTGCTGCTGCCGCTACATTGTGCGAAAAATTCTATGATAATATATAACTAAAGGGTTGTTTAGGTGTCAGAGCAATTTGTCTACAGTAAGGATTTAAGTACCGTGGCGCGAGATTGAGTCAAAAATTGTCACCGTGCCGATGCATGCTGATCATAAAAAATATTTATTTTCTTTAGCAACAAAATATTCTAATTACTTATTATTTATCTTTATCAAGTCTGTTGAATTTTATTGAAAAAATTACATACTAATTTAAAGAAAAAGAGTTTTGAGTTGTGATATTGGCACAGAGGCTTATATCGTGCTGATATCTTGATGGTATAATATGACATGATAGATACGGCTTGTGCCGATAAACACTTAAAATCTTTGGTCTGCAGATTGCAGATAATTAATTTTAAATAAACATGAAGTATTAGTAGCCAATTCATCTTTGCTTAGGTGGATAAGGTATTCGATGAGATATTAAAACCGTAGAGGTTCAAATGTTTACATAATATTTTTTTTTTAATGTAGTAAAGAATATATTATGAAGTTAGTTTTGACCATTAGTTAGGTACTAATCTAATTGTTGTCATGCTTAAATCTTACTCCATTGTTGGAATATATATCTACTTGCCAAAATGTAAATTACACATCATTTAGAGACTCATCAATTAAAGTGTTGATAAAAATTAGAAATGTTATGCAACAATAGCAAACTTGTGACAAAAATGTGATTTCTCTAAAATTGGTGAAAAAAAGGCCTTATTAGGTTCACTCAATTCCAACCTTATTTTCCTACCAAAAAGTGCTTTAATGTCTTTTTTTTTTTAATCAAATCTAGAAGATAACCAAAAACTTCTTTAGGCAAAGTGTATAGAATCCAAACCATACTCCTTTTTTTTTTGTGTAGTCAAAAGGTATCCTAGTGATCTATTATTCTTAGACTCATACCCAAACCCTTTAAAGCATGTAACCTATCCTCTCAAGCAAAAGAAAGCTATACCATAATTAATTATTCAAGCTTACTCCTCTTTATATCTTCTCCATGCACACTTTTATGCAAAGATAAATCATGTCAACTCATAAAAGATTGTTGGTTAGTTTCATATCCTATCTTGTAGACACATATATATCTCATCTAGTAAGATCTCTCTCTCTCAAATAATATGGAATAATTATGGTTGTTCGAAAACTTAAGTTACGTAGAATTGAAGTAAATAGGAGGAGAAGATCATACGAAGTAAGAAGGTGATAGGACTCGAATTTAGAATCTCTTACTCTAATACTACGTTAAATAAGAAAAGATAATCATTATTCTTTAATAATTTAAACTATTAGATAATATTATTTTTAATATTTATATTCAATACCCTCGTAAGGGATGTACAAGGTTTGGTCCTAAACCGAAAACCAAACCAAATAAGACTATTTGGTTTGATTTATATGGTTGTCAGTTCGATTTGAGTTTTGAAATTTACTAAAATTCGGTGTTCGGTTTCGGTTCGATTTGAAGACATTTCTTAACAGAAGCAAACTAAAAACCGAAAAGTAATATATTTTTTTACACTTTTTATCTAAATTATTTATTAAAATTTTATATTTGTGATCAAATCATGATCACATATCAACATTTCTTTTAAATTCTATATATATAATTAAAATTTTTGTGTGCGATTTCATAATGATTCAATTTTGAATCTTTAAATTATAAATTAATTCATAAAAAAAGAGAAAATTCTAAAAATTAATTGCAGAACTGAATGGTTTGGATCAGTTCTTAGTATAATTTGGTTTTGTTCGGTTGTAATTTTTTTTCAAATTGAAAAATTCAGTTCGGTTTGAGATTTGCCCTAGAACTGAACCAAACCGAACAGATTACACCCTCTCACTCCCTCTAAATATCTTTCTCTCTAAGCTTAGCAGGGTTTCATATGGGCAGTTGAACAATACCATTGCTTTTTTATTATCCCACTCTTTCTCTCTCTAGAAGGCCCTCAAACATTCTAGGTCCTTCTAGACACCCTTAAAACTTCCTCAATCTCATGTTTATTTTCTTGTGGGCTAAATATATGATCTTTCAACACTTTGTAGTTCTACCAACTTGTGCTATATTTTTTTAATGATGGGTAGAACTAAATTTTCCTCCTAGGGTTTTAGTGGGGTGTACACATTATTCAAAGCCTATATAGGACACTGGGTTGGTGTTGATGAGAGAGATAATACATGGAGTGGGAAAAGGAATCTAATGACTTTTTGAGTCTTTTCATTTTCCAATTGGCACAAATATATGGAGGTCCCCTCTTGACTGGGCTCAAAATATTTTGATAGGTGCAAGACGTGAACTAGAAGTCTGGCGAGACTCGAACTTAGAACCTACTACTCTGATACCATATTAAATTGTATGAAACAAACATTGTTATCTAAATTATCATATTAAATTGTATAATACCATAATAATCTATATCATATACTCAGAGAGGGATCTCTGTACTTATTCACCTTCTCAATTTTATGATGGTTGGTAATATAATAGTCTACTAACATCAATAACTTACTGAGACCACATCAGCGATTCAAAATATTTAAACTCAGTTACTAATATTAAAGATTCTAATCTTTATATTTTCAAATCGTAATTTTTCTTATTCAGGGTGTAACTATTGGAGCATCACATACTCGCACATCGAAACAAATAATTTTAGGGCACTTGGAAAAAAAAAAGGAAAAAAAAAGGAGCAAATTTTGGGGTGGAGAGTTAGGTTGCTTTCAATTGGTACCAAAGGTGAGTCAGCTCCACGTGGCCACATAGCTTTTTGTGGGGCCCTTTGATATCCCCTCTTTATTGGCTCTTATCAAGCAACAAAGCATGCATGGGGCTTATTCTCTTTCGGTTGATGTTACTGCAACCTTTTTTAAGTCCCAACCAAAAGATTACAAATATTATTTTAGATTTATTTTTGCCATTATTAATAGTTTGGCTCAATTATATTAAATTAGGCTGTAAAATTTTACCATAAAGCGTAGATATAAAAGCGATTTTAACAATTTATTTCTGAAAATTTTTATATTCTTACTAAACACGGTGTGCAAATACAGAATTCGAATTGATATTTATTCTTTATATATAAGAATAAGTAAAATGTGGAGTAAAATGAAATGATTTTTTTTAAATTTTTTTGATTTAGCCAATTATTGAAATAAAGAAACATCTAATAATGTGTGGCAGGCACCTAAAGAATCTTTGCACAGAAGGAAATAATAATACACTCATTCCTTTGTCCTTTCAATTTAAAAAAAAAGGATATTATAAAACTTAACAAGGGTATTATAATTAAGAGGACTATTGCTCTAATATTCCATCCTAATATTATTAAATCTACTACAAAATAATTATGAATATTTTATCCTAATTAATATTAACCTACTATGAAATAATCGTGGTTAGTAGCCGCTTAATTTTTTTTGTCTTATGACCACTTTCCACTCCAGCTTTATTCTATGATTTTTCGAATCATAGTAAACTCTTATTTCAAACTCTGCGCGATATATAAAAAGAAGTTGTACAGATTAGTTGGCAGTTTCAATTTCTTTTATTATACTCAATAGTTAATTTTGTTTAGCCTAACTGGAATTCTTACAGAAGTATCGTTTAAGTATACCTATTAAAAAGAAAAAAAAAATTGGTATTAAAACTTTGAACATTTTATTTGCCCAATGAGTAACTACCATATTCAATTTGGTCACATCCAATAGAAAATTTAAAATGATAAAGAAACAGTTTTTTTATTTGTATATAAAAGTTGGTAGGTGTGCCAAAATAACATGTGACCCCAAGATCCAAGAAAAGGCATTAAATCTCCAAATATCCCCACATTTTTTTTATAAAAACACATGCTTCTACGTATTTAATTCCTATTCAAGCCCATGGATTCTGAAAAAGTAGCAGCAGTTGGACTGATGAATCATATTATGATGATCATGGATATAAAAATAGAGAAGGTACCAATAAATTTAAAGGCATATAGTAAGGAAATTAGGGCTAAATTGAACTAATTTTCCTTTTTCAAATGTTCACTCATTCGTAAGTGCTCTTAACCATAGCTTGATTACTAGATAGATTAATATATAATCATGAGTAAATCAATACCATTTAATAGATGTACACATGTATCTATGCAAAAAGCCAACTTTGCAAGGGCATGCATGTAAAAAATAAAAGGCTAAATTACAAAAAACCCCGTTATAAATACCCGCTTTTTCACTTTCCCTCTCCAACTTTCAAAAATCTACATTTTACTCCCTCAACATTTTAAGTTGTTGCATTTAGCCCCCCTCCGTCAGGATTCCATCACTATTCCGTCATAATTTATACCGAAAATGCTCTTCAAAATAACAAAAATATATTAAAAAATTATTTTTTTCTTATAGAAGAAGTAGTTGACAATTTAATCAATTTGCCCTCTCCATTAACACCGTACCCTCTTGAAAATATTTCTAATATTTTAAGGAGGCAAAATGTAGGTTTTTGAAAGTCAGGAAGGAAAAGTGAAACAACTGATATTTATAAGAAAGTTTTCTGTATTTTAGCCAAAATAAAATGAAACTTGGTAATGTTTAGAGTTTGCTGCAGTCTCCTGCAAACCTGAAGGTCCAATGAAGGGTTACCAATCACCTAAATCATGAGAACAAGAAAACTAGTAGTTGTTTTATGAATTATCATGGCATAGCAAATCTTGTACCAATTAATCTAATCCCATTTTGGTAGCTCCAACTTCAATTTTTAAGTTCTTATTGGAGCATGGTCCCATCACAATATCCTCCCCCAATCTTTTCATAATAAACCCACAATAGAAACTCTAACCATACAAAGCATTGACAAGATAAGCTAACTTATAAAGAAGGGGAGCTCCAAAAGTGCCAAGCAACCACCCATGTGATGTGCTCTTAATCTCCCTCATTTGCATGTATCATCTTGTCCCTACTCAAATCACATTCATTTTCTCCTTACCCAACACCTCAACCCAAAAAAACATTAAATAAAAGAGAAACAAAAGGCAAGAAAAGAAAAGGAAAAACATAGAGTTTTGTAACATTTTTTTTTGTTAAGCTTTACATTAACAATTCTATTTTCTATCTTCCCTTCAATGATAAAACAAAAATCTCAATCAAGGGCATATCATTTCATTTCATTTCATGAGAAGATATTTGGATTCTAAATTGCAATTAAAAGGAAAAAAAAAAAAAAGAGAGAAGAAAAACTGATTTTTTCAAATTGGCTAAAAGCTATAGATATAGTAGTATCTCAAAGTGACTTTTAAGTGGTCTTGTAATTCTCCACTTCTCCAACCATTCTTTTTTTACTTTTGCCACCTCCTGACCCCCTCTATAAATTGGCATACACCTCCCCACATTTGCTTCCCCCTCCCCTCTCTTCTACTCCTCTTTAAATGAAAAGAAAATAAGAAAGAAAGAAAGAAAAGAAGTTATTGGGCTTAATTGATTTAAATAATCCCCAGGGGTTCCTTCACCTAGTAAGTAAGCTTTGGTCTTTTGAGTGGCCATGCATGTGCATTGGAATCATAAAGTGTTTATTATTATAAGTTGATTGCTACAAGAATCCTCATCATCCAGTCACACTTTTGCTTCATCCCACCTTTTTGAACAGGAGGGATCTCTCTATAAGAAGTGTTTGCTGGCCCATTTGTGCCTCTCCCCTTCCCCCCTTAATTATTTCCCCTTCCTGCTTAGCAACTCTTCTCACAAGCTAATTGAAGCTGCTTCTCAATGGGTGAAGCTAAGCAGGTATGTATAATTGCATTCAACCATTAAGAATACATGATAAACTTCAGCTTATTTTGATGTTGGAATTGTTTTTTTGTTTTGTTTATGTTTGATCTTTGGTAGGAAGAAGCTAAGGTGGAAGCAAAGCCAGAAGAGAAGAAGGAAGAGAAGAAAGAGGAGAAGAAAGAGGAGGAGAAGGTGGAAGAGAAGAAAGAGGAGGAAACTAAGCCCTCCCCACCTCCCCCAATTGTGTTGCATGTGGACTTGCATTGTGTTGGGTGTTCAAAGAAGATTGAGAGGTCCATTCTCAAGTACAAAGGTCTCTCTCTCTCTCTCTCTCACACACACACACACACAAATTTAACCATTGTTTAAAAAAGAAAAGATTGATAAATTATCTTAAGATGATTTATTTGTTGAGAAATGGATGGACTAGCTTTGATAGAACAATTGAACACTGTGAATCATTCACCGTGTTTCAGATATCATAAATGTATTACAGTGTTCATCAATATATATCTGGTCGATGTTACAAGGGTAGGATTATTTTGATAAATAACTCTTTAACGATGTTTTGAATTTGATTAAGTTTATGTTAAGTAATAATAATAGTGTGATTTTAATTCAGGGGTTGAAGGGGTTGAGGTGGACATGGAGAAAAACCAGGTCACAGTGAAGGGCATAGTGGACCCTCAGGCTTTGTGCACCAGGATTCAAAAGAAGACACTCAGAAGAGCAAAAGTCCTCTCCCCACCACTCCCTCCTGCTGAGGGGGACTCCACCAAATCACAAGTGGTTCAATCCCAGGTATAATAATAACTTTAGAGGGTCGATTTCGATATCAGAACGAATTATTCAGTAATAATTTATACACTATAGATTCATAACTTTTCAAATAATGTATTCCTTTTATTATTTGTAGTAACTAATCATAATCATAGTCCTCGCCCATAATTACTGTATTGTCATGGAGTAAACATAATGGATATGTCGAACAAACAAAATGTTTATACGTTCAAACAGAATCAAAGGACTTGTATACTGTTTAACCACGAGAAAATTAAGCACCAAAGGGCCTATCTACACATGTTCATTGTGATTCCTTACTCTTGTACTCTCATATATTTCATTTTCTTTAGATAAAAATGTATAGAACTTATCTGAATAATAGATCATTTTGAATCGGCTACCTAACTATTCAAAATTTTGATTTTACTATCCAATCTTTCAAATTATGTGATTAGAGCCAGACAACTGTACCTTTAACTTCAAAATTTAAGTTAATTGCTTACTTTAATTAATTTATAGTTGCGAGAATTACTTGAAGTATACTAACTAAATTTGTAAAGATAAATAACACATTTAAATTTTGAAGTCACAACGCCGTTGACCGACTGAAAACAAACAACATAAAATAAAATCAAAATTTTGAAAGGTTATATAGCCAACTCAAAATAGTATATAGTTTTTGGTAGGTTCTACACGTTTTTACCATTTCTTTATGATCTCTCAGAGTAATAAGCTTTGAATAATCTTTACTCTCAAAACAAACCTTATTACAAAATAACTTGGAATAAGCTTTATCACAAACTTTATTCCATCTCTATTTCCCACACACAGGAGGCTAAGCTCCCTTAACCTAATTTTTAATCCTCTTAAGATATAGTTAATACACATGAATCATTAATGCCAAATCTAGATGGTCCTAATATTCATAATTAATTCCTAAGATTCATTAGCAAATGTCATAGGTATGAGACATGTGGCATCATCATATGGATGGCCATATGATAGATGCACCAAAAATATTAAAAAAAAAAAAATCACTTTCCAATATACAATTGCTACCAAACTCCCAAATTAGGCTTAGGAGTAGTCACAAGAAGAATACTTAATTACTTGTGTAGGGCTATTGTTTCATTCTTTAATTGTCTAATTAATCATACAAAAGCGCACCTTATAATTTACAAAACTCTATAGCATTAAACTGGGGTCTTATGTACATAATAAACCAAACATAATTAAATTCCTTTACCATTAGGCACTTAATTAAATACCTGTAACTTAATATCTCCAGATATGTATTTCTTTTCAAATTGTAATTTAATCAACATATATGTTCCTAACCAAGTGTAAAGCTTATACCTACTTTTAAAATCCTTATTCTCACCTCTACAATTTTTGATGTATTTGTTAAATGAACAGGTTAGTGCAATTACAACAGTGGAGCTCCATGTGAACATGCACTGTGAGGCCTGTGCCCAACAGCTTCAGAAGAAGATCTTAAAGATGAGAGGTTTATACCCATCTCTATATCCATTTAAAATTCACAAATTGTACATGAATAATTTGAAAATTCTCACTCTAAAAACACAATCAAGCAACAGAAAAAGTGAACAGAAGTGACTCCCAAATTTTATTTATTTTTTTATTGTGAACTCCACAATTTTTGTGTTGTTTTACTTAAGAAAACATTGTTAGATTCTGTCAAAACTAATATTTCTCCTCAAAAATATATCTATATATATAGAATATTTTGTCGACACAATATAACAAAAAGGTAGAGGTCATCAGCTACCATAAAATGTCTCGAATCGAATAATATGTTAGTTAAAGAACTTTATAAATCTAAAAAAAATTAAATAACCTATAGTTGGAGGGTTGTCCATACAATTTGTATTTTAACAACCACATTGAGTTTTCTTGCACTAATGGTGGTTAAATACAGGAGTTCAAACAGCCGAGACCAACCTTAGTGCGAGTAAAGTGACTGTAACTGGAACTACGAGCGGCGAAAAGCTCGTTGAGTACATCCACCGACGGACGGGAAAACTCGCGACTATCATACCTCCTCCGCCCCCCAAAGAAGAAGAGAAGAAAGAAGAACCCGGGAAAAAGCCCGAGGGGGACACGCCACCGCCAGAGGAGAAGAAAGAAGAGAAGGCTGCAGAAGAGAAGAAAGAAGATGCCGCAGCAAAAGCCGAAGAAAAAGCACCTCAAGAAGGCAATGCAGAGGCGGATAAGAAAGACGGTGACGGCGCTGGCGGCGGTAAGGAAGAGAAAGGAGAAGGTGAGGAGCCGAAGAAAGATGTAGTGGTCACAAACCATGTTTTCAATGAAGAAGACATGATAAAGAGGATGGTGTATTGGAATGGAGGATTTATAAGTCAAGAAGAGATGGCTAGGAGGATGATGATGATGCATTGGATGCCAACGCCGGTTTACATGATTGAACCACCGCCGCCGCCGCCGCCGCCGCCACAGTTGTTCAGTGACGAGAACCCTAATGCCTGCTGCATCTCATAGACTTGTTCATACATTTGCATGGCATTAAAAACTAGGCTTTTTATATATTGAAGAGGAAGAGAAACAAAGTAATGCATGAGGATTTGTATGTAGTATGGAGTGAGATGGGCATTGATGATGAGCTTAGAAGTTCAAACTCTCTTTCCTAATAAATGAAACAAGATATAGACAAGTCATGCATGTGAATGTGATGCATTGCAAGAACCATTGCACCAAGTTATATTACATATGGATCATTAATTTGGCTCCATATAAACAAGCCACTAGGTTCATTAGAACCGGCTTGTTTGACCTTACTATAAGGAATAATGCTTTTGAATAAAGTGTTATTTAAGTAGGCTTTTAGAAAAATATTTTACTAACACTAAAGCTTCTGTTTTTGACCTTACAATCTCATTTCTGATCCCTGCTACAGCAAAAGCATCAAAATTTTCTGTTTTGTTAAACTCTACCGAAGGTGACTGTTGATAAAAGCAGAAATAAGTAGGAACAGAACAAGCGCTAAGTGATAAATCTATGAACAAGGACGAATGATCAATTGCAACAAACATGAGAGGACGAGTTCCATGTGCTAGCTAATCAAAGTGATAAGCAATTGCTCTTCTCCCTGTTGCCATTAACATAATGCATAACATTCCATCCTAATAACCATTATGAAGTACATATTTTATACATAATGATGATATCACCAACATCATTACATGATTTTAGTAACTAATATTCACATTGGTGCATGCCATGTGGCTCATACAAGATACTAGGGAAGAGAAGGAGAAATAGGTGGGATGCACATGGTGGGGCAATGTTAAATGAGGGGTTAGCCTATTAGGGTTAGGGCATGGGTGGTGGAGGGGGAATTCAACATTTGTCGCATATAGGCGACAGGTGAAGGTGCAACTTCCTCTTTCCAACTACCAGGTGACGAGGAAAAGAGACTAGGGTTTTCATACACCCACATGGCGACATGAACACCCTAAAAATTGGGACCCTTCTAAATAGGGCATAGAAAAAGTGAGTGAATATACTTTTCCTGCTCCATGCATACAAAGTATGGTTTATTTAATTATCAGAGCCAGTTCACCTGTGGACCTTTGTGATATCATGCTGAAGAAAAAGAACACCACTAGAACTGGGTAATAATATTAATATATGTAGGATAGGATCAAATTTAATAATAAGTCTATGCACTTACTAGCTATAGTAATTTTGAATCCACATTTAAAATGTATGAATAATGCCAGCACTATTCTGATATTGCAACTTACTATTTATACTTCAACACTTTACTCTATAAACTACTTTAGTGCCTAACAGTTTAAAAATACAGCTTCTATTGTAATGGCCAAATCAAAGCGCAGTATTGTAAAGGTTCAAGCACTAAAGTATTTTAAGTGAAAAGTACAGTGGCTAATTTGCAATATTAGGATACTGCAAAGATTATTCATACATTTTACCCCTTAAGACTAGATAAATGGCTGCTAATAAATGAAGAGAACTTGTATTATTTTCATGTAAAGGTTTTACCCTTCAGCAGGTAAAAAATGGCTTTTTGCATAAGCTACAATACTTTCACGACAGCATGAAATGTAACCTCACAATACTTTGAAATTTAACTATCTGAAGATAGATGCTTACCACCGTCCAAACTGCTTCTCTCATTAAGATAAAGCTCTGCGATTGCTGCATGTAGTGCCGCTCCAATTGGAAGAACATCCTCATCGATGAAAAAATAAGGGGAGTGCGCAGGATGGACCGAACCAACCTTTTCGTTTCTTATTCCGATACCGAAGATTACACCGGGAATTAATTCTTGATAGAAAGCAAAGTCTTCGCCCGCCATTAGTTTCTGCCCCATTTTCACATTTTCTGGACCAAGAAGAAGCCCTCCGACTTTTTCTACATGATGGTGCAATTTTTCGTCATTGATTACTGCAGGGTATATTGGGTATTCATCATCTTTCATGCTGATGATTGCCTTGCATCTGTGCACAGCTGCTTGGCCTTCTACTACCTGATAATGTAAATTGGGTCTATGAGAAAGGGCATTTTGGCGGGGTAAAAAGAAACAAAGAAAGAAGAAAATGTCTGACTTGTTTTTTAGCTTTGCACCTTCGATCTACCATTTCTGTTTTTGCAAACTCATTTTATGGACTGAAATACGCCTCGCTGAAATCTCTGATGTATATATCTACCATTTCTGTTTTTGTGAACTCATTTTATGGACTGAAATATGCCTCACTGAAATCTCTGATGTATATACTCATCACTACAAATGACAGGCTAATTTCAGTCCATAAAGAAGTTTGGTCAAAAATTGCAAAAACGAAAAAAATGGATTAAATTTGCAAAATAAGAAAATTAATAAATCACTTTCTGCACGAATATCCTGCAAGTTGATTCAGTGCAGTAAAATAAATGCAGTGATGATTAACCTCTTTAACTCGTTTCTGCAGCCTAATTAGGCCTTCAGTGGTGAGACTCCTTAAAGTTCCTCCAAATTCGACTGATGTTGGTGTAACGTTGTACGCTACCCCACCTTTGACGTAGGTAACAGAGAGTACCTTCAAAATAGTTCAAAAGCACAATTAAGATTGCACTATTGCAGGACAAAAAATGTGAACAAAATAGAGAATCGAAAATATAGCTGCAGAAAATAAGGAGATTAAAAGATCTAATAAGAAGCAAAGGTTTGCAACCTATACTTAAAAGCAGATAACTAAATCTAATGTTTAAATGAAGTATCTAAGGCCATTTTTAAATGGGTAACTCTTGAATTATTAGACCAAAGCACTGACTTGCCAGTGCCAGGCCTGTGATCTCCACAGGAAAAAGCCATTGTGCCGACACACGCATGGTGCACACCAGCGGCATGTGGTACACCAAGGCTGGGCTAGTATGACCCATGCTACTGACGAACCGTGACACTAAACCAAATGTATAAAGTTCAAGTACCTATCTCAAAATGCACTTTACTACGGTAAGGTCAGTATAACATACTTGGCTGTGAAGGGGATCATCTTCTCTAGAAATGAGCTGTTGCAGTGCCAGAATGGCAAATGATGCAGCAATTATCGGATCGACATTCAAATGAGGAGCTGCAGCATCCCCGCCTTTTCCTTCTAATTTCACTTCGAAAAAGCATACTGCGGCCTGTGTGGGTCCTGGACGGGACGATATTTTGCCTGTAGGTAGTTGGTAGTCAACATGCATGCCAAATATAGCTTCGACACCGTCTAAAGCTCCTTCTTTTATCATATGAGATGCACCCGCACCGCCCTCCTCTGCAGGTTGGAAAAGCAGTTTCACTGTTCCCTTCAATGTACAACAAGTAACACCAAAAATTTATGTCTTAGAGAGTGCTTTAAGTGACAAGAATGCTGGTTGATTATTCCACCAGAAATGGAGTTAATGATTAAATGGGTAATTTACAGTAAAGAGGAACTGGAAGTATGACATATATACTATACTATAATTTACTTATCTAAACCGAGAGAAGAGAAAGCCACATTAAGCTCAAGTAGATGACTTACTGCATTGATCTGAGAGTTGAAGGAAAATATGCAGTTCAAACAGTTGGTCTTGCTCAAGAAAGATGTTTCAGAAGGAAACCGAATGGGAATCCAATGGTTACAGTTTTTGGAAATGAAACATGAGTTATTAGTATTCAGCAGTTGACTAAAGAGACAAAAAGAAAATACCAGGGTAAAAAAGAATTGAATGTCAATATCACAGGAAAATGGAGTAACAGTAAGGTGATGTAGATGGGAAAATTGCACCAGAAAAGCAGGAGTCAGATTACAACTTTTGCATGTGTCTTTGTGGTATTTGTTCCTCACACAATAAAAATTCAAGGAGAAGTTAGAGAAAGGATGTCCAATGTGTAATCAGATGACTAAAGTGTACAAGGGTTGTATTGACCAAGCAGAAGGAACTAAAAATTTTATCCACCATTTCTAAAGTTTAAGCTTATGGAGAATAAGAATATTTTGCACCGAATCAAAGCATACCTTGAGTTGGTCCTTCCGTTCATTGAGCAATTTTGCTGCTCCAAGGAGCATCGTGACATGAGCGTCATGCCCGCATGCGTGCATCACCCCAGCTATTTTGCTCTTATGCTCCCACTCCACCAATTCCTAGTCCATAATAACTTACATGAATTCTTTTCCAAAGTATCCAAATAAACCTGCTAATCCTCCAAAACCAATGTAAAAGAACAATTACAGTCAAATCAGATTAATCTAGGGTAAATCGGGAAGTAAAATGCCATTTTATCTCTAGCAATTCCTGTAATGGCCACAGTTATCCCTATATGTATTATAGGTGTTCCTGCATGTAAACCCTGCACATGGCGCCGCAGGGAACGCGTATCCTCAACAATAGGCCATTTTGAAATGGCCCCCTTGAAAACTTTTACCTTTTGTCTTCTTTTTTTAAAGAAAAAAAATGACTGATTTTAGGCAATAAATTGGTAATTTATCAGTTGAGATAATAATCTCGTTAAATTTAATCGCTTTAATCACTTTTGAGCAAAGAAAACAATAATGATTAACATATAGAAGTTAATAGAGCCATTAAATGCAGCAAAATTCTCAATTTAACAAATCTAAATAACTCAAATTAAAAAAGAGTTAAATTTGAGGGGGTCTCAAGCAAAAAGAAGATAAAGTTGAGGGGCCTACAGTTTGTGGGGATCCCCCCATACACTTTACTCCAACTTTGGGCCCTCGCTTGTAGCCAAAACCAAGTAACAAGTACCAAGTCTCACGACACCAAAACCCTAAGAAAAGGCCAAAGAGAGAGAGAGAGAGATACTTGGAGGGGGAGGGCGTCCATGTCGGCGCGGAGGGCGACGACGGGGGGTGCGCCGGAGCCGACGACGGCGACGAGGCCGGTGCGGGCGAGGGGGGCGGAGTAGGGCACGCCGAGGCGGTCGAGCTCGGCGCGGACGAGGGCGCTGGTCTCGCGCTCCTCGAAGCGGAGCTCCGGGCGCTCGTGGAGGCGCCGCCGCACGGAGACGAGCCACTCCCGCTCCTCCGCCGCGGCGCGGAGCAGCTCCGCCGCGTAGGCGTCGGTCGCGGCGCCATCGATGGAGGCGATGGAGGAGATGGCCAAGGACGAGGAGAGGGCGACGAGGAGGAGGAGGAGGAGGAGGAGGCGAGAGTCCATGGCGATTTGGGTGTGGATTGAGAGGTGGTGACGAGGTGAGAGTGTTAGAGAGAGAGAGAGAGAGAGAGAGACGCTTTTGACAATTTTGACAATGCCACGGAGAACAGTGTTATTGTCAACGTACAAACTCGCTACGGCGACGCGTAATTTGTTGTTGTTTTGTTTTTTTTTTTGATAATTTCTTTGTAGAGAAATAAAAAAGACTTCCCTATTATTTATTTATTATTTAATTTCAAATTTCAAACTATACGTATAAACTATTTAAACTTTTTCATATTGCATATGTAGATATGAGTCCACAGCGTTCAGCGCAATCAAAATTGATCTACATATCTAAACTTCATAGGTTTTAAATTTTACGATTTTACAACAACTTTTTATTAGATTCAAGTAGTCTCAAAATTGATAATTTTTATTGACTAATATAAAATAAGTTTGAAACACCAAATATTATGAAATTTGATTTTTTTTTTTGAAAGTTTAAATAACCTAATGAATTTCTAATCAAAAAGCAATATTGTCCTCAGACATTTTCACCAAGAAGAAATATTAACCAAGCCACGAGTAAAAGCAAAAAAAAAAAAAAAAAAAAAAAAAGAAAAATAAGTTTTTGTTCCTTTTAAGTTATCTCAACATTCTAATATTATTGAGAGTATTGAAGTTCAAAATCAATATGGCATACACAGATACAATAATCACATTACTACCTCTACATATTGTATTTAAGAATAATCTCACTTGGCATCACAGAAAGTGTTTCAATACATGCTCCCCATCACCACCCACCTGTTGAGCAATGGTTTCAAGTTAATGGCCCAGCATAAATCTGCAACCAAAAAAAAAAAAAAAAAAACAGGATCAGAATATGAATACTGTTACTTGGCATACATTCGAACATATATAGAGTTATTTTTGACTAAGTTCTCAAAGCCAAAACAAACTAAAGCATGTTCAGAGTGTTTTACAATGAACAAGTGATTGTCTTCACTGGTGCAAACTAAGTGTGTCTATTGGCCCGGCTTCTAAAACAACTTTTCTGTTCAGGAAATACACACCGAGTGCTCGGACAGCAGAAATTTCTGAAGCTTTTGCAGTGGAGCAAACGAAATCAAGCATTTGACCTCTGAATGAAAGCTTTTACTTTTAGCTGCAGCAAGTTATTACTGCTTCCTCATACAACAAAGCTGACTTGCGAATGAACCATTGCTTCGAAGGAATACATAACAATGGCTTGGAACCGAAGTGATCATCATCATGATGATCACTAACACAGAGGGATATATTCAGATTACATAAACTATCCTTTCAACTCCCATAATTTTTTGCACCATTGAATTATTCAAGAGAAACTGATTTCTCTTGTTCGGATTGATACAGAAAATCTACAGGCAAAATGACCTCCTTCCTATTCCAGTTGCTTCTTCTTAAGATACTAGTTTATCCTTAATTATCTCTCTCAAACATCTAAATGATGATTATCTACTAAAAAAAGACTAGGAAATAAACTTGGAAAGACATGTACGAAACAATGTACAAGAATATGTACAAAAACTGTTTATTATAAAAAAAATTTAAAAAAAATCAGCTATCTTTGCAAATTTTCACATTGAACTAATGAATGGTAATATAAGAAATAGTCTCTTCTCAAGAAATCAGAAGTTGTTACAAATGCCCAGCTCAGAGCAATATTTCTCCCTCTTATTTCTCTGTAATCTTACATACAAGTATGTAACATTGCAAAAACTTGTAGTTTCCAACACTTATTCCTGTTTCTGAACTCCCAAGAATTCCTTGCTATAACCCCACAAAATTCTTACTTTAAAAACTGCTCGACAATATCATTGCCCTTAAATCACACTCTAGAATCCTTTCCATGAAATTCGAGGAGTCGTTCATGATCTCGTGATAAAATTGAACTCCATAAAGTACAATCTCTACAATCTCAATGTTCTATACATGACCTATAAACATGTAACATGATGAATCTCAATATTTTGTATGATACTTTGCGGCATAGAAATGAAGATCATCCTATCATTTCTTGCCTTTGTTCTACCATATTTATCCTATCCATTTCTCATATCATCAAACATTGCATTACGCATCAAACTTTAAACTCATTCCAAGTAAATCATCTCCGAAATTTACTAGATTTAATAATTTAATTATGTTTTCGACATATGTTCAATGAAATAATTGTAGCAAATTTAGAGTTTCTCAAATCTCTATCCAAATCACAAGCCCCATATCCATTCTAACTCAGATGTTTTCCCTTTATTTTGGTTGAAAATGAGAAATATAGTAACAAAATAGAATAGAAGACGATCAAATTGGATTCTTCCTCTTAAATTAATTACAAAAAAAGAAAAAATAATAATTGTTACCTTCTAGAAGCTTCTGATGAAGTCGAGGCCTCAAGCATGGAATTGGAAGACGAGATCGATCGAGGAGCGGCGGGGGAAGCAGGCCTCAAGCATGGAATTGGAAGACGAGATCGATCGAGGAGCGGCGGGGGAAGCGATCGGCGGGGCGCACGAACGAGACCTCCTTCTCCTCTTCCGTCTCCGCCGCGCGCGCGGCGGCGGCGGTGGCGGCGCCGCCGCCGCCGAGGGGCCACGACGGCGAAGCGTGGCGCTTCCGCCGCTTGCTCTGGAGGACGCACTCCCTCATCCCCTCCTCCACCTCCTCTACGCCCCTCAACACCTCCTCCCCCGCCTCTCCCTCCTCCTCCTCCGCGTCCATGGGCACATCTCCGCCGCCGCCTCCTCCGCCGCCGCCGAGGGATGTGGAAGAGAGGGGAGGGGAGGGGTCGAGGAGGGCGAGGAAGGAGCCGATCGCGCCATGGGCGTCGCGGAGGGCGGAGATCGCCGCGGCGGAGGGGGAGGGGGAGGGGGAGGAGAGGATGGCGGCGGCGGCGAGGGAGGCGCGGTGGAGCGCGGCGGCGAGGTCGGGTAACGCCGGCGAGGGGACGGCGCCGTTAGGGATGGGGACGGCGCCGTTGAGTGCCGGGCTCGGGTGGGTAACGGGGAAGACGAGCTCCGTCTCCATCTCCGTTAAGGGAGTCGGTAACTTCCAGTTGAAGCGCTACTACCGCCGTGCATAATATCTTCGGGAGGTGGTCGGGTTTCGGTTCGGTCTTATTAAAACCCGGACCCATTAAGAGCATAATTTGAAAATGCAACACACGTTACACATCACACCTTCCATGCTTTAAGACTTAGTTTGATATTGAGGCTCATTTGATGCTATTAGATAAAATAAAATTAAGATAAAAATATATATAGATATATTTCTATGTTCTTCGATGAGACCGCAGAAAATATATGATAATCGATTTATCGCAATATGCAGAACGAAATATTACGTACGAAAATAAATATAATATTTTTTTATCATACTTTCTTACCTCATGTAAGACAATCTCCCCGCAATTCCAAACGAGGCCTAAAACTAGTCGTCTTTTAAGTTCCACTTATCTGATGCTAACAGTAATCTCACACTAAACACAACCCATCATGGCCATATGTTGATACTTAGTCAAAATTGTCAAACTTATTTACGATAAATAAGAAAAAATCAGTAACAAATTATGACAAATTAAAGACTTAGGATCAAAAGCGTCACACGAGTTATCGTTTCAGAACCAAAAATTATAATTTAGTCTAAAATGATTTCTTTCATCGAGATTTATAACATGACGAATACTATCTGAATAGTGTTTTTAGGAGAAGCATTATATTAAAACCGATGGGTTCTCTTTATAGACAAATTAATGCACTAGCTAATTGCGAAAATCCGCCATAATACGACTATATTTCAATTGCCTTAGCATAAGCTCTTGAAAAGTTGATTAGCCTTGGCAGGAATTTAAGCATTAGCCAAACTGATTTTGTTTTCTTCACCATCATGATTTTGGCATCTGAAGTTCCAATTTTATATGCAGCATTCAGCAAAGTGAACCATTAAAGGAATGTTTCTTTTCATTTTACAAGATCTAAATGTTACACTAATCCAAACAACATCTGATGAGAATTTGACGCACGAAACCATTAGCTTCCTTCATATGAAGCTCATAAAGAAAGATAATATTGTAAGCATAACATGTCATGAAATTCCCTAGCAGCATATTTTGAAATATCAAACATAACATACTTACAAGTGGAATAATATTGACTGATACTAGGAGATTTAATTTACACTAACAATGACCTCTGTTCTTCAACTTGCAAGGATCAGCAGATCCCATTTGACGACGGTTCCGTCACTTCAGAGTTGAATTGTCTTCATCATCATCACATGCTGTTGTTGAGAGATATAATTCCAAAGAAAAATGGGGCAAAGTTAACAACAGTTATCGTGTAACGATCCAGCCCACTAGCAACAATAACTCGTTGGGCCCAATCAACAATCCAAAATGCTTAAGCCCAGTTATTGTTACTAGTGGCCCAAGTCTCTTATAAACCCAATGACAACCCCATTCCCATCCGATGTGGAACTATTGGGGTGTCACAGACTCCCCCCCTTTAGGCCAGCCCAAGATCACCAGGCGATGTGAGACTCGTCTCGCTAGCCTAAACCGGGCTCAGCCGAGACTCATCTCACACTTCCGGCTGGTGAACTGGCTCTGATACCAAATGTAACGACCCAGCCCACTAGCAACAATAACTCGTTGGGCCCAATCAACAACCCAAAATGCTTAAGCCCAGTTATTGTTACTAGTGGTCCAAGTCTCTTATAAACCCAATGACAACCCCATTTCCATCCGATGTGGGACTATTGGGGTGTCACATATCGCTTCGGAACCAGGGAATTATAAGAATGTAATGACTTCATGTAATTACATTGGAAAGGTTCAGGAAATAAACCTTAAATGAGACGCAAGTGCATTTCACAAAGAAGAAAAAGAAAGGGAGTAGAAAGAATATATATGAAGAGAAACTCCTCAAAAAGTATTTTCACGACTCAGAGAGCCAGCTGAATAGGTGATACTTCGAGCTAAGTAGCGATCACAACACCTGATCTATGCATTCCAAATAAGAGGCTTAAGATTTAAAATGTAAAGGTCACATGCTATTTACTTGCTAACGGACGTTGCACAAATTAACAAAATAAGGAAGCAAAGTGTGCGATTGAAAGTTCAAGTGCTTTTTGTTAACTTCGTGAGGTTGACATGGTCATCGGCAAATGCGCGATTATTCCGGAGCATTTATCCCTTGTCTAAGTTTTATTGTTTGAACAGCATCACTTTAAAAGATTAGTCCTAATATAGTTACAATATGTGTACATACAATTGCATATATCACACATCCCATATAACTGTATTCTGTATTGAAGAAGCAAACCAAAGAAAACCAACCCCAACAAAACTATAGCTTCTGACCGTCCCTAGCGCAAGTGGCAAAGACATGATGGTTGGTACCCGGGGTCCAAATTCGAAGCCTAATTACTTCACATTTCCAGTTAAGTTCATTTCTAAAAAAATGAACGAAACGATAGCATACTACCTTTCTCTCAGAAAACGAAAAAAACAAAACTATAGCATATGAAGGCAGAATATAAGGGCATACATCTTTCCCATGGACTACCAACAATCTGTATCTTGAAGTCCACTGAATTTGATAGGAAAAGTAACATGAGACATTACACAATGGGAATGAAGCAAAAAAAGCTATAATAGCTACGTAAGGAGGGAACTTAGTACTTTGTCCAAGCTAAAATTTTGGAAATTCCAGATAGCACCAGTGGATAGTTGCTTTTACACTCGAGCAAAGTTATAACTGAGAGAAAACAATGAAAGGTAAAGCGGCGATGTCCTCAATGTAGCGCACGAGCAGCTTACGAATTTCTTTATATAAGAGTTACTTTTTATTCCATTTTGCTTAGCATATGAGTAGTGCAATGCAAAGTCAAATCTCCATCTGTTTCTTTTCTGAATCTTACAATTAGAGATTACGTGATCCGACAAGGCTCTTCCGTTTGATCTAAGTCCCTGCTTGTAAGTTAATTCCATTTGATCCCAAGCTTCAAGTTACTTTACATTTACAGTAGAATCTTCGTCTCCTACGACTGATCTATACGCTAAAATCCTAATTCGTACTTCTTGCACTAATGATTGCAAAATGCAAGGTCAACTAGGGTTCTAAAGATGTCTAAAAATGTTAGCTTGATTATGATCTTTGACGACGCGCATTCCTTTTCCTATTATCGACAGAGATGAGACAACAAAAATAACACAATATAACCTAATTCTCGGAATTTTGACCATGAATTTTAGGCAAAACCCTTGAAAACCCAGAAGGACTTGAGATCAGTTACTAGCAACACTAACCCTTACTAATAACAGGTTTTAACAAAAATTACTAAACTATATGAACAATAACAATCATCTAACGCTTTCCTACATAAATCGAGACTTTACTACATAAACCGAATCAAAACCAAATAGATCGGATCTACAAGAGAGAGAGAGAGAGAGAGAGGAGGATTAGGGGTTTTGTGATTACCTCCGCAGCAGAAGCAGCAGCAGCAGCAGGAGAGGAGGACGAGGAGGTCGCGGGCGAAGGCGAGGAACCCTACGGGCTTCACCGGCGCCGCGGCGCCATCGGAGGAGGAGGAGGAGGCGGCGGAGAGGAGAGGCCGCCGCCGCTGCTCCGATTGCTCGGCGCGGCGGAGGCGGAGATTGCGATCGAGCGCGTCGACGTAGGAGCGCTTGAAGGAGTTGCGGATCCTCAGCGATGGCCATAGATGCATCTCTCCCTCTCCCTCTCCCTCTCTCTATCTCTCTCTCTCTCTCTCCTCTTCTTCTTCGTCGTCTTCGATGGGAATGAGGAGAAGAGAGAGGGGAGAAGAGAATTAAAAATCGGGGGAGGGGATATGGTGGGAGTGAGAGAGAGTCAAAAATCGTTTTAATCCCGGGTTTTTATTTTTTTTATTTCTTTTTTTTTTTTGGGTTAAAGTAGATTTTAATTTATTTAATTTGAGTTGACGGTTTGATTTTAAAATTTAAAATTATCAATTAGTATACTTCACTCAGTTATCCAAACTATAAATTCATCAAAATAAGTAATTAGTTTAAATTTTAAAGTTCAAAAACCGATGACTACTTATATTAAATAAATTAAAAAATTAGATAGTTGAACACAAAATGATCGATCTATAATTTAGATAAGTTATGTACGTTTTACCAAAATTATAATTAACTATCATGTGATTTTGTCTTTATTTTACTGTGAGAATCTATATAGTTAACTATCATGTGATTTTGTCTTTATTTCACCGTGAGAATCTATCGTTAAATATATAACCATCTTGCGGGTTTATAAAATTTTTAGTTTATTATTCTATTTGATGACAATTTTTTTCCAGTAAAATAAAAATAAACTCATAAAATAGTTAAGTACAACTTTTTGAACCATATGGCGGCAAAATAAAAATTTACTCCACCAAAATTTATGAAAAATATGTACTATAATTCAAATTCCACCAAAACTTTCAAAAAATTCAAATTTAAAATCAAAATTTTGCTTAAATCAAATCAAAATCGAACCAAAACCAATTTCTAATTAGGTAAAAACATAGAAAACTTATCTGAATTATGGATTATTTTAAATTGGCTATCCAACTTTTCAATTTATTTGATTTGAGTCGGTCAACGATTTTTCTGACTTCAAAATTTGAATATGTCGTTTATCTTTATAGATTTACTTAGTACACTTCATGTAATCCTCGTGACTATAAATTTATTAAAATAAGTAATTAGCTTAAATTTTAAAGTTAAAGTGTCGTTGGCCGATTCAAATCAAACCAATTAAAAAAATTAGAGATAACTTCAAAAACCACCCCTGTGGTTTCGTGCTTTCTCACTTTAGTACCCTGTGGTTTAAAGTGTATCACTTTAGTGTCCCGTGGTTTCGTTATTCTCTTTTTTCGTTATTTTTCGTTAGTTTTTTCGTTAAATTATATAGAAAAAACTTCAAATATCCCACCTATGGTTTATCGAATATTCACTTTACTATCCTGTGGTTTTAACTTTCTCACTAATTTAACGAAAAAACTAACGAAAATATAACAAAAAGAGAATAACGAAACCACAGGACACTAAAGTGATACACTTTAAACCACAGGGTACTAAAGTGAGAAAGCATGAAACCACGGGGGTGGTTTTTGAAGTTATCCCAAAAAATTAGTTAGCAAATTAAAACTTAAAAAAAAAATAGATAGCTGATTTAAAATGATTTATAGTTGAGAAAAATTTGAGACATTTTTACCTTCCAATTATTTGCCCCATTTTTTTTTTTTTTTTTTTTGTGCGGTGTAAAAATGTGTTACACAGCAGGGCTTATTTTGGGAGTGCACCCACTCTCCATTTTCTCTCTCTCTCTCTCTCTCTCTCTCTCTCTCTCCTCCCTCTCGAGCTCTCCTCTAATGGCGATCGCGCCTCTTCCTCCTCCCCCAAAACCCTAACCCTAATAATCCGGACTCGTCGAACCCTCCCCTCCCCTCTCACAAGTCCCCAAAACCCCCCTTCTCCACCTCCCCGACCGCCCCCTTGTCCCACCCTCCGGTCGCCCGAAAACCCTTAAAGGCTTAAACCCACCTCCCCAAAACCCTAACCCGAACCTTAACCCTAATCCCCGACTCCAGAACCCTAGATTCTACTCTCCGATGGCTCAAAACCCTAGCTTGCTCCCGATCAACTCCGCACTGGTGCCCTGTGCGCAGATCCCCAATGGAACTCCGGCGGCGGCGCCATCGACCGGTTCGTTTCTTTCTTTTAATCTTCGTCTTTTTTTGTTTTTCCTTTTTGTTGTGGTACGAGGTTCTCTTGTCATATTGAACTTGGATTTGTTTATTATTCGGCTAATTTTGTAGCTACATTTTTGCTTTATTTTTTTAACTTTTTTTTTTTGGTGATGTTGGTTGTGGAATGAATGCGATTTAGTTCTTCTATCATGCAATTGCTTGGTGCTCAAATGGATTTCATTAAATAAAATCCTGAAACAAAGGAATCTATATAGAAAAGGATGAAAAGTTAGGTACTTTGGTGAATCATTCCATTAGCTTGAAGAATCAGCAACAACAAGTTTGGAAAATCCCCCAAAAAGAAAATTAAGCAACGTAGAATGACCATGTCAATTGCAACTTTGGCCAACAGTGTCGTGTACCAGTTGATTCGATCAGCGATATTTGTTTATCTTGAGCAAATTTTGACTAATATATTGCGCTATATTCAGTAAAGTTTGAAGCTTTTTGGGTTGAAATCATACATAGTTTATTTGAACTATAGCTTACTTTGAAATGAAATTAAATTTTTTTGATTTTAATATAACTTAAGTTGTATTAGAATGTTTTGCCAAGTAACGAGTTATTCTTTTTAGTTGCAAATTTTAAGTACCATTAATTTTAGTAGGTATGACACCCATTTCAAAATGTTCTATAGTTCAGGCAACGCCTGTCCATTTCTACCTGTTTCTTAACATTCCATATTTGCGGGAGAAAAAAAAATTGTAGTCATTTGTGTTTTGCTTGACCGCAGGGGTAGCTAATTGTTATGTGTTCAAAAGCCGGTTGCAAGAGTACGCACAGAAAGCCAGCCTTCCCACTCCCGAATATCAAACAATAAAAGAAGGCCCTTCACACGAGCCCGTGTTCAAGTCCACGGTGATCGTCAACAATGTCAGATACGATTCTCTACCTGGATTCTACAACCGTAAGGCGGCGGAACAGTCAGCTGCTGAGATTGCACTCAGGGAGATACATAGGTCCGGCCAGATGACTGAATGTATCCCTACAGTTGTAAGTTGCTCTCACCAAATTTTTCATTATTGAAAATTTTCCAAGTTGTCTATTTATGTATATAATATATCCGTGTAAAATCTGAAACTCCAATATCCACTTGTTGAGAAAACTTTCATGTCAATGAGTAACAACAGTAAGGATTCTGACATGGTGTCACTTTTCAAACGGTAGGCTAACGAAATGACTTAAACTATTAAATGGACATCCCTAACCTCAGTTGGACAAAATTGTTAAAATCAAAAGGGTGGTCAAAGTTCAAGGGCTAACTTTGTCGTCCTAATTTGAAAAAAGAGTTGATAGGTAGTGAATCCCATATATCTGCTTATCTTTCAGAAAGCGTGCAGATTTTCCCTCAACTATCATCAGCATTTGAATCTGTGCTACTAATTTTTTTGTGGTAATAGGTCTTTGACTTATCAGGACTCTCAACTTTCTCGGAAAAGAAGGCTAAAAGTGCAAAATAAGTTCCTTGAGATATACATCAATTTGCACTTTACTCTCCTCAATAGTCGAAACCTGCTTATAACCTTCTATTTTTTGAAACATCAGCACGTTACTGCAGAATTTTCGAATAACTTTGGGGTTATCCCGTCATCTGTATGTTCAATATTGAGGGGGATGATTAAAGCATAAATTACGATATTTCCGGGTGGACATGGGGCAGGGTTTCTGCATATATTTTTTTCACCCTAAAAGAACTACTCTCTCAGCTTTTCTAGCATCTTAATGTTTCAATATGCAGCATGCATCCGGCCTGTGCAAGAATATGCTCCAGGAGTATGCACAGAAAATGAATTATGCAATCCCATCTTACATATGCACCAAACAAGCCTCGGGGCCTACTCTGTTCACATGTACAGTTGAGATTGGTGGGATACAATATATAGGGGCTGCCGCAAAAACGAAAAAAGAAGCAGAAATAAAAGCTGCGCGAACAACTCTTCTAGCTATTCAGAGTAAGCTAATATTAATATATTATTTCTTGAAATAATGTTTACAAATTTAGCTTTTGAATTGAATTCAGTAAGATTGAAGCATTTAGAGTTCAGCAAAAATTTGCTGGTCCTACAAAATTCAGTAGTTGTCTGTTTAATAGAAGATCAATATATACTAAGAAAGAGTATGCAATCCATGTATTATTGTTTTATCTCCTCATTTTTCTGAGCAACAAAAAGGAAAAAAAATAGTGAAAATTTCATCTGATAATCAATAATTCATGTTGGATATGCACTTTGTTACCTTTATAATACTCTTAAATCGGTTGACATTGTTTATATATTATTCACATCTTATGTTTGTTTAACATTCGCACACTTGCAAATAATTTGAAATACTCTTTTGCGGAAATTTTCATGAATTTCATGGATGGATATTTGAAGAAACAGTTGTGTAGATAATTGGAAAGTCCAATATTTTCTTAACTTTTGAGCATGCTCTGATCTTTCCTTCCTGCTCTGCGAGAAATCATTGCCTGGATCTGGTCTTCCACGCCAGCCATGAATCATTTAGTTGATCCGTCTTCCGTTTTATCTCCACTTTGAAATTTGAATCCTACTTACCCAGAGAACTGCGGCCATTTCTAGATTGACAAATTATTTTCTTTAAAAGTGATGGGGGACTCAAAAAAGTGGAGATTGTACGTAGGACGGATCGCTAGCCGGTCCATGGATGATGTGGCGGATCAGGTCCAGGCAATAATTTCTTTTCCTCCACAGGTCAGTCTTCCAAGGGTGTTAATGGCGCCTCACAATACACCGTACTTCCCGGGAAAAAGAAGGGCAGGGAGCCCGAGACAAAGACGGAGGCCCCCCCCAAACAACTTAAACCCAAGAAGTCCAATTTCAAGAAAAATTGGAAGAAAAGGAGATTCCCTCGAAATAACGTGAAAACGGAGAAGGATGAAGCTGGGGCTGGTAAGATGGAAGAATCAGCAGAGGTTCCGCCCCCTAATGTTCCCGTATTACAATCCGAAGGCCAAAATCATCAATGTGCAGTTGATACAGTCCCGGGCGCAAATGGGTTCTTTCATGAAGCACAGTCGGTGGGATCGAATTTTAATCGTATTGGGCAAGATAATTATAGCGTCGATTGTTCGGTTAGGGTTGATGATCTTAGAATGGAAAGTCAATGAGTTCCAAGTGTGTGTTATCATGATGAACATTGGACATTGGTTTCGGCCTCGCTTATGGCTTATTGTATGTATATTGTGGGCGATTTAAGGGCTTCAGCTCCTACCTGATAATCTCCTCAATTATTATTCTATCAGTAGCAGTTATTTCCCAATTTAGATTGGTTATATACTACTTATATCTCATAGCCCATTTTTCATCTTAATCTCCTCATTTTTTTTTAATCATTTCCTCGTATGTGTTTGTGGGCAGTGGAGCCATCATTTATAATATGAAATGCCGCTTATATTTATGCATCAAGAATTTGGTTCTGTTTGTTTGTTTGTTTGTTTTTTTTTTTAATCTTGGGGGTTGAACTCGTGGCTTCGAGAAAATTGTTGGCGTCAGTGTTTCTTGTGGCACTGAAGTTGCGAGATCATTCGGACTTGTACTCACAATTGTATAGAGATAATTTGGTTCTGTTTGTTTGTTTGTTTGTTTTTTTCTTAATCTTGGGGGTTCAACTCGTGGCTTCGAGAAAATTGTTGGCGTCGGTGCTTATTTTGGCACTGAAGTTGTGAGATCATTCGAACTTTTACTTACAATTGTATAGAGATCGATCCTTCGACTTTGGTGGAATGGGAGGGGCATGGTCAGACTTCGCGAAACTCGATAGGTTTCTTGCTCTCCGACTTTCCATTTCCAAACAGTCCCTTTGTGCGCATGTATGTATGCATAAATAATCTAATGGTAGTTATGTTCTTGGTTGAGCTTTGCGTGAATGCAATGCTCTGATGTTTAAGTGTGCTAAAACAACACGACTCCTGGGGCTGCGCAAATGATGTATGTAGCAGTTTGTGAGTTTACACCTCTATTTGCAAAACATAATTTCTTGAAGCTTGCGCACTTTGGTATTCAGGCAAAAAATTAAAATGAGTTTTGTATCCCAAAAGACAAAACTATGTCGGATAATTGGCGCTAACCATTAATACCAAAAATTCGAGCCGTTAGAAATACGCAACTAATTCACTTAAAGCGTATAGACACAGCGTCCACGGGTCTCGATTGTGATTCGGCCCAACCAGCGTTACGCCACTTCGAACGTGATTCAACCCAACTCAGCCTCCTGCCATTTCGAACGTGACTCGGCCCAACCTGACCTCCTGCCACATCGCAGGATGCTGGCCCCTTTAAGTCAATAATCTTCCCTCTAGTATTTGCACAAATTCGCAGTATGCAAGAATCGAAACCGTGACCTCTATTTCTAATACCACTTATCGGATCGTTGGCGCTAACCGAGCTTTTGGGATTAATGGTTAGCGCCAACGATCCGACAAACAAACTACTACTACTACATTGGAAGTGTATCGAGAGTACTTCAATAAAAAAAACTTATTAATTTGTTTAAAATCTATGAAAGAAAACAAAAGGGAGACGGCAAATACTTAAACAAATAAGCCGCAAAGGCTGGATAATTGATGCATTAACAAAGTGGGAGATAAACAGAGAGACATACATTAATGATACACAAGATGGAAACATTAATAACATTTTAGGTTGGAGAAACAAATGAGAGCAGTAGAAACACAAAAATAAGACCACAATATTGCAATAAGATTTTTAAGTGGCCTCAGATTTATGTTTATCTACAATTCAAACTCTCCATTAAAATTAAATTCTACTTATTGTTTCCCTCCTCTCGTGGAAAAATAATAAATAAAAAAAAGCTCATCCTCTGAAGCTCCGGAATGAGCCCAAGGCCTTCACTGCTCCGGCCCTCAGCACGTACTGGTGGTACGCCGCCGCGATCGCCGCCCCGATGAACGGCCCCACCCAGAAGATCCACTGCAAAAAAAAACAAAATCAGATTATTTTTGTTGTTTTTTGGCTAATTTTAATTAGCTTATGAATTTTGTTGAGCCTGTTTTTCTATAAAAGATTAAGTTATCAGAAAACGGTACGGTGCTCAGGATATTTGTAAGCGAAAGACAAATATACCTGATCATCCCAGGCTTTGTCTTGGTTGTAGATCACGGCGGCGCCGAAGCTCCGCGCCGGGTTGATCCCGGTTCCGGTGATCGGAATAGTGGCCAGGTGGACCATGAACACGGCGAAGCCGATCGGAAGGGGAGCCAAAACCTTATAAGAGATAATGCGCAGAGAGAAAAATAAAACAACTAGTTAAACTTACTGTTAAATAATGCGAAACAATCATTGTTCAAAAACTTAATAAATAACGTGAAAAATTCACAAAGCAATAAGTCTGACCGGACTCAAACTTGAAACATTTAGTTCTAATACCATAAAGAAAGTATTCAACATAGCTGACTAAGAACTTAATAATTTATATCCGAAGTTTCAAATTCGAAATTTTAATTATTTTATATTTTTAATTAAATTTATTTTTCAGAAATAAAATAAAGGTAGAATAATTTTTTGAACCAAACACTTTGTTCAATGCAAAAAAATATCCTCACGGAAACCTCTATGCTGGCTAGTGGCTACTAAAAGGTAGGGGTGTCAACGAGCCGAACACGAGCGAGCTAGGGTTGGCTCGTGTTCGGCTCGTTTCATAAACGAGCCGAACACGAGCTGGCTCGTTTAAGTATCGAGCTGAAAAATTCGGCTCGTGTTCAGCTCGTTTATTAACGAGCCGAACACGAGCCAAATACGAGCTGGCTCATGAATAAAAATTTAAAAAAATTAAAAAGAATATATATATAGAAAATATATTTATAAAATCTTACCTATTATACTTTGATCTAATGGTTGAAATTTTACATATAAATGAACCATTTTATAATTGAGCTGGGCTTTATATTTAGGTTGGACGAAAAATTAAATAATAAAAATTTATATTATATAATATATAATTATTTATTTATATATATAAATATAAAATATATATATTCGAGCTGTTATCGAGCCGAACACGAGCGAGCTGACCCCCGCTCGTGTTCGGCTCGTTTATTAAACGAGCTGAAAATTTCAGTTTGTGTTCGGCTCATTTATTAAACGAGCGATTCGATCTCGAGCTCATTTCGAGCCGAATACGAGCTGGCTCGAGAACAGTGAACTGGATTGCCACCCCTACTAAAAGGAGGTACCATGAATTATTTTATTTGGTCCGTGATCCAGTAATTATTGGTTGGCAATATTAGTGGGAATCCATACATCTCCCACGCACCCTGTCTCTATGAAGTACCTCCCCCACCAAATTAATGTGATCCTCATAATGATTTTTGGTTTTTTAGGTGAAAAAGCGTACAAAACTTGGCCATGAATCATTTTGAAACGGTCATCCTAACTTCAAATTTTTGATTTTATTATAAATTTTTAAATTTGCTTGATTTGAGCCCGCTAATGATACTTTGACTTCAAAATTTAAATACATCGTTTATCTTCACAAATTTATATTATATATTTTATTCAATTCTTACAATTATAAATTTATTAAAATAAATAGTTAGCTTAAATTTTGAGCCAAAGGATCGTTGACCGACTAAAATCAAATAAATTGAAAGATTAGATTTCAAAATAAATTTTTTCGAAAACTAGATAGTCAACTTTAAAATGGTCTATAGTTTAGATAATTAGTTCCGCATGTTTTTGTCATTTTTTTAGCTTTTCGAACATTCATGATTTTCTAAAAAGATTTAATCATAAATGAGAAGTAGACCGACTATATTTAGACCATATTTAGTGCAGTCGGCTAAAAAGAAATTTGATGGTTGATATCTGAGATCTCAAGTTCGAAACTTAATAGCATGAGTTATAGAATTAGGCCCAGTGCGGGGCAGTGGAGTTACCGGGACGTGGGAGTCGCGAGCGTTGCGCTTCGGGTCGGTGGCGGAGAAAACGGTGTAGACGAGAACGAACGTTCCGATGATCTCGGCGGCGAGCCCCGTGCCCTTGGAGTAGCCGGCGGCGAGCTCGTTGGCGCCGCCGCCGTACCGCACGAAGTACGCCTTCTGGAAGCCCTTCACCAGCCCCACGCCGCAGATCGCCCCCAGGCACTGCGCGATCATGTACAGCAGCGCCCGCACCAGCGACACTTTCCGCGCCAGCAACAGTCCGAACGTCACCGCCGGGTTAATGTGACCACCTGTAATTCGTATCGTCCGTACAATCTCATGATCGATCAGTTACACTTGACAACTTAAAAATTATGGATAACTTCAAATACCAAACCCCGTAGTTTCGTGCTTTCTCACTTTAGTGTTCTGTGATTTAAAACGTATCATTTTAATACCCTGTGGTTTAGTTACTCTTCTTTTTTGTTATCTTTTCGTTAAATTATACAGAAAAAATTTTAAATATCCCACCTATGATTTATCGAATATTCACTTTACTATCCTGTAATTTTAATTTTCTCATTAATTTAATAAAAAAATTAACGAAAAGATAACAAAAAGAGAATAACCAAATCACAGAATACTAAAGTAATACGTTTTAAACCATATGGTACTAAAGTGAGAAAGCACGAAACTATATGGGTGATATTTGAAGTTATCCCTAAAAATTAATCATTTGTTTTATTTTCATTAAAAAGTCAAATTATTTTTTCTACTTTTTATTATTCAAAGTTTCCAATATTAATAATCCTGAACCAATCATTCAGTAGTACCTGTGAAAGGTTGTTAGAAACTTGATTGATAAATAAGTTGGTCCAAAAAAAAACTACAAAAAATTAACAAAATTGGATAATTAAACAGGTTAATTTATGTTTTCTTTCCACTCCTTTTTATTCTCTATATAAAGTTGCTTTTTATTCCTTTTGTTGAGTTTCAGTACAATTGAAATACTTGTCCTTTTGACACAGCAGTGCATGTGGGACTGTTTATCAATTTATTTATTTTTTTAATCAAAAAAAAGAACTATGGGCAATATTTGATTACTTGTTGATAAAGAAAATTTTGGTGCTAATTACATGAGTTAAAATTTTCTTAATAATTGAGAATAAAATTTTCTCTCTTCTTTTCATTTCTTTTTCTCGATTTTTTAAAATTTATATATCATTTTTTTTATTTTTTTGCAAATTGCCAAATTGCAACTTATCTGGCCCACGCTATCAATCACAAAGTTAGGCGCACGTTAGCAAAACCACTATATTATACTAGCCCTCTGTGAACGACCAGTAAAAGTCAATTTACTTTTTCCACTCTCCCAGTAATACACTTTTTTTTTTTTTTTTTTAGCGACGTTACTGGTACACTAAAATAAAATATAAATCTTACACCCATTTTATCTAAAGATCGTTAATTTTTATTTATCACATCATTTTTTTATTTTTATAAAAAATATTTAAATATTTATAAACTCTAGAATGAAAGGTGTAAAATTTGCACCCCTCTTCAGTGTACAAATAGTTTTTTAGGCTACATGCACTCTTGGTTCTCAAACCATGAGCCACGTAACACTTTGATCCTCAAATTTTACTTTATTGTAATTTTTCATATCAATTTTCAATATTATTGCAAAGTATAATTTCGTTCGCTGAATAATTATGTGCTGCTAACGCTGTAATAATATATCATCTTAATTATTCTTACATAATCATTATTTAGTTAAGTAAATTGTACTGTAAAATTTAATTATAACAATCTAGATAATTTAAACAAAGAATTAGAATAAATAAAACTTTGGCGTTAAAGTGTCAAGCGTCCTATAATTTGACTAATAGTGCAATTTAGCTACAATATTAAAAAAAATTTAGTTCACAACAAATTTACACACCCATAATTTTTCAAAAGAATATAATATTGACAAAATAGTTTATTTATCATTAAAAAAAGAAAAACTAACATGCACCGTATTAACGTTGGGCGTACGTTAGTTTTCTACTGTTCGAAAAGCTAACGTGCACTCCAACGTACCATAAGCCCTGGTTACGTAGTATGAGGGGTGTGTGTGTGTGTGAGAGAGAGAGAGAGAGGGGGGGAGAGAAACAGGGGCGCAACCTAGCATTCCAACGCTCACTACGCTAACGTGCGCCTTATCTTATCCTAAACTCTGGAAACTTCTAGAAGGATCCAGAGGGATCGGGGGAGATCGAGCTCGAGAGCTCTCGAAATCGAAGCCCTAGCTAGCTAGCTACAAAACCCTAATTAGTCGACGGCAGGATCAGCGCACGTACCCGAGATCCCGGCGGTGCAGTAGACGAGGACGAAGATCATCCCCCCGAAGGCCCAGGCGATCCCGAGGATCCCGACCCCGGCGCAGGCCGCGTCGGCGCTCAGGTTGGGATCGGACTGGTGCTTGTAGCCGATGACGGTGGCGACGGTGACGTAGAGGAAGAGGAGCGTGGCGACGAACTCGGCGATCGCGGCGCGGTACAGCGACCACCGCCCCAGCTCCGCCGCGTCCACCAGCGCCGCCGGGGGCGGGTCCGCGTAGTCCTTCGCCGCGAACTCGCTCCCCTCCCCTGCGTCCTTCGCCATGCCCGATCCTCTCGGTTAGGGTTAGGGTTAGGGTTTCGGGGGAGACGAGTACGAATCGCGGAGGGAGGGAGGAGGAGCGGAGATGAGGGAATTGGGAGAGATAGGGAGGGGGCGAAATGGAGGGGGTATTTATAGGGCTGGCAAATGAGCGAGCCGGCTCGTGTTCTACTCGCGTTCGGCTCGATATTCGGCTCGCTCGAGCTTGACTCGAAATTAAATGAGCCGAGCTTGAACAGAAAAAAAAAAAAGCTCGAAATTTATTTCAAGCCGAGCTTGAGCATTACTGGGCTTGCTCGAATTAGGCTCGAAAAGTTCGAATATATATATAATCCGGCTACTATATTATTGATAGTATCAAACGCTTGGTGTTATCGAGTATTCCGCCGTTAGATTTACCTTTTTGATCATTTCCACCCGTTAGATCATACTATTCAACCAATCACTCACTCAATCCTAGAAAATCACTATCATCTTAACCGGGGACCACTATCATCCTAACCGCACATCACTAATCCAAGAGCCGAAAATCTAATAGTACCAAGTGCTTGGTACTATTATCTAATAGCCTAGCTAATTAGTAGTCTAATTAGGCTATTAGATAATAATACCAAGCACTTGGTACTATTAGATTTTCGGCCATTGGATGAAAAGATGTGCCTTTAGGATGATAGTAGTCTCTTTGGGTTGAGTAGGTGGTTGGTTGAATAGTATGATTTAACGGGTGGAAATGATCAAAAGGATAGATCTAACGGCGGAAAATTCGATAGCACAAAACGCTAGGTACTATCGATAGCATAGTAGCCGGACTCTATATTAATTATATATAACAATATATATTATATATTTTAATCATATGTGTATAGAGTTTAGGTTATTTGGTATATTTGCTGGCCCACAAAATCAAACCAACAAAATTATACTCTAATTGCTTTCTCCCTCTCTCTTTCACTTGCTCGCAGAGTTGCTTTTCCTAATTTTTTTTTAATATTATAATACCGCATTTCATGCATTCATTTTGTATGTTGAATTATTAGACATTTTTTTATATCAAATTTTAGATAATATTTTATAAAAATTAAACTATAGATTGCATGATGTTAAGAATTTCAAGCGGCTCGTTTATGGCTCGAGCTCGCTCGACTCGAAGTTAGGCTCGCTCGAGCTCGACTCGAATTAATTTCAAGCCGAGCTTGAGCCTAAATTTAGGCTCGAAATTAATTTCAAGCCAAGCTTGAGCTGAGGTAAGCTCGCTCGAGCTCGGCTCGTTTCCACCCCTAGGTATTTATATCATTATATGGGAGGGAGAGAGAGTGGGGGAGTGGGTGAGGGGTAGGAAGGTAATTTTGAATTCTATCTAGTAAAAATAATTTTATTTATTTATTTTACTTTCATCTTTTTGGGGTGAAATTTGGTAATTATAAACAATCTTTTTTAGATGTGTGAAGAACTATTTAAAAAATATATATTTATATAAAAAAATTTAAAAATGCAAAGCTCAAGCTTTTCCTAATTTTACTTTTGGCGATAACGAAAAATTTAGACATTTTTCGCTTGGCAAATGCTTGGTTAAGCTATCATTTTCGTTGCGTAATGTAGAGTTTCCATTTTTCTTCGCAAGTACGTAAATTCGTAATTAAATGAATGTTGAAAAAAAATCCGAACGTAACTATCATGTTGTGGAATATTGAAGATGAGTTATTTTTGCCGGCATAATTAAATGGAAGCGCAGGATAAGATTGCTCTTAATTAGTACTTATTTGGGTTGTTTAGAGCAGCGACACGCGCGATCTTAATGTACTAGTAAAATGCAACACATATTCTTATTTTTAATCTAGCGTAATATTGTATCAGAAATAGTTACGTTGAATAAATACAAGGCAAAGCTGTAAATCACAGATGAAAAATGAAAGTAACAAAAATATATTAATCTATACTTCTCTGTCCTGAAGATGCGCAATATTTTGTTCATATGTCAATGTGCACATTCACGTCAAATTTTAATGGAAATAAATGTAGTTAATTGCAGCTGAACCGCTTTTCCAACCCTGTAGACCTTCTAAGTAAAAGATTTAAATCGAATATTTTCATTTTTAATTTACTACTACATGTAATGAAGATATAAGAAGTTATTAATTAGTGATTTTATAAGCGACTTTGCACAAATAACACTTCTGTAAAAAGCTCTACTGAACCAAAATTATATGCTAGGCCTGGTCCACCAAATAATTTGTACCAATATTTCTCATGTTTTAAATAAGTGGGATGTGCGCCGTGACATTTTATGTGCCATATGCATATAAAGTGGGGGTTGTTTGGTTAGGTCATTTAATTATTGCAACTTATAATTCTTTTATGTGCCAGATATTAATTAGTAAATAATAGCTAGCGTGACCAACAAAAAGAAAAATAATAATAAACATAAAAATAAACATGGGAAGTCATATATACTAAGAACTATGTAGTGGGTTAAACGTGCATGTTGGAGACATATATACAAATTTTTATTTTTTCTTTTATATACATGCGTGAGCAAAATTTATAAAAAGACTTTCATTTTTTTCTTATTTTATCTCGCTAACTTTGATGGGTAGTATAAAAGTTTTGCGATTTAAGCAATCACAATTTAGTCTCTTTAAGATAAAGAATATAAGATGCATACTAATCATATAATTTAGAAAAAAAATAAACGGTTAAAATTTTATTACAATTTTTTTTTTCTATATATATATATATATATATATATATATATATATATTTTCAATTTCGCACGTGTTCGTACAGAGTGTTGACTCGTGCACGATCCAGAGTAGTAAATTCTCCACGTCGACGTTCACCGAAAGCTAGTTGTACGCAATCTACCGGATCACATGCTCAGAGACCACAACCATTTTGTGGGCCCCCCGCTTGGACACGTGTCATCTTCTCTTTGGTCTAATATTGAAAAAAAGCCAATGACGAGAAATTATTGCCTGCACATGGTGTACCTGTATGGCATTATTCGATTCATAAAAAACGAGCATTCGAAATTTATAATATTTTTTTACATATGAGTGGTGCATGAGATGCACTGATGCACAATGAGTAAGCAATAATATAAAAGTAGGCGTACACGTGTCATCTTCTGTTTGGCCTTTGCTTTTCTTTTCTTTTTCCCCCTCCATTTTTCTTTAATTTTTATTCCTCGTTTTATCCTCTTTTCCGTTCTTCGGTGAGAGATACCGGAGCCGAAGATAACAACGAGTTGGGAATCTGGTGGATAAGCGCCACGTGGCGACCGATTACCCACTGAGGCGGCAAGCGAATAGAGGGTCGCCACGTGGGCGACACCGTGTGGCTGGAGCGCCCGTGGCGGTTTTGGGCGCGGGAAAAACGACAGAGACATAGACAGAGACACTGAGGTGGCGCGGCGGTGGTGGGGGCGGTGCGGTGCGGTGGGGCCCACGACGACTGGGATGAGGTGGCCTCGTGATTCGTGCGGGAGCGGGATAAGGACTCCGGGTGTGGGGCCCACGACGACTGGGAAGAGGGGGCCTCGTGATTGTTGCGGGAGCGGGAATGGCCGCGGGGTGTGGGGCCCACCCGGAGCATCTGCGGCCACGTCAGCAGTTCGCCCTCGTACGGGCGGAGTCGAGTCGCTCCCACTCTTTACCACGACTACTGGGTTAGCTGTTTTTTTTACTTATAATTTTAGTAAAAATTAATATATAGTATTATATGAAATTTATATAATCCAAAGCTTTTTTATTTAATCTGATTATATAACTTCTAAAAATTTTAATTTTGCTATTCTCAATAAAAATACTGAGCATGTTCATCCCACTAGTTCAATAATTTAGATGACGAGTTTGATTTCTGTACCTACTATTAGATTTATTTTACAAGTGTGTCAATTATGATATTTCTATATTTTTTGACGAGATGTCTCTATTATTAGTTGCCGTTTTCAAAGGTCGGTGCACAAGGATAAGCGACCTATGAACCGGCCAAATTCCTCCAGTAAGACTTAGAATATAAAAATTATATACGCCTAAATAAGGATTAATTATAATCTCTTCATCATATTAATGTTTATCATTGCATTCGCAACTACTAACTAATAATGAAAAGAACTATATAAAGACCTTGTTTTGTTTTATTATTATTTTTAATAAAAGTTTTCTATAAAATTGTATAGGAAGGAACAGTAGATTTGTAATTCTTATATTTAAGGTATTTATTTGACAACAAAAAGTTAAAAAAAAATTAAAATAACTTTTTTCTTTCAAATTTTTTTTAAAATAGGTTATTATTTATCAAGTGGCCAGAATAAATTGCAAGCTAATCAACAATAATAATAAGAAAAATATCTCCCAAGTGGTGCGTTTTTAAAATTATATAGTTAGAACGTAAATAATATAAAATGCAACGATATCAAACGAGGAATGCATGTTTACGAATTTGAAACGGCAAATGTGAAGTATGAGTGAATTTGCTAAGATAAACTGATAAATAGAATGTTTCCAAAATTTTCCACCAAATTTGTACACCATGAGTCTTGTTAAGAAGGGAAACTAGCTAGCTTGCAATTTTTCCATCATGACCTTATAGTGTATATAATAATAACCCCTAGAACTTCAACCAAAAAAAAAAAGAAGGAAATTTGGATGGTAATTAATTTGCTAAATTGCGTATTTAGACCCAAATATTCCAATAATAGGAACAATCACCTTTTCATAGAAACTTCTGGTTCAATATTTTATTCCTAAATATATGTGTGGTTAAGACATACTTTGATATTGACTTGACTAGACTAATGCCTACCCACTAGGATTGCACTATTTCTAGTCTATCTTTGGAAATAATTACCATGCCTAAAAAGTATAGGTCTCCTATAGTATATTACACAATATTTGTAGGTGCTTAAATATATATATATATATATATATATATATATATATATATATATATATATATATATATATATATATATATATATATATATATATATATATATATATATATATATATATATATATATATATATAGAGTTGAGCTAGAATACTTCCACAAGCACCATGGAGATGGTGCTTGTGGGTTTATAGCTCTTGGATGGAGATTTGGAGGGTTGGAATGATGGTGGTAAATGGTGGTAGGTGGAATAGTGTTTAATCTAAAGGCTATTAGTAATTAAGACGTAGATCCAAGGGCTAGAAAGTTAGAAGCACCAAGTGGGTGGTGCTTCTAAAAGTATTCTAGCTCAACTATATATATATATATATAGCAGGACTACTGTGTTATTAAGAGCACAATAGTGTCTTTATGCTCCTAAGTTTTTAACCACCATCAAGTTTGATGGGTGGTTAGGATGAGAGAAAGAAGAGATATTGAAAAGAAATTTAAATAGAGGAGAAATTGAGACACCCAATTTCTCCTCAAATTCTCTTTTCTCTCTCTTTCTAACCATCTATCAAACTTGATCGGTGGTTAGGAACTTAGGAGCACATGGGCTGCTGTACTCCTAATAGCACAGTAGCCCTGCTCTCTCTCTCTCTCTCTCTCTCTCTCTATATATATATATATAGAGAGAGAGAGAGAGAGTCCGACTACTATACTATCGATAGTACCAAGCGCTTAATTGGTGCTATCGAGCTTTTCGCCGTTAGATCTACTCCTTTGATCATTTCCATCCGTTAGATCATATTATTCAACCAAGCATCCATTCAACCCTAGAAAATCACTATCATCCTAACCGCACATCCTTTCATCCAAGAACCGAAAACCTAATAGCACTAAGCGCTTGGTACTATTAATAGTATAGTAACCTAATTCTATATATATATATTTATATATAATGGGAATTATAACACTCATTAGTAGTTTTTTTTGTTTTGTTCCAAATTCACATAATTATTTAGAAGAGTCGGTTGGTGCCCTGCATTTTGAGTGCCCGATATACATCATATATTTTAAAAATCTTTACTTCGAAAGTCACATAGAGCGCTAGCTATTTGATGACTCATATCTCTGTTGTCTTATAGAATTTATTCTGCTTACAATATTTTTCCCGTACCAATCTGTATGTTAAACAAACAAGGCCCTTAGTTAGATGACTAAGACATTTATTGGACAAATGTGCTTATTGATCAAAAGCAAACAAAAAAAGAGGGGAAAAAAACAACCAAATTATTGTAACATAATAAAAGCTATGATCTCATGATTGAGAGTGACTAGCAATGTGATGCCAACCATTCATTCAAGTGCTAAAATTGTCCTAATTACTAACATTAGGACATTGACATAGCTTCTTCAATTAGTTGGTTAAAGCAATGCATAGTAAAGAGGTATCTCCAAGTTAAAGAAAAAAAGTAAATAAAAATGTATAAATCTTATCTGCACTATAGATCATTTTGATTCGGCTATCCAATCTCTTAAAATTTAGATTTTAATATCCGACCTTTCAATTTCTTAGATTTAAGTAGTTTGGCGGCTCTTTGGATACAAAATTCAAGATAATCACTTGCTTTGATGACTTATAGTTACTTAAATTGTATAAAATATGCTAACTAGCTAAATCCGTAAAGATAAACTATACCTTCAAATTTTCAAGTTAAAAAGTTAGTAATTGGCTCAAATCAAATAAATTAAAGAATCATATAGTAAAATTAAAAGTTTTAAAAGTTAAATAGTCAGATCGAAAAGGGTAATATTGAGATCATAACTTTTATACATTTTTACCAAAAAAAAAGAAGAAAAGTAACTTAAGAGAATGCCCTGACATAGAAGAATTTGTTTCTAGACTCTTCTAGAAAAAGCTAGAAAGGAATTTGGCAACATGCCGAAAATGGCCGACATCGCATCGAATAGCTAGCATGATCCAAGGAAGTTTAAGCTCTACGAAAGCTCGAAATATAGGTTATGATGAAGAGTGGTTTTTTTGATGTAACAACTTGTTCACTTTTTAAGCATGCAGTTTCTATTGCTCAGCGTACAGAAAATTCCTACATACTTATAATTTGGTCGATTACATAAAAGGTAAAGTTGGCATCTTCTAATGGAATTCGCCGATAGCTAGGTCGGAAAGCGGGATTGAGCCGAACTCAAGTAGATGAAGTGATCAAGTTCGAATGTTTGCTTCAATGTAGGTGAAAAATGACCGAACCGAACTTCCTATAATGGATCTCAATTCACATAACTTAAGTTTGAAATAAAATGGTTCAAATTCACATGATAACTTCCTCTATTGTTTTCTCTCTCTCTCTCTCTCCCCTCCTCTCTCCCTCAATCTCAAAATTTTATGCTAAGTTTTGAGAATTTATGTTATTATTATATTTTCTTACCCTTTTTTTTATACTTATCATGATTGTGTTAGGATTTCCATAAATATGGCTCAATTAATCATATTCAAATTTAGATTTACTATAGATAAAGGTCAATCCTAACAGATATAGGACTACTTGATATATTATATCTTATCCCGTTCCCATCTATTTAAGTTTAAATAGAATCCTAATCAGACTTTGATGGGAAGTCGATCTGGACTCTATATAAAGAGGGGTATTGGTCCTGCCACCTTCTTATGAACATTCTGGTGAGAATTACCATCGGTTCCACACCATACGGAAGAGTGCATGAGAAAGGAGGAGAAACCAAATCACCCAAATTCAGTTGGTGAATTTCAGATCATAGCCTGACTTCTCGCTTCCGCAAGTTGATAAAGAACTTCTTCTCTATGACGCTCTGTGAGTTATTTTATTTTATATATAATCCTGAATATTGGTATGTGCTTAATTTATTATTATTTTACATACCTATAAAGATCCATCAATTGGTATCAGAGACAAATCGATAAGTTAAATATCGTATGCAAAATTAGGTAATAGGATCGAATTATGATGAATTTTAGAATTTTCTTTTATGCCATGTTATATGATTTGGTCGAGATCACCTTGCTGTTTTGTTCTGCCATATGGTTAATAGATAAGTTGCGGCCCGTCACGTGTTAGTATTAAAAAAAAAAAAAAAAAAAAAAAAAAAAAAAAAAAAAAAAAAAAAAAAAACCGGTTTCCTTCTTTTTGTTTTCCCAAATTTTTAATTGATGCCGTATGACTCATGCTTCCGTTTAGCGGCCGCCGTACGACACTGCAGCATCATGGATTATGGGGTGCATAAAGGCTTAATTAGCATAAGGCATAGCTAATTAAATTAAGGTGCCCCAAGCATATGCAGATGTGTCCGTACGTCGGGAAGTGCGTGTGTGCAGGCTAATTAATTAGCATCCACGGTTCGACTAATTAATACACGATGCTTCCCGTGGCCGTACAACGGCGAGAGAACAAAGGATGAAGGCTTAATTAGCATGCGGCAAAGCTAATTAATTAATTATAGTGGCCGGTTCCTTCTTGCATGTCCGTACGATGGCTTGGAGCGCGATGCATAGAGGCTTAATTAGCATAAGGCATGGCTAATTAATTAAGGTGCTCCATGTGTATGCCAGTGTGACCGTACGACGACATGGGCGCTTAAGGCTAAATTAATTAGCATCCAGATTCGGCTAATTAATTCACGGCGCCCGTGGCCGTACGACGGTGAAAGGATGGCGTGCATGACGGCTTAATTAACTAGCATAAGGGTGAGGCTAATTAATTAAGAAAGGTGGCCCATTTTCTCTTGGGTCCGTACGGCATCAAGAAGGTTGCTCGCATGCGACGGATTGAGGTCGGCGACGGAGCGGTGGTTCTCGACCAATTGTCCGAGCGTTTCGGTATTTTCGATGTAATAGCATAAAGAATTTTGGTCAGAATTTATTATACTTCTCTAATTTAGTCTTCTCGATTTTACGAATTTTCTTGAAGTTTTCGTTGGAACAAGAGAAAGGTGGGATTTACTATAAGGCTCTTGATTTTTTTTTTTTTTTTTTAATCCAGAGAAGACATAAGGTGTAAGCTTGTACTTCGATTTCTTCATATAGTGAAATACATCTCTCTCGCTCTCCTCGTTGACGTAGATAATTGCCGAACCCATTATTATTTTATTGGGTTTCTTTTAATACTTAGTAGGTGTTCGATTTTAAACATGTTACCAACTTATTATTCATCCAAATTCGATCCGTTAGAGCTTTTATGTTTATTAAAGCGTCGTGAACATAGAGAATCTAATTTTGCATACAATGTTAATTTATCATAAATGTATTACCTATGTATCACGGACACTTCTATAAGCCTCGCGTGTCCGTGTCGGACACTCGCGTGTCCGTGTCGGACACGTGGACACTTCTTGGACGCGCGTGTAATGCCGATCCATAGCGCAGACAATTAAAAAATATATATACATATTTTTATTTTACTTTTTTTATGCATATATAATGTAAGAAGATAAATATTTTAGCTTTTTGATGAATGCATACAAATTGTTTTTGACAATACAAATAAATTATGTATGGTGGAGAATTTTTTTTCTTAAAATATATGAACTATCAATGAAAATTTTACTAATTTTCATTCGTATGAGAAATATAACAATATTTTACCAAAATTAATATTTTATATATAATAAATATATATTATTATATCAATAATATTATATTTTATTAGCGGTGTCCATGCCGTGTCCGTGTCCTAATTTTTTGAAAGCTGCCGAGTCACCGTGTCCGAGTCGTGCCGTGTCCCGTGTCCCGTGTCAGTGTCTGTGACGCCTAGTGTATTACTTTATTTTGTGAGCAAATTAAGTTTGAGTCGGTAGTCTTCTTTGAAATCATGACACGTGCTCGTGATGCGGAGTTGTGGCGATATTATGACCATGCATGGTCCTTGATAAGCCTTAAAGAGAGATTGGGTTAATAAGGTATTTAAGCGGCGCATGTCGCTTGGCTACATACATGCATTTGATCTAACCGCTGCATGCATCTTGCATGTTATAGTCCTAAAGCTAATTAATTAGTTTGATGATTTGGAGAAGGTTGTAGTCCGTACTTAATTGGTGCTCACAAGCGGTGCGAAATCGTGATGGTGATCTGATCATGTAGGATGATCGACAATCTTTTGAATTGAATTAATTATAAGGTGCAACATATGAATTTTCATATGCATTATGGTCAAAACTTTATTAATTGTAGGGCTTCTTTTGCAATTATGATTTACTAAGGGTTCGATGTTTATCGTTTGTGTAACTTATTTTATATTCATCAAATTTTGATACTGTGAATCTACAGGCTCCGTTCACATAAAGATTTAATCTTGCATACAATATTAATTTATCATAAATGTGTTTATCTTTATTTGTGGTCAATTTAGAATATATAAAGTTTAAATTTGATTGCAATATTATGTTTTAAATTATTGCATCTATATTCTTATTTTGATTGGACATAACATGAAAATTAAATAATCATATCTGTTTTAGATTATTTAAGATTTGGCGCTAAGCTAAATTAATTTATTATTTTGATTGGTTAGGTGCGAGCCAAAGCGGCCCTAATTGAAAGAAATAATAATTTAATTTGCTTTAAAGAAGCGCTTCAGGATAATTTTCATGTTAATCATGCAGCACTAAGTTGAATTAATTTATTGTTTCAACTATTCGGGTGCAAGCCAAAGCGGCCCCGACTAGAAGAAAAGATAAATTAATTGCTTTAAAGAAGTGCATGCGGAGATTGCACCATAATATTATATTTAGTCTGCTCCCAAAGGAGGTCTAGACATGAAGGTATTTGGGTGGTGTAGGATGGTAATTTTCTTGTAACTCGTTTGGAGAAATTTGTCTGGCCAAAGCTGACAGTTTCTTCATATGGGAAACTCGAAATTATCAAGACCTGCAGAAAGTTGATATTAATCTCTGATAAAGAGATTGCATATTTATGCTTGTAACTCTGCTCCCAAAGGAGAGGTTATGATGTCATATAAAGTATATGCATAAAGAAAGATTATGCTCATAATTCTGCTCCCAAAGGAGGTGTTGTGATGTCATGTAAGGTGTATTTTTCTAATTTTGGTGTGGAATTTTTTGGATGTGGTTTTTATTGATAAAGCATGCATTAAATTTTCAGCTATGACTCAATCCTTTGTTCCTATTGGTGATTCTGTTCCTGTGCTTAATAGTTCTAATTACTCGGAGTGGAAAGAGCAGATCATGCTGACATTAGGGTGTATGGATCTGGATTTGGCTTTAAGAGAGGATAAACCTGCTGATCTTACAGATAAAAGTACGCCGACTGAAAAGGCATTTTTAGAAAAGTGGGAGCGTTCTAATCGGCTTAGTTTAATGCTGATGAAAGCGCGTATCGGTAAAAACATTCGGAGTTCAATTTCAGAATGTAAGATAGCCCGCGATTTCTTGAATGCTGTGGAGCAACAGTTTGTAAGCTCCAGTAAAGCTTTGGCAAGCACCCTAATGAATAAACTGTCTTCCATGAAGTACTCCGGAATCGGCTCGATTCGCGAGCATATTATGGAAATGCGAGATATTGCAGCGCAACTTACTGCACTTGAAGTAACCATCTCTGATTCATTCTTAGTTCACTTTATTTTGAACTCATTGCCATCTGAATACGGACCATTTCAGATTTCTTATAACACACATAAAGATAAATTGTCAATTAATGAATTGTTGACCATGTGTGTGCAAGAAGAAGGCAGATTAATGCAAGAGAAACAAAATGAAGTTAACTTTGTTTCCGAAAAGAGACAAATAAAGCGCGCTAAGAATGGTATGGGCAAGAATGACTCAAAAAGGAAGAACAAGGAAGTCCCATCTGGTTTACAAGGCCAATCAAGTAATTGGACTCCCAAGTGCTTCTTTTGTAAGAAAATGGGTCATATGAAGAAGGACTGCCAAAAGTATCACAAATGGCTTCAGAAGAAAGGAACTTCAGAAGTGCAGAAAACCCAGTAAAGCTGAAGCCACTATCTACAGTGCTAAAGAAAATCTAATAAAAGTAGAATTTGTAGGAACATTTAGATTAGTTCTTCCTACTGGTAATTTTTTGTAAGAATTTAATTTCAAAAACTTGTTGGTTTGGGATACAGTTTTAATTTTGATAATAAAGTTTTTCATTGTCTTACAAATCTGAGATAGTTGGCTCTGTTGTTTTGGAAAATGATCTATATAAAGTATTTTTAGATCATTTATATATGTGAATCAGTCTGCAGAATTCTCGCAAAAGGGAAAGGAGCACTTGGTATGCAAATTAAAGAAATCAATATATGGACTAAAGCAGGTCTCCCGACAATGGTATTTAAAGTTTAAACAAATCATTTTGATTTTTGGTTTAAAAAAAAAAAACATTATTGATCAATGTATTTATCTGAAGGTTATTGGGAGTAAAGTAATTTTCTTAGTCCTTTATGTTGATGACATTTTGCTTGCCAATAATGGTCTTGGGCTATTGCATAACAATAAAGAATTTCTTTTCCAAAATTTTGAGATGAAAATTTTTTAGAAATTTTCTTTTTTTTGAAATGCATAATTGTAAGTCCAGTGTTGCTCCTGTCCAGAAAGGGGATAAGCTTAATGCTTTTCAGTACCCCAAGAACCAATTAGAAATTGAACAGATAAAGAAATATACCTTATGCCTCTGCAGTTGGTAGCCTTATGTATGCACAGACATGCACACGTCCGGATATTGCTTTTGTCGTTGAATTACTTGACAGTTATTAAAGTGATTCAGACATAGAGCATTGGAAGGCTGCTAAAATGGTTATAAGGTACTTTTGGATCATATGCTGATATACAGAAGACCACATCACATGCTATTTGGCTTAGGAACTTTATCACAGATTTAAAGATTATGGACTCCAGTACTGGTCCGATAAGGATTTCTGTGATAGTTCAGCTGCTGTTCATTTTGCCAATATGACAAGATTACGACGGGGTGTAAACACTTGGACACCAAGTATCTTGTTAGAGAGAGAAGATAAAGGAAGGTTACATTAAGATTGAATACATCAGTACCAAGTGTATGATTGCAAACCCAATGGCCAAGGGGCCGGCACCTGGGTCATATACAGATCATATTAGTAGTATGGGTTTGATTAATTCTTTTGATGTATAAAATTGTAACATTTATCTTCTTTCAATAAAGTTACAGTTTTGAAGCAGCTGTGTTGGACCGTTTAATAGACATACAGTTTCATTTATTAGCGAATTAGCATATAGTTTTCAGCTCATTCATAAAATTTTGCCATATAAAGTACTCGACTATGAGATGAAAATGATACAGTAATTATGGAAGGAAAATTTCGTTATGAAGAGGTGGACCGCCATAGTTCCTATCATCGTAGTCTTTTAGTTTGAGATAAGGATCAAGTAAGTTCTTAGGTATTTGACCATAAAGTTTTCAATAATGCGCAATAAAGTTTGGAATATAGAGAATCCGTTCAGAAAGTATGATTAATATGAGCCAAGTGGGAGATTGTTAGGATTTTCATAAATATGGCTCAATTAATCATATTCAAATTTGGATTTACTATAGATAAAGGTCAATCCTAACAGATATAGGACTACTTGATATGGTATATATTATTCCGTTCCCATCTATTTAAGTTTAAATAGAATCTTAATCAGACTTTGATGGGAAGTCGATCTGGACTCTATATAAAGAGGGGTATTGGTCCTGCCACATTCTTATGAACATTCTGGTGAGAATTACCATCGGTTCCACACCATACGGAAGAGTGCATGAGAAAGGAGGAGAAACCAAATCACCCAAGTTCGGTTGGTGAATTTCAGATCATAGCCGGACTTCTCGCTTCCGCAAGTTGATAAAGAACTTCTTCTCTATGGCGCTCTGTGAGTTATTTTATTTTATATATGATCCTGAATATTGGTATGTGCTTAATTTATTATTGTTTTACATATCTATAAAGATCCATCAGATTGTGCTATTTTTTCTAAATTTTTAAGTGCTATTTCTTTTAAGAAAATATTGTGTGCTAATATTTCAAGACTTATTTGCATAATTGTTTTTCTTGCTTTTTTAAAATTTATTTTTGGGTGCCAATTTAACAAAAGATAATTTTACGCTATTTTTTTTTTTTCTAGTGTCTGACTTGCATCGAATCTAACAATTGAAATATTGAAATATAATTTTTACGAAAGCACTTGTATGATTCCAAACAAAATATAAAAATAAAATTTAAGAGAAAGTGTGTCTATACTGAACATAAATTACGTTTGAGTTATAGTTGCACCGGTACTAACACCTCTTTTGGTACCTCTTTTTTAAGAAGTTTTCGAGCTCAACACTAGTTTTTGTTATGCGTCGATTCTGTTCGAACTTTTTCTAATATTAGTACAAATGCTTTTGAGTAATTCATTTAGTCGTGTCACCTCAATGGACTATGGTTTCGTTTCTTAAATTTGATGGACAAAAAATGAAGGGCTCATATATAGGCTTGTGCTTTACAAAAGCATCACTATCAAATAAAATAAACATAAATAACTTATCGGGCATCTGGCCCACAAAATATGGCTAAAGCATGGGCCGATCGATTTACTAAATGGGCCGACCTATGTTTCGGGATGGGCCAAAAATTATTGGGCCCATAAATTTCATAGGCCCAAATACGAACAATCCAAATGCAACAAAGACCCTGTTTGGATGCGTGAATATCTTGTTTGGTGTATTAGAAACTTATTTTTTATTTGATTGATTAAAAGTATGGTCAACTGTCTCAAACTCTTAGGCTTAGTTTGGTATTGAGGCCATCTGACGCTATTAGATAGAATAGGGTTGGGGTAAAAGCATATAAGAATATACTTCTGCGTTCTCCGGTGGGACCGTAGAAAATATATTGTAACCGACTAATTACGATATGCGGCACGTAATATTATGTACGGAAACAAACATGTATTTTTTTATCGTACTTTCTCACCGCACGTAACGCAATCTCCATGTAATTCCAGACAAAATCTTAGTTTACAGTCACAATAAAAAGAAAAATTCTCGTAGTGCATAAACTTTTACTGGATGATTTGTTCCGACATCCAAACAAGATCACTAATGCATTCAAAAAATTAACACGATAATTTTTTTTTCTTTTTTTTTAATCGATAGACGAAAGAATCACTATACGGAAATCGATGCTAGCAAATTCCCGCTTAACAAAGCATCTACTACTTACACAAAAAAAAAAAAAAAAAAAAGAAGTTGTAAACTAATATCACTAATTTAAAATAGGAATTGTGGAAAAAAAAGAGCAAATAGTAAATTTCTAGGCACTCAACACTAAACAAATTAAATTGGATCTTATTATATGTTTTTATTTCACGATTTTCCAAGCGTGACAGCTATAGAACTCGTGCAAAAAGTTATTAATTAGGTTTAGAGGATATGAAAAGGAAATGGATAAGAACGAATGAGCAAGAGCCAAGATCTCGGATATTAATTGTATTAGATAATGCAACATTGGATATATAAAGTGAAAGAAAAAAAAAAACTTTGAATATTTATAGAAATAAATTGCGACGCTTTAATTGAGCCCAGTTGCTTCATATTTTTAGTTATTATTTTTTAAATAAATATTTGAATCAATAGTTATTGAAAATTTAAATTTGTATTATTATAAAACGCAAACAATAACAAGTCGGATTGCGTGTTTATTTTAAAAATTACTACACGTGGCATTATTTAATTAGTTGTATGATTTCAATTACTCGTCCAATGAAATTATAGTTCTAAAATTAAATTTTTCACCATATTTAAAAAAAAAAAATAAAGTTGCATCCAATAAGAATGAACCACTTGGTCCATACAGGTAGCGCTCTTTTTAAAGTATGCGCTGGCGAGCTTTTCCTCGGAATAATAAATGGCTTTCGCTTGATATTACCAAAATGCCCTCCCTCCAATCATCATCGTCTCTTTTTTTGTCGTTGTTCCATGTGCCACGTCACTCACGTCCCCACCGTTCGATCACCCATCCTAGGGATTAGATGACCCATTCAACGGCTGAGATTAAATACAACACTCGTTAATAAAAGCATAAATTAAACAAAATAAAAAGAGAAAGTTTTGGTCTTAACTCTTTAAGTAGTAATAAAACTTCAAAAATAGATGCTCAATTTTATACCTTTTTTTTTCGCAATAGAAAAATATTAAATTCTATTTGGATGCCGAATAATAATCTATTTTTTGTATGATTTATAAGATACAAATTTAATTTTTTACTCCTTAAAAAGCTCAGGCATTCCTGATTAATAATTCTGAAAATAATAACATAAATGCTGAATATATTATTTAACCTAGATATTTGATCTCACTTTTAATCTATAAAATAGTACATCACAAATAGATATACCAGATATGATATTTATACTTCCAAATAGAACCTTAATATAATATTTTTAATTATCGTATATTTTTAGACAGCATTACTTCTTAATTAAAAACAGATAATTCCTTCGTCTATGACACGTGAATTTTTATGAGCCATGTAAGATAATAAATACTAAAATACAGTACAATAAATTTAAACTTAAATAATATAAAATAATTGTGTTTATATATTTGTTGGAAATGAAAAAGCTTGATTACAAAGTCCACGTTACTACCGAGTGGCATTCCTGTAAAAACGAGACACTGTCGAAGGGCATAATCGTCAATTCATAAAGATTCTTATCCATAACGTTCTCCTCTCCCCTCCCCTTCTCCTCCTATAAATACCCCTACTACACATCCCAACTTTCGAAAGAAAAAAAATAATTACTTTTCTCTACATAGAAGAAAATAGAGGGGGTTTTATGCGAAAATGTCAGGAAAGAGCCGCGCCGTATCGATCCACTCGAACCGGTTCTTCTCGCCGGGGCCTGAACCGGCCGGCCCGGTCGGACCGGGCGGGGACGAGTTCGACGAGTCGGAGATCTGGGGGAGCCCGGTCGAGCTCGGACCGGCCGAGCCGGTTCTCAGGCCGGTGCATCAGGCCCGGTCCGGTCGGAGAAAACCGGAGAGGGGCTCGGATCCGGTCACCGCCCCGTGCTCGCTCCCGGTGAACATACCGGCGTGGTCGAAGATACTCCGCGGCGAGTACAAGGGCAAGGAGTGGGAGGAGGAAGAGGAAGAGGAGGAGGAGGGGGGTGAGGTTACCGGGGGGATGATCCCGCCGCACGTGTGGGTTTGGCGGAACCGGTCCGAGTCGTGCTCGGTCCACGAAGGGTTGGGCCGGACCCTGAAGGGCCGGGACCTGAACCGGGTTCGGAACGCCATTTGGGCGAGAGTTGGGTTCCAAGATTAAAAAAAACAGAGAAAAAAATAATAATATAATTTGTTTTTTGGGTTTATTTTGTAATAGAGGGAGGAGAGTTGATTCTATTTAATTTGCGTAGACATGTAACTTTTTTGGTTTTTGAAAATTGTTTTTTTTATTTTGGTCCCTCTGATAGTAAGTTTTATCTTCTTAAGTGATTAGTGTTATAGAAATATTTTTTTTGTTTTTCATATTTTAAAAAATTGAATGTACGCATCAATATGATATCGAAATAGAAAAATAATTATTTTTGCTGATTCGACGAGCCTATTTTACTCGCAGAGCAAGCAACTATATCATTGTTTTTTTTTTTAAGGGTTCGAACCTTGAAGGGCAGGGACCTGAACCGGGTTGGGAACGCGATTTGGGCGAAAATTGGGTTCCAAGATTAAAAAAATAATAATATAATTTGTTTTTTGGTTTTATTTTGTAATAGAGGAGGGAGAGTTGATTATATTTAATTTGCGTAGACATGTAATTTTTTTGGGAGCATTTTCTTTTTTTTAAATGATTTTTTTGTGGTTTTTGGAAATTGTATTTTTTTTTTCTTTTGGTCCCTCTAATAGTAAGTTTTCTCTTCTTAAGTTATTAGTGTTATGGAAAAAAATTTTGTTCTTTTTTTGTAAAAAAATTGAATGTATGCATCAATATAATATTTAAATAAGAAAAAAAATAATTATTTTTGCTAATTCGGCGAGTCTATTTTACCGCGGAGCCGGCAACTCAATATTTTATAAAAAGGAGCTCAAATTATTTTATTATGAGGATTTAGTCAATTGTTATGGAGTCTTTATTCTTTGGTCTTTGTTTTTTTTTTCTATTTTTTTTTTTTTTTTGGTCAACTGATCTTTAGTCTTTGCTTTGAGGTTATTTAAAAAAAAAAAAAAAGTTAGGAGTTTTACTTATATTAGTATCTTAATATTTCTCTGGAATACCAATAATTTAGCAATAATTAAACATAAAAAATAATCCATAATATTAAAATTTGAAAAGTCCATCTATCATAAAATTTGAGGTTAATTTGAGGTTAAAATAAGTTTAAAAAAATGAATGCATTAACAAAAAAAGTCCTTTATTACTTTTTATTTAATTAATGTTTGTGTTCTAATTAATAGCCCAATGGCTTGTTGCTTTGTGTTACTTTATATAGAGGGTCCACAACTCCATTTTTCTTTTTTTTAAAAAAAATTAGATCTATATCCTCTAATCCTATAATAATTAATAGTTTAGATAAGATTAACCATAAAATATTTGTGAGTTTCTATAAATAAGGAGACATCAAAGGGCATATTTTGGGAGGAATGAGAGGGTATTCTAGTAAATTGCAATTTTCATTAAATATTGAGCTATATGCATTAAGCTAAACCCTAATAAAGGGCAAATTGAACTTGTCAAACCAACAATAGCAATACTTATACTTGCTATAAAAAAAAAAGAATATAAATAAAAAAATAAAAAAATAAAAATAAAAATACTGGGATGGGGGCAGATTCGAGTGCTGAAGGTAAACCTTGTCGGATTATGACGGATTCAAGACGGATTAATTCTTATCCTATTTTCCACTCCCGTTTATCGCTCTATTCGGAGTAGAACAGAAAAGGAGCTAATTTTTAATGGATCAAATTAAACAAAAGTCTCTCGCCTTCTGCTCTATTTTTTGGGCGAATCGGTAGGAGATATATTTTTCTTGTTTTTTGGGTTCTCATCTACCGTTCCATTCAGAACGAATCAGGATGAGAGTTCTACGTGCCCGAATCTACATCCCTAATGAGATCACGAGACTAAAATATCATCAATCACTTTCCTATATCCCTCTCGCCGACACGATCACAATATTTATTGCTTTGCACTCATACTTTTGATATCAGAAACTCATTTCAGCTACAAGTAGCGATCGAAAATTTAATGGTATGTGTTGAATCTTATCAAATTTAGTATGAAAATAATGACCAAATTAATTCAACAATATGATCATTGATTGATTTTGTGAAAACATGGAAGGAAAAAAAAAAAGGTAATTTCACTATCGAGCATGGTGAAGAAGTAAGGGGAAAGTGGTTACGATGTGTATATGATTTTTAAAAAATATCTGACCGTATTCGACTGTTTTCACTCTTAGGAGATAAGAGAGATATTAATATATATTATAGAGAGATAAAATAAATTTTTATCGTGTTCTTCGTTTAATTTATTATGAGTTTCGTATTAAAATTGCATATATATATATATATTCGTTAAATATTAAATTTTATAGGATTAAATATAGGATATACAAATTTGAACACGAGTGTGAACCTTTAATTATATTATATTGCGTGTCTAATTCGCGCTAATTTTGGTTTATATTGATATATTCATATTAGTAATACATTATTGTCCGAATAATATCCGAACACAAATCTGCGTCATTTCTAAATCTAAATTTACTTTTAACGGATATGAAAATAAAAATCTAATATTCGATTCATAATAAAAATACAAATGCGAATATAATTTTGTCAAAAATCAGATCGTATTCGATCGTTTTCGCCACTAATGAATAAGTATCCATTTGTGGCCACATTAATGGTTACAACTCTACATCACTCGAGAGTATTTCACAAGGAGAAGGGAAAGGGAAAAGCACTTATTGAGGAAGTGGACTTTTGAATCGACTTTAATAAATGCTTTGGTTTGGTGATTGGTTACGAAACGAATAAAATATGAAAATAATTTGTTTATTCAATATTGTATTATTTTCCTTATTAGATAGAGTCCAAAAGTGTGGAGAGCCCTATAGTTATATATATATATATTTTTATTTGACACCTCTTTTAATTTCTATCTTTTTGAATTAAATATTTTTGAATTAATTCAGTTTTATTCACTACAAAGTAATTCAAATTACTAAATTTATTTTGTCTTTAAAGAAATATTATTTTCTCTTCTAACTTAATTTATGATCTAAGTCCAGTAGTATATATATCAGTGTTTTATTCTGGTATATAACTTTGATATGGAACTATTCGTATGTGAATTTGTAACATATTATTGAAAAATTAATGGGTACAAATATAAAGGCCCTTAATTAATAGGAGTTTTAATTTTAGCATTCATTATTTCTCTCTTTGGTTGCATCAATCTCATGTAGGAACCTTGTTATAGTCTCCACAAGCTCTTCATCCATTGTTTTTTGCTGTGATGCAGTGCCATGTTCCTCTCTTAAGCTCTACAAAGAGAGGGGGAAAAAAAAAGGGAAAAAAGAAAAGGAAATACATATAAAATGACAAAACTTTTAATGGTACATGATTACATAACATCAAACAATTATGTTAAGAAATATATGTAACTCACTCTTGGTACTTTCCCCTTCTTTTGTGGCCTTGTTCTTGCATCAACCATTTCAATTAGTTCATCACACTGAAATGTACATGAAAATTTAAGGTTAACCATTTTTTTTTTCCCTTCATAACACTTTGTAGTTATTGCTACATTGTATGGGATAGATGGACGACAAGAAAAAGACCGCAGGCACAGCGTAATAACTTAACCCATCTAATAGCATGCTGGTAGATAACTTGGGAGACCAGAAATAATATCATCTTTAGGAAGATCCTACCGGACCCTATGAGAGCAGTTTACTTAATCAAGCAGCTTATGACCATATGGGGGCAAATTCGCCCAGTCCTACAATATTATTATTATTATTATTTTTATTATTTTATTATTTTTTTTACCACTTTATCGCCTTCTTTGAGGCCTTTTGTTGTCTCACCCCTGTAGCCTAATTCATCGTATCAATGAATGAAAGCGGGTAGCGCGCTACCTTTTCCTCAAAAAAAAAAAAAGTTATTGCTACATTGTAATATTTTGAATGAACATTTTTTTAAACTTGTCTTGGTTGATTTGGAAAGAACCTATTGTACTTTTTTTTTTTTTTTTGATCAACTTAAAAAAAGAAGAAGAAGAAAACAAAAAAAGTTTGGATATATTCATAAAAAAATTTAGAGATTTGTAACACAATATATTTTTTTATTTCATTTTGAATCAATGAGAGAGAGAGAGAGAGAGAGAGCTTCAAAAATACCTGCTTCAAAATAACTTCATATCTTTTTATGCATTGATGCAATCTCTTTTCTTCACCATCTTCTTCCCTTGACATGTCCTTCAACCTAAAAGTTTAAGCCTCGGAGAAAACTAATCACTTGTTTAAAAATATATATATATATATATATGTGTCTATATTTTAGGCTTAAATATAAGGGTGCTTAATATTATCAGGGGAAAAAAAAACAAAGCATGATACATGAGGAGGTTGTTACTTTGTGCTATCTCTTTGTTCACCTTTGTCCCCTTCAAAAAGTTTTTGACTACAATCTTGTTATAAAAAATAAAATATAAAAAGTTTGACTACAATGGTAGTAACATGTTCATGAGCTCAAAAAAGTAGCCGTTAGTATTAGAATTTGATATTTTTGGATTAAGTATGAAAACAGTTATTGCAAAACTCGTGATGTTTTGTTGAAAAAGTGGGGGAAAAAAAGAGAGGATAATATAAGGTGTTAAAGAAAACCTACAAGGAGAAGTTTTAGGACAATTTTGGATGCATGAATATATTTTCCTGCATATCTACGATGAGTATGAAATGCTCGTCGATAATCGGGTAATACATTCGCCTTTTTAAGTTGTTGTTTGTGTAATATGATAAATCAGCTAAGTAGAACATGTAAAATTTGAACCGTCGAAAATCGTCAAAAGATACAATGAAATGTCTACATAACATTTAAACGAAGAACTTAAAAGCAGTCAAAAAAGAAAAAAAAACAAAAAAAACCATTCCAGCACTTGGATTTCCTCAGCAAAAAGTAACAAAGTTTAAGCAGAATCAACTGCGTCGACAAAAAGTTGTTTATTGTTCATACTAATTTCATCGCACTGAGCGATAAGTTGTACTTACACCAACTCTTTATAGTAATAGCATCTATGCTTCTTCACTATAAACTTATTCTCAACTACAAATCATTCAGCGATCAAGAAAATACAAGAGATGTAATTAAATTTCGCATGCTTACTGCTGTTTTATCTTTTAACACTAAAACAAAAAAAAGTCTTAGTCATCGACACTCATCGGCAGTTTGTGCGAGGATTTCCCGATATATATGAAAACTTGTAGCTAAAACATATGATTTAGCCATCTAAAGTAAGTGGCGGAGTATAGATGCCACGGCTATTTGATTGATAAAATGGCGTCGATGGTGAAATTATTATTGCAGCACGAGCTTGTCGAGTGCTGAGGTGTCCAAAGCCGGGAAATCTTTTACAGCGGAGAGCACAGCGAGCCCAAGCTTTATGGCATCCTCATTGCTCCGTGCCTGTTTGAATATACAATCATGGTGAACGAGTTATAGCAATTTCACAGAGAAGAGAGAGAAAGAGAGAGAGAGAGAGAGAGAGACCTCGATGTTGAGGGGAAGAACGGGATCATGGAGGGAGAGCCTAAGCAGGAACCACCCACCATAGCCTGAGACTCTAACCTGTATAGGATTAGCATAGAAAGGTCATATTTGTTCCACACCAAAAAAAAGAAGGGGAAAAAAAAAAGAGATAAGAAAACTAGCAGTCTACAAAGTATGTAGTGGAATCATTTTCTCAAAACAAACAAAACCAGTGTATTAAATATGTTAGAACTACTAATTTTTAACATGATAACAGATATTAGTTACTGTGTCAGAAATTTAAAGCAAATATATAATTTTATGTAAGTTATGCTATTAATGCATGATACATTATAGAACGGAATTTTTGACTACGCCAATCTAATTGGCTGGTACTTATTGGCCTCCTCTGTTAGCGTTCCAGTAGGTTGTATCTATCACTTTCTGTGTACACTAATGGGATAAAAGTGTGAGTTGGAAAGTTTCAGGAAACAATGTGAAAATTACGAAGTATTATTATGACAAGAACCCACAGTTCAAGGTACAAATACTATACGATAACTTAGCTTCGCTAGCATGATAATTAGTGGGATGATGTAAAAGGCAAAAGCTATAAGGGTGTTGTAGCACGACTAATCAAGATTCAAGAGTCAAATTTAGATGGGGTGGTGATTATGGTAAGTAAGAAATGTATGATAGCTGTCGTCTTCTAATGAGTAGCGAACAGAAAAGCACACAAATGTAGTAGGTACAAATTCTAGGCAATAACAAAATGAAAGATTCTAGACATACCCCTTCATAATTCTTCGGCGCTTTCTCGAACATTGGATCTGAACTGATTTTGTTCTCCAAGTTCTTTAGCACTGCTTCGCCATAATCACGGAAAGACCTGCAAGAACCACCAAGTAGAATGTGTTATTGGAGCTATCACTTCTCAAAATAGAGAAGTCGCTTTAGAAGCTAGGGCAAATATGCACTGGAGTCTCCTTCCACAAGAAACTGAATAGATATGTAAGCAAGACTATTAACACCTTGTCAAAAGATATAAATGTCAAATTCCTCAGCTGCTACAGAATAGACAACATAATGAATATGGTCTAGAGATTCTTTCCTAGTTGACAAGGAGAAAGTGTGAGTGGATTATTAGTTTGAATGTGGCATACCCTCCTTTAAGGTCTGAATGATTCTGATCAATTTTCAACCTCACTTCCACTGTCACAGCGGCTTCTTCTAGGCCCTCTACCAAATCAGTCAAAACTTGGCTACCAATGTTTGAATTTGAAGCTCGGGCGGATGCAAGTTTATTCAAAACCTTGACCTGCAGAAAATAGAATAGTATTAAGTCACAGGAGAATTAGAGTCACCTTTGGAACTTGCAGAATCATTGAGTCTGATCTTTAAAATTATTGGGTTCTACCAACAATATATCCTTGGACATACAGTTAGCATGTAGATTGCAACGAGAGTACTATTCCTTGTACATTTTTTATTATTATCTAGGATTTTTAACATACATTGCTCATAATCAAGATTATGTTAAGATATTCTGCAAGTAAAAATTGTAAATACCCACCATAAGGTATGCTCCATCATCAAGCCAGTGATTTTCTTTCAATGCTCCATGGCCACTGGTTTCAATAGCCAAATGTGACTCCTCACCGATAGAATTCTGCCATGATATCAAGTATTTGATAAACTGATCGCAGCAATAATATGATGGAATATAATTGTGGTAAAGTACTAACAGGAATAGCTGAGAGCAATTGTATTTAGCAGATAGTTAGTTATGCAATAGCTAACTTCAGGAAATCTGATGCAATGACAAATTTAATCCTTAAAGTTTGAAACCGACTTCAGTTTACATAATTAGAGTTCATTTGAAGTGGTGCCTTTTTTCAGATAGTAAACTAACAAGAAGATTTACTGTTACAGAGGACTAGGGATAAATTGTTAAAATTGAAACACAGAATGAAATTGAAACTGCGATAACAAAAAACAACGACTTAATTCCTATCTAACCCTGCAATTTTAACTAGTCAAGAGTTTCAGTTTAGTAGCAACAGATCTTTCATCAGCCCAAAACAAATTTCTTGTTGACTTGCCCATTAAATTTAATCTCACCAGGCGAATTGCTTCATCAATGACATTTTTGTAGCCCCTTTTGAACCGGTGATGTTTTCCACCTTCAACATAATAGAAGTTGTCAGTCCAATTATCATACATCCCACTAATTGCAAACTCTAAACCCAGCCTTCAATGTACCTAGTTTCTTTTCAATAAATGTAGTGAGACCATCCGAAGTCACACTGTCGGTGACAATAGTTGTTCCTGGATGCTGTTTAGGAGAGCAAAGGAAGAAAAATTAAATGCAATGTGTCAAAACAATACAAAGCAAACAGAGAATATGTAATAACTCTCACCTCCTCAAGAACTATAGCAGACATTAAAGCAATTAATCGGTTGCGATTGAACTCACGACCGCTTGAATCTACAGCTGCAGATCTGTCAAGAAGTATGAAATAAAACAAAATTCAAGATACTTGGCAATTTTCAATGCAGTAGAAAAGTAATGCGTAATTACCAGTACCTGTCAACATCAGTATCGAATATGATACCTAAATCAGCCTTATTCTCAAGCACTGCCTGTGTTATTGCTTTCATTGCAGTTTTATCTTCAGGGTTAGGAATGTGATTTGGAAACATACCTAATAATCAGAATGTGACGAATATAAGGAACCAGGTAAAAGCAACTAATGTCTTCGAATTAGTTGTAAATAGCTAATAATTAGCACATTACCATCTGGCTCCAAGAACTGGCTCCCAGTGGTAACTGCACCTAAAGGCTCGAGTACCTTTCCCTGATGAAAATGCTACTATAAGAACTCAAAACTGAAAATTATCAGAATCATTTTTCTCATATATGGACTATTGAACAAATTTATTAGTGAAGCCCTTGATGAACAAAGAATTCAACAGTACAGCTTCATGTCGTATCTAAGTAGAAAGAAGAAAGTCACCGCAAAGAATCCACCAGCTCCATTTCCGGCATCGACAATTATGTGAAATCCCTCCAGTGGCTTCTCTGAAGCAGAATGAGATCAGAAAATCAGTTACAACGTAAACGTATGGCATAATGGCAAGCACTTAAGATAGGCTCCAAGATTTAACAGCTCACAGTTAAAAAATGCACAAAGGCGATCTGTTAAAAGATGCACAAAGCATCTCTATAGTACCCAATGCTTCACTCTCTCTGTGTGTGCGTGTGTGAGAGTTGTAGTAAAACTCTAGTGAATCTATAATATAAAGTTAACCAGGTCAAATGGGTTGAAAGAAATATCTTACCTATGTTTCCAGCGGCTTTACGAACTGCAGCTACAAGATCAGAAGTGTAGACTGCCATGTAATCCACCTTTTTTACAGCTGCGTTAGCAGCTTGTTCTGATGTCTTTAGACTAGCATCGGAGAAAGATTCATATATTTTTGATGCGCGATCGAGGATGTTTTTGATATCAGCTTTACCTAGTCCACCGTCATTAGTGAAAAACTTGAAGCCATTGCGATTATAGGGAAGATGGCTGGCTGTAGACATGATAAGTATGTCACATAAATGAAGTTGGTATAGAATGCATAAGGTTCTTGTAATAAGATGAGAAGTAAATATCCATTACCAAAATGATTAGTCCCTAATGCTAAAAGGCTTATGTAACTAAAACATATGCACTAATTATTGTAGGAGCGTAAAATAGTACAGCCTAAGTGGTCTAAATCGTTAATGTAAGTCTATAAATCCATATAATAAATCTAACAAGTGGAGATTATTCAAGCACATTTAAAGGTACACACCTGACTGAATTTGTAATGAGGTTTAAACTAAGCTTCATAAAGAAACCTCTAAAGTTACGTATCCCTAGACACTTTGATGACTATGGGTTCATCCCAACGTGTAAAAGTCCCACAATTCGATCGACCAAAGTAGATTGGATTGATCATCTTTCTTTTTCATCTTTTTTTCCAGGTCCTTCATACTTCAAGGCAAGGTTAGATCGATTCTATAAGGGCCCAAAATCAAAAAAGAATCCAATACAAGGAATTCTTTTTCTTTTTTTTTGGTTGCTCAGCCTGTAGGGTTGGATTGGTTTAAATGCAACCCAAACAATTGAGAGTGATGCTGTTCTTCAATTCAGTCTTGGAGCCAGGTCAAATAAATATTCATCCAATCATCAAGTTGAATGTTTGCAAATTAAAACATTGAGCATCTGGAGTTCAACTCAGCATGCCGATAGCTGGATGTTAACACCCCTTGAATACAGTAACACTGATCACAGCACCAAATTTCGGTTCAATTTAGGTCCAACAATCACGAAGTTCATAAAATGAAGCCTTTGAGTGTATAATATTTCATAGAGGACAAGTACAGACAATCTAATTGGTTAATATTTAAGCAATACCTGTTATCATTATGGATCCATCAACTGGACAAAGAAAGTTCTCGTCTACTGTGATTGTGCTATTGAACATTGCTGGTGTTGATGCCAATCTGCGTAAAATCACATGTCAAATGGTCACAAAAGCATCTATTTCATTAGAAGCAACCAAGAAACTGTCAAAATTCTAGTATTATAAGCTCAAGTACTTATATCCTAATAGTGTTGTAAAATGCCATGGACTTCTGTGATTTCAGTTTGGTTTAATTACGGATTTAGTCTTAAAACACCAAAGTTTCACTCCAATTTCATATCCCTCCATAAAGTTTTGGTCCCATATGTTTGACAGCGATCTCAATGTCATCCCCAAAGTTTTGGTTCAAACAAAGCAAAGCCTAATGATGATGCAAAAGTGGAGAAAAACTTAATTGTGACATTTTAGCAACACAAGCTTTAAGGTCTACATTGTTAAACTTGAAACTACAGCGATGAAACTGAAACGAGGATTCAATTTTAGGGACTAAATTTGCAATTAGCCCTCAAAGTTGTAACTATATTAGCCACACCAACTTTAGAGTTGTGGCCTCTCATGTACAAAAGAAAAGGATCTATAGGAGGAGTAATATTAAAGGAGAGACAAACAACCAACTCACCCATACTGGATGACATCAAGCCCTGCACCGGCAATACCACGAGAAACTGCATCCTGAAAGATGAACGGCCAATAGATAAATGTTAGAATAGTTTATGTGAAAATACTGATACATGTACATCCTGAAACATCAGATTTCTACTGAACAATGCAAGGAAGCCCTAAAATAAATGATAATTCAGAAATAATATGCATAAGAAATTGCACATCAATTCACCAGTATTAGATAGATTGCTGCCGTAAAAGAAACTAACAAACACAATTTATCATAAACTAAACAATGAGAAAAATAACCAAAGAGTTCAAGCATTCTTATCATACATAATTAGTTCTAATCGCAAGTTTCTGATCACATAGACTCAATCCTGCTGTTGGCATGTAGTTATTCTATGTAGGTGACTACGAAATAGTTTTGTGCTGAAATTAGTTTTTTTTAAAAAAAGAGACTTTAATAGTGTAGGGTAAGGTCTCTCACAGTCAAGAAACAAACAAACAGTTCACTGAATACAGAAAATACGTCAGAGCGAGCAGCTAAAATCAGAAATTTCTGTGATAAGCAATAAAGAATAGAAAGACTACTGTATTAGCACAACAAATAAGTACCAAATAGTGGCAGTAGAACACGAAAAGAAAGTATCAAATGCAGCTTATTATAGTCATTCAGAATCCAATTGGTTTAGGACGAAGCGTACATTGATTATTGATCATTACATCAATCTAAGGAACAAAAAAGTTGCTGTTGACAACCTCCAATTCTAGTCTAAAACTAATATTACTAAAGTCTAATGGAAGTACGATTTCTATAACCACAACAAAGTTGCATAGAACCAGAAAAGGAAATCATTCTACAAGATGCGAGGACAAAAAGAGATAGTAAGCACATGAAATAGGCCTAAAATTCAAATGGACCTTAGTACCAACCAAATTCTTCAAGATTCAACTTGCAAGAAGAGTTTCAACAGCAAATAAATAAAAGATAGTGATTTTTAAACAATAATTCACACAGAAAACATGCTTTGGAGACAAAAAGACAAGAATATAAGGCTACCTGTAATTTCTGCGCAGATATCCGTGAATCATGGCCTATCGAGATTCTTAGGCGCTTCGAACCATCTGGTTTCTTTTTATCAAGTAGCCATGCAGCAAAGGCAGCAGCTATAGCTTCAGTAACAGGTTCGGTAAGAGTAACAGGCTCCCCTTCAACACCAGCAACAGCAACACCACGAATATCGCTGTCAAAACAGATAGAAGATTCTTAAATGCTTAGTAGCTCTATAACATCGTCTGCTAACATAGAGAAGGAGGACAAGGTAAGATGCTTGAATGGTCCAAACACTAACATCAATTATAGCTGTATAGCTAGTTGGCGACATATAATTAAACTCTTATAACTAAACCATAGGAATTACAGATATGACAAAATTGAGGAGCTAGCTTTGTATAAGCACAATAAAATTCTGAACACTATTCTATTGGCAACGAAACAACAGTTATTTTCCAAAATCTCAAAAAAAAAATAAAAAAAAAAAAGAAAAACGTGAAGGAATAGTAAACAAAGCACAGACAACTTCCAAAATATGAAAAAAAGAAGTGCATAAAGTAGCAACTGCTGGAACCTGAATTCAAGATTTACCTTCCATTTTGGAGCTTGAGAAAGTCAACTTTCTCAAAGGATGAGACAACATTTCCACATTGCGTAGCTGCAAGAAAAATAAAGAAAAATAAAAAAAATAAACTATGCATATTGCTTGTATCATTAAAGCAATACAAGAAGTACAAAGTGAATAAATAAAAAGGAAGAAAGCATTTCAATGAATGTAAAATGTGCATTAATGCAGGGCAGACCTGGCCTTAATTGACAATAGAAATGAAAAAGGATTATAAGAGACATTAGAAAACAAAATTAAAACGAAAAACCAAACATACAGAATGACATTGGTCGAGGTTCTAAAGCAAAGCGCAACCTTACATACACTCGAAACAACCTTTATATGAGTCTAGAACACACCATTGCAAGAGATACTTGTTCGGTTCCCAAAATTAGTCCATCGTGGTGCTAAGATATGTGACTGCATGGCTGACATGTCAGTCCATGCTATCCTCCTCCCCTGAAGGGGATGCATATTGCTGACATTGAGGGCACAAAAGTCACTGGGATTTCTTGTGTTTTGCCTAGGCCGCTGGCAACGGTGTGCCAAAAATACATTTTGAATAGTCTTCCCTGACATTGCTGCACAAATTGCCAAATCTATCAGATTTATTGTCTTCTCTTAGCTAGAATATTCAACATGATAATAGTTGCTATTTCAACCAATATATAATAATAGCAATTCAATGACATTGTTAAGTAGGATTAAGCTGCAATAGTTTTGAGGAACCAGGAGGCTGTAGTTTCACTTATACACATTATATTGCTTTTGAGATCTGCATGTGCACAAGGTCAGGTAAGTTAAAGGGCTCAAACAAACTTGAGAAGGATGTTTTATCAAGTGAAGCTAACAAGGAAAGGTATGTTAAAGAGTTAAGCATCACGATCCGCCACTAGGGAAGAATCAAATGCTTCTTCTGAGCCACATGGAGTAAAGACAGGCCCCCATGCCTTACATGGTCATCAGATCACACAACCCTGAACGAAAATAGAAGACGAAAAAGTTGTTCACTACATAGCAATATTCAATCAAATCCCTGTGGTCAAATCTCCATAGTACGAAAGAAACCTCAAGAAGCTCTAGAAAGGCGGAGAAACTATTCAGGTAATAGCCATTGTTTCGAACAATGAGCAGCAACAATCTATCTATAAAAAGAATAGAAGACAAGCACTGCTCCAACCAAATTAAGAATGCCGATGAGGCATCGGCATTTCGAAGGAACCCATTCAAGTAACAAAGTTGAATCACAATCAAAGTGTTCACCTTTATTTGTCATCTCCATCAATGCTTATGACAGCATCATATTTCAGCACAAAAGTAACAGAATTTGCACCAAAAGATGGTTCTTATTGTCTATCTAGATTCAAATCCTAGAATTGTCACTAAATGGAACTCTAATTCTCTCAAATCCATTGTTTGGAATCATTAATCAATAGTATTTAATCAGATTTCGGATAATACAGTCAAATCCCATTGATTGAGATCGGACTTAGTGAGAATTCATTTGTCTCTAGTTATAGTACATATTTAGCTCAAAAAATTCCTCTTGCAAAAATAGCCATTTTTTTTTACCTTTCTTACTATTTAGCTTAATTACTTATTTCTAATCGAACTAAATCAAACTCTTCGGAACCGAAACCAATCAAATTCTACTCAGCTTCGACTCCAAACAGATCAATCATAACTACGCTTCCTCATCTACTAATCACCTCAAAAGAAAAAAAAAAAGAAAAAAAAAAGAAAAACTACGATCTAATCAAGTATACACGATCGGAGAAATCAACATCCCGATGTTCTATGAATAGCGGATCCGAACCTGCCATTGGAAGTAACAAAGAAAGCTCGACGCTGCTGCTTCTGCTGCTCCGTGAAGCAGAAGCAGAAGCTGAAGCTGAAGCTGGTTTTGGGACGGAGAAGACGATGACGATGCGAGCGAGGGGTAACGGGCGAGAATGGAATACTACGGACGAATAAAACGGATTTGAGAATTTATTTTTTTTTTTTTTTTACTTTTTTGTACATGTAATCGGACGGTTAGATTTGAGTGATGTTGCAGATTAGATGAAGATGAACCGTTGGATCGGATGATGGTGTTCGGTAAGAGGTAGGGAGAACTGTTTGGACGAAAATGCCCTCACGGCACACTCTAGATTCCTTAATTAATTAATATCTTTAAAAGTTGAAAATATCATGTGTCTTTTTTTTTTTTAAGAGTGTTTCATTTCTCAAAAAACATGAAAAATCATTTTTCAGAAAAATATTTTATATGAAAAACACTTCTTTTTACAAATTTTGTTTTACTGATTAAAAATTCAAAAAGGTAAAACACTAACTTTTTCATAAATTTTTTTTAAAAAAAATCAGAAAACCTTACCAATCGTTCTCCAACACGTGGCAGCTCATAACTTCGCGGGCCAAGTTTGGGCTGGCCCAGTAGAAGCGGGGACAAAGAGGGCCAAAACTCCCATCATCATTCGAACCAATCATTTTCTTACACGTGGCAGATAATAGCTCGGCGCACCAGGTAACTCTTGGGCCCATTACCTCCCATTACTTCACGCCCAACACAAGGTCCGGCCCATCGAACACCCTGACCAATAGTTCTCAAACACGTGGCTGATCCCCAGCACCTCGGGTCCATCGCCTCTCCGACCATTCATTTTACTACACGTGGCGGACAATTACTGGGCTGGCCATCTTCGGAGCAACCCAACTCCTTGGGCCCAACAGGATCTAACTAGGTCCGGCCCGTTACATCGCCAACCAATCACTCTCCAACACGTGGCAGCTCGCTACAGTTTTGGACGAGCCGAATCCCACTGGCCCAACGGGCCAACTAGACCCGGCCCGCTAACATCCCGACCAATCAGAATCCGAAACGTGGCAGCTATTATTTATCACATCTCACGCGGCGCTCCTAAAGTCGGCAAACATGAGCAGTGCCGTCGCCGACACCGACTGGATTTTTTTTTTCTTTTTTTTCTTTTTTTGAGGCGCGCGCGAGCGAACGTGGCCAGCTCAGCAGCACAAAGCCACGTGTACGACAAGGAGCATGTGGGACCCACCAACCCCGCAAACATGTTGTTGTGTGGATATTCCTCTTTCACGTGCAAGTGGCAGCAGATCCCGGAATGTTTGTCTCCTAAATCTCACTCCCTCCCCACCAATCCACACTTTTAATATCTATTTTTACTTTTTATTTTTTTAGCTTTTTAATTTTTTTATATAACACGCACACTCTCTGCTCGAAGTCGGAATTAATTTAGAATCACACTACCTGCGGTTCGATCTCAGAAAAATAAATAATCTAAAACTTTAATTTATAATACACGTATAAATATATTTTAGATCTCAAATTTAAAATTTAATTATTTATATTTTGAGTTAAGGTTGGGGTTCAGAAAATCGGATTAGACTAGACAGTGAGAACGAAACTCGAGCCAGACAACGGTGACGTCAATCGACCTCGAGAAATAAAAATTATACTCTTTTTTTTCCCGCTCCTTTTCTCAATACTTTGAATATAATGTACTTAATTGAGTAACTAATTAATGACCGTGTCGTTGAATTAGTGTACGTTGTGTTTGTTTATATGAAATATTTTCATTTGGGCACTGAATGCTAGGAGATTATTTATTCATTGCAAACTTCAAGGAGAATTGTAATTACGAATTAAGCATATTTCTGTGTATATTTTTTTGATGTGAACCAATTAGCGACACTTCCACTTTAAAACTTAAATGTATTATCCATCTTTACAATAGTTAGTATATTTTATACAATTTATGCAACTATAAATTCATTAAGAAAAGCTATTAGTTTAAATTTTATATTTAAAAAATCAACAAATTATTTAAATCAAATAAATTGAAAAATTATGTATTGAAATTAAAATTTTAAAAGATTGAATAGTTAAATCAATTAGTTTTATATGTTAAGTGGCGACGTACACCAATATTCGTGCACAATATACGGGTTGCTTGGTTGCGCATAGTTGCAACTGCACTATAGTTGGAACTACGTACAGATCTAAATTCAGTATTTATTTGATGCATTTGAATTCAACTGCTATAGTTGCAACTACACGAGGAGATTCAACTGTAATAGTTGGAACTATGTCTAAATTAACTGCAGTTTCAATTGCTGTAATTGAGAAAAAATAATTTTAAATAAAGATAAACTTAATTAAAATAATTTCGTTCTTATATGGGGAGTAATCTCACAATTTCATATATAAAATGATAGAAATTTGTAAATGCATTTTTCACGCGTATGTAATCAAATAAAATATTTATAATTGTAGTACTTCTTACTATATCTAATCAAACATATGCATAAAATTATAACTATTATATTTTTAACTATATAATATATTCAAGGGCTAATTGCATACAGCTCTCTGTAAACATATCAAATATCAGATATATTCCTACAAAGTTTAATTTTTTATTTTTATTCCCGCAAAAGTCCTTCCGTTTTCAAATATACTTCTGCTGCTAGGATCCGTTAGAAAAATATATTTAACCATGAGTAAAATATTTAATCCTGATTAGTGAATGAGCTAAATTGACCTTAAATATTTTTTTGGAAGGATATTTCTGCATAATGCTAACCGTTGGAACTTTTGAAGGGATATTTTATAAGGACAAAAATACCATTTCACTTAACTGCTGTTAAAAAATAAACAGCAGTACTCTAACGATAACAAATCAAAGGGACAAATATAAATATCACTAGAGTTTTGCAGGAATAAAAATAAAAAAGTAAAATTTGTAGAGATATATTTACTATTGAATATGTTTACAGAGAACTGTGTACAATTAATCCGTATAATTATATTTGATCAAAAAGACTCCTTAGAATTCCAAATGGGAGGGGGTTGTTGGTGAGTGTGTGGAGCCCCCGAGTGGTCAAAGGGGCGGCTCCCACGAAGCGGCGCAACATTCGCACTGATGCTTCTGGCGCATTCACACGTGCACTGTCGCGTGGGCTCCGCTCGCACGTGGGCAGCAGTGCAAAGCTGTTTTTTTGGTCCCTTTCCTCGGACTTTAACTTTTTGACTTTTTAAAATATCCATAAATATTATATAGATTACAAAAATATTTTGTATAAATATCCTTTCTAAGATTTATTTTTTACTCTCTTAAATAACATTATGATATATTCACGCATAAATTAAGTGACACAGTAAAAAAATTTATTGAGATAATTATTATGTTATTATTTTGAAGGTATTAAGATTAAAGATCAAATTCTATTTATTTTCATTGAACTTCATCCCTTCACATGAGTTATTTATTTTGAGCTCGCAAAATTTTCTAAGTCGAAGTATAAAAAAAAAAGTAAAAATATATAGAAGTTATCTGAACTATGGACCATTTTGAATCGACTTCAAAATTTTGATTTTACTATCCAATCTTTCAATTTATTTGATTTTAGTCAATTAACAACACTTTTATTTCGAATTATGAATACATCGTTTTATCTTTACAGGTTTAGTTAGTATATTTTATGCTATTCTTACGCTAATTCATTAAATTAGCGTAAATTTTAAAGTCAAAGTACCGCTGATTTACTCAAATCAAACAAATTGAAAGGTTGGGTAGCAGATTCAGAATGGTTCATAGTTCAGATAAGTTCGGTACGTTTTCACCAAAAAAGAATAGAATATTTTAGTGATAATTTATTTTTTTAGTTCAGTTTTGAAAATAACTTGCATATTTACTCGAACAAATAAAACAACTAAAATGATGTCGCTTTCTAAAATTACCAATTTCGCTGTTTCACTTATGGGCAACCAAATATCATCTTAAAAAAAAATATAGTAATATTACCGTAAGAGTAAAATTTGATATTAACAAATATGATTGTTATTGAATTATTATTTGTAGGAGAATATAAATAGTTGTTCCACTAACTAAAGTGGAGGATAACATTAACAACTGCGATTTTACCAGAAATAGATCAGGCTAATTTAATCTGTGTTAAATTTTATTAGTGAATGATAATGTTCAAAACAAGTGGATAAGGTACTCGGTTTGAAGCTCTAGTTTTTAAAATTATTTACAAATTCCGTAATCAATTTTAACATAAAATAATTATTTCATATATATATATATATATATATATATATATATATATATATATATATTAGTTTTTTATGAGAGCTAAGAATTGAAGTACAATACATATACAGGAGTTGTAAGAACTATAATTTATTACTTAATTAAAATGGTACAGAGACCAAGTCGCAATATCAGAAAAGGTAAAGGACTATATTTACATTTTACACATAATTTAGAATATATGTTGTCTCCGTACGTGTGACAATTTTTTTTTGAAAAACAAAGTGTAAATAAATCCCGAGGAGATATAAATTTTGTTTTCACATGCATTTATTTCCTACTCCGCACGCTTCGCCTAGTTTTAATGCACGAGATGTAGGAGTACTCTCTCCATTGTTAATACACGCAAACTTAGGCAAATTTAATGTTGTCACGTATACTACGTTCAAAATCATTAATTATTTCTTTTTGTACACCTATGTTAAAAATCATTAATTATTTTTGTTTGTACATCTTTATATATATATATATATATATATATATATATTTACAATTCAAAATGTTATTTTGTGATTGATTCGTGATTAAGATAATAATCACTACATTAAAACAGTAATTAATACTTTTATATGCAGTATTATATATAAATATATATATGGGACAAATATATTAGATGGAAATTATTATTATTATTATTATTTTATTATTATATTATATTATTATGCATTGCAATGTCACCGACACGAACTCGGTGTGAACGCTGTAACGTACGTAAACATTTGAGTGTGACACACACGTATAACACTTTGGCTCCTTTTGATTTTTTTTTTTTCTTAACTTTAAAAATCGTGCATGCACAACAAAAGGTACATTTAATTAATTAATTGGGCAGTGAAAATGCGCATGAAAAGTGCAACATGTGAATTCTCGATCAATTCGGTACGAGTCTTGTCACGTGGACTTCGCATTAAAGTGAAAAAAAAGAGTAGGTAAATTATTTGTTGGGTCCAAAGGGTGAAAGTATGATATAATTTTTTTTTAAAAAAAAAATTTACGGTTCCGTGCGCAAAATAAACAGTTAGGATTATTTCCACCATACATATATATGTCATATCGTCTCGTTCATAAAAAATTTCTATGTTGAGATGTAGACAATTTAAATTATTTTATTTTTGTCAGATTTTGTTTCCTTATATGCAGTATTATTTTAAAAGTATATATTGGTGGGAGTAGTTAGAATAGTAATAAATTTAAAGATAAAAAATTTAGATTTCATTTGGTTCAGATATAAATAAGAACTAACTGTCTATTTTAAGGATAGGAATAAGTTCAGTATAAACAAGAACAAAAACAATTTTACGTTTGGATGAAAATTAAGTTGTTTCCGGGAATAAGAAAAATAACGTTTGGATAGATAAGATGGAACAAAAAGAATATTAGGTAGTTATAAATAGAAGATAATGATATTACCCTTATATTATATTTAAATTTAAAATTTTAAATTTAAATATGTAAGTTTTAAATTTTAAAAATTCAAAATTTAAATTTAAATTTTTAAATCTAAAATTCGAAAATTCTAAATTCTAAATTTAAAATTAAATTTAAATTTAAAATATAAAATATAAAATTTTAAATTTAAAATTTTGTGTGTTTGAGTATAAGGTGGGGGATAACCCCTTATCCCCCTTAATAAAAGTATGTAAACAGTAATACTTCTAAAAATATTCTAGATCAACTAATGTAAATAATGGGTAAACTATAAAAATATTTTCATTTATCAACTTAAACTTTCGTATTGATGCATGTTCTTTAACATAGCACCAAAATTTAATTCACACCTTTAGTAAAGTGATTATGTGCTAATCGTAGAACCATACGGATTTGAGTTACGTATTAATATTGATCCATCACTTCAAACAAATTGAAAGGTTATGTACCTAAATCAAAATTTTCTCGCAAAACGGTCGTAGTTAGTATCATGTGCTTACATTTTTACCTATTCTTAATCTCCAAAGTTAGTATTTAACACATTTTTAGGATTCAATAAATTGCATTTGAAGAAGCCAAACAAAAAAACACAAAAAACATTTTAGGGCCACACTGAATCAAAATAAAAGAGAGTACCAAGCATTTCATAAGCCTAAAGAGGGGAAATCATGAGTCTAAATCTCCACAGAAACTGAAAATGACAGAAACTGCTTCCTGAAACATAGCATCCTTAGATATTAAAAGTGAAACATGATATTGAAAAGAAGGAAAAAAAACAACATTTGATAGAAGAGGCTCCACTCCAGTTCAGCTGTACATTTCCAGGAACATCCTTTTCCTACCTCGCTAAGTTGTCGCGGCCCGCGTCCGGCAGTATCGTCAGCCTCCGCGCCGTCTTCATGAACTCACTGCAGAATCACACAGATAAAAAAACACAGGAGTTTTAGTAGGGCATTCAGCAGTCTCACTAGCTTCTTGCTGCAGCAGAATCAGAAACTTGAAACTGTTAAATTTCTGCCAGAAGCTCATTTCAGCTTCTGCCGTAGCAAAAGCTCTAAATAATTTTCTATCTTGAACTGCAGAAACCAACAATAGCGGTTTCTCGGCATAATCAATATCAAAAGAAAAACAATTACTGTTCCAAGTTTCTATGGAATCTGACCATGAGTAATCAATCGTATCGTATTTCAAATTCCAAACAACAAATTTCAACCGCAAACGCAATTCACTCGAATTCAATGGATTGCTAATAAATTCGATTCTATCTTGGTTTGGTACCAAAAGGAGTGTTGATAGAGTTCACCAAGCCATAAAAAATGGTGTTACCAAAAGCAAACTAGAACATTTGTATACCATAAGGGTTATCAAAATATCATTTGCTCATGCTCGAAGGAAAAAAAAAAACAAAAAAAACAATTAATTAAGATTTTCACTACCCATTCGCAAGTCGCAAGATCATTTGGATATCATGATGTTTCGTCAAAATCTCACCTGAAAGGTTCATCACCAGTGTGTTTGAGTGCACCCGCAGCATCCCGGTAGAGAACATGGCTCATGAGCTTGGCTTTCTTGACGCCAAACATGTCGGCTAACTGCCCATACAACTCTTCATACGAACCAAAAATGGAAAGATCGACTGTGCGGCCGATTTCCTCCGATTCCATGAACACCTTGCAATGCCCACTCTCCAGCGCTAGATTGGGCCCCCACCGATCACTCGACGAATTGTCTAATGTCCCGTTCTGATTGATCGCTGAGCCCGAACCGTCCGAAGAACTGTTCATAGAGTTGCTCATCGATAGCTGCTCCTCTGTGAGTATCGGCTGTCCAAAGAGGACTAATTTCGGCGTAATTCCATTTTCCGATTTCCTCGTGAACGAGACACGAGTTTTATTTTCATCAATGGGCAGACCGCCGACGATAAGGCCTTTAGAGATTCTTGGGGTTAAAAGGGTTTGGTCCGAAAGGGGGATTCCGAACTGAGCATGCCTGGCTCCCTGTATGCCTGCGGGAGTAAACCCTAACCCCAACCCTAGTGGGTTTCCGCGTAAGATTGGGGACGGAAATCGATTTTCGACGGGAAATTCGGGGTGGTAGTGAGGGTGGGGGTAAGGGAGGCGCGGCCTTTTACGGGGTGATGAGAACGGGGAGAGATGGATGGACGGAATGGTGGATACGAGCTCGATCAGCCACGGGTTTACGCTCCTCACGTTCTGTAGAAGATCGGGCTCGTCCCAAGTCACCTGCAATAGATGTTTTCCGAGCAAATAATTAGCATTTCTTGTCACGGCGCAGCACGAAAGCGAGGGAAGTGAATAAAGAAGTGAAGCAAGTGTTTAGCATTGGTTATGTATCTTGCTCTCAAGATGGAACTTTAAATTTATGACAATTTATTTTTGTGCAAACTCTCCGAACATGGCAAAAAGGTCTGAGAAACCCCCCAAAAAATAAATGTACAAAATGCACCGTGAAATCTTGTGATATTCTAACAATTAAACTATATTTATAGACTAAATATAGAGAACTATAAGCATCAAGAGATTTTGGAGGCATGCTTATTATAAAAGACCATTTTTTTCTTTCTGTGGTACAGAATTTGACTAAAACCCATTGAAAGGATTGTTTATCTTTCAGAATAGGTGACTGGTAACTGGTTTTTTTTTTTCCATCCATTTCTGCGACAAATCTTTGCAATACCTTCACCAACACATCCCAAAATTAATAAAACTCGAACAGAATAACAAGATTACGTCGCCAAGATAAAACCAACATCGACAGCGCCAACATAATCATTTTGATCAAAACAGCACATACAGAAACACTAGTATAAGTAATCAAGCTACTAAAATTTTGATGTAATTAGAGCTAAAAATGTACTAATACACATATTCGGTACCTGAAGAAGCCTCCAGGGTGAATTCGGCCATTTAATGTGATCCGTGATCTGAACCGCCGACACCGTCCCCATGAACCAGCTGATTCGCGACGAGTCCTCAGTTTCAAATGGCATCTTAAACCTCATCCCAGGGCACCAATTTACCCTCATGGCGGCCCTCACTGCCGCCGCCTTCACACAGAACTCCGGCGTGCTCGCCCGCGGATAATACACAACCTCGAATGGCTGGCCACTGGCGGCAAGCCTAGCCGCCTCGCTAACCGACTCGGAACCGACTCTCCCCTTCCCGCTCATAATCGCACTACAACTCATATTTCCGTTACCCTTACAAAGCCTTCTCTCGTCCTCCCGTAGAAAGAGGGAGTACGTCTCGTAGGTCGGCATACAGTGGCCTCCGGGGCCGTTCCACCCCGAGGGGGCGTCTAGCCCCATTCTCTTTGCCCTCCTGATGCCCACACAGAGATCGCCGTTCTCCGCCCTCATGAAAACGATGGAATCGCCGGCAACGAGCTTCTTTTGATTCACAAACGTGCTCCACCCGGTAGTTAAGAGGTGGCGGCGCGGGGTTCCCCTGTAAATATGCCGAAATTTCCACATCTCGCCGTGGAGATCTTTCGCCAGCACGGTCTGGACCGGGGGGTCCGCGGAGTAATCGAGCTTCGGGAAAATGGTCTCCGCGCAGTATCGCGGGACGGAGAAGCCCCCGCCGTTATTGGCGTCCGATTGGGTCAACGTCTTGGCGAACGAAACAGGTTTTTCTCGCGAATCATTTCCGCCCATAGTGAGCCCGATTCCGTCAATTTCATCATACTCTTCGTCCTCATTGAAGTAGTTCGGATCGTTGGGTTTTACGGGAACTAGGCGGACCTTTGCGAAAACTTCGTCCGTCTCGGGATCGGCCAAGAACTTTACGGCAGAAACCTTGCAAAGCACGAGGGCGGGGATCCGCGGCTGCGCGAATTCGACGGGCCCCACCGCGTGCTCGGCGTGGCCCTGGGGAAAGTAGTAGACCTTAGAGTGGACAGCTGGCATTTGGACCATCCCGCCGGCGCAGGCGTGCCAGAGCTGGGAGTCGACGCACTTGGCGTCCACGTTGTTCTTCATCGCCGCCGACGGCTCTTTCGGCGATTCGCTGAACGTGATCATGGCGCGGCCAAATCGCAATCCTCACTACTTTCTTTTTTTCAGAGAATGCTGAGAACACAAAGACATATATAAATTGGATTCAACAGAGAGAAAGCATTAACACTTGAAAATTTTAAACAACTACAGTGAAAAATTTTAAAAAAAATTCTCACCTTTCAACAGGAAAGTCAATCATTTCTTCTTCCTCCTTTCACTAAAGAGAGCAATCTAAATCATGACCCCCAAAAAAAAAAAAAAATCCCAAAATTAGGGTCATAAATTATGCCACAAATAACCCCAAATATACAACAAATTTTCCCTAAAATAAGGAGAATATGATCATAAATTTGAAGGAGGAAAAAAAAAAAAAAAGCTAACTCAATAATCTAAAAAGCTTACCTCTGGGAGACCAAGTTTTGAACTCCCCAGTCTGAGTGAGAAAATGTAAGAAAAAAAATCCAGATGTTCCTGAGCTCTTTTACCAATTACAAAACCCTAAAACCAAAAACAAGGAGGAGCACTAAACACCCCCCAATTTGGGATCAAATTCCTAAAACTGAAACCCTAAAACACCCACCCAAATCCCCCCCTCAAAGCTACAAGAATCACACACAATACACCACCATTTCTGCAGAGACCCACCTCCCAGAATCACACAATCTCATCCCTGAATCTAAGATTTGTTACCAAATCTGACCATTTTTGCTCCAACTCAAACCTCTTTAAGATCTCACAAATTTTGTCATAGATTCAGAGAAAAATCCTCTCCTCTCTCTCTCTCTCTCTCCCTCCCTGATAATTTGGGGATTCCCTCAAAAAAGTGATAAAAAAGGTGCCTGGATAAATCTGAGGGCTCCTCCCACTGAAACAACAAACCAACCCCCCTTTTATCTCTCTTTCTCTCTCTCTCTCTCTCTCTCTCTCTCTCTCTCTCTACATCTTACTTATATGAGAGCTCTCTCTCTCTCTCTCTCTCTCTCTCTTACTTGCTGTCTCACATATTTCTCTCTCTATCTTTGTCCCTTGGCTACTAGTGCTTTTAAAAGTTTGAAAAAGAAAAAGACTAAATTACAACAACAAAAAAAAAAACTCTATTATGAATATCTAAATTTTACCTTTTTGCTAACTTTCAAAAATTATATTTTACTTTCTTAATATTTCAAGCTGTTACATTTAGTCCCTCCTCCGTCGATATTTCATTATTATTCTGTCTATTTTTTATAATTTATACTAAAATTACCCTTCAAAATAATAGAAATGTATTAAAATTTTATTTTTTAAATAAAAAAATAGGAGTAATTTGATCATTATGCCCTCTCCATTAATATTGTACCTCCTGAAAATATTTCTAAAATTTTAAGGGGGCAAAATGTAGATTTTTGAAAGTCAGAGAGGAAAATGGAAAAACAGGTGTTTATAGGAGAATTTTCTGTAATTTAGCCAAAATAATTCAAAGTATGTGCTAAATATGCTAAAGTAAATATAGATAAAAACGTACAGAATTTATCTGATTTATGAATTATTTTGAGTTCGCGATCTAATCTTTTAAATTTTAATTTTACTATCTAATTTTTTTAAATTTATTTAATTTGAGCATGTCGACGGCACTTGAGCTTCAAAATTTGAAGTTCTTGCATTATTCCAATTATAAAAGAATAAAATGGTTAAAAAAATAACAATTTTAAATTACTTTTAAGTGAAATAAAATAGAATTGAGAAAATAGAAATTTTACAGAGTCAAAATTCATAGATTAAAATACTAAAATAAATCGAATTGCAATATAAGGATAGTACAGGGAAAAATTACAAATTTGCTTGTTTTTAGCTCATTAATTTATTACAATAGTGGTAGTGTGAGCATGCGAGGGGTAGATTATTCCCTATGAGGTCTCAAACACGCAACATAGCTAAATGACCAATAGTTTCGCGACACGTGTGATAACAGAGAACACTTTTCCGCGGCGAGGATAACGGCGATCCGAACGGCCGAGAGACGGTTTGGGATCGCCGATTTTTGGGGTAAATTGCAACACTTGTCCCTCTACTTTTAGTTATTTGTCCTTTTAGTCCTCATTTTTTTTCTCTGTTTCGTTGGTTGTCCTAAAAATTTAGTCCTTCTCATTACTTTTTTTGGAAAATATATTATTGCTTACACTTGCTGCATCTAATTTTTTATGTAAAATGCATTTATCGACGATCACAAATCTCTAATATAAAAAAGTATTAAAAATTGAGAGTACAAATGAGAAGCTAACGAAAAATAGTTTGAATGTTAAACTTTAGAAGTTTGAGAACTAAGATAAAACTTGAGCAGAAGTTTAAGAACTATTCCATATCTCGAATGTGGAATTTAAAAATTTAATTATTAAAAATGAAACTTGACTAGAAGTTTAGCTACTATTAGATTCTCAAATATCAAACTTAAAAATTTTAGAACCAAAAATAAGTCTTTAATAGAAGTTCATGAACTATCTGTGAGATTAAAATGAAATTTTGAGATACTATTTGGAGTCTCAAGTATCAAAGTTAAAAGTTTAAGGACTAAAATAAAATATAACTAAAAGTTTAGAATCTATTTAGAGTCTCGAATACCAAAGTTAAAAGTTTAAGGACTAAAATAAAACTTGGCTGAAATTTTAGAAACTACTCACTAGTCTAAAACATGGAGCTGTAATAAAGTTTTGAGAACCGAAATGATGATGAGTAATAGTTTGTGGACTAATGTGCAATTTTCCCCGATTTTTTGGGTCGGGCGCCTGGTGCGGTGCGCTCCGCTAATCGACCTTGGTTTTCGCTGAATTTGCGGGCCTGCCACTGAGAGGGACCAATATATCCGTTGACTGTTAAAAGCGTGGCAAAATGACCGTTTTACCCTCTTACCAAGCGGAGTCAAAACTCAAAAAAGGTTTGTTATCACAAACCAAGATAACATGCCATAGTATTTACAGCTATTATTTTTGTAAATAAATAATCTATTAGATCCATAAAGTTTCAAGTTAAATAATTTATTGAATTAATATATATCTCTACTTCTTTTAGAAAAGTTTGATTATCAAAGATTCTGAATTCATTTCTCACGTCCGTCATTTAATAATAATTTTTTTATTTATTATCGCCTTCGTTGTCTCTCCTTTCAGCGCAGATAGTAAAATTCATTTGATCTCTAGTACACAACTTAGTAGAGCGATGTTTTGCGTAATAATTATTTTATGCTCTAGTTTTAATTTGAAATGATGAAATAGAATCGTAAGTATTAAACTAAAATATATTCTGCAAAGTTGTTCATTGTGTTTGTATATAAGACAGTGGTTATTCCTTGAGTCTTATATCTCAGTGCCAAAGCATTTATTTGGGTGTGTTTAGGCCGTGGAAGGGTTTATAAATTTGATTTTGAATATAATTATAGAGAATTAAGCTTCTAACTCTTAGATAATAATAAGAATAAAAATCGTTTGTGGAGTTTCCTTTGCTACATAATTGCCATGACACACAACACTAGACAAGTTGACTTTCACTAGTTGAAAAGACGATTTTGCCCTTGACATTGGTGTTGCACCATTGCATGTGGCTCAAATTTCCAAATTTATAAGTCAAAAGTCAAAAATTTTGTACCGACATAAATTTTAGTGGCTAAAATAATCAGTAGTGCAAATGAACGTCTCATAGCAAGCAATTGACAACTAAATTTTAAAAAGTAATTTTTAAAAAATATACAGATATAATTTGTCGGCAGCAGAGTTTTTATGATATGATATAATCGAAATATCAGCTGTATTTGCATATCTCTTTTTGTGCCTTAATTACATTTGTGTTATTGTTCATTAATTAATACGATAACAACTAAGTTTTTAAGAATCTACATATGGTTTAATTTTTACACTTGAACTTCTTAGATAGTATAATTTACATACAATAATCTATAACAACATTAACTTATATTTTGAGAGATAGGTAAAAAGTGTACATAGAGACAATTAAAGATAGTGCCAAATTTTGTTTGAGCGTTGAGTTGACAAAAACAAAGTTATTTTTGTCATTTACAGAAGAAAACAATTTGAAACACGACAAAACATAATAATTTGTTCGGTGATTAGACGAGAGATTTTTGTCGATATTAATTTCTCTTAATTACTACAGGCGACAAATAAAACAAATTTAAGTCTCAATAATTTGCTCATATGTGGCCAAATTCCTTTGACTCTTAACCTTTTCTCCAACAATTTGAATCTTAATTAACAAAATAAGTTTGTTTTTTTTAAAAAAATTTTTTTGCCTAGCCACATTGTGTTCCACCTAACTTTTGGGTTCTTTATCTCCCAAATTTGGGCCCTTGATGGTGACTCGATTAGGAGAAACCAATATTGGAATTCCTATTTAAATAATTATGTAATGTTTACATCTCTTAAGTAAATGTTTAATTAGTTATTCAAAGTACAGTTAATCAGTCAAATTTTAAATATTGTAATTATCAGGATTGAATATTAAACAGATAAAGTAAATAAGTAATTAATGCCACATGACAATGTTGACTCTATAATATGCATTGAGGTACATTTTGCGTATCGTACCATAATCTTGGACAAGTATAATTAGGGCTAAAGTTTTTTATTTTCTCTCTTAACTCTTCGAACCACATTTTGCGAAAGTAGTATAGGTTTGTCTCAGTAGTTCAATGATTATTTATGAAGATATATGGAAAAAAATTTGAATTGTGAAATTTTTTTTTTCTATTTTTGATAATTTGTAATTAGCTAGGTCGAACTCAGATCAGATTAGCGCGGTAGCAAGGTTCGTGACCAACCCTAGAATAATTACCATGAGAAAAACAAAATTAGAATAATACAAATATATATTATTAATTAAGCATGGTGAATGATTAAGATTGATCATAAAATATTTTAAAATCTAGTCAAATCACTCCCTATCACAAGAACAGTACTAATGAATTGGCTTTTCTCATTTGATTGGTCACAAAGGAATTACTATTGTGAGCACTATAGCTTTGAACATTAGACTCTTGCTTGCTTAGTCATTATAGGTACTAAATGCACTCCACTTGAACTGTTGACAATTTTGTACTTGAAATGAGTTTTAAGTGAATTTGTGTCTTAAACAGCTTATATGTATATGGAGAGTACTCGAAATTTTGTCTTTGATGTGTTGGAATATATAATGTAGAAATTTTTAACTTGTGCACTTGAAAGTGCCAAGTCGATATGCCAATACATCGACAGCATGCGAATTTATTGTTTCCATATTATAGAACTAGCTCAAGGCTGAATCTCTGTCTTAAACAGCTTATATATATATATATAATACATCGACAGCATGCGAATTTATTGTTTCCATATTATAGAACTAGCTCAAGGCTGAATCTCTGTCTTAAACAGCTTATATATATATATATATATATATATATATATATATATATATATATATATATATATATATATATATATATATATATGAAAAGGACTCGAAATTTTGTCTTCGATGTGTTGGAATATATAATGTAGAAGTTTTTAACTTGTGCACTTGAAAGTGCCACGTCGATATGCCAACACATCGACAGCATGCAAATTTGTTTTTTTCTATATCATAGAGCTAGCTCAAGACTACATTTGCAACCAGGCGTTATTAATTTGTTTGGGTCGCACTAAATTAGGCCGACATGGGTTAAGCGCACATAGAGCACATAAGGGCATGTTTGGTTCAAAATGGAACCGAAATTGGAATAGACCTGAATGAGAAACGGAATGATGAATTTCTTAATTTATTTGGTTCACAATAGAATTTGAAATCGGAATCAACTTATTATTATTATTTGGTTAAGAAAAATTTAATCTACTATCTAAATTCGTAATCAAAATTGAAACTCAAATTGGGACTCATAATATAAATTTAAGTTCTTAGTTAAAATGAAAAACTATATCAAAATTCAAATATCAATATATTAAAATTAAATTTAAAATTTAAAATTAATAAGTTTTAAATTTATTAATTAAATTTAAATCAAAGTTACAATTTAATCTAAATTTAAATTTACGTGTATATTTGAATTAAATAATTATTATTGAAAAAAAATGAGTTCTTTTCTCCGTTTCTCCAAGAATCAAAATTGATTCCCACCTTCATATGCTGGGAGTCATTTCGGAGGGATTCGATTTCTCCCGAAATGAGAATCAAAATATCAATCCCTTAAATCAAACACCAACAATGAAAAGGACTCATTCCGATTCCCTTTCCAAGTCTCGAATCCTTTCAACCAAACATGCTCTTAGTGCGATCCACTGCGTAGGATCAGAGTGATTCTGACGCTGACTAGCAGTGAAATCGAATAGCTATGTACGATGGGATCGCTTCGTGCCTGAAAATTTTCTATGTGCGGAGTTGTATAAAAATAGTGCCTTGCGTTAAGGAACACGGCAGTGAGTACATGACGTGGTCCACAGTATCCGTACACTAACGTGTCAGAAAAGACGTGTACATGCGTGTATTGGACACGTGTTTGATTGCGGGTGGATAAAAGGTCACGCGCGTGGTGGGCATATTGTCGTGTCTTAGGATGACGTGGCAAGCGCAATCAATTGGATGAGTGGACAAATCCTTTCCTGGACCTGGTCCACCACGTCACGTAGGACCGGCTTAATAAATCCAATCATGAATGCCTCAAAAATTAAACTTAAACATAAAAAATTAAATATGATAATATAAGAATAAAAGTATCTTAGTATGAAGTCATGCGTTCTGAGTTCTATTCTAATTGTCGGAAAAAAAATAAATTTTTTTTTAGGTCTTTGTTTACATGAGAAATAGTTTTTATAAATTAAAACTCTTAATATATAAATATATTAGCTGATAACATAGAGTTATAATAAATCAACGTCCCAAATTTTTTTTTCTCCTTTGAATTTACTCTAGTCCTTTTATATCATGACCTACGTATCGCAGACATTTTTTTAAGCTTCATCTGTTCGACACGGATGCGTGTCTGTTCGTGTCTGACTCATTTCCGACGCGGACACACATATTCGTATGAAAAATATAAGAATATTTTAACAAAATTAATACTGTATATATAATAAATATATATTATTATGTTAATAATATTGTATTTTATTGGCTGCGTCTATGTCGTGTTCGAATATTTTGAAAGCTGTCGAATCATCGTGTTCGAATCGTGTCATGTCCCGTCTTCCGTGTCTCTGTCCGTCATACTTATATATATATATATATCATGATTCGTCGTACATTTATCTAAGAAGCTGATGTAGCTTGAATCTTTTGTGTGTTTGTGTGTGTGCACACACGCGCATGTGTGAGTATACATACATAGTAGTACTCTGAGTAACAATCATGGTTTAGTGAAAAATGTAGTGATACCTCCACAATTAAATTTGTTTAGCCATATAATATTTCTCCTATACCCTTTTAAACTCCATCATTGTGTTCTTAGACCAACTATAGATAAATAAATCATTTATATATGATTACCAAGATTGGAAAATATTAAAAGTTGTAGCTACCCCTTGAGCCTATATTTATGGAACTTATAGACCAAATAATATATATATACCCAATTATATGCCATCATTCTCTAAAACCTCAAGTGACATAATAATAATATTAATAATAATTAGCTTGATAAGTTGGGAATAGCTTCATTAAACCTAACACCATTTAAGATATCAAATTGGGCCATGCATGTGATGCTTCATCACACACCAAAATGGCCAACCTGTCCCTCTCTTATGTTCCTTCCAAACATTGTGCTCTTATGACTTTTTATGTCCTAATTTTTGACCAAGCCCCTCCCCAAAAAAAAAAGAAAAAAAAAAGTGTACTATGGAGGCATAAATATAGTCCTAACTCCACACACCCATTCATCTATAAAGTTTCTATGTGGTTGTAATCTCAACAATTCTTAAAAGTTTACCTGTGATTACGACCTTAACAGTAGTTGAACATATTTCTGGATCGTTTCATATCAGATCGATCTTTCGAGTAATGTAAGCTCTTGCTTTGGTCTTCACCTTCGATATAGCTGTTAGATTAAATTTTCGTATTATATATTCCGATGAGTTAAATCCTTTTCAGATTCATAGAAATGACAAAGACAAAGCAAAATATTAAGTGGGTTTGCAAAGATGTGGTGGTGATGAGAGACATGATCAGTGCTAGATTTTCCTTCTTTATTTGGATATATATATATATATTAGTAAAGTTTCTTGAACAATTAAACAAACTTTGATAACACAACCCAACAACTAATCCAACATTGTTATATATTTTTGAAGGTAGCTAACCTGTCTCATCTTGTGTTAAAAATGCAACAAAGGGGCTACTACGTGGCCTAATTGGATCTATTTAGTAAAAGAAACAAATACAATGATTGATATGTGGATTTATTTTTATTTTTTTTTGGATCTTTGGTGGTTTTTTTGTTTTGGATTAATTTTAATATTGATACATAGGTTTATTGAATCTGATCGTTATTTCTTACATGACTATTGTATGATAATTTGATTTGGGAATCTATAAATATCAATTTTCTATTCTTATCTTTGGGTGAGTTTTCTAAGTAAGCTTTTTCTAGAAAAGATACCTTTCTAAGTTAGTTGTGAGATTGTGTACAAATTATAATTAGCCACTTAATCAAAACCTTGCTTAAGGTTTGTTGATCATCTTTTTTCCTTTCCCCCCCCCCCCCCTATCTTTTTCTCACTAAATTGCAAAAAATGCCAAAAAAAGTATAGTTTGCTTAAATATTCGTGCAGGGGACTACACTGTTACTCACCTAATCATGCGCTTTGTCATTAATAGCAACCTACTACTTGATGGTGATGAAAAATAAAAAGATGCAATTAAATAATTGTTCTTTACTTACTAAAGGTTTTGATAAATATCAACTACAGCTACTTAAATACGATATTAGAGCAGAAGATTCTGAGTTTGTTTAAAGGCACAAACCGACTGTGAAATTATATATAATTTAATATAAATAAACATTGCATATTTACCTCAAAGTCCATAACTTGTGAAGTACAAAATGGAAAATAGTCACTTGAATTTCTTTTTCCTCCTCTCCATCATAACATTTCAAGCCACAACTACTGACTAACAAAAATTCCATATTTTGAGAAATATAACTTGAGCTAAAAATGGAAAAGAAAAGGACATCATTTTTTTTAAAAAAGGATACAAGATTTGGAGACAAAGACACACTACCAAACAAATTAGGAGTCATGCTTCAAATGGTTGGGGCTTTAATAAAACTTGAACAAGATCTTTGTTCTTGTATTATTCTAAATAAGAGTAAAATAATGTTTTTTTTTTATGTTACAAGTTACAAAAGAACAAGCAAAAACACCTCACAAGTTGACTAATGGTGAAGCACCAAAAGCTCTAAAACCCTAAATGCATGAGCCCTTGCCTCTTTTTGTGGCACCAAAAAATGCCTATTAATTGTGTCACTTAAAGTGGTCCACAAGGGCCAATACATGGCTCCACAGTTTAAGTGGGTTTTAGGTAATTGGTCTTGGATTTTCTTAGTTTGACCAAAACTAAGTCAAATGAATCAAGCCAATCTAGCTCTAATTTTTATCTTATTTAGAGTTAAAAAGCATTGGTAATGTGAAATGCATTAATGTGAAATAATGAATAATCTTAGAAAAGCATTGACCATAGTTAAATAACCACATAAACTTAGTTGTAGATGCTTAGGGAAACACACCCATCTTGGAAAGTGCTTATTGCTTGTGTAGCATTGTTGTTGATGATTCATTAGTGGTAAAATATGCTTTTGTTGGTTAAAATGTACAAAACTTACCTAAATGATAAGGTTTTTGAAATAGGTATTTAAGTTGAGCTGGAATATTGATAGTATTTAAGCTCTTTTGCTATTAATTTTTTAGCCGTCAGATCTACACTTTAATCAATTTCACCTTTTAGATCATGCTATTCAACCAACCACTCACTCAACCCTAGAGGGACCACCATTAAATCCTAGGGGATCACTATTATCCTAACCCTACAATTTTTCATCCAAGGGTTAAAAACTTGATAGCAAAAGAGCCCAAATACTATTAATAGTATTCCAGCCCAATTCTAGGTATTTAATCATTAGGAATTTTAACTTTAACACCAAACTTTATAATATTTGTCAAAATATCTCCCTAAAATTTAAAACTCAAATTTTTTTAAATTTGTCCAATTTCTTTTGTTTTGTTTTGTTTTGTTTTTTTTTTTGAAAGATTAGTTGATGGGTATATGAGATATTTATTTTCTATTATAATTTAATTTAATTTAATTTATTATCATGTACCTAATTGGGCTTTTACATGAGCAAGCCTAGCCCAACGCCCGCATCGGCAATTGGGCCGAGTTTTCGGGCCCAGACTCAATTGGACTAATCGGGCCACTCAAGTCGGATTCGGGTCGATCTCTCTACTTTATCGATCCGCGAAAGCTGTTTATTAAGAGTTTGTAAGTAAACAAAGATATTAATTAAGAGCTTTAATTATCATCATCATTATTATCATATACATAAATAAGCAGTAATGCTATTTTGAGGGATGCTAAGTGGATTTACTTATTTATTATATTTGGAACATATGTAAAAAGAATGACATGTTTTGGTTAGGGTTTAAAACTCTTTACAAATAGTTTAAGCATTTCAGAAGAAAAGGAAAAAAAAAAAAAAAAAATCCCTCCCCCATTTGGGCAGTATAAAGAATCACCCGAGCATATCTGAAACAAGAAAAACACAAAAAAAGAGGACACAAAATTAATCAAGAAACAAATTTTACTGCGTCGATCGAATCGATCGATCGATCTCCGACAGGTAAATTCGTATGTCGATGCGAATATTCAGAGAGAGAGAGAGAGATTCATTCACCTCTTAGGTTTACCACGCGTTGATCGGAACGGATTTCGAGACGTCGAGATGGTTCAGCCTGCAGGTGCCCAGGAGGAACTCAGGGAGCTCTTCTTGTGTGTTACCCTGCAGCAGTTCATTTGCGCAGTTCTCTTTAGTTGATTCACTTGTGTGATACTAGGATTTATTGTCGACTTCGAGAGGCCGAAAGGAATAATAATAGAAGCAGGTGCTGCAGTACCTGGACCAAGAATGCCATTTCTATCACCAGATTGTTCAAGTAGCCGAGGACGAGGCTCACGACGCCACGCGCGACAGTCGACGAGCCAACATCGATTCCGAGCTGAAAAAAAGACCACATTATGGTCGGGTATTCGTTCAATGATACCGCGGTGCAAAATTTACTAAAATAAACATAAAGCATTTGATAGCTCGCGCAACATTTCGCAACATAAACTTAAAAGCGTCGTCTAAACCGAAAGGGACGAGAGAAGCACTTTGTTTATTAGTGAAAGCAAGGATTACCCTATCATGCAATATAGGGCTCGAAAATAACACAGAAGAGTAGCGCGACCTACTTGAAATGAATAATGCAGCAGAAATAGAACCTCGCATTAATTTTAGGGTCTAGGGTTTAGGGTCGATCGTGTCATACCTCCAAGTAGTTGCTCCCACGGAAATAATGGATTTCGAGTGCTTGACCCACCAAGCAAGCTTTTTTGCCCACACTTTGCTTCACTATCCAAGAGCCCTAAACACACACACACACACACACACAAGGAAAAATAATCATGATTTTATACTTTGAATGTAATAGCAAAGAGTCGCCAAATAACCTTCAAAACATATAGTTTCACGTAAACAGCATACCTTGGATATGTACGGAATAAGTTTAAACCGTGAATTTCGATATGAATCATCTCCTTTAACAAATCTCTCTAGTAGGGGAACCTTTTCCAGCGGAATATCCATCATATAGTATAGCGCGAGACTGTATGTTGTCGAACCAGGCACCTGCTTTCAAATGTGATAAGTATATGATACGCTGTAGTCGAAGAGAATATTTTCCTTTAAAAAGGAAAAAAAAAAAAAACTCCTTTGCTGTAAAGTATGGATTCACCTGTATGTTTACAATGAAGAAAAATTCTCTCCCGCCTTGCTCTGCATAATTCTGGAAAACAGATTATCAGTACTACAGTAAAGGGCTTTTGCAACCATGAGTTAGTTCTTTTACAAACTGCAAAAATCAAAAGAAAAAAAATGCACCAAATTGCAAACTCGGAAAAAGAGTTGGATCTTTTTTCATGGAAAATGGCCTTGTAACAAATTGGAAATAAAAGGAAATTACAGTTGATAATGAAAAAAAAGGTAGATTAATGTGGTTAATAATTATTACCTGAACAATGCCGCCAGGCCGCCCGCCAAGATCATCTTCGCGCTTATCCGATTTTAACCAATCAGCACCCACCATTTGCATCAAGGTTGTATTAGCTTTGCTCTGTCGCAAGAGATGTATAAATGTCATTCACAATTTGTGAATTTTATTGGTCATCGTCCAAACCATTTCTCGAAGAAAATCGGGTTGATCAGAGCGCAAATTTACTACGAGTTCTCTTACACGCCCTCAAAACCTTAATCTGCCTACATACATACCCTCGGACTAACCAAACTATCCTCTAAAACGCAAAAACATTTCCGGTACAAAACCTACTTCCCCTGCGAATTGGATGACTCCCCAACCCTTATAGTAATAAACACATGACATTTGCGGGATGTATATGTAAAAGCCCTCGAACTACCTTTTGGTGGTCTTGTAAGTAAGATTCGCCCCGGATTAAAAATGTTGAAGGCTCTGCCATTGCCCAACTGCAAGCCATTGTACAAGTCGGATCTTTTGGAAGAGTGGCCCCATAGCACGGTACAGCATCTACCATCACCGCTTCTTGTAAATCCATATATCCTCTCTTTTGAACTATGAAAAAGAAGGAAAAACATAATTGCAGAGGGGGAAAAAAAGAAAATCAGTACGGGAGAAAGCCATCATCACTATTGCATGACACGTCCAATATTTGGAAAAAGAATTTACGATCCGCACCTGCAAGGTCGTGCAACCTTTTCACAAAAACTGCAGCGCCCGATAACTTGGCATGGTGCTGGTCCTGTCCCTTTATTTAAAAAAAAGGAAAAAAGAGTCACGAAAATATGATTTGGTTTATTGCCTGAATAATGAACAAACGAAAGTAGTAAGTATTCAGGCTGTTAATTGTATACCTATTAGTAAATGAAAAACCCGTAAACAATGAAAAATGAATGTAACAGTGGTACCAAAAGGACAAAAGCTAAAGAGTGGGTTTGTAATATGACGACAAATTCTACAAATCGATCACGAGAGAATTCGTATGCGTCGTATACTTCTAAACAAAATAAAGCTTCTTCTGGTTCTCAACTCAAATGTCAGACCTATCACCCTTTGTGCTTGATGAAGCATTACGAGACCATTTTTAGAGAGAGATACTATCTAGTGTTTCAGTGTTCCCACCGGTAAATCAAGAGTTCATGTTACATCTGTATCTTTTGCACATACATATCTGAAGATTAATAAGTTAGAACAAAAAAAGCTCTCACCTGAGAGTGCATGCTCTCATCAGGGGGCCACAGAACCTCCTTTTCGTCATGTTCCGGTTCATCTGGAAAATCAAAGAACTCATCTGCAGCATCATTCAATTGAAGGAATGATCCGCCAACGCTTCCATGTTTAGGAGAGCTCTGTGACCCTTCTGCAGGATCTTCATACTTAGTGCTCTCGCTCATTGATAGCACTTCAACCTTTATGTCTTCCTTCTCGCTCGGCGGCAACCCTATCTCCTTCGTTAGCTCACCCGACGAGAAATCGGAGCATGGACAATTGCCAATTTTAGCTCGGAAAAATTCCCGTAGAGCTGCAAATTAGAAATTAAACGTGATTATATAATTATCCTGATCATGAGTAAGATTATCAGTTGTATAGATTACAGATAATTAAGAAAAAGACATTTCCCTGCAAGAATGTCTGCTTATCTAAACACCCTTTTGAAATCTCAATTTTTGTCTCCACCCTTCAAAATCTGGTTTCTTGCATCTAGAGGATGTTTGTTTTACTATAAATAAAAAGCAGGTCGAAGTGACGTGTACGGATCTCAGCTTCTGCCGAACTTCACTTCCACCTGACTGTTTATCCCTCTGAAGCCACCATACAGGAAGTCAATATTCAAAGCTTGGCTTTAATAGATCTATATTACATTAACTTTTCAAGGTTTCAAGTTAGCTGTAAGTGAATTCAGAACCATGCGGAATGAAGTCACTTAACACAAAAAATCGATCTTTAACGGACGCTTATTGACATAATTTCTGCACAGCAGTAACAAAGATTTAGTGGGAGCAGAAATATAAGTCCCACCACTGACTGCGATGATGCAGAGGAGGAAGATCAGCCGCATAACAATGGCCTCAATTCCTTGAGAATATCTTCTCTTCAGAAAGGTCTGAATATTTTTTTTGCGGAAATCCCAAAATGTACCTCGTGACTACACCTACATGGCTGATCTCAAAGTCATCATAGTTGTCTTCTAAGAAACTTAGTTTTCAGACAGTATATGTGAGAATTCAGATTTTACATAAGTACATGCAAAAATACATGACTTTGCAGGGTTATATATGGGTAATCAGAATTTTACAGGGTTACGTACAAAATAGCTGATTTTTCAGGGTTACATATGTAAAATCCCCAACAGATTATCATGTGTCGAAAACACCATACCTGCAACTCTTCCCAGCATTCGTATAGTGATGTATTTTGCAGATGAGGTGAGAAGATAAGACTTCCAAAATTTCCAATCAATTGCAAGCATGTGCTTTACAACTGATTGTTTTCCTTGATTTGTAGGAGAAATTACATATCCTCCACCTACAAAAGAGTTTTAAGTCGGCGTAATTGAGTGTATATTACTTCTAGCATAATTGAGGATAATAAAGCAATCGTCCAAGTTTAAGCGTACATTACTTTTAAGGCATGCACGAATATAGCCGCTCTCACATCGACATTTGTGGTGGAAAACAGAGTGGTACAAAATTACTGTGGCATCAAAAGATAAAGTTAGTTTATGGTAATACTTGATATATATACACACACACAAACAAGCAGATTTAAATCTTTGGAATAATGAAAGTAAATAAACAAGAACAGTTTTGACAAGCAAGATTCTTCAGAATCTGTCAAATCCCGGTGCATCTTCCAAAGCAAACATGATATATTGTTACACCATGTCAGATATGGAATTATGATTTTCTTTTCCTAGTTTTGAATAGTTTAGCAAATAAGGACATCATATGGTCACATGATCTACAAAATGGAACATGAGAGAGAGAGAGAGAGAGAGGCGGTAGTGGTACCATAAGTTCCATCGTCCTCCCTTCTCCAATAACGCCGTAATAATAAATCTCTCCTTTTCATTCCCCTGAAATTCGTATCAAAGAGAATCAACAAGAGCATATTACCAAAATGACAAGCATGCAATTTAAAACTCTAGAAGGTTCATCATCTCTAACCATGGCAACCAATCGCTCCGCAGCTTCTTGTGAATAATATCGGTGTGACCATCAAGGTGTTCAACCACCCTGCCTTCCAATAAGGAGAAGTCCCATCTTCAAGATTTTTAAAACGCTTTAATTAGTCAGAAAGCTAATTTCTCGGTTTGATATTTCGAAACAAAGTTAAGAGGTAAGACCATAAAAGAAGGCACTTATTCTATTATTGAGAATCAATTCACCTAGTAGTATTTTATAGGCAGGAAATATATACTCAAGATCGCTTAAGTCTCGCCAAGAGAAACTCCATAAGTTATAGACCAGAATGAAAAGTATAGAGAAACAATTCGAAGTGCTTGAACATGTGCTATCTACAATGGAAAAAGATCTTCCATATACAGTAGTTCTCGTGAAATATTTCATTAATCACCTTTAACTTTTATTTCGACGGAGAAATCAAATAATAATATTTACGAAAATTCAAAAGTCCATAACAGTTCTGAGAAAATAAAAGTCAATAATATCTTACTCTGATCTTGATTGACCGAGAGACATAACTGTTCTGAAAATGGCTTCAGAAGTAGCGTCAACCACGCCAACAGCCATAATAGCTGGATGATCATCCCAGTGCTGAGAAAAAGAGCGTATTACTAAAATAATGGTATTCATCACCGAACTCATCACGAAAGTTTATCTTAAGTCTATTTCTATATTAATCTGGCCATTGCATCAAACTCAGTTTATTTCCCTCCGTGGCAGTTGAATGAGCAGTCGCGTCATCTCTCCATTAGAAAATTTTAGAAGAGTTAATGTAGAGACCCGATTGAAACAGAAACTAAAAATTTTACCCAGTAATGCAGCTTTAAGAACTTACGCAAAAAAGCTATTTGTCAGAAAGGCCTACCTGTCCATAAAAATCACCATCCTTTGCTTCTTTGAACAGCCGCAAGCCTACATGCCGCAGGTTTAAAAAATATATATATATATAATCAGAAAATGAGATATTTCTTTCACAAAAGATTTGAAAATATTACCATTTTTGCATCCAAATATTGTCCATGGGGAAGGAGCGATAACATCAGACGCCATTAGATCAGTGTGCACACCAGAAAATACAGTCCAATCTGGCAATATTTACATGTAAAACTAATATTAACAATAGAAGGATAGCTCAAGTACTTAAAAATGTTATGCCCACAAATCCTTGAAGGATATTTTAAAGTAAGGATTACAATACAACTGTTATTTCGAACAGCTCAGGAGTTCGTGACAAGATATGTTTTTTTCTTTTATAAGTAAATACTGGGCCATGGTAAGAATTTCGAAAAGAGTTAGACAATATTAAAATAGTATTACCTATAGAATGCGCATGACTGCTCCTCCTGGTGCGGCTCAATCTGTGATATCAGCAAAGTAGTTAATAATAAGGTCACTAAACAAAAGGATTCGAACAATTTTGAAAGTAAAATGATACTCTCTTTCACAAAAGCGATATAAAAAACAACTGTATTGTTCAAAAATTAGATTATGTAATCAATAAAGAGTTGATGTCGGACCTTAAAGGTTGCCATCCTCTTTTGGAGCAAGCCACAAAATTCCCTTCCTTGTGCGGGCACTCCTACATATGATTTAAGCACTATTAAATTGCTTTGACAAGTAATTAATGGAACCTAGAAAAAATTGCAAAGCTTACAAAGATAACAAATGCAAACCTTCAAGGCCGCTTCCATCAAGCAACGGATCCACCTAGCTGCTTCTTCTGAACTTCTAGCACCCAACTGCAAAATGAATCATCCTCAGTGACGTTGAAACAAAAAAACGACCACTAATTAGATATATTTCACTAACGTTACAAGTGAGTACAACCGCACACCTTAAGCTGGTCGCTATGGTTAGAAACATTGTAAAGTGTAAATATGTAGAAAACCTGCAAAGTGCCACCAAAGTTAAACAGTTAGCAAATTTAAAGTGTGAGGCTTACACAATCAAAAAGAAGAATATATGGAGAAGATTATTCGAATTTTTGTTAAGCGTTGTGTTATCTTACACTTCTATGCATGCTCTCTCTTCCATTGTCAGTGACACGTAGACAAGAATCAATTAGTGCACTTCTCACAGGGTCCTGAGAAAACAGATGTACATTAAACTAAGGTCATCAAAGTTGCAGGTATAAACTAGGAAAGTAGGCATTTAGACACCAACCAAAACATCATTTTTCGAAGAAGCACTTAATACCAAACACCTAGCTTAAAAATAGCATGTGCAAGCCAAATGCTTTAATAACCAACATAACAGCCAGAGTACTGTACCTTCAAATATTATACTTAGATAGAACAAATGATCCACAAATTTATCCCTATTAAGATGCACAAAAGTTCTATTTTGTTAAACTCAATTGAAACATTTTAAAAAAAAATAGCACCACTAATTGCATGAACTCATCATCCAAATAAGCCTGCCATCTAATTGATATCTAAGTTTCCAATAGAATGTATTGTTTTGATTCAAATCAGTTTCAAAAAGTTTGCCATCTATTTCGACAAAAAATAGTTTCTCCAATAATTTCCAAATAGCACATCAAAATTAACTCTCCGACAATAAAGTGTTTTCATCATTTAAATATATACAAGTATACACAAGCAATCAAACACAGACATGTCTCCTCATTGACTGAATACTTTTCCCAACACATAACTCCCAATTTCATATCAAAACTATTACTTTTCAATCAACAAACTCACAAAGGAGAAGAGCATATATAAGAAGAAGCACACATGTAAGCAATTCACCTCATCTTTTACCACCAAGAAAACAAAACCCAACCAAAAAAAATTAAGATAAATTGGAGAGAGCCCAACTAAGAATTACCTCACTACCAAAAATTTGATTTCATCATTTGTAAATACAAAGTATAAACAATTAATCAACCGCAACCATATCCTCTCACTTAGTACTTCTCCCAATTGCAAGAACTCCCAATTTCATATCAAAACCAACACTTTCCATCTAATAAACTCATAATGCCAACAAAAAAAAAAAAACATAAATGAGAATATTGTCGATTCCCCTCATCTTTTACCATCAACAAAACAAGAACAAAAAGAACCCAAGAAAAATCCCAAATTGGAGGGAACTCGATTAAAATTTAACCTCTCTGCCAACAATTTGTGTTCATCATTTGTCTCTAGCACTATACACAATCAATTAAATGCAACCATATCAAAAACCAACACTTTTCATTTAAATCCCACAGAAAACAAACCCCAGCACCCAAAACAAGAAAAACCCAAATTGGAGAGAAATTAATAAAAAGTTTCGATCTTTTACCTCTCGTTTCGAAGCGGGGACGGATTTGTAGCAATTGAGGGCGTTATCCTCGAGGACGAAGTACCTCTTCCTCGAATACTGCAACCCGAATCGGTTGGAGCGTATCAGATACAACCACCCCTCCATTCTCCGCCCCTCCTGCTGCTCCTCCATTCGAATCGATCTCCTCCTCCTCCTCCTCTCCCCCTCCTATTCCATGGCGTAAAGGCGCGACCTTTGAGGGCTCCTTCGATGTGTTGAGGAGGAGAGAGGGGCCGAGAGGGCCCCTCAACAATGGAAGAGGCAAAAGAGAGAGATGGGTTTGATGCAAAATGGGAGAGGGAGGAGGGAATTTGGAAGAGAAAGAGAGATTATTATAAAATTAATAATAATAATCTTAATCTCCTCTCTCTCTCTCTCTCTCTCTCTCTCTCTCTAAAGAGATGAAAGAGAAAGAGAGGATTTAAAATTAACCTAAAAATCCCACCTTTCCCTCCTACAAACCTCACAACCCCTACTAACCTTAGGATTTTCAAAACAAAACAAACCCCTCTCTCTCTCTCTCTCTCTCTCTCTCTCTTCTTTCTCTTTCTCTCTCTTCTTTCTCTCTCTTCAATGCTGGAAAAGTAACTGCAATTTAGGAGCATATGTAGGAGACAAAAGGATGGCAGAGGTTGTTTTACCTGAAATGACCATTTTGCCCTCATGCTTTTCAAAAAATTATATTATTTAGAATTGTGTTAAATATAAAAATATAAAAATACCGTTCCCTACTAATTTAAACTTTTAGAGTACAATAATTATTTCACATGGTATCAGAACAGATAGGTTTTGAGTTTGAATCATGTCAGGTTTCTAGCATTATTAATTCCTCCTATTTAATTTAAGTCCACGTCAGGAGCCTAGACGTCTAGTTTTTTTACTAGTTTAAGTTTTTAGAGTACAACAGTTGTTTCACAGACTGTTTCTTTTTTTGGGCATAGAAATAAAAGATTTGGGAGGAAAATAATTTAAATTTATTACTATGCAATAGATAAAGCAATGGATTTGATTGGTCTACTGTAAAAATATATATAATTATTTCGATAAAGATTTAAAATAAAGGTAGGGATATAAATTTGGCTTACTGCAAAATTATGAATTATTAAAAAATAAATAAAATAAGAAGTAAGATAGAATCTGTTACATGAGAGCATTATTTTACTAAATCTTTTTCGAGCTATTATATTTTTCTTCAAGGTACTGGTTATCGATATCTTTTTAAATATAAAAAGTTTTCCATTTATCTTTTTAAAGTAATAATATATTTAATCAAGGTATCATTGCTGATGTTCGATTAGAAAAAATATAAATATATATTTTTTTTGTATATTTATCTCGAACTTATGTTGCTCCAATAATCTCAATGAGTGATTCTTAATCGATGTTTCTTGAATCGAGAAGTTGTTTCATACACTAAGTAAAAATATAGGTGAAAATTAATTATGAGCTGTATTCAATGAAATTGAAAGAGGAGGGACCTTCATTAAAAATGTAGTCACAATTGGCAACTCTAGGAGCTTCGAAATTACATTTGATCCTAAAAAATTTCCCTTGCTTACAAGCCTTTAGAATTGAATTAGAAGACCATTTTTAGAAGCTACACTTAGCAATATCTAACTTTATTTAAGACATGTGGAGAGGCACATGGGGAACATTTAATAAGGATTCAAGCCCATACTCAATATTTAACACACTGTCGTATATAATACTAGTGAAGGGCCGCGCTTTGTAGCGGATAGAAACTTTACGAATAATTAATAAAAAAAAATATCAAATATTTCCTCGTGTGCCTTACTAGCCATACCCACCAAAAATTTCCTCACTGTTGGCGTCGGGAATGGACCCGACGACGCCTTCTCCGGCAACAGTGATAGTGACGGCGACGAAGATCCTTCGGCCACGGCGGAGGGGGGAGATAGGCGCGCATTAGTGAGAGAGAGGGAGGGTGACAGCGGACCGTTTGGATGCATTAATTAAAAGTCTGGTAGAAAGAAGGTTAAGGATCATGATGAATTAATTAGTGATAGAGGTGAAAATTGTAGATAGCAGTGTGACCATTTAGATGCATGATGAGGGTGAAGGAGAACTTACCACGTGACAAAAAATATTGAAGATTAATATAGATTAATAAATAATAAATATATGTAGATATATATAAATATATAGATAACAATGGGACCATTTCTTTGACTAGGTCTTAATAATGCTCACGTATTTAATTTTTACACATATGCAAAATTTTGACAAATAAATCTCTCTCTAGATCTCTCTACATACGTCCAATTGACAATTTTCTAAATGTGACGTGGTAGAAGTAAACAGTGGGTCAATCTCTACTTTATTCTTATAAAAACACTTAAAAATATTGATAATAAAATAGTAAAAATATCGTTATCAAACAACTCAAATTTTAGAAGACGCATAAGTATTCTACGTGACATCTTAGCATGTTGAATATAATATAGTAAATAAACTCTTGTCCAACAGCTTATATTTTTAAGCAGTAAGTAGTTGAATATACTAACATGTTATTTGATATATATTTTTAACTTATACCTGCAGAGTATTTTTACTATTTGGTTGACGAGTAATATGATCAAATGTGTCGAATGAATAACAAATTTTGTAGTCACGTAAGAAAAAAATTTTATTGAATAAGCTATCGTCAGATAACATATAACATCCAAACATGATCATAGCTTCGATTAATTCAGGTTAGAGGACTATTCAAAAATTTCTGAGTCTAAACGCAAAGAAGAGTGTTGATTAAAAACTTAAGCAACATATTATAACTAAGAGTCCGTTTGGTATTGAGATCTATTTAACACTAATAGATAAAATAGAGTTGCAAAAAAAAAATGTAAAAATATATTTCTACACTTTTTATGAGACTGGAGAAAATATATTATAACCGACTCATTGTGATATACGAAACGTAATATTATGTACAGAAACAAATATGATATATTTTATCGAAATTTCAAACGAAGCTTAAATGTGATAAGTAATGATCCAAGGAGAATCCCTATTTATATGCAAATCCAAACTATTTGGTTAGATTGGTATAATCTAAATTTATGAAGGGTAGTTTAGACAACATAAAAGTTTAGGTCCCCTACAAGAGTCTCCTTAAATTTTCGAATATATATCTATCTCTTATAAATCAATTGATATTCATTTTTGTACTGTTTTTTTGAATTACTTAATGTCTAGGAAATAAATATTTAGGACTACTAATCTTTAAAACTTGTAATCTTTATACACACACCTTTGAGATGATATGAATCATATCCATCATATTAGATATTAATCTTTACAAATACATCGTATTAAATGTTATGTGATATTTTAACTTTTGAATTTAAAAAAGACCATCAACTTTTAAAAGTTGAACCTCAAATAAGCTATATGTTTATACAACATTGAGCAATGCTACCACAGTACCCCTACACCTCTAGATTAGATATACAATTTACACTCACTTAGGTATTATTTTCCTATTAGTCTTATCAATTTTTTATTAATACTAACCCAAAAAAAAAATTGTGAATCCATGTATAGAAAAAGCAAAACATTTACACCTACATATAGAGTGTAAATGAAGCATTTTTTACTCGATATTTGTATAAAACTATAGATTGTCCCTACTGCAGTTGGCTAAGAATTTGATGATCAGTACCCGAGGTCCCAAATTCAAAACATAATTATTTTATATTTTTAAAAAAAATAAATGAGGCAGACAGCATGCTATCTTTTCTCTTAAAAATAAACATTTGTGTAAAACCATAGATTAATTTATTTTTTTTCTTTTTGTATTTTCCAAGGTTTGTCCTTGGATGGTTTTGAGTGTGACAAGCCAAAGTGGTAGGTGGGGTACTCAATCATTGAACCTACTTATTTATGGTATTGTAGGGAATGGCCTCTTGTGTGTTATTTGTTGTGTGTGGTCCATCTATTGCTTACTAGGTCAAACATTAAGTTTCCTTAAGTTTCCTACTTTTGGTTATCTAATCCAAGTTACAAAAATTAAGATGGAACATATATAATTAAGAGATTTAAGTTTTTTCTTTATGCACATCATATTTTTCTCAAAGAGCAAAATCACTGTAACTTCTCCAAAGATTAGGGACTCCCCATAGACATTACCATCCAAAAAACAAAATGGGCATCTTTTGTAACCCTACCTAGGGACACAATAATTACCAATTTGATCTCATGATGAAACCCTGATTTTACTTGTCATTAAGTGTGCATCATAGCAGGCAAGTACATATGATAGTGTTGTGTGCATCCATGTGCAAAGGTTGTCGTGTCGCGTCGGTCGTGGATCGCTCAGATATCTGCCGTATCCATCCCAAACATCCCAAACGCTTCTGAAAACCGCCGTTAGACGGTGATTGAATGGACGGCAGATAGCTGAGCGGTCGACAGCTGACGCGGTGGGCTTCAAGTAAAGGGACCCTTCACCTCATTACTACTGCTAGTACAGTACTACTGCTGCAGCTAATACTACAAACAGGATGATGAGGATGCAATGCATTGAGCCATGTCATCATTAAAACCATTCCCCCTCTCTATTCACAGCCTTTTTCACTTGTATACATAGGGTGGTCCCCTATTTATGCCCTAGACTTGAAGCATACATAGATCTTAAGACATAATCAAGGGTTCTGCATCTGTTTTTCAAAAAACCTTACTTGATTACTTAAGTAACAATATGTTGTCTCTACGAAAGACAAAAACGACAAAAGAACTTCACCTACATCTAGAATCAACTATTTTCTTCGAGAACTCGATCCTGCAAACCAAAAGATTTGGAACTCACCAGTCATGTACGAGCCGATGGGCTGGGCCGCGTGGGTCGGACAAGTTTTGCACAGCCCTAATCGAAATCCAACCTCACTCAATAAGACTAATTATGAAACATCAAAAATTAAATGAAAAGGAATGGGAATATGACTCGAACAGTTAAAGTTGAGGCAACGTTTATTTTAACGATAGAAAAAATCGATCGCAACAAGTATATGTCTCAAACCAAAAGCACAAAATTTCGTTCATTGGATCCTTGACAAAATCCTCATCCTTGTTATGACTTTATTAATCTGGCATTTATGCTTTACCCGTCAAGATACACAAGAGATGATTATTATATACATTTTCTACCCTCTAAACAAATATTAAGGGGGTAAGGAAAATTAATTAGTTGTACAGTAGGAAAAGGAAGAGTCAAGCAGGTACCAAGGAGTTGGTTTTATTTCAACTGCTTTCTTGAGTACCCTCCTTTTGGTATGCAGCTTCTAAGCACTCTTTTGCTCTATGAACCTTCGACTGTAGATAGAAGCTCCCGCTCTTTGCATTCCGCTCGAACAACGTGTCATACTTCTGCATCATGAAATAACATCATAGCATCAGTCGCGCGCGCACGCGAGAGAGAGAGAGAGAGAGAGAGAGAGAGAGAGAGATGGTAAAAGACCTGCAAGACTTCTTCCCATGTTGACTGCTCCGAAACACCTAAGATCTGCCTGGCTTCCTGTTCGGTCATAGCTTTGCTACCTCTGCGGATGTTGTTCATTGCTTCGTGCGCAACACCGGTTTTATTGGCATCTAAAGATAAACACATAGAAAGTAAGAGTACTTAATGCTTCGCTTAAATGCTGATTGACCAAGATTTCACTACATGATCCAACCAATAGTAACCACATTAAGAATTAAACGCAAAAAAGTCAATATCGATTTTTCAATTGAAACTAGTAGTTTCAAGGTTCAAACTAGAAAAACCAAGCAGAAATATCCACAATTATCATAGCTAGAGAGAGAGAGAGAGAGAGAGAGAGTAAATGATTACTTGTACCATTCAGTAATCTTATTTTTCAGTATTTTGTGAGTGTAAGAACCACGGGCGTCCATAATGTTGAATCATCAGCATAAATAGCATAGTCTGATATTCTAGCTAGCCTATCCCTTTTCAAGCAATAGTATGACCTACAAGTAGCAATAACATCTTAAAAACAAAAGCAGAATTATTTGCAAAATAGTCTAAAGCAACCATTAGAGGCTACTTTCTCTATTATCCAATAAAATGTGCAGCTAAAATTTCGACGTAAGCAGTTATTTAACAATAATTAAACAACAAAACTAACAAAGCATTCTACAAATTTCTCTTCTAAATATCTGATTTCGCTCCTTACAAACAGCCCATATGTTTCAAGTACTCAGACTCGCAACTTCAAATATTACATGTTATTCCACATACTGAAGCTCCCAAAAGTTTCATGCGAAAGCACCGATCGAAATCACAGATTACAGTATTACAGAAAGAAATTAACTAGCAGGAAATAGTATTTATCATAAAGTTGTAAAAGTCCATAGATCAACTTTTCCATAGCACAAGGTTCAAAGGACTTACTTTCAAGTGCTTTACGATAAGCTTGTAAAACAGCTCTTCCCAATATTCCAGAGCCCATTATAATTAAGTTGGCGATAAGTTTCGCAGCCTGGGAAAAAAAAGAAATTTAACAAACACTCACAGGAAGATGCATTCCTGAACACATATGTAACTACTGAGATAGATACATGTACAAGCACATCACAAAGGCAATACATACAAAGAACAAATGCATTTTTCTTATGGGAAAATTATGTTACTTTATTTTTAAGGCAAAGAAAGCATTCCGCCGAAACAATAACATAATAATTATTTCCATACTTTTTCATTCAAGATGAAACATTACAATAACATAGCCTATTGGAGGCGAAACCTAAATGAACCATCCCAAGTTCCTCCCAACGTACAGGACAATGTCCTAATATCAAAAAACAGCTAAGAAGAACCGCAGAAGAGAAAAAGGAACATTATTTATTCCTAAATATGGTCTATCATTCCCACAATCAAAGAAATAAATCGCTTAAGTGGGATGAGCAATTGCATCAATGGTAAGTGCATACTCGTCGACAATTTTTTCACACAAGTTTAATGGCCGTCATCCAATACCTTCTGGTTCCGAAAATCTGTTGCATTGTTCATATTCATATATTGATATATTTAGAGAGCATATAGAAAGAATTATGTCACAATATCCAAATCAAAAGTTAAGCCCTTGTTCAATACAATCACCCTACTTCTGTGTTTTCTTAAACACAAATTAGACCATGGCGTGCGCCAGCGAAGCACGGATTGCTCGGTTCCCATAAAACTATAAATCTAGAGGTATATTTGGCAACAATAACTAAAACCTAGTAGTGACTTTTTTTGGTTCTTCGCTTTTTTTTTCCCTTTTTTCAAGAGGGCGACGCACCTCATTGAGCAACAATGACAAGAAGTGATAAATTCAGCGCATCCAATCACATAAAAACTATGTTTTTCTTTAGAACATTGGCAAAAATACCAAACAATTCCTAGATACCGAACATAAAAATTATGTTTTTCTTTAGAAATTCGCCGCATCCAATCACAGAAATATTATGTTTTCCTTTAAAATATTGGCAAAAATACCAAACAATTCCTAAATATCCCGATCTAACTCAAAAACACCCAAGAGGCCACAAGTTCCAAATTTAACCCACGATCTCCATAACCAACAAGCAATTCGTCTCAATTAAGAAAATTCAAATAGCCTAAACGCGTAAAAATAGCAAAGTAATAAGAATTAATCACAAATAGGCCCAAATTAACATGCAATAACCGAAAACGAACAAGAAATCACCAAAAAATTTTAATAAAAGGGTGCGAAAGGAGGGAGAAGGACGAACCATGTTAACGAATCGGAAGAAGAATCCGTGCGCGATATCTGAAAATTTTGGGGGTAATCGAGGTTTCGTGCTTCGAAGGGAAAGAAAAGGGATTAGGGTTTGGTACTGAATATACGAAGATCGCGGTGACGAAGAAGAACGGGGACGAACGAAGGTTCGAGAAGCGACAATTAGGATGGTCGGGAATGCACCGGTCCGATCCGGTCCGGTTCGTTATGATAACTCCAACCGGGCTGAGCCGGGGCCGGTTCAATTGGAGGGTTGTTATATAAAATTTTTTTGGGAAAAAGTGTAAGAGCCACTCATATTCTCGCCCAAATAAATTTAAATTTTTAAATTTTTAAGAAGTTTGAATTTATCATCTATTAAATGACTGCTTACACTTCATGCATATTACAGGTCACTATTTTAGTCACGTTATACTTCACCACTCGAATTTTAATCTTTGGCATTGTCAGAAATATTATAATAATATATTCTATTTCAACAAGATAGTAGCATATCAACAACAAATAAAAATCTGACAAAATGTTCCAATCAGATGATTAATTATAATATATAGAATGTTTATATAATAAATTTAAATTTTTATTAAATTTATTGATGCTCGTCATGTTATTAAGTAGAACAGAATTAGCACGAAGATATACAGGAATGTGTCTTTCTATTTTTCAAGAGACACGCAAAAAATATATCATAACTGATTCATTACGATATATACAAATATGATATTACATACGAAAACAAATACTTTCTCACGGTACGTAATGCGATACCCTTGCAATACCGAATGTAAGATGACAAGTTATTCTCGAACGTAACAAATTTCCACACATGTCACAAATGAAACTAACATGAATATCATAACACATATTCTTCCATTTACAGAAATTTTCGCCTTTATATTGTTCCTTTCTGAAGATGAAATAATTATAAATTTATTTTTTGGAATAATGATTATTGTTCCTCTCACTATACAAGAATGCCTTCTCAGCGAAATCTCTCGCAAGAAATAGAGTACATAACTAGTTTACTTCATCAAACAGTGCTCCATTTGATCTCGACATTTAGCTTTCCGTTCCGCGAGTTTATTAGATGGTATCTCTCGTTGATGCGGCCGTTGTGCACGACATCTGCTAAATTGATATCTACATGCCCAAGAGATTCCTACGAAAGCAAAAAAATAAAGGAGTTGAGTTATAAATAAAATAAAAGAAAAAAAAAATCTGAAAGGGAAGTTGCGAAGTCGAAAATGGACATATTTCGGACCTTATTGCGAAAAGAAAAACTTCTGCGCTTGCTCATGACTTCGATATGGATTCTATCATTAACTGGGGCTTCTTCGAGCACGAATTGGAACTCTGCGTTCCATCTCGGGTCCCTGCTTTTCTTGAGTACCTTCGAATCGGACATTGGCAAGAAACATTGAAAAGATGGTAAATTACTTGCCCACACAAACACTGAAAAATTGAAGTACAATGTTTTAATATTATGTTTTACGAAACCCAACTTTAATTACCATGATTTTCGCTTTGCTCCATCGAAATATTAAAACCTATATATTAACCACTTAAACTACAAGTTTTCGTCACTCTGGCTCCGTCGTCAATGTACAACTAGGCAATATCAATCACTTTGTTGATAGGACAATGAGCTCGGTTAAAAGAAGATTATCTTTTTCTTTTCTTTTTCAGGGGACAACTGTGAAAATCGCAAGATTTGTAAAGAGGTTTCCTGAATCTAGGCTTCTTTTTAATTTCATAAGAGTAAAATATAATAGCGAGGATAAATAGAAAAATACCTTAGTTTTCTTCTTCTCTCCTCTGAAAAGAATCACTGCGTAAGGATTGGTGTGATGCTTCCCTTCGACATCTTCTGCGCCTTCTATTGTCACCAACAACACCCCACCATTAGAAGACATATCATGAGGGCCTCTTTTAATGCTACCAAGCTCGCCATCTCCGTTTATACTTCCACTTAACCTCTCATTCTCCTCTTTAAAAGGATCGAAAGTCAGCTCAACGACAAGTTTTCCTCTCTTCTTTTTATTGTGTGGATCGTTAGGGTTCATACTTTTGAGAAGATCAAGAGTGAATGACTTAGTCTCATGTGGAGTTAGCGACCGCAGAGGAATTACTTGCATGCCCAACTTATCATGCATCTTGACCTGTACAAATATATTAAAGATTAGATTACTTATATGCCGCGAGCATTTCCACAAGTTTTAAGTGTGAAATGCATCAACGCATGCAGCAAAAAGAGAGAGACATTTATATATGCCCCTACAAGGTCCTAATAATCACGATTTTTCATGATAGCACATTCTACCAAAAAGGCGATTTACCATATTCAAAGAAAAAGAATGATTTAGTGAATGTATATGTTATGCGGTCATATAAATCTTGTCATGCTCCACTAGGTTACTCGATGCCTGTTGAGTATAAAAGAAAGCTAAGCTGAAGAATATATTCATGAATGTAGATGCACTTGTGGCTAAAATGTAAAACAAATTTACAACATAAAATGCACAAGTTCCTAAATTAAATATAAGGGTTCTCTAGTAAAAATCTGCTCCTTCCATGGGTTGTATGAAAATTCAAATGTTACTGGTTAAATGTTGCAAATAAATGATTTTGCAGGGAAATATAAAAGCTCTAAGGACTTATATCATTAACTCAAACAGGTAAATTCAACAAAGCGAATAGCCGAACTGATGAGAGAACATACTTCATCAACTTAAGAATGCCCTGTATTCAAACTATAACTATAGCAGAATATGATGAAAGAAGGTAAAACGCATACAGGAAGCTAAACCTTTTCCCAATCATAGACTTGAAGCTCGAGAACTTGGGTCTCAGGATCTTTCACTATAAGTTTGAAATGTTCATTCCATTCAGGATTCAAATTACTCATCTTTATTGAAGTTTTCTTCGATGGCAATCTCTCGCCACTCAATCTGAGTTTAACGTATGGGTCGGACTTGCCGAGGAGATCCATTTTCAGAAGATTCATTGCCCGAACAACCTTTACATGTAAAATGCCAACCGGCTTGTTTGTTGCCCCACTGTAAAAAAGGAGAGACCAATGTTTAGAGAAGCCTTGAATTATCTTTGCTTGGATTAATTTCAACTGTAACCATCGAAAGTTAAAATTATTTTCATATCCCTCAAAAGATTGAATCTGTACAGATGCCATTAGAACTACTTGAAAGGCATTTGTAAGATTTTGGCCTTCTGAAGGACATTAACGGAATTACAGATCTTTTAAGGGGAACATGTGTAGTTTTCCTTATATTTCAATAAGTTATTTCTCTAATTGTGAAACTGAAATAATTCAAAGATGGAAATCTAGCAAAACCATGGGCGAACTTATTGAGAAAATGCACCTTAAAAGTATATATGCATAGGATTAGATTAACGTGATCGTTCGAGTCAATATTGCAGAAGCTTACCTGGAACTATCTAGAATAGGAACTTCTAGAACATTGGGCCAATGATAGAGATTTGAAATTTGTGAAGCAATCGTCTCCTGTAATAGACCAATATGATAGAGAACCAGTTATAGTTTAGAATATAACACCATAATGAGAAAATTACCAAAGAAAAAAGGTGGTTTCTATGATACAGTGATCATCAAAGTTTCTGAGGACCTTGGAATTTGAACTGATTTGGTATTAAGTTATCATGATTCACCAAATAGTAAAAAAAGATGAAGATTTAAGAACAAAGTATCCATAACTAGAAATGAGATTGCATTTTATTATGTAATTTCATTTTTGTCATGATTAACTAAGAAAGCCAAATGGAAAAAATGAGGAAAGGCAGTGGATTTTGTATATGCATGTAATTATTTTAAATACCTCAGCATTTGGTGTTTACATGGATATGATATATCATACTTGCTAGAAAGTTCAAATTCCAATGCAGCCAAACTAAATTTAAGATAATAATTTAGACCTGAATGAATCGATATAATCCGGGTATTGCCATGATATCTCCACCGAATAGTTTGAATCCAAAGTCAACAAATGGCTGAGACAATATATAAATGAAGTCAGTGGGTTCTCTTACGGAGTATTACATTGACATTGTACTCCAGAGTCGAAAATGACCTAATCTCATTTACCTTTTCGGTCAAGGATACTCTCACGTTTGCAAAGCATGGAAAGCTTGGCACAAGAGGCTTTAGAGTCACCCGTGGTGACAATGATATTTGCAAATCCAATAGCTGAAAACACCATAATACCATATAAGTACAGGGGGTTTCACACTTCCATGCCTGAAAATCATCTTTTATAAATTTACTCCTCTAAAATTTGAATTTTCATATATACCCGTAGTTTCTCAGCAAAAATACCCAACTTTCAAGCAGGCAAGTCATCCAATTCATGTGACAAAGTTAGTTTTGCATAAGAAGAAGTTTTTCAGATGAGTTAGGTTTGAGAAGGATATATATGAAAGTACCGATTCGGCAAGCCACAATATAAATACAAATATCTGTATGTGCAATATGTCAATACTTGATTACATATTGCAAGTTTCTAACATCTAACCTGCACTGACATCTTTGGAAAGAATGACTTCAAAACAACAATGATGCTCGCATTGCTGGCCCATCGAATCACAGGCTCAAGAACTAACTCCTTTTCTTGAATTTCATATACTTTGATACCTGTTAGAGCCAAGAAAATGACACTCTTAGATTTAACATTTTGAATGTTAATTTTACATATCACAACATCACAAAACATTACGGGGTTTATTGCAGGCCTTGGTTATCGAGGGCAAAATTGCAAATAGCAATGTAGTCAGGGGTATTCTTCATCTTAGACTTGATGTTGGACTGTTATAATGCAATCAAAACTGGTACTCATGTGATACACAAGGATTTAGTGTTGAACCTAATTTTTAGCAGTTGATATTTCAAAATTGATCAGCCAAAAGATCTATGGAGATTACCTCGCCCTGGTTGACTTGTTATGTCTACACAAAGAGAAGGGATGTATGAAAAGATCAAATTAACCTTTTTAACATTGACAGAGAAGAAGTATAATCATCACTATTCACACGCATCCATTATCTTTCTTTTTTTTAAATACTTCGTTTTTCATGTTGATACTACTGTTGGAGTAATGAATAAAGATTGGAAATTAGATTTTCTGTCCTCATAAAATCCAAGGGAAACTAAACATATGCCTCTTATGCCATATCAAACAATTGACAGTTATTATCCCATTAGAAATCGTTCAACCAATAAAAAATGATTAGATACATAAGGAAAGAGCAGCACACACCTTGGAATGTAGGGGGAAGAGTGCCAAGTGTTAAATGTTCGAATTCAATCGACTCTATCCCGTACTTTCCGACATATTGATCAAATATTGGCTTAGCTGTACTTCTTATTAGATTGCACACTGCCTGAAATTAGTAATAATCGTGTGTATAGTCATTGTAAATGAAAATTTAGTAGTAGAAAATGACCATAATCTAAGCCAACAAATATAAGTCCACTGAAAGGAAAAGTAGCCCATATGGAAGTTTGGAGAACCTTATTGAGGTAAGGCCACATATTAGAAAGAAACTTATTCAGCCAGTCGACCTGCAAAAATAAAAAAGAAGGATCCAATGATTCAATAAAAAATAACTTCTTGGAAACTACAGAATATTGAGTCACAGCATTATGAAATGAGACCTATGCAGTAAATTGAGCAACAACAGAATATTGCTCTTGCATATATATTATGAAAATGCATTATAATTTCAATAAATATTCAAATTTCAATTTTTAAATGACATTCTCATCTGAAAATAGTTTTTGTCTCTATTTAAAAAGAATTTTCAGTTGACTAAACAATCAGGATTTGAAAAAAAATCACTATACAATCTGAAAAATATCTGTATTTGGAAAAGCTAAACAAGGATAAAAAAAACTCACACGGTCATAGTCGGGATTCTTCACCCATAATGGAATCTCGGGTAAAATTCTTTGTAATGTCTTCGTATCTAACTCATGTAGGGGTCTAATAATTGGATCCTGCAAAAATCAAACATAAGAAAATGCACAAAATGTTTTTTTTATACTTATTGTTCCATTTACACATCAATATGTAGTTCTTCCATAAGACGAACAAATCCATTTCCCTATTATCAACTTGTATAAGATATAATGGAACCTACACACTAGTGGGCCATGAACTCATGAACAATGTAATGGCATTGCATGTAACAAATGCAACAACAAACTTGTGTCCAACCGACATAAAACTCATGAAACTTATGGTAAGCGAGTGTTTGGCGTGTCTTCTAGAATAGCTTCTTTATTTCAAAATGCGGCATTTAAGCATTTGGCAAATAAAGCTTCTGGAGATTTTGTTGTGACATGTAGCTCATATGAGTTTCTGAACCCCAAAAGTAGAAGTTTTGATTTGAAGCTTCTGCACGGCTCCAGCCAGGGAAACCAGCAATTGCTCTGAGGCCCACCATTAAACTTATTGCCAAATTTGTGTTTGAAAGGGAAAAAAAACAGTGTGCATAGTATATCTGTAGGTGTGACCTCTTGAAAAGTAACTAAACATAGACCACAATGTCTAAATTTAAGCTATCTTGTGTAGTAAGCATTAATAGATCATTGGCTCCACATAAGCATTAATTGTAGTAGGTAAACACTTATTCAACAGAAGATTCATTGGGACATGCCAATTAATAATGAATAAATAAGCAACCTATTTGAAAAAGAAAGATTTACTAAAAAGAAAGGATATGCATTGAGATTGTGCCAAATAGGGTGGATTAAGCGACCTACCAATTCAGACGAAGAATAATTGTAATTACATTTCTTACAAGAAAAGGTCAAAACAATTTCTTTTAATATGACACTTTACCTTCCTGAAATTACAAGATGAAACACTCAACAGGAAGCAAAGCATCACAAAGAAGAGATCATGCAAAATATCAGAAGAACAGCTATTGTAACTTGGTCAATATCGCACTCTAGTCCCCTCATGAGTCAAATAAATTTATTTTTTTTCCTTAGAAAATAGCATTTTGTTCCTAAAACATTGTTTTACAACAAAAATTAAGTTTTGATAAACATTAAGGGACTAAAGTGTAACATAAATGGCAAATTAAGTCGCAGTACAGGGGACAGAACAGGGACGATCCTAAACAACAAGCGCTCAACTTTTACGTAGTTTGATTGAGTGTTTTGATCAACACTCAATCAAACTAAAACCTTTTTTCTAAATTCAGCAATCAAAGCCATCAAATTTATCGAAACCACGGTCGAATCCGACTAAAAATTCCCAATTGAACTGATTAGAACCAAATTTGAGACACCTTAACGTCGGTAGGGTTGAAGTAGATGTAGAAGAAGTATCCGATCAAAACCCCGATGGCGACGCCGCATCCGAAGCCGACGATCCCCAGAACCGTGCTCACGAAGCCCATCCCCGCCGCCGCCTCTCCGAAACCCCAACCGCATCGAGTCGATCCCCACGGCAATGGCGTAGGAGGCGAAGTAGAGAGAGAGAGAAAGAGACAGAGAGAGAGAGGAGAGGGAGGGGGGAAATGGGAAACTCCGCTTGCGATTTTGGAATAATAATTAAAAATAAAAAATAAAAAATAAAAAATAAAAAACCGCCAAAACCGAGGGAGATGGCCTCGTTCGCGTTCGCGTTCGCGTTCGCGTTCTCGGCTTCGTTCAACCAACGGTTTCGAATCGGAATTTGCTTCTTCGTTACAACACTCGGCCGGGTTTTCACCGGAATTACGAATCTGCCCCTCATGGTTTTTGTTTTCTTTTTTTCTTTTTTTCTTTAATAAAAAAAAAAGAAAATCAGTTTTGTGGGTTCTGACTATGAACGCAAATGGAGAGCCCCCCTATCGGGGCGAAAAATTGAATAAAAAAGAATAATTCGCTCCGATCCGCTAAAAAAAAGGTTTTTTTTGCAATTGACCCCCCAAAAAAAATTTATTTTAAAAATAGTTTCAACAAATTTATAATTACAAAAACGGTCCTACTCTTGCCACGCAGGCGCCACGTCAGCGCCACGCGGGCGGGTGGGTGCCGGGTTGGCAAGTTGAACACGGTGAACCATTCACCGTGTTCAAACACGGTGAATGATTCACCGTGGATTGATCTACACTATCTTTTCGGGACAGTATAAGTAACTGAATACGGTGAACCATTCACCGTGTTCAACTTGCCACTCCATCTCCCAGCCCGCCCGCGTGGCGCTTGCGTGGCGCCTACGTGGCAGGAATAGAACTATTTTTGTAATTATAAATTTATTGGGATTATTTTTAAAATAAAATTTTTTCAGGGGGTCATTTGTAAAAAAAGCCCGCTAAAAAAAATAGAACAAAAGTCGGGAGATATTTGATCCGAAGATTCATAAAAAATCTGCTTCTTAACCGACCAACACGAAAAAAAATTTTGAAAAGAAAACACATATTTTTCATAAAATTTTAAACAAATTTGGAAAAAAATACTTTTTTTAAACCAAACAGGCAAAGATCGGAAAAGAGGTTTTCTAGAAAAAAAATTTCAAAAATTTTCTTTTACATTTTTGAAAACCAAACATGCCTTAAGTAGGAGCAAAAAGATAGAATAAAAATTAATCTGACCCGAATCCGTCTCGACCCATCAAGAAAACCAAATCCACTCCATTTGCATCCCACTGGAAAAATAAATATCTATTTAATTTCTAAACTAATACTTTTTAAATATATATATATTTTATGAAAAAAATTGTGTTTTATTCTTTGGACTTTTTGTCCGAAAAATTAAAGTTGTGGAAAAAATTGATTTCCGCAAAACGCTTTACTTTTCTAAAAAGTATTTTTTTCACAATTTTTCGAGAAATCAAACACTCTTTTATCTTTTAGAAGTAAATTAAACCGTTGCCTTTCTGCATTATTTTCATTCATGGGACATTCAGATCGACGATCGGTACTATTAAATATGATTTAGTTATTTGATAGAAACCAAATTTTATAAATTTCGGCATTATTTCTATAGTGATCATCAAATGGGTCCCGAATTTACTTTATATTAGTCATTATAAAGTGCCAATTTTAAAACCATTTAAATACTACGCAAACAATATTGTAAAAATATCATATTCAAAATTTAAAGAGCTCAAATAGCGTAGATCGAATTTAATAATGTTGAACGTCAATTCTAATACTCATCACTAGAAACGGTGCGAAGTAAACAAAGCCATCTACTTCTAGAAGTATTATAACATATATATATATATATATATATATATTCTCTAATTTGATTTTTGAATCCAGAGTTTAATTTCTAATATCAGAAGCTTCTATTTTAATTTTTAAAATTTTATTTTCGATTTCCATTATATCAAAATTAATAAACTTTTTGTTTATTAATATTTTATAAAAGTATCAGTTGCTTAAAAAAATAAACAAATAAATGAAGGGGCTAAGTGGGGTATTAGAAAAGTTTCTTTTGGTTAGATTCGATCCAGGTCGTGTTCAAATTTCAAAACAACTCTTGTTGTTGTCTCTTTTTCTAATTTAATTATAAAATAGTACGCAAAAAAATTATAATTAATAATTAATAAATAAAAATTGCGTGTAGTAGTAATAATAATAAATCAAAATGACACGTGTATTGTTCTTATGCTGTGGTCGGCTGAGTACATTAATTAATTAAGAAAAAAGAGAAAAATGGAATAAAATTACATATTTATTCCTCGAAAATGTATTTACATTTTTGTCCTTATGTAATTTATGACACCGAGGAATATTTCAATCCTAAATGAATATTATTTTTGTCCAAAGGATCTATAAAATTTTTAAATTTTTGTGCACTTAAACCTTCATAAATGTGCAAAATTATACATCAGAGCCTCCAGTTTTAATACCATGTGAAATAACTATTTTTTTAAATCTTAAGAAACTATTTTACAAAAATATTTTATATTCAACAATCTGGGCTCGACACATTTAGAATTGTGGATTTTCCGAATTTCATAGTTTATGGAGCTTAAATTTTCACTTTTCCCCGTTATTTAAAAACCTGCACTTTGCCTCCTTAAAAAATAAAAAATAAAAAATGTTCACAGGAGTACGGTGTCAACTGTGATGACAAAATGATCAAATTACCCTCACCATCTTCATCTCTTTCCTAATCTTGCTCATCCGTCGCCTCTCCTCATTCTTCGTGCCTCGCTCGACCGCAACTCCGACTCCATTTCCTCCACCTACTCCTCCGTTCCTCCTGCACCCTCGCCGCCCCTCCATTACGGCGACGGTAGGGAAGAAATCGAGGTGGGCGTGGACTGAGAGGTGGGCGAGAGGTGGGCAAGGGCGAGGGCGAGGGCGAGGGCGAGGCGGCGGAGGAGGGCGAGGGCGTGTGTGTAGGTGCGGACGGGGGGGAGGGCGAGGGCGAGGGCGAGGCGGCGGAGGAGGTCGAGGCGGCGTGGGCGGCGAGGAAGGAGGCGGCAAGGGTCTAAGAGTATTTTGGGTATAAAATTATATAATAATAGGATATAAACGGAAATTGACGGCGGTGACCGAAGTGAATATTTTTTATTTTTTAAGGAGGCAAAGTGTAGATTTTTAAATGACGGAGAAAAAATAAAAAATCAGATTTTGACAGAGTAATTTTCTGTAATTTAGCCAAGGTTTTATTAATAAAAAAGCTTATATTGGTATTAGTGATTATTAACTTCTCGTAACTTCGAGATAATTAAAACCTTATTGTGTAAACACATTAATATACTTTGCTTACGTGTGGAATAAAAAAACCTTAAGAAAAAGAGAAATTCCTACCTACTATATGTAAATGTGTCACATAATCAAACAAAGAGATCAAATATAGTCCACATTGTTGATATCACCAAATAAAGCATGGGTCTTAAAAATAGTATTTTTATCTTGAGCATTGCACAATTGTTAAGTTTGATCACGACGCGTTTAGAACTTCTTCGAAAAGCTTCTACTTAAATAATAAGTCTGCAAAAATCCCGACCAGCAAAAATAAAAATAAGTGTGCTTCTTTTAGGGACCGTTTGGTTGCATGTAGTTGCAACTGCACTGTAGTTGTAACTACATACAAATACAAATTCGGTATTTAGTCTGATGTATTTAATTCCAACTACTGCAGTAGAAACTGCAGGAGGAGGCCCAACTGCAGCAGTTGAAACTACGTTCAAATTGACCGCAGTTCCAACTGCAATAGTTAAAGAGAGTAACTTTAAGCAAAAGGTAAGCTTACCTCCCTAATTATTTTTAAACAAAAAATATTTTTCTTTTTTACATTGGAGGTAATTTCACCATCATATATATAAAATGATAAAATTTTAAAAATTATTTTTCAATTGTATGCAACCAAACAAATTATTTGTAGTTGCAGCGCTTTCTATTACATCCAACCAAACAAAATACATGTCTTTGCAATTACTGTATTGTCAATTGTATGTATCTTAAACTATACTGTATTTATAATTACATCTAACCAAACGGTCCATTAGCTCTTTATAGCAAGATCATAATCATTTATTCATATTTTGATAATAGTGCTCACATGTTACAGTAGCATACCTCAATGAAGGGATGGATACAAGTACATTAAACATTGAACTGTCATTAGATGTGCTTCAAAATTGGGGAAAAATATCACACTAATTTTTAAGATACACATATAAGAGAGGGACTAAAGTTTACTGTACATTAAAAACTTCATTCTTCGGTTAAATCCGAGTCAACCACATCTCTTGGATGGTCTTAAGCCTTTAATGCTGCTCTGGGCATCCTCATCATCCTCTTCCTACATGAAAACACAATTGATTAACAACAAATATAAGAAAATATTCATCGAATATGATTAGTGAGATGTTCATAGCTTAATCTGTAATTCAAAGCTAAGTTTACCTTCATTGAAGACCCCATTGAAGCATGACCACTACTCCCCTTTAAAGGATTCGCTTCGGATGTCGAAAAAGACGCGGTTGGGACGGCACAGATACTGCTGCTGATGCTTCGTTTCCTGGCAGAAGACGATTCAGCCGTAGAACGCAGATCTTCATCCATATTCGAAGTCGGCGGTTGATCGTCCAAGACCTCTTTGTCAGCTCCTCTTCCACTTAAGTCCTTTGGTTCCTCGTAGTTACACGAACTCACCTTGAGGTTATGAACCGACGGCACTCTTTGATCGAGCGATGACATACTGCAGGATACTTCCTTCTTCACGACGACCTTCGGGATGTCCAAATTATTTATGTTAACGAGGTTATCCGCCACCACTTCACTTGGATCATTTAAAGCTGCGATCTTTGCAGCTCTGTCCAATTCCCACATCATGGAAACAGCATCGTTGAGGCGTTCGCGAGCTGTGTCGATTTCTATTATGGGGTTCGGGTAGTTCAAGCCTAACTCGACTCCAGCTGCTTTGAGAACAGGCTTCGGAGCATCCCATGGATGATGGATCCATTCAGTCGGCATTCTCGCGAGTTCAGGTATCCAATTTCTCACGTATTTACCATCCGGATCGAATTTTTGCCCTTGCACCTAATTTTTTAGGGAAACAAGGGCGAGTGTATCACAAAAAGAATGAATCAAGCTGAGGTTAACACAACAAAATCGTTGGCTTATTAGAATATTGAATGCAGTTTTGTCATCTTTTCCTAAACGAAGGGAATGGAAATAAATGATTCGAGCAAATATGGTTTTGATTAAGTTTTAACTTCCACCTTTCCAATTGTAAAAATTTAAGTTCAAAAGTCGCACAATCACATACCTCCGGACTATCGAGGCGATTAAGCTCATGGCCATCCGGCAAACTACCAGATATATATTGCCAACCGAGGATATCGCTCTCTAAATCAGCGTCCAACAAAGTGTCCCAAAAGTACTTCATTCCCCACGTCCAAGGAAGAAGAAGAAACTTCACGAAGAAGCTCGCGACGATAACCCTGATCCTATTATGGACCCAACCGGTAGCCCATAATTCTCGCATCCCGGCATCCACCAACGGATACCCCGTCCTCCCCTGCCTCCATGACTTGAACTGGTTCTCATCGGCCTTCCAAGGGTAGTGTCGTAGATTACCCAACAAAGACCTCTCATGAGTGAAGGGAAAATTGAAACATAAATAACGCGAGTACTCTCTAAGTCCGATCGATCGTAGAAAGAGTCTCACGCTCTCATCTGCTTCGCAATTCCCTTCTTTCGCCCAATTTATTTGCTTCATTCTAACGGTCTGATAGATTTTTCTCACACTAATCTCGCCGAAGTGAAGGTACGGGGACAACAACGATGTCGTGGTTCCTTCGACCTTCATTCTATTTCTGGAATATTCTAGAAGACTCCCCTCGACGAATTCCGCGAGCACCTTGTCCGCATTGCTCCAACCTGGCGACCAACCTCGGCTTAGCAATGCATTGCTTGATTTCTCCGATTCGTTTTCAAGACCCAGATCCTCAATCGAGCAGCTTTGGATGTTTTCTACTCCTGAAATGGCAAATTTCATGCATAAATCATACAGTTGCCGACGAATTAAACATCTAGCTCCTCATTCCGAGGAATTAAACATCTAGCTCCTCATTCTAATGGACTAATAGAGTAAAATATGAGTGCACGCGTATCCCCGGAAGTGTTCAAGAAAATTGAGATTAAAAGATAAAGCGTAAACCAAAATTCAGATTTAATATGTAATATATCTAAGTAGATGATTTTCCATTTCCGGGGATACGCATGCAAAAGCCTAAAGGCAAATGTAATAGTATGTAAAAGTAAAAGAGTATTCTACAATGTAGTTGATAAGTCAGCTTTCACATGATATCTAGTGATTGGTTTTAACCTTTTAGAGTTGCATACTCGCATGTCTTGGTAGGTTTCATGTTTGAAATTTTAAACAATCAATAGCTATCGCAGATACGGCACTAACTCACTGAAGAAATTTGGGAGTTTTTTTACCATTTGAGATATATGTAGCATTACTCAATTTGTAAATAAAGTGGTCAATATCTACCTGCGGTTGGCACCAATTTCCAGGGCGGAAGACGCGAGGCTAACTCAATCGGCAAGTTCATACACTTCTCCCAGAATGCATCGAAAGTTGTGAAAGCATGTCCGTTCTCGTCATAGACTTCCCACGGTTCATAGAGCAGGTCGGCATTAAAGCTTTGAACGGAGACTCCGAGGGCCGCAAGCTGATTCTTGATCTTGTGATCCCGAACGAGGGAAACAGGGTCTGGAAAATGAGGTTGTATGCATAAGAAAGAGGACCAATTTTCGACCATGATAACCATCAATATCGAAAAGATAAAGGCCGTAGGTTGAATTTTAAGAATGCCTGTATAAATATTGAAATAACTATTTTGTCCCCCTAAAAATATGCAGAAGAACAAAGAACCAATTTTAACACAACAATGAACTATTTTCAAACATATTTACAAGGATATGCTTGCGGATAAAAAATCATTGGCTAAAAGCGACTAGCAGAATACTCCTTTAATACGTCCCAAAATCCCCTCTTCTCTCCCTTTTTTCTTCAATATATTAGATTGGAATGCTTCTAACCTCAGAGTCTTACATTTTACGAGTAATCTTGGATAGGATATGGCTTTGATTAGAAAAGAATAAAATACTCAAAACTGTGATGGTAGCTTGTCTGGGCATGTTGGCGGCACAGAGAGTGTGTCGTAGCACAAAACATACCGCTAAGCAAATAGCATGCTCCGATGCCACAATTAAATCATCAATTGCAGGTATTAGAAAAATATTTATGGAGCCAAATCCAGTTAACGGACAAACACAAACCTCACATAAGAGGTTAAAGGAGCAAATAAAAGAGAAACCACCCAGTTTGAAGTTCCCATTGAAATGGTTGGGCTTTGATGCTTAGTGAAACAACAGCTCGCAAACAAAACTGAGATTCAAGATATAATGAAACAGTGTTTGTTTGTGACGAGATTAATCGTGAACCACGGCAAGGTGTAAAGATTAGAACACAGAACAAGATAACAATAGATAAGATAGATCAACCGTCAAAGGGAGTCATTAGAATTTAGAATAAAAAAAATAAAGAAGCACAATTATCCAGCATAAATCCATCTGAAGAATACAAAATATGGAATTTTGAAGCAATTATATGGCATGGGTATGTAGGACTAACATAAAGTTTAAGAGCAGATGCAACGAACAGTTACCAATTGCAAATTTTTAACTCAATTGATTCACTATAACTGCTTCAGGATGAATTGATAGAGTATTACAATTCTCCCACATTATCTGAACAAAATTGGCATAGTAAACAGAGCCCTAAGTTACCTAAGAACAATTCAAAAGTAAAAAAAAAACAAAAAAAAAGACCAAATGGCAACTTTAGCATATTACTATGTCTTGCAGAAAAAAGCGCCTAAAATTTGCACAATTGTTTAGTACATCTACCGGAATTATTCATAACAAGTACATTCCCCAAACAAACCAACTTAAATGAAAAACGGCGAAAGAAAGAAAGAGATACTACAAATGAAAGGAGGTTGGGAGTCGGCAATATTACCATATAGATGATTATAGACTACTCTCGTCGCGCCAATAGCACCGATGCACTGCAAAAGAGCAGCGAGCGTACTCTCAGCTCGAATTAACGCAAGAGGGCATCCAAGCAACTTCAGGGACTGATTGAGGTGGCCGAGCGACTGCTTCAGCCACCACCGCGAAACCCGGCCCGGGTAGAACTGCCCTTCTTCGCTAGGGCACCAAATAAACACCGGAAGAACGCAAGCATCCTTGGACGCCGCGGCTAGGGCCGGATTGTCTTCGATCCGCAAATCCCTTCGAAACCAAACTACCGTTTTCGCAGAAGTACTCATAATCACCCAGATCTCACATCCTTTCCATACTTCGCGTAAAGGAAAGCTTTCACACAGGCATTTCAACAAACAGGATATGGGTGTGAGTGGGAAATCTAGGGTTAGAGAGGAAGAAGATTGGTAGAATACACACAATTACAACTTGCTGCTCCAAATCTTTCACAACTTTTTTAATCTAGAAAACAAGAAAAGGACATCCTTGAACAAACCCAAATATGGGCACATCTTCACACTGAAATCTAGGGTTTGTACAAAGATAGAACAAGCATAAACTAGAATCCACACCACAACAATTCACAAATCTACAAAACAAGCAAATAACACACTTGATAGATAATAAGGGAGAGAAAAAAATTACTGAATCAGAAACCAAGACCCAGTCTTTTCCAAAGGGAGAATTCTTGGGAGCAAGATTTCAATAAAAAGGAAGCCCTAACCCTGGAAATGGGACAGACAGCCCAAAAATCCCCATCCAAATCATCAAGAAAGACAGACAGCCCCTACCCAATCAGAAAGAAGGGTCTGTCTGACAGCTACCCCCCCCCCCAGCATGAGAGGAATTCCCCCAAAACCCAATCCCCAGAATCCCAGATGAGACCAATCCCCACCACCTTATCAGAACCCACCAAACCAAAACCCAGAACTGTAAAATCCCACATCTCTCTTTAAGAAAAGAACATGTGAAGTGTTTACTTTTTGATTCATTTATGTAGTCATACTCATTTATTTAACTATTAATTTCTTAGAATTGGACTAGAATTTACTGTTGAAGCACAAAAATTACTATGCAAAGCATTGATTGAGTGGTTGCTCAATTAAGTGTGATGTTATTGACAGAACCGAACCATTCAAATTCGTCAGAGCCTCTTGAAAATAGAGAAAAAAAAATTATTAAAATAGTCTTAATGAATGACACCAGCAATTAGAAATCATGCTTTTAGATTATTTTAATTTTTCTTATGAAAACAGTAGAATTTATAACTTTAGCTGATGTTTTTCGAAATAGAAAAACTATCTGAAAACAACGTGTGGTGGGCCTAAAAAGAGAATATAATATGGTGAATTTAGATGAATATTTTAAGAAGTTGTTAGAATTTAAAAAAATATTTTGTGTTTTTTAAATGCAGATTCTTACTTATCTGGAAAAGCAGAGAGATCCCACCACCAGCCCTCCTACCATAACTTTTAGGAGATTAGATTTGCTAACAAAAAAAAAAAAAAAAAAAAATTTCATGTGCGAAGTGTATTTTGTGATTCTTTCATTAAACTTTTATGTTATAAAAATCAATTGTGTCTCTCAAACTTAAAACTAGAGGACTTAAAATATAAATATAAACTATCATAAGTGATCTCGAATGAGAAAAAATCAATGATTTTAAAAGTCGTAGATCGTATCTATACGATTTACATTTCAGTTGCTAACGTCTCTGAATTTGAGTATGAAAGAATCTGGTACATAAACTAGAGTCTATGCACTTACTGGCCGGAGATCAAACACCGTAAATAAGCGCACGTGGGATTTAATCCTCCCCCCGGAATAAGAATTACTGAACTGACCTGTGGTTTGATCCCGGATCTTCAAAGATATAAAAACTATTGTACTAACTTGTGGTTCTTTCTCTCTGTCTCTTTCAAACTGGTACGTACAAAAAACGTTTCTTTCTCGCTCTTCTTGATCTTAGCCCATAACTTAGTGGTCCCACTACAATCCAAGATGCAGTGAATTGAGGAATGGGCTCTTAGGAGAAAAAATCGAAGTTAATTGGGAAAACAATTTGTTAGTTCTATGAATGTTCTAGTCCATTACAAAGATGTTTTTTTTTTTTTTTTTTTTTTTTTCTTTCCTGAAGACCAACTAACTTGTTTGGAACCTTTTGTTTCATCGTTTTGTAATAATATTCATATTTTCTACTAAAATGATGGTATTATTCTTTTGAGAAGCTTAGAATTTTTTGTTAAAATAATGAGTGACATTGACAAAATTTTCTATTTCTAAGCTGTAAGTAGAACCGTAATTTTTTTTTCCGTTTTGAATATATAAAAAAGGGATAATTTCTTATATACCTCTCAAAATTTCGGAAATATCTCATTTATCCATTTTTTTTTTCTTTCCAATATATCTCTCATATGTTCCTCCGTTATTCAAAAATATCTCTGCAGTTACCACCGTTAAGTTAACTTGGGTTAAACGTGAGTTAAATATCTACCAGAGTTTAAAAAAATCAAAATGCCTCTTTTGCCTATACTTCTTGTGCCCCTAACTTAATGGCAAATAAGAAAAGTCGGTGATGGTAGAAGGGTGTATTTGAAAGGGCAAAATAGTAATTTCACAGAGATAACAGCTATTGCTAACGGTTCATTAACAGAATTTAACTCTAGGAGTATATTTGAAATAGGTTGGAACGTAAAAAAAATATTTTTAATATTAACCTTCTAAAATGGATAAATCAGAAAGTCGAAAACTTTTCAAGGGTATATAAGTAATTGCCCCTGCTATTAAAAAAAAAATAGCATTCCCATAAAATTGTAAATTGGTAAAACATGCGTCAAGTCCCATACTGATTATTTTTCTTTTCTCAAAAAATTCAACAAGTAACTTTTCTTTCTTTTCGATTTAAAGCCCTATTACATCGATTATTAAGCTTGATAGAAATAAGGATTAGCGCGCACTGAGTAGAGGTGTAAAAGACCACCCCGTGTCGGCCCGTTTTCTTTTTTTTTTTTGAGAAAGGCAGCATGCTACCCGCTTCGTTTATTTTTTTTAGAAATAAACTTAGCTAGAAATGTGAATCAACTGGGAATCGAAATCGGGACCTCGGGTACTAACCACCAAGCCTTTTGTCACTTGCGCTAGGGACGGTTGGTGTGTCGATCGGCCCGTTTTCACAGTTCGATCCCATGGCCTAGAACTCGATTACCACTTTCAACTTCGCTGCAAAGCGCGAATTTTTTACAGTGGTGTTTCTATATTATTCTCTCATTGAATACTAATAATGCAAAATGAATCAACATCAAAAGATGTCCTTTCACAATAATAGGCTATCCTTACCCCTTTTCTTTGTCATTTCCTCACATGATACTTTGAACTTCAACAGATCACTACATCACAATCCTCACAATATTGATCTGGCAATCGCGCGCGACTATTCGACCGATCGATTGATGCATCGATCTCAACCGTCCATTAGTTCCTCCATTTTGACCAATCTAGCACACTAAGAAAAAGCCATGCATTAAGTTGAGACAATTGCTAAAAGATTGAGTGCAAACCAAAAAGGACCATTTTGGAGACTAAAAGTCATATGAATAGATCAATACTCTTTGAGTGGACCCTTTGCTTTTATTCAAGAAGTGGTCAAACTTAGGCACCACATGCATCTTTATTTGGACCAAAAACATGCATGTTGAGAACTAGATGCCATACAAAGAAATATATATATGTAAGTGAAAGGGTGTACATGGATATATGAGAGAGAGCAAATAGAAACATAGAGATAGAGAGGAAATGGTGAGAGCTCCTTGTTGCGATAAGATAGGGTTAAAGAAGGGGCCCTGGACCGCAGAAGAAGACCAGGTGTTGATCGCCTTCATCGCGAAGCACGGCCACGCGAATTGGCGCGCCCTACCGAAGCAAGCCGGTGAGTTTCGAGCTCAAAATGTTGCACGATCCTCTTCTTCTACAAGTGTTAGTTTTTGTCTGGCTTTTGAAACGGTTTCTCTATTTTGAAAAGTACCAGTATATACTACTTGGTTCTCTTGATTATTTATCTTAAATCATGAATATTAGCACTTTATTAGTTTTTCTAATTCAAATACATGATCTTTTAGGTCTGTTGAGGTGCGGAAAGAGTTGCAGGCTCCGATGGAAAAACTACCTTCGACCCGATATTAAGCGAGGAAACTTCACCAAGGAGGAGGAGGAAACCATCATCAACCTGCATGAATCCCTTGGAAACAGGTTTAGCTCATTGAATCTCTCATTCTCTTCTTCCTATTCCTCTAGGCTTTGTGTCAAGAAGGAAATTGCAGTTATTGCTCGATCCCCTCCGTTTTAAGAGATTCTCAGGGATTCGATTTCACATATTCGCCATTTAGTGACATAAAGTTTTGTGCATGGTCTCTTATGTTTTCTTTCTATTTATCTTTTTCTTTATCCTGCACGTCGAGTAAACGATGTTTACCCACTTTTTAAAGCATCTCTCTCTCTTATCATGTATATGCAAAGAAAATTAAGATTTAAGCTCGCAAAATGCAACATGTAGAGCTTGAAAAGTTATTAAGATGCTTTAAACTTTAATGCACTGCGCCCTTTTGATTAGGACCACAAACATTAATATTGCAACTAACACAATATCTATTCACACACTCACCCAACTGTTCATCAATGTACTTTTTGAGTTAGCTTTTAGACACTAATCAGACGAAAAGAATAAACAACGTAAATAATCATTTTCTTTTCTCTTATTTGGATAGATGGTCAGCAATCACATCGAGGCTGCCAGGAAGAACAGACAATGAGATCAAGAATGTGTGGAACACCTACTTAAAGAAGAAAAAGAAGCTAACTGCACCGAAAAAATCAGCCCATGGACTAGAGAAAAAGGTAGAGTGCAGAACAGCACCGACAACTCTCAAATTAAAGTCCGCTTTTGCTTATCGAGAATCAGATGCAGAATCATTCGCGGAGTCTGGAGAGACCTACTCTAGCGGCAATGTAAGGGCCGACGAGGAGAGTTTTTCTTGGGAAGAGATTATTGATGAGAGCTTTTGGTTAGAGGCATTGTCAATGGAAGATTACGCCGCGCCGACGGAGATTGCGACATCCGAATCCTTTTCATCAAACCGTGATTATAAGGAATTTTGGTTAAGGGTCTTCATGGAAGCTGGCAAAGATGAGAGATTTGCCACCAATTTAGTTGTAACCAATATTATTGATTAGGAGAAATTGATTTCATGTGTGTGTATATATATATAATATTATTTTTCATGATTTTTTTATCTATTCTTTGTTGATTAAGTTTCTATTTAGCTCATTTTAGTTTTATATCCTCAGAAAAATCCTGGACTTAATTATCAAATTACTTAATGCTATTTCTCAGAGTAGAGAAGCTCTTTTTTTTTATTGAATAAACTTAAAAATATTGGAAATGTAGGTTTCAAATTTGAGATAAAAAATGCTGATTTTAATTCGAAAAGTGACAAATAAGCAACTAATTTGCATTTTTTTCATGGCAAATGCATAATATTGAGTATAAAAATTATAATGACGAGTTGGTTATTAGACAAATAATAATAATAATAATAATAATTAATATTTAAAAATTATTCTATATAACATTCTAGCTCTTAATCGGGTCGGGTCGGATTCGATTATCCCGAAAAACCCAACACCGACCATAACCCCGAGAACTTATTTCCTGCACCGCTTCCGTCCACCACGTCATCCATGGACCACCAAGCAATCCACCGACCATTCGAGCGGCGGTGTGTCAATTGGACGGTAGTGATTTCGAGAAGCGGTCGACTAGATTGCAGATAATTGGCCGGTCTAAAGATGACGTGGTGAACCATGAAAAGAGAAATAGTTTATATTCCTCCGATCCAATTATCCAAACCGACTCTGTCTCTCTCTTTATCGTTCGGTTTAGGGTTTTTTTTTTTCTTTTTTTTTTTTGTTCTCTCCTTTTTTTTGTTTTTCGCTCCAGCCCCAATTCCACTCGCTCCCAATCCCTATCTCTCTCTCTATCTCCAATCGATCGCAAATCTAGGGTTTCTGCGATCTCCCCAACAAGATGGCAACGGCTTCAGGTGAATGTTCTCCTGCCCCAATTTTCCAATCGATTGTTCTTTTTTTTACTTCAAAGTAAAGTTAATCGTTGTTCTCGCCCCCGATTTGGTTGGGTTTCTCGTTTCATTCAAGCCATGGGATTGGGTCTGATGTAAATTTCGTTCCTTTTGGTTATTTTAATCGGCGATTTCTTTGTGAGTCGGGGGTGCGCGGTGCTTTGTTACATAAATTTAGGTTTTGGGGCTTTGTTGCGTGGGATGAGATTGATCTTGTTACGGAATGGAAATTGATGTAAAATCCGTTTTTTTTTCTGCTACCGTGCCGTAGTAAACCCTTACTTTGATTGGGCCTTTTTTGGGAATTCAATTTTCTACCAGGGGCCTGGTTGACCCTGCTAGCAAAAGTACTGTTTCAGTAAAGCTGTTTCAGAAAACATTTAATAGTATTTTCATTTAGATCTGCATGCCAACTACCTACTATAGCAGAAGTAGAAGTTTTAAGTTAGAGCTTTTACTTTTGAGACATAGAAGCTCACGCCAGCTTCTTGCTGTAGCAGAAGCTACAGACTTTTCCGTTTGTCAGATGCCCGCTACAGCTTTTGAACTACAGAAGCTGTCGCAAAGCGGGCACGTACTAGTGTATTGTCAATAATTGCATGGCATCTTTGAGTTGTGTAGTCTAATTCTTGTTCAAGGGACATGCGATCTCATTGTGCGTCACGATGTTGGCTCGTGTTATTCTTCATCCAGAGTACTTCGTAGATTAGATTTCAACTGCAATGCTCTTTTTTACTATCTTTTATGGGAGGGGTTTTTTTTTCTTATTTGTTCAACTTTTTTCCTGTTTACTATACACTTCTCCCGTGAGCTTATATCTCTTTGATTGAGTCATTGAACACAGTATACAATAACATTGAACAGAGCATACTTCTTTAAATGTTGCTACTGATCGTAGTATTATTATCAAGTAATAATAGTACCACTAGATAGAAAGCAGCATAAATGTGTTTGGTTGAGTCATGTTTTAGTGTGTTGAGAAAGTTCTTATTTTGCTCTCCATCTGGGAGCTGTATCTAATCGATCTTATTCTATTTTTAACAGCTTCTTTTAAGTCTCGAGAGGACCATCGAAAGCAACTTGAATTGGAGGAAGCACGCAAAGCTGGTCTTGCCCCTGCTGAGGTCGATGAGGATGGAAAGGAAATTAATCCACATATTCCTCAGTACATGTCATCTGCACCTTGGTATCTTAATGCCGAGAAACCGGTACGTCTTCTGAATTTTTGTTTCTTTTTTCCTTTGGATTTGTTCTTGGTTCGTGTGCTAGGACTTTGTGGAGTTCTAATGTTGGTTGCAACTGTTTGCAGAGCTTGAAGCATCAAAGAAAATGGAAATCTGATCCAAATTACACAAAATCGTGGTATGATCGAGGTGCAAAGATCTACCAGGCTGATAAATATAGAAAAGGTGCTTGTGAAAAGTAAGTTTTCGTCCATTGTTTTGCATATTTTATTCCTTATGTAAATGCATTTTGTTTTTTCTGTTTAGTTATGTTCATCCTTTAGTTTGTTTGGTTGTGTTTGGCACTTTCATATGCCTCTGCCTAACAGTTAGGTCAAGAGTGTGAAAACCATATACTCGAGATCTTTTGGTTGTTTACTCTAGTACTTTGATTTGACATGCTTATTATTCCGTAAAGTCATTAGGTAATCGTGTAATGACAACTCTCTTATTATATGCCATGTGTGAAATAGGTCATTGAACTTCACAATGTTGTTATTTGATTTGAGCAATCTCTTTGTGCTTAAAAAAAAAAAGCTGAAACTTAAGGACACCTGGGACCCTGTTTTGAAATGCCCTTTGTGTTGGAGGGCTGTCAATACATGTTTACCAAATTATAATTTTGCTTAATTTGCATACTGTGGCAACTATGGAAAAAGATATTTATCATTTTTTTAAAATTTTGTTTTCTTTAGCTGCGGAGCAATGACTCATGACAAGAAATCATGCATGGACCGACCCCGTCAAGTAGGTGCAAAGTGGACAAACATGCATATTGCCCCTGATGAGAAAGTGGAGACATTTGAACTCGATTACGATGGAAAACGAGACCGTTGGAATGGGTTTGATCCATCCACTTACTCTCGTGTGATCGAGCAGTATGAAGCTAGGGAAGAAGCTAGGAGAAAGTACTTGAAAGAACAGCAGCTGAAAAAGCTAGAAGAGAAGAACAATAACCAGGAAGGTGATGGTGAAGTCAGCGATGAAGAAGATGAGGAGGATGAATTCAAGGTGGATGAGGCTAGGGTTGATGAGAGCAAACAAATGGACTTTGCAAAGGTGGAGAAGCGTGTTCGTACTACTGGTGGTGGAAGCACTGGAACTGTTAGGTGAATTTTAACTTCTGAAAATTGGCAGCTACCGTTGTCAGAAGCTGTTTGGCCTAGTTTGAACTTCTGTTGAAGTTCCATTTGAAAATGCACTAGTTAATTTTTATCAACATGACGATAAAGGGAGGAGTTTCAAAATGGAGGCTTTCCTTTTTTCTACCCAGAACATTATTTCAGCCTCTTGCTCCTGGCCAAACAGTTACTTTTAATAAGCTGCTTCTGTAGTCTATGTAATCATAATATTTCCTTTATATTTGTTTTTTTTCCATTGATGGTTTGTTGTCCTTTTGCGTGAATGCTGATACATTTTTTGCCTTCTTCAGGAATTTGCGTATTAGAGAAGATACTGCAAAATATCTACTGAACCTTGACGTAAATTCTGCCTATTATGATCCAAAAACCCGTTCCATGCGTGAAGATCCTCTGCCTGATACGGATCCAAATGAGAAGTTTTATTTAGTAAGTGCTTCAAATCTTTTAGCTTCTTCTTCATAGATTGCAATCATATACAGTTGGACATGGTTACTTATTGATGTTTTTATTGTACTACAGGGTGATAACCAATACCGGGTTAGTGGACAAGCGTCGGAGTTCAAGCAGCTCAATGTCCATGCTTGGGAAGCTTTCGAGAAAGGACAGGATATCCACATGCAAGCTGCCCCATCTCAAGCAGAATTACTGTATAAGAATTATAAGGTTATCAAAGAGAAGTTGAAGTCCAAGACGAAGGATACCATTATGGAGAAGTACGGAAATGCGGCTTCTGAAGAGGCTCTTCCTCGGGAGCTCCTTCTAGGGCAGAGTGAGAAAGAGGTTGAATATGATCGTGCTGGACGAATAATTAAGGGACAGGTATGTTTAATCTCTGCAGCCATGTAGTTTTTATTCGTCGTTTTTATTTAGGGGAAGATGGCAAGTTGGTGATCTTTTACAGAAATGTGGCTTGAGTCGAGCTGTTTGAAGAAGCTCTTGTTTATCCTCAAAATTGCATAAAAAGCAGAAGACTCGAACAGGAGCTTCTGCTTTTGGATAGTCATTTCAGCTTTTTGCCACACTTTCGATATTTCTGTTTGGAGAATGCCCAATTCCCGTTTCTCGGAGTAGAGAAACTGTTCCAGAAGCTAGACGACCTAAGCTTCTCACTTGAGCCACAATTTTATAACATTGAGATCTTCATCCTCAGAAACTGCATGAGGATTTTTGCTTGAGCGCTTTTTGAGAAGAATAAAAAAGTTTATGTCAAGATAAATGCAAATTTACCGGAGAGAAGAATAACAAGCACGCCAACTACCGCATGATCTTTTATCAATTATCATCGAAAAATTAATAGTACTATCCTTGGATGTTGCTGAACTTCTAAATTTGATCTCTGCAGGAGACATCTCTTCCAAAAAGTAAGTACGAGGAAGATGTCTACATTAATAACCACACCAGTGTGTGGGGTTCGTGGTGGAAAGATCACCAGTGGGGCTACAAATGCTGTAGACAGACTATAAAGAATAGCTACTGCACGGGCTCAGCAGGAATCGAGGCTGCTGAAGCGGCCACAGATTTAATGAAGGCGAACATGGCTCGCAAGGAGGCCGCAGAAGGTTGGTATAAGATTCGACAATTTTATCTTTTTTATTCATTATCCATTAATGTTTACTCTTTGTTCGTTTTCATATGGTGTTATACACCCATTAATTGGTGGCCTTTTTGTTAATTGGTGAAACTAGTGCTTTCTATTAGAATGTTGCTAGGTGGCTAAAGATTTCATCTAAAATTGTCTTTTCTTTACTTTCCTACTGGTGCTGCTTTTATGAATATAGTTGTACTATATTGGTCGTCCTGGTTATGAAACTAAGGTTCAATTAATGAAGAGATAATCTATAATTAGATCATTGTATCTCTACCAAGTATCAGATTAAATTTCTAGCTGTCAAATTGTTTAGCGGTATATCTAAACTGAGTTCTTCGAACTGGCAAGACTTTTAGTGGTTTTGTATAATCGGTAGTATCTGCTTCAACCACACCCTTTGTTATTTTGTTGTTTAATGGGGCGCGGTGTGGCCCACGAGCGGGCCGCACCGTGTGGCCTTTTGAGAGAGGCTCTGCATGCGGAGCTTCTCAAAAACGGGGTTTTGTGCAGTTGGGCGCCGCGAACGTGCGCTCGACCGCGCGGCCACCCCTAATGACTGTTGCCACTAACATTACATTGTTTGACTGGATGCTTTCGGTCCTTTGCTTTCGGTCCTTTAAGATGTTTTCTGAACTTCCATTTCGTATGCTATGTTCTGTTTTTTATTTCTTTTTTTAATATTTCAAATAATTCTTGTCGAGTATTTTACGGAATTTTGTTCGATTCGCACGGTCATACCCCTTGATACTCATTATCAATATTTTTGGATTAAACAGATAAACCCGCGCAGAACGAGGACAAGAGGCTCGCTACATGGGGAACCGACATCCCGGACGACTTGGTCTTGGACAAGAAGCTTCTCACAGAAGCTCTAAAGAAAGTAAGTATAACTTTCAATTTCGAGTCTCATTCTCGTCGAGTTGATTAATTGTAGATTCTGAGCCTGCGTTTCCGTTTCCGCAGGAGGATGAAAGGAGGAAGGAAGAGAGAGACGAAAGAAAGCGGAAATATAACGTTAAATGGAACGACGAGGTATTGAATTGCATACATGTAGTCGTACTTAAATATGCGCATTCGACAAATACTCTACTTCGAATTTCATTTATAACATAAACTTGTTTGTACAGGTCACCGCCGAAGATATGGAGGCGTACCGCATGAAGAGGGTCCACCACGACGATCCGATGAAGGATTTCCTCAACTGATTCCCCTTCGATCTTCCCCCCCCCCCTATAATCAGTCTCAGAATATTTGTGGCTTTTCGTATGTGCGGCTACCGCGTAATTGTTTGTTGTATATTTTAGACGTTCGAAGTGCAATGATAGTAATGCTTCTCTCTGTTTCTATATTGGAACGGCGAGTATTCTGCCGGTCATGCTGCTTTAAGATTCGAACGCTGTACGTGATAGGGATGGTGAATTACTCGGATTTTGTCTTTAGCAAAGATATTAGAGGATCGTTACGACCAAAAGAATATTTTGTTTGTTCAAATTCAAGCAAAAAGTTTTGGAGTTCTATGCAAAACGTCCTGTTAATAAAAAGACAAATATAAAATGCTCGCCAGAAGAATTTTCGCAATTTTACTGTGCGTAGATGCCTTCCGTACACTTTTGCTTGCTACCGTCTGATCATAAACTAGCAAAAAGTATTGTGTAGTGCACGAGCGTGGTGGGATCTCCACCATTTCTCTCGCTTTGAGATTCGATCTGATGAACTGATGGACGGTGGTGATGATCGATACTCCGCTGTGGAGTTGTCTCGTATAATATTTTTTTGTCGGTCAGGGTGGTACGGTAATTTAAAGAAATGGGACCCGAATGCTTGTGTTGTACAGAAGCATTGCGTACTATAAGGAAAAATACTATGCCCATCAACTGTTAGTTATTCATGTAGAGAGGACGAGAGCGATTGGTGGTTTCACAAGTAATGTGGGGCCAACACTCCTTTATTTGTTTTTGAAATTATATATATATATATATATTTCAGGTCCCGTTCCACTCGAAAAAAGTTTAAATTTTTTATTTTCTATTAAGATTTACGTTTGGTTCGGGTATAAGTAAGAACTAGCTATTCCAGAAATAAGTACAAGTATGGGATAAAAAAAATAGCGTTAATTGAGTAGTTCTCGGGGATAAGAAAAATAGCATTTGGATAAATAATATGGAATATAAAGAATAATAGGTAGTTACATATAGAAAATAAAGATATAGATGAAAATAGTTATACCAGTTTATTCCAAGTATCCGAGAACTACTATTCTCGAATAAAAAATTTACGTTTGGGTATAAAGGGGGTAACCCCTTATCCCCAATCCAAACGCTACCTAAGGCTCCGTAAATAATAGGGGCGGTGACTCTAACCTCTGACCTCAAAATCAACAATCGGGTATCTGTCTCTTCGTATATAATATAGTTGCTAAATTTTACAAATCAATGCGTGTTGCTTTTATAGACGGGAAATTCGTAGGTCTAGTACTGCTACAATGTAGTGAGTCCTTTGCTATTTACGTTTTCTCAGAAAAATAGTGTGAAATTTTTAAAACTTCATTCAAATTAATGTGTTGGTAAATTTATATGATACTATTTTAAAGAATTAAGCTCATATGCTTATAAAAGCACTAAGTTATTAGTATTTATAAATTTTTTATCTTTACATGAATATTTATAGGACTAGAATAATAGTGGTCCTGGGCGATGATATGAGATACGTATGGGATAAGTGGATGGCAAGAAATAGTGCTCAGTCTGTTGGAAAAGATTAACTGCACTGACAACTAGTTGGTAGGTCATCTGGACTGTAAAGAACGCCGTTATTTTTAGGTTGGCTAATGCTGATCCCTTACTAGCTGTCAACTCGATCAGACGTTTAATACTTCAGTGGGAAGAGAACATCTTATTTAAACAAGCGTATCCTAGCCCCTCAATTTAAATGTTCTTTTTTTCTTCTTTTTTTTTCGTTTCGGTCCAGTTCGGAGGTCCCTTATCTTACTCCTCTAGCTTAATTTATTTTTTTATTAATGAATAAAGCAGGTAGCGTGCTATCTTTTTTTCAAAAAAAAAATAATAGTGGTCCCGAGAGCTGAGTGGGTGGTCGGTAAAATAGTATAATCTAAAGGATAGTATTGATCAAAAAAATAGATCTAACTGTTAAAAACTTAACAACACTAAATATTTAGCATTTTTAAAAACACGGAAACTGAGCTGTTATATATATATATATATATATATATATATATATATATATATATATATAAAAGATGTACAGATAGTAATTTTCTATTAGGAGACATCAGTAGTCTGTAGTAGTACTTTTTGTTAAATAAAATATTCATGGGTTACTTTAACTCCACCCTTGTGAATTAAATCCCACCCCACCAATCACTCTGGATAAACTTTCCTCCTATCACATCACCACCTCTCCCTCTCTCTCTCTCTCTCTCCCATCTCTAGTCAAAAACTTTCCCCTCTGCCCATTTTGCACAGCAAACCCTAATAACAGTCACAACTGTGTTTAATTCCCTCTCTCTCTCTCTCTCTCTCTCTCCCTCTCTAAAATCATTATAGCTCCTCTTCCCTTTTTAGAGCAAGCAAGCAAAGCACACCCATCATCTTCTGAACTTCCCATGAATGTAGAAGCATCATGTGATCCTCCTCCTCCTCCTCACTCCCACCCCCACACATCATACATCTCCATCACATCTCCTTCTTAATCCAACTTCCAAAGATCGAAGCTCCCCCAAGGAAACTACACACAAACGCAAAAGAAAAGCCCCCACAGTAAGCCCCCCCCTCTCTCTCTCTCTCTCTCTCAAGCTATCTTTCTCTCATGATCATCTCTTAGGACCACAACTTCACCTTTATTCTTATTTCCACTCATCATGCGTATCCATATATCTATATATCTATATATACATATATGTGCTTGTCAAAATACTAGCTATATAGAGCAAACTCCTACTAGTTAGCTAGCTATAAAAAGAATCAGCTGTACCGCTCTTTCCATATCATATATAGATTGATCTCGTGCATATCATATGTGCCATCAATAATATTAACTCGATCCCGATCGATCTACATCATCTGCAGTTACATATATATATATATATATATATATATAGACACGCACTATCTCCGGGCAAAAATGGACATAGATTCGCCGCACTCGGACAGCGACAACCCCCCGCCGGCAGCCGCCGCTGGCGCTGGCGCTGGCGCTGTCGCCGGCGCTTCGTCGTCGTCGGCGTCGGCGTCGCCGTCGCGATACGAGTCGCAGAAGCGGAGGGACTGGAACACGTTCGTGCAGTACCTGGCGAACCACCGGCCGGCGGCGCTGACGCTGGCGCAGTGCGGGGGCGCGCACGTGCTGGAGTTCCTGCGGTACCTGGACCAGTTCGGGAAGACGAAGGTGCACGTCGGGTCCTGCCCCTTCTTCGGCCACCCGAACCCCCCCGCCCCCTGCCCCTGCCCGCTGCGCCAGGCCTGGGGCAGCCTCGACGCCCTCGTCGGCCGCCTCCGCGCCGCCTACGAGGAGAACGGCGGCGGCCGCCCCGAAAACAACCCCTTCGCCGCCCGCGCCGTCCGCCTCTACCTCCGCGAGGTCCGCCAGCACCAGGAGAAGGCCCGCGGCATCAGCTACGAGAAGAAGAAGCGCAAGAAGCAGCCGGCCCTGCTGCCTCCGCCCACGCACCGTACCGCCGACGACGACGACCACCACCATCCCCCGCCTCCCCCCGCCGCCTCTTCTTCCTCTACTTCTTGAACAACAAGAAGATAGATCGATCAATAATCGCTCGCTCGATCGCTCGCTTCTCGGCATGTTTGATCATCATCACATTTGGTATGCCCGGCCCCATATATATTACCATTACCATTACTATTACTATTACTATTACTATTACTATTACTATGCTGTTTCATTTTATAAATAGTGTGAGCTTTATATATCTATAATTAATTATCTATCCATCTGAATTATTATTGTTTGTGTGCTCATTGTTAAACCAATATATATATATATATATATATATATATATATATATAGAGGATCAGAATTAATTAAAACACTTTTATTAACTGTTTAATGGATTTGTTTATCAATTCGCTATTTGTGCCTAGAGGAAGAATTCGTGATCATCAGTGGCATTTAGGTAATAAGGTGGAGTAGGGAGGATATATGTTCTACTGAGTAGCTAGGGAGAGGAGGGGGGAATATAAGTACAGTACTTGAACGGAGAGTTCATTGCTTAGAGGTGTCCTTGGAGATCTCCTTTTGGGATCTCTTTCGTTTCTTTTTATGGTATTAAAGTTGGTAGCTCGAGTGTGGTTTTTACACATGCATGGGTGGGTGCATGTGTCAGGGCCCCTCAATGTAACAACATCGATCTAGTTAATTTGTTGCTTCTCTAAACATGGTTCAAAATTTGTGGAATATGAAACCAATTTATGCTTGATTTACCACCTCACATTATATATATATATATATATGCTACCTTTTAGTTTGCTTTCGTAGCATATATGTTCGACTTTCCAACTAATGATCGTATCTATTTAGGAGTCTGGTAAGATTTTCTTGGTCCTACGGATTCTTGTTGCTTTGCTTCTTTTGGTAGAGAAAGAAGCAATCACTCTACTCCAATTAATGGAGAATCTACTGTTTTGAAAAGATGGAGATTGATGTGTTCACAAGGTCATGGTCCTCATGGACTGTTTCATTTACTTAATTTGTCACCTCATTGAGGAAAGTAGGTTTCTTGTGCTCACTATACATTCACCACCTTTTTCTACAACTTAATTAATTGAGTTCAATATATATATATATATAATTATTGAGAATATAACAGTAGTACTCCACATTAAATTAATTTAGAAGGATGGTGATTATCATTCTCATCAAATAATTTAATAAAGATTGACCAAGGAAGAGCTAGTATCGATCATCTCTTAATTGTCTGCATAATGATTGTGAAAATTAATTTGTCTCTAAAACTTAAGCTGCCGACTGAAGCCCTTTCATGTTTGGATTCAAGAGTTTTTGACATGTGAGCACTTCAAGTAAAATTATTGAACGGAACTAGAAGCCATAAAAGACTTATATTTAGGAAAATAAGAAAGTTCACATGTACAATTAATAGAGGAATCATATATATAAGTCGTCTAGGAAAAAAATATTTAACTTCTTAAAAGTCTACTCGTTTATTGGTAAACGCGTGGGAAATATAATCTTCTCTTGTTTACTGTCTGATCGATTTTTTGGGTAATATGGTATGAAAATAAATTCTGAGCTCTCACCACCTGTGAGATTGTGATCGAGTTCGATCCCTACCTTCAGCATTAATAGGTTAAATTTCTACATTTTAGGAAGATATCAGCATGAAATCATATTTCAGAAATTCTATCGAAAACTCATTTAAGGCAATGATGCTATGGAAATTATCTATTAGTTCTGTCTTAGAAATTACCAGGTGTGCTTCTTCTATATTGGTGACGATAATTTCACTTCCTTTTGGACTAATATATTGATGGCCCGATCTTTGTGAAGCACCTTGGGATGTAATTTGCAGTATTAAATCATAACTGTTAATCAAAACTTAATTTGAGGTGGAAGCAGAAATTTGGAATTGGGAGTTTGATAGGTATCTATTTATTTAGTTAAATTTCTAAGAGTCTCGAAGTTTGATATAAGAAATATTACGTAAAAATTAATTTGATCTAATTGAACTTGTCCCAGGAATAGTTTTAAAAATTTTACTCGCCTGCATACATATAAAGTGGAGATCAGGCAGACCATATCTGCTTGCACAAATAGAAGAGGTAATGGTTAAGGATTTAAGTCACTAAATTAGCCTCACAAAACTAAGGAGGCTTTGGATCTGCTCTAATACCATGTGAAATTAATGGCAGTAATGAGTGTTGGAGTGAAATCTAATGTATGTGGTACATGTTCAAGTTATGATGCAAGAAGTTGAGACACCTGCTATCAAACTAAGAGGTCGTACGTATCTTCAAGTTTTTGCATGTCAATTCCTAGTCTCATTTCATTTCCTCCAATTCACTTTAAAAGGCCATGTATTGGGCTTGTAATGGAACTGATGATCGCAGTAGTGGAGGCGACTGCAGTGGCCAAGGTCGAAAATTCAAGTCGTATCATGATATCTCAACGTCCGCATCCCTACAAGGATGAAAATTCAATATTGGATCGATCATATTAGAGGTAAGGAGATGCATGTTTTGTGGAATATGCACATCTCATCCTTAGATACTCTTCTTATGCTGATCAATTATACAACCTCAGATCCCGTTATTGCCTACAAATTTTATAACTAGGTTGATAAATATATATAGCATTCCAGATTCCATTATTATATCTAGTGTCCTATATATTGAGTAGATCTTGTAACACGTCTAATATATATGTTGAACATTTCATGTATTTCGCTACGTATATTGATAGATATTGGAAGTAGCACATAAATTAATATTAATGATTTCTGCTATTCTAAGTTACATTCATAATAGAAGAACCATTATAATATATAGTTGGTAGCATGGTTGCTTAGTTAGGTAATGTTTATGGAAGGTTGTTCTGAATGCATTCTTTTACTTGCTATATGTTCTTGCTTACTTTTAACTCATAGGAAATGTCGTTGTTCTGAATGTATCCTTTGAATTTGTTAGTCCCTTCTCTTCTATCTTGTTGTTCACCGTAAATGATTAAAACATCATTGTTATCGAGCTTCAGTGTTTAGAAAATATCAAACATTTCATACGGTATCATAGCAGAAGATTAACCAGTTCTTCCGCATGTATTGTGTTATCTGTCCTAAGCAAGATCTAATTAAATGTATAACTTGTTTGTTGACTTCCTATATGCAATTGGACATATATATATAATTACTTGTTATCTATATCCTAGGCCTATTTGTTTCATTGAATGATTGAATTGAACGTTTAAGATTTGTTGTGATAAGAGAAGTACAAGCCTGAGCATTTCGTAGTAACTAGTAAATTTCAGGAACAGCATATATACACTTAATTTATAACCACAAACTGGCGAAAAATAATTAACGCATTTCACAGTATGGCAGCAAAAACTTTTTGAATCTGGAACAAGTATATTGAACTCATCAAAACTGGGTGGATCACAAGCATGCACGGCCAACTTGGCTATATTTTACTTGTGTATATACTTGAATAATGAATCAGCAGATCAAGGAAGAGAGTATTAATTTGTTAGCGCATATATATATATAGAGCTAGGCTGGTATACTATATCGGTAGCACGGAGGCCTCCGTGCTACCAAGTTGTTTTCAATGATACGGCTTCCAAATCAACGATCGGCTCTGTTAGACTTGATCTACACTATTGAAAGTATTTGGAAACTAAATTTTATAATTTTTCGACATTATTTGGCTAGTGATCTCAAAATTGACAATTTTAATGATCGATGTGATGCGTTTGTGAATTTAACGATGTAAAATAATTCTAATCTAATGAAATTTTTATAGAAATTTTTTTTCACTATTTAGAGTAAGATCAGTATCTCTGATCTTAAATTCAAATTTTTTATCATCATTTTTTATGAGATTTTTATTTTCAGCCTTTCATTTTTAGACTACTTGTTTGATAGATAAATGATGTCGAAAAAGTATAAAATTTAGTTTTCAAATACTTTCAATACTGTAGATCAAATCTAACAGAGCCGATCATCGACTTGAAAGCCGCATCATTGAAAACAACTTGATAGCAAGTACTAACCAGACTCTCTATATATATATATTTGTTTTATGTAATTCTTTTAGTTATTCTTGTTATTTCCTTGCAACCCGATCCGATTTCGATTTCTGGATACGTTGGCTATTCAGTTTCGCTGCCCTCTAATTCCAACAATAATAATATACAAATAGAAAATTAAATCACCATCTGTTTTTCAGTAAATAAATAGTAGCTAGATATTCGTAGGCTTTTGGATTTGTGGGAGGAGCACTGCCTCTGTGGGACGAGCACTGCCTCTGGCCATTGGCCCCATTCCCCCCTACCGTCTCTTTCTCTTTCTCTTTCTCTAACCTTCTTTTTTTTAGAAGAAAAATTTGTCTTTGCTCTATCGGGCCCTTGCTGACTCACAGTCGTAGTTAAGTTTATTTTACTTAACGAATGAAACAGATTCTGTGGATCGTAAGCACTAACCAACTATTCTAAAAGTACGTGCTGATAGGAAGGATGCATCCATCGCACTTAAGGGCTCAGCCACAGCGCTCGCGGGCTTCGACCTGACTAAACCCATCTGGACGTTCCCACCTGGACGTTAGGTCTATTGTTGGGCTTCTTGTCGTTGGGTCTCTTATGGATCACACCTCCACTCAACTTATTAGTCTTCTGAGCCTATTGTCACGAGGCAGAAAGTTGGATCTATTTTAGCCCAATAATAAATAGCCAACAATTCTCCCCCAATACTTGCACCGTTAATGCAGCATGTGGTAATCGACCCCGCGCCACTGGCTCTGATACCACTTGTGGATCGTAAGTGCTAACCAACTATCCTAAAAGCACGTACTGATAGGAAGGGCGCACCCATCGCACTTAAGAGCTCAGCTACAGCGCTCGCGGGCTTCGACCTGACTCAACCCACCTGAACGTTAGGTCTATTGTTGGGCCTCTTGCCGTTGGGTCTCTTGTGGATCACACCCCCCACTCAATTTATTAGGCTCACCCAACTCAACTTATTAGTCTTCTGGACCTATTGTCACGAGGCAGAAAATTTGACCTATTTTAGTTCAATAATAAATAGTCAATACTATATACTTACGAGAAATTATAACCTAACATCATATGCAGCTGTACAATTGGAACTTAGTTTATCCTAACAACAATTAAAATATATATATAAAGTCGCACATTCTTACGGAGACCTCTTTTAAATTTTATAATTGATTCATATATAGAATTTATTTTAGGGTAAACTTCAATTCGCCCCTTGTTGTTTAGTACATTTTTTAAGTTTGTAATCCTATGTTTCAAATATTTGCACTTAACTATCTTATAATTTTATTTTTATTTTACCGAAAAAATATACTGTCGAATATAATAACAAAGTGATTATTTTGAAAACCACGGAACAATGCCCTTTGTAACTATAAGTTCTTACAGTAAATCAAAAATAAAATCACAAAGTAGTTAATTATAAAAAGTGAAAACATACTGAATTGTAAAGTAGTTAAATATAATTTTTCAAATCACAGGGTGGCATAGTGAAAATCCAATAAACCACAACTGGGTAAATTGAGGATTATCCTTAATTTTACTATATTGATCATTGTAAGCTCGGTGCACGAGGTAGAGGGGATACGCCGGGTGCACGGAGTAACTTCTCATATTTTGGCGGGAGCAGTAGGGTGATGTCACAACTCACAACCAATCGTTGTTGAGAAAATGGTGGGGGGTGGGGGGTGAGAATATCAAGCAAGTTGGATCTATTTATTATTTTTCGTGATTGACGTGACAGGCTCAAGATGGTGGGCCCCGCCGCCGTGCTTTATACCACGTGGCTTCGCGTCCTAGGTGTCGGTGATCTCGCAGACCCTGCCCATTCCCCTCCCGCCACGTGGAGAGAGCCGAGTGGCTCCGTACGTTGTACGAACGATTGTGGCGTATGCTTCGTCGTCTTCTACTTTCCCGAGGTCTTGTTGTTCCACACTCCACAGTGTGAATTAGCATAATATTTTATTTTTTTAAAAAAAAAGAAAAATAGCCTAATATTTAATGTGAGAATAATATTGTACAACCTAATATATGTGAAGGGACTTTATTAATAAATAAATATAAATTACGGGTAGATAAGTATGATTGACAATTTTAAAGTTAAAATTTAAGTATTAAATTGTTTAGTTTGTTAAGTACTTTAAAATTCATTTGTAACAAAATTAAGTATTTTTTTGATTATATTTAATTAATACTCTTTTTTGTTATTAATTTTGTTTTAAAAAATTTTGTACGTGCGTGCATGTGTGTGTGTAAAGAGAGAGAGAGAGAGAGAAAGAGAGCTATAATTTTACTGGTAGTAAATAAATAGTTTTTATTATAATTTTTAGTTTTTGAATTTATATAGTATCACAATCAAACACTATTTATTTACTATGAGTAGTATTGTAGCTTAACTATATATATATATATAGAGAGAGAGAGAAAAAGAGAGTTGAGCTAATATACTATTGATAATATATGAATAGTGTTTAGAGTTTTGATCTTTGATTAGTTCATGCATACCGTAAAAATATTATGTATATTTGTTAATATATTAATTGTATATAAAGATGGCATTATTATGAATTGATACATTTTTCATGCATCATTTATGTATTCTAATTTACAAAAAATAATATCATTTTACTAAAAAAATTATTTTGTAAAATAGCTCGCTTCTTTTAATTTATTCTAAGAAAAGATGGAAAGCTCATTGTACAATTAAAGTCATAATATTTGAAACAAGATACTAAAATGTGATATATCCAAAAGGTTAAAGATTAAAATGTTGGAGTCAAAATCTGAAGAAGTTTTTTTTTTTTTTTTTTTTTTTTTTTTGAGAGAAAGGTAGCACGCTACCCGCTTCATTTATTTCTTTTAGAAATAAACTTAGCTGGAAATGTGAATCAACTAGGATTCGAACTCGGGACCTCGGGTACCAACCATCAAGTCCTTTGCCACTTGCGCTAGGGACGGTCGGTAAATCTGAAGAAGTTATATCGATCATAGACAACTTTTGTGACAATTTCAGACTTTGAAATAGTTCTATATATAAGGTATAATAGGGTTAAATATCTTTATTTGGTTATAGTATTTTAGACGATAATTAGATTCAAGAGGTTAAGAGAGTTGAGCGAATCTAGAATTAGAACAGTTCTAGAATAGATGGCTCCCCCATGAGAAGCGGAATGTCACAGTTAGTATCGGAACGAATTACCAGCCGAAAATATGAGATGAGTCTCGACTCAGTAAGGGTCATACAGCGGGCCAAGTGCAACTCCTTGGTTGACAATAGTTGTGAGTAGAGTACGGCTACCCATAAGATTGACTGAGGCTAACAAGACGAGTTTCATATTGACTGATACTTGTGAGTGTGCTTGAATCTGACAAAGACGTCAGGACTTAAAGGATAGAAAAAATGTGACACTCCAGAAGTTGAAATAATCCTATATAAAAGTTATAATATGGCTAAACTTCTTAACCGATTAGGCCCAAGAAATTAAGAAGGTTCAATGACTCGAATAGTTCTACCATAGGTGACCTCCGCGAAGTGAGGCATCACAGCTTTGAGTGTCTCATACCTGATATTATGGAGTGACTATTTTATTTTCTATTTGGCATTTTCTATTTAATCCTATAATCTAAACTAGAGAGATCTTATATATATATATTTTTTAATTTTCTGCTTTCATATATTAAAACAAACTAATTTATAAATAAATAGACATTATGGCACAACACAAAGAGAAAAACAAATTAAAGCAGCAAATCAAATAATAAATAATGTCAAAAGGGGAAGAAGAAAAAAAAACATTTTCCTGCTCAATTGTTATCTTAAACAAGACCACCTCAACCTATGCTCATGTTATAGATATTCTCCAAATGGTAAACTCTCACTAAATGATGCACACATAATGATAAGGCAATTAAGTGGCAAACTCTATATGGGCTTATCAAGAACATTACAATCCTTCCTCCTCTTCATTCATGATGGGCTTCAGCATAGGCCCATTGGGCCTCACCTCGGGCACCGTGTTGGACGGTGCCGATGGCAATGATGATGATGGTGACGACGACGACGGTGATGCTGAAGTGGTGTCCTTCAATCTCGACGGTCGTGTCGACCCCCCACTCTCTCCAGAGCACTTGATTCTCCTCCGATGCGACTGCTTAGGGATCGCCGGGAGCTCCGGGGCCCCCGGCGCAGCATCGGTCGGGGGCCCATTGGGCCCGCCTTCCTTTCTGCGATGCCGGCGGCCCTTCTTGGATCGATCGGTCGGATCGCGGTTTGGGGAATCGACGGCCACGGTTCCGTCGGATTGGTGGCGCCGGGCGTGGCGGGGCTTGGCAGATTTCGGGGAGTTGCTCGGGGAATCTGCAGTCGGTTCGTGGGACGATGAGGCGCCGGCGCGCCGGGCGGGCCTCACTGGTTCTTGCTGGGGAGAGTCATCTAATCCACCATCAAAATTTATCTCTACACCAACAACAAATATACAAGTCTCAGATTGATGAAACACTTTCACTTTAGATTTTGAATTTGAATTCATTTTGTTATGGTACAAATCAAAAGCACCAAAGTAATTTAGATAGAAGCAAACAAAGAGGCCTAATGTATAGCATACCATAATTGGTATAACTTAATCTCTTCCTATCTCTCAATTAACATCTTATTTTAGTTCAAAATCAACTGCCCCATGAATTTGATAATTCTCCCACATTTAAGACCTTTTTGGCCCTGCTATAGGATTTAGTATTTTTTGAACAGTTTTATTGATGGAACACTAAATTGAACTATCGGTATATATAGCTTTTTTTATTAAAGAAAAATTAGAAGTTTCAAACTAGAGCTTATTATTCTTTACGGTCAAAATACTATTTCATTCTTCTGCCATAACAGATGATTTACCTTTCAGAAGCAGAATCGACGCCAAACAGGTACTTAATACAAGTATGTTTTTACAAAAACAATTGTTGTAAATTAAGATACAAAGAAAAATATCACGCGATTTATAGGGAGTGTTAAATTATACCTTGCGAGGCCCATAAATTTCTTGGGGGGCTTTCTCTTCCTTCCGTGGCATACGAAGCGGAGCTCAGTGGCGCCGAGTGGAAATCTTTCATCTACTCAGAAAATTGTCATTTATATCAATGTGGGTCGTTTGAATCATTTAGGCTAAAGAAGACATATTGAATATAACCACTTTTGACGGCGATGGGTTTAACGATTGTAAGCAACAATAAGTCATATCATACTTCACATCAAGTTTGAAAATCCTACCAATTCAAAACCTTACCTGAGACCGAAATCCAACCTAAACCTAAATTTTGAAGTGTTCGACAAAAAGAGATTGTAGAAACTGAAATGTTACACAAACAAACCCACAGAATACTAATATGACGAAGTATTATAAGCACTCGTAACATAAAGTTCAAACTACCCAGCTAGGAGCATTCACATTGGGTCCGTCCCATCCGATGTGCGCCACGTGTTTCACATCCGTTGGAAATCCGATCTGCAGCTCGTGTTCTTTTCCATCTGCGACATTTTATTACATACATATATATATAATTAGTTTAGTTAAATTTGAGCCGTCGAATTTTGATCGAACGCAGCATACCGAATATCTGGGAGATGTAACGCAGGGGCTTCATGATGCCCTTCTTCATCTTTGTGGTCATCTGGGGCACAAAGATAACGTCATAGTGTACTAGTTCTCAACAAAAAAAAAAGAAAAAAGAAAAAAAAGAAGATGGTGTAGGATATTTGGATTGTTAAATTTTAGAGAGAGAGAGAGAGAGGAATCCTATTAAAAATTAAAAAAATAAAAAATAAAAGAAACCAACTTTACCTTAATTACGATATAATACTCTCCGTATCGATCTTCGACGCCGCAAATCCTAACACAACTCAACCTCCAACACTTTGCTTTGAAGATCAATAATAAGAGTACTATGAATTCCCCCGAAATGAAGAACACAAATAATCCTAAACCTTCGAAATTTTTGTCTAAATCATCCTAAACCGCGCGAGGAGCAGAAGAAGAAGAAGAGGAGGAATCGACAGGCGGTAGCCCCTCGAAACCCGACGCCATCTCCGATCGGTTCCCTCCCGAGGTGTCGATTCGTTCCGGGGGGGGGGGGACCTCGCAATGGAACGCAGTCAAATGAGAGGCTCGCGGAATTTTTAGTACACGCGGAGAAGCTATTTTTATTATTTACTTTCTAATTAAAAAAGATTTAGATTTTTTTTTTTAATTTTACCTTCTTCTTTTTCTTTTTTTTTTTTTGGCTCAATTTCCATTCCATGAAGAGCGGTGGCACCAGGTGTTGTAATGGGTCTAAGCGTAAAGGGCGGGAAAGGAGCGGTTACAAATTTGGCGGGAGAGGGCGCGAGGGTTTGGGGGGGGCTAAAAATAGCCGTTGGGGGTGTGGTTTGACCAAAATGGCCTTGTGGGTTGGGAGGAGAATGGGAGTTGTGGGGAGGGGTAAAGATGGGAAATGAAAAAGAATAGGAGTTCTGAATGTTTAAGAGTTCGGCTCAGATAAAAAACGCACTAATAAATAAACAAGTCGTAAAATATCCATCCGGCGTGTTTGTCGTGCCTTTTCATTTGTGAGATACTTTACAATTAAAATTATATGAAAAGTCCTGCATACCAAATGGATTCGAATCGACGAAGTTCCAACCCAGATATCTTGAATAAGATAGTAAGTTAGGATTAAAAATAAGAAAAAATAATAATAATTCGACTAGAATCTGTCCCGATCTGCTAAGAAAATAAAGTAGAAGGCAGGAGACTCTTTCCTTCCTTCTCTTAATATGAGCTTCATTTTGTTGATTAACACTTTCTTCGCTTTCAATTGTTTTTTAAATTATTTTGTTCATTTGATTTGAAAATTTCATTACAATTACTGATTCCGTCAGCTAAAAAAGGTATTAATGGAATAAGCATTCCCATCAACTAAAAATCAGATAGAGCCGTCAAATTTAATGTAACGATCATTGAATTTGACAAAAAATTTAATTTGTCCAATGAGAGCAACTTGAATCAAGAACAAGAAATTGAAGGTGATTTTTATTAGTCTTGATTGCGCTACTAAATTGCATCAAATTAAAGTATTTTAGGCTCTTGAAAATGAAAACCCCAACACAAGAAAAAACAGAAATGGCCAATTATGTATGTGATAAAAGAAAACTCATTCATTAACCAATAGAAAAGAAGATAACAAATGACCATCTTAATCAGGAAACTGCTTGTCATCTGCATAATGCTTATTCACCGTCTCTATGTTCGCTCGATAAAAAAAAGAAAAATTTAAAACAAAGAATAAAAATAGGACATAAATGGCGCCGATGAATGAGATCACAGTGAGATACACTGCAGAAGAATCTAGCATCAAGAAGCCTTCAGATCATCAAGGCCCACACTAGCCTGCAAGAATAGAAGTAATCTTTCAATTTTCACATAAAGAGATCGCCGACAAGTTAGGGACCTTTAAACAAAAATCCCTGCAAAAATCATCTATACACATATCTACACCTCAAAAGAGGGGCATTTGTTTAAGCTTTGGAAGGGTATATTTCAAAGTTCAGATTTTCTTAAACAGATAGGTTATACATGAGTATATGACGGCGAGTTTAGTCACAACAACTATGGATACGGCGTGGCATACCAGAAACTTGTGATTCTCTGCAAGTAGAGGTGGGAATACTGTGCAAAACTGCTGTATGTCTGCATTGATGTCACCTGAGCCACTGATGATATCCATGAACTTCTTTCGGTCGGGTGCGAGTTTCATGGCAACCTGTAATAAAATTTGTATCAACATAAGAAAAGAAAATGGGAGAGAGATAGTTCAGGCCAATAAGGAGTAATAGCTAAGTCCGTTATCATTGAAATTCCTTACGTCGAACTTGACAATTGTTTCTTCTTTTCGCTATCAAGTTTCTCATTCTTTAGTATATCTCAGTGATGTATCTCTGTTTCATTTAGAAGGTTGCAGTACTGGGTTATTTTTCAACTCTTTTTTAACACAAACTCGAGTAAGAAAAGCAAAAGCAGGCCGGACCAAAACAGAATTTTCAAACCTTGGTTAAGACATGAAAAAGGTAAGAATATATTATCTTCTTGCCATACATATGCTAAAGTCAATTTAGATCAACAATGCTTCTCCTATAATATAACCTAAAATTTCTTTTAAAAATTTGAGAAATGCTACCTTGAAGCTGGAACTGGCAAGCCAACCATGCCATTTCTTAAGGGTTTTGCTGTACGAATCAGTGCAAGCTTCTGCTGTGGTCCAATCCGGATGCTCAAGCAAGTTGCGGAAGAGCTCAACCAAGAAGTCCATGGCTCTGTTAACAGTCCCCACACAATTCAGTATGTTCTAAAGGATTGTATACTATGTGCCTATCTGGCTTGGCTTTTGAATCTGCTTATCTACTCCGAAAAGCAGCAGTTAGATGTTTGGATGACAAAAAAAAAAAAGATGAACTGTTTATAGTGGGAAAAAGCTAAAATGAGCTTTTGTACCCGAGAAGCAGAAACGCTTATTAGAAGCTTCGGCTTCCACTAAAGCGATAAGTTGTTGAAGAGGATATATTACTTTTTTCAAACAGATTTTGCAGAAGTTCCCGCCAAGCCAAATAGGCAAACTATTCCATTACGAAGTCTAGTATAAAACACCTTGTTAACCACAGAAGCCCATTCGTACAGCTGGAAGAGCTTTTTGCTGTTTTAGATTCAACTTCTACTTGCACCAAGGTGTACAAGTGCTCATATTTTGTAGGATCGGAAGAGTACTTTGTTTCCAGCCTCTACAGAAAAAAAATTAGTAATTAGAAAATTATACAATGTTAGAATAAATTTAACTAGACGCAAAACCAAATAAAGAACTAAATCAAAGCATAAATTCCAAACTTTCAATCTTAAATATTGTTAGTAACATATCATCTTCGTTTTGAAAAATGCTGCATAGAGAACAAACAAAACACAGCAATAACAACTGAAAATCTAAAATGATAGTGTCAAGATATTGAGAAGCCATATCCTAGTAAAGCGAAAATACTTCCAATTTATTATTGACAAAGAAATAGAACTTCTTACCGTAATGTTGCCTCCAATATCATTCTTAACAAGGGTCATAGCACTTCCAAACTTATCTGGCAATATATCATAAAAGATTCATCAATGATCAGGAGTAATAAGAAGTTGGTTTTATTTTCAATTTCAGATTAACATAAAAGACTCTGCAAAATAGTTTACGAAATTTGAGAGTGATAAGAAAACAAAAAATAGAATCCTACAATACTTCATCAGATCATTATTCGCATTTAGGGTTCTAAACTTCTCACAATTACTTTCGAACTTTCGACTCAAACTCAAAAATATTATCTCTCATTCTTTATTCCTAAAAACGGAATACTTCATGATCAATGGAAAAGTGTGAATATGAAGATTATAATTATAGGGCCAAAAACACAATTTAGCTTCCAACCACAACAAAAGCACTAAGAAATTTGTAAACCAAATGCCTAGTTTCTGAAAACTTCTGCTTTACGGAATAGAGAAGCCGATCCACAAGCCAGATGAAACAGGCACTGAACCTATAGATAGCACGGAAGGAACAAAAAGTAAAACAAGATTAACGCCCCTTACCTAATACGGGCAGGATAAGCTTGCACACTTCAAGAAAAGGCTTTGTAAGCATTACTCCATTTTCGGACTTGACATGCTTCATTCCTTCCAATGAGGGAGCGAACACCGTCCCCTCCATCTTCGCACTCGGTTTCTCCCACCTATTGAACCAACAATAGAAAGGACACAATTTTGCTCAATCCCAAATAATAATACAGATCTAAACCAAACCAATCATCAAACAAACTCCACCTCGCCGGATCAGCAGCCATTGCCAAACATAGGCCATTGGATCCGGCAATCTCACCAAATGCCGATCCGAGGATTGATCCATTTGTCGCGTGATAGTGAACTATTTTACACAGGGATTAGTATGAATACTAAATGTAACCTAATTAAGCGAACACAAATTAAAATAGTTCAATTCAAATAATAAATATAAGGGGGAAAAAAAAAACTCAAATACCACACCATTCTCGATCTGGGTTCTTCTTCCCAGGAACTAAAAAGAAGACTAATTTAGCCCTAATCCACCAATTAAATGGGAAATGTAGCAATCTTAAACCGGCCAACCTAACCTATCTTAGATAAATCAAACATTTCCCGTTAATTCTCATCTTCAATACCAAAATGGCACTCCAAGCACATCAAATCAACAAAAAATACGAGAAATTTCTAAAAAATTGCCAAAAATTCTCAGAAAAAATCCGACTTTTGGGAGCTACTAACCGATCCGGAGAAAAAATCGCCGAGGATTCGCAGTCTACGTCTCCCGCGGACTCGCTCTGCGCCTAGGAGATCCGATCGGGAGGAAGGAAACGGATGGATCTATTTATAGCGAGAGAGTTGCGCAATGATTTGGAGCCCTAATCGCCCTCTCACTCTCTTCGTTAGGGTTTTTAATTTGGGGAATTTTTGGGGAATCGGATTCGTTACGAGCGAAGCATGAACTGCGAGGGTTGGGGGAAACAGGGGAGATCGTGTCGACCACGTTCGGAAGGGGACGATTTGGACCGGCCTCCCGGTTCGATCGAACCGGAAATGGTGTTGAACCGGATCGGATGGATCGACACGTGTACTATTCCTCTTAATACCTAACGTTTGTGTTAATTGTAATATTGGTCCCTAATAGCACATCTTTTTTAATGTTGCCCTTTTTTCTTTTTTTTTTTACTTTTAAGTTTTTTGATCTTTATAGTTTGTTATAATTAGGCTTCAGTCTCAAAGTTTTACCAATTTTTGGTACCGATTTTTAAAAAAATTAAAATAATATAATACAAGTATATAAGGTCGAAATAGTTATAGACTCGAAGGAAGATATTGAAGATAGTTGAATTAGGTTTGAGCCGATAAGCGCACATGATATGAAAGAAGAGGTGAGAAATAATGTATAAAAAAATATAGAGGTTAGAGACTAATGGTGTAGTTAATTCTAAACGTTAAAATATCAAATTACAAAATTAAAAAAAAAAACTGAAAACCAAAATAAAAAATTGGATACAAGTAAATCGAATTGAAGAGAATAAAAAAAAAAGCTGAGGGAGGCCATTTCAAAATATCCTATAATTGAGGGGTCTTCTTACATAATACACCTTTTGTGAAGCAGTAAAAAAAAATAAAAACGTAAATTTGGTAACGCAATTTCGTAGCCGTAGATTAGACGATCATGCGAGCACGATAATTAAAGCACCGGGCTTCGTCCCCAACGATAAAACCCTAGTATATAGCCGCACCTTCAAACCCTAATCCCCCACTCTCTCCTCCTCCTCCTCGTTTTCCTACTCGTTCCCTTCGAGATCGCCCTGTGGAGCCGAAAAAATGGTGAGAAGTCGAAACCTCTTCGTTACCACACTGTTCTCGATCGCCATTTCTCTTCCTTTTTCCCTCTCATCACTGGTTGTGGGGTTTTTTCATATTTTTGCGGATTTTGGAAGGTGTTCAAACGGTACGTGGAGATCGGGCGCGTGGCACTCGTCAACTACGGGAAAGAATATGGGAAACTCGTCGTCATCGTCGACGTTATCGACCAGAATCGAGTAAGCTTCAGCTTTTTTGAAAAAAAAAAAATAATTTTTTTACTATTCCTATATGTTTTAGATTAGAAATTTGAAAGTTTGGATGCAAGAAGCATGTTTTGATCCATCAGAAGATCTTTTTTAATAGTTTAGCAATATTTGTTTTCGCAGTGTAGTTTCATTTCGTGATTTCAATTTAGTTTTTAAGGTAGATTTTGCTTACAGATACTTGTTATAGTAAATAAAGGTAGATTTTGTGGTAGTAATGCAAAATTCACCAAGTTATATGCAAGGATCTGTTAATTGCGAACTATTATTACAAATTATTTCTATTATGCATAAGGTTCAATATTTATATTGTATTTTTGTTGGATAATGAATTTATAGGGTGTTCGCTAAGTCGGCATTATAAAGCCTTGTTTAAGAGGACCGTGTTTATTATGCATGTAGAAATATCGGTGAAGTGTAGGACAAGGCATGAGATGATAAAAAGAAAACTATGTTGATATTTAGAATGAGTATGTATCGAGAAAGTGCAAGGGGAAATTGTACCAATTGGTTTAATAACCGCTGTTATCAATTGTTTGGTTCAATTCCTACATCTAATTGGATAGGAATGTCTATGAAATTGTCATTCGACTGTTATGCAAGAGACTTTTGGACTTTTGATATGGTAGCTGGATGTGTATTTTTGTCGAATTTAACCAACGAATTCTATGAAAAGGGTAAGAGTACAATGCAATGTGAATGTTAGATGACTATTGTGAGAACTTATGGACCAGTGCACTTATTGATGTTTAAAATGTTAATATCTTTGCTGTATTGAACTATAAAAGCATTTCAAGTTGCGAGTCCGGCTATGGTGCTTTTAAAAGCATCAAGCACTTGGTGCTTGTAAGTGTCCCACCGTTAGATCTATCCTTTTGACAAATTCTATCCCTTAGATTATGCTATTCTACCAATCACCCACTCAACCCTAGGGGACCACTATAATCCTAACCCTACAAATCTTCATCCAAAGGCCGAAAATCTACAAGCACCAATGACTGGGTGCTTTTAAAAGCATAGGAGCTCAATTCTTCGAGTTGCTTGTTTATTTTAAAATTGATTTATGATTAGGGACTTTTTGCATCATCGAGTGTTGTAAAGTTATGCTCCTTTTCTGCTGCGTTTCATGCATTTTTGAAGGATCAAGTTGGATTAGTGGCTTTTTAATTCAAGGTGTTCTACTGATTTTGTGTTGTGATGCTAAGTTGCTGTTCCGATAATTTGTTCTTGTTTATGATTTAGGCTCTGGTTGATGCCCCTGACATGGTGCGAGGTCAAATGAACTTCAAGAGGCTTTCGCTGACCGATATTAAGATCGACATTCCACGGATCCCAAAGAAGAAGTCCTTGATTGCTGCCATGGAAGCTGCTGGTAGGATCTTGATTTTATAATTTAATGAAAATATCAGTGTCTCCATGTGCCGTTTATGTACGATAAAACTAACCCATTTTTTATTTTTCCTACCATAGATGTGAAGAATAAGTGGGAGAGCAGCAGCTGGGGTAGGAAGCTGATTGTCCAGAAGAGGAGAGCTTCTCTAAATGATTTTGATAGGTTCAAGGTCATGTTGGCGAAGATCAAGGTCGGTCATTTTAGTGCTCTTCACAGTTTCCTCTCGCTCTCGCTCTCGCTCTCGCTCTCGCTCTCATGTGTTGTTTTTCTATCTTTCTACGTGTGCAGAGGGGAGGTGCTATGAGGCAAGAGTTGGCAAAACTCAAAAAGCAGAACACTGCTTGAACTCCTTGTACTAGATTGGCGTATTTTGCGAGAAAATCAGTTACCAGTTCATTTGTCGCCTTTTTAATTCCCTCAGTAGGAAACAGAGTGAAACTTAGGGGGACAAGGGCCCTTATTTTTTGAGACATTGTTCTTAATTTGAATGTAACTTAAGCAGAGATTGAATTACACTCCTTGTTTGCGGCTCTCTTTTGCTTTCTCTCTCTCTCACTTGTATGCTTGCTCTTGGATTAAAGTTGGTGATTCTTATTGGCGCTTTAGTGGTGTCAAGCAAACTTCGACAGCTTTGAAAGAAGTGTTGCGCTAACCTTGCTATATCCCCTGAGGCGGACTTAGCACTTGCAGAAGTGTTGTTTAAGTAGAGTTGTTAGATTTATTAAAAAATTTAGGAGTTTTTGAAAAAAAAAACTGTTTCGGGGCGAAGTGCCCATTTGGAGAAATATCATATAAATATATTTGCAACAGCTGCTTATCATAGCAGAATAGGAATTATTACTGAGTTTGAGCTTTGGCTTCTGAGGTTTGGAATTCTTGCTACAGCACCAGTGCTGTATGTATCTCTGGATTGCTGCTGTTAAAAGCAGGAGCTTTAGCAAAAAGCAGGGCTTAGAAGATTTTTAGTTTTTGCTTTTTGCCACAACAAAAGCTCTGACCATTTTTGTACACAGAATGGTTAGGTGCTGCTTCTTGGTGCAAATTACACAGGACCAAGCAAAGTTTAAGGAAAAGAAATACACATATCATATTTGCCTTGTGTTAAGTAAAACAGAATACAAAAAATAGATTCAATCAATGCCATCTGATTTTTTTTTCCTTTTTTCTTTTTGGTCCTTTACTACTGTTGTATATTCATATAAAACTTACGTTTCGATTTCGTAAGCAATAGAAAATGCGAGAATCAAACCATGTCTACTGCTGTAAGAAATATTCTTAACCATAAAAAAAAAAAAGGCAGAGTTAAGTTTGTACCCAAACAGAGCATGATCATTGCGCAACAAATTCACATACAAACAACCAAGTATATTTGGGGAAACACAAGCTTTACACAAGCGCATACTACGGATTAAAATCTAACCGATCGATCCACGTGCAGTTTATCCATCAGCATTACTGAAGAAAAAGCTTCTCCCTCACAATTTCCTTTTTTGTTCTTCTGACCCATTAGGAAGATGTCTTCTTCTCATTGTTCTTGCCGCGGAAAGGTGACAGAAGGGAGAAGGGGCGAGAAACTGCGAAACGAAGAATATGAAAGTTCAAATGTAAAAAGGAAGTCTCAGTAAAATATGAATATCAAGAAAATGAGCATAGATATTTCTTTCGTATTGGCAACTAACCTTTAGGTGGAGTGACTCCGGAATTGGTATCATCTTGAGAAATGAGATTCTTCAGCTTGTGAGCTGAAATATAACAAGCACTATCAGATAATAAACAATCATGGTGTAACATTATTCGAGTGTGACGTTTAACGTACTAGGATTCAATGATACGGAGCGAAAATTCTGGCTCTTTATAATGCTACTTGATCAAAAAAGATGATTTATCGCGATCTATTAATCTTTGAAAGAGAAAATGTAACTCTACGTAGAACTTAGTTCTAAAAGAGTAGCAGCTAGACGGAGAATAACATTTCAGGAAATACTAAAAGTTTGTCAAAATAACATTTCAGGAAATGGTATTTGGGGGGCAAAAAAAAGAAAAGAAAGAAAGAATAGACGCAGAATATAGATATCACATATAGAATTTGCCAGCCGAAGATTCTGAAATATCTTATTTCAAGTCGAATATATACTGCTTAAAAAAGTAGAAACAAAAATTTAAATGCACAATAATGAGTTCAAAAGGCATTATAAACTCTTTGTAAGGAAACATATCATACCATCATTGGAAGAAACGGCACCCACTGCGGCATCATCCACAGACCATGCATCAGAGTCTGGGTTGCCTTCACTTGAAGCCGAAGCATGGCTCTTTCTACCAAATTTCAAAAGCTTTCTAATTCCTTTTGATTCTTTGGTCCGAGGCTTCTCATGTGTTTCGTGGGCTTGGTCTATCGAACTTACGTAGGAGGAATTCGGAACTCGTGCTGTAGTAGTCTCAGCATGTGTTGCTGTTTCAGATGCATATGCTGGTAGTGGTTCAGTGTATGTCGAATTCTTGGCAGCAGAATCTTCTACGGATGACAATCTGGCGAATGGGGCTTGATAAGGTTTCTCTGAGGTTGCGAGGCTCAAAGACTTTTGTGACTCGTCCTTTGAGTAATCAATGACCACCTGACCATAACAAGCATTACTTCCCACATTCAGCTAATCGAAAAATGCTGAAGTAAAAACCTTAGGCCACATAATGATAGGCCCCCCAAACCTTTTTCCTTCTTTGAATGACACCACCTCAACTTTTTTGATCATTTTGATTCCTTCTACTGACACGTTGAACAGAATTATATAATTTTTTATCGACAAAAGTAGGATTAAAAATGAATTAAGGACCTTATTTTAACTATAGCGACATATAAATCATACCTCATAGGAAGTAATCCGGCTATCGTGGCTATGATTGATGGAACTCTCAACCCCGCCGATGACAACAGGAGAAGGCGGAGCTCTAATAGCCGCATACTCTGAGTCCACCCAACTCTTTTCTTTGCTATCATCTCTATACAAACTATCTTTTACATCTATTGTTTCAGACGCCTTCAAATAAGGAGAAGAAACCACCTCATTTTCGAGCATTACGACGGTCTTCTCAATAACCGGGTTCTCCTCGCTGTTGCTCATTCTAGGTCCCTTTTCATTTACTCTCTTAGCTTCTCTATTTTCCGAAGCCGTAGATGTTTTCATTCCTGGCTTTCTCTGCGATGACTCTTTAGTATATGGCTTATTCTGAACAGTACCCAGAAGAGTTTTTGGTGATCTAATCCTTGACTCAGGTAGTGTTGTTGATCTACTATTGTCTAGTTGCGCTATTGCAGATACCTTGTTTGCCTGAGACTTGGAGGAAACTGGCTTAGAAACAGATGCATGGCTTCTGCTGTTTAGTTTGGGATCGGAAAGTCTTTTAGTTATACCATTTGTCTCTTTTTTCATCTCTCTCAGTGACGGTGCCGAATGAGTTAACATATTAGAATTAGTATTCAATCTGCTAGTCTTGGCAGCATTTTGGGATCCACCAGATCCAATTGAAGTTCTCCGGATAGGAAGCTTCGCCAACGGTGAAGAAGAGCCGGGTTCTGAGTCGGTGAACTTTGAGCTTTTGTAGGAACTAGGAGAAACCTTTGTGGCTGATCTGGGCTTAGTATGTTGCGGAGTTGATGGTGAATGAGTTGTATTTGGATTATTTATTGCGGCGATTCTCTTTTGCCTCTCCCTTTTCAAAGCATCCAATCGCCTCATCTCTTCCTCTTCCTGGAGTTGAAAAGAGACTTCTCAGTATTTTTTCTAATTTAAGAGATGAGTATTAAGGAACTCAGAGAGATTAAATTAATCCAGGAAAGTGCAATTTCTCACAAAATTGCCCATATTGTAAAATGCGAAGTCATCACATTCATAGCACAAAGTTGGTTTTGAAGAACATATTGAAAAGGCCAATTTGTAAGTACATGTATATGAAATGCAAGCAATTGAGTTTTCAAAGGACATATATTAAAATTCGGATTTTGCATAGATATACATAAGCAAAACAGTAAGAAAGTTAGAGAAAGCAAAAATTTTAAAAAAAATATTTGTTTGGAAATACCTTCTCTTTCTTCAATTTTTGAAGATCAGCTTTGAATGCCCGAAGCTTCTCCGCCCGTTTTTGTGCTTCAGAAGATGGATTTATTCTCGAAGAGGTTGCTTTCCTCGCTGCAACTTCTTTCTTCCTTCTCTCCAATCCATCCTGCGCAGTCCGTAACTTCTTACCTTCTTTGTCTAGTTTTTTCGAATCTTTGACATTCTTTGATGCATCCTCCAAATTTTCTTCTACTTTTGTTGAATTTTCAACGGAAATAATCTGACTCTCATAATCTTTTGCAGGATCGTAATTAATCGAGAGCCTTTCCAATCCTCGTTCAGGCATCAGAGTCAAATCGTCTGGTTCATAATTAAGTTGATTTCTAAGCCTATTAGAAGAATCCTCAATCCTCTTACCATGTGAAGGGAACTCCGATTCTATATCGAGAGCAGTCCTTCTTTCTGGCCCAACCCGGTCCGGAGATCCCGACCTAACAGGAAGCATGAAAGATTCATCCCTCACACTCTGCGGGTTCTTCTCTGAATTGCTGGGACGCTCGAAATCAAGAGGGTACAAAGAATTTTGACTACCCATTTGCCTTTTATCCCCGTAAAGCAAAAATTCATCATTCGTAGCCCTTCTGTAGCCTCCCCTACCACCTTCTATTTCCTTTAATCGGCCATCTATTAAACTTCTTCCTTCGCTCGAGGCTAAGAACTCATCACTACTAGAGGTTTGCTTCATCCGACTAGCCTTTCCATTTAGGGAATCAAATCCTAGAGCTAAATTTTCCCGAGCATTTCCGGAATCTCGCTCCGAAGGGAGGAAAGGATCAGAGTCGCTTCTGCGTTCTTTCCTCTTTGGCGTAGTCTCTTTCTCACCAGCAAAGATGTCTATATCATTAGCCCTCGTCTTCTCTTCGGCTCTCAGCAAGAAACTCTGAAAAGCCTGCCAATTTCCCGAATCTTGATCTTGTACATAACCTATTTCATCTTTGCTATATGAATCTAAAGACTCTTCATAATTTCTCCGATGATCTTTTCTCTTTGAAGAACTTGAAGATTTGCTATTTGTTTTAACTCTCGGACTAGATTGCATATCCGCGCTATCCTCTTCGGTTTCGTCCTCAGAAGCCGATCCCGAATCACCCCCCGACGCTCCGTGCTTCTTCTTTGATTCTATGTAATTTAAGTTCTTAATAACAACCACACCGGATTGTTTCTTCCTCGAGTGGCCAGTTCTTTTATGCGAATCTTTGCCCTCTAAAGAACTTTCTTTCTCAAATTCTGACGTGCTCCGATCCATAGCATCATGCGAATCAAGATTGCTTTCTTTACCGTCTAAGGATTGCATTTTTAAGCTCATTTTTGAAGGGGTGTTGAGCCTAGTATCGTCCGTTGGAGGATAGGGAGGGTAGAAATAAGGGCTCGGCCCCGGATAATTTTGATAGTAAGGCATGCCTTGCATGACACTATAAGGTGGAAATAGCGGTGTGCCCGGCGGAGGAGGATGCATTGGCCATGGAGGATAAGCCGGTTGATGAAATTGGCCTTGAAAATAGTTTTGGGCTCCCATTTGATTATGAGAATCTAGTGGAGCATTTTGATCTAGACAGGAAACAAAGAAGCACAATTTAGTAATTTACAGCGATGCCTCTCCGATTAGACAATAGCAATTACAAGCAAGTTTGTATACACAAAAGAGTTTCTTTAGGATCTAGAAAGAGTCACCATGAGAAAACATGATAAAAAAAGACTAGTTAAAGTATTAAATCGAAGAGGTCTTATATGAGTTGATTAATCAAAAATCTTCTTTTTTTTCCCTTTTCCTATAAAGATTTTGAACAAGATTAGGGGCGTTATGATTAATTGCAAAGATTCTAGGTAGGACCCCACAAAAACTTCAAAGTGAAAATGCATACCGAATTCTCCACCGTTCTCTGGCAACGCTTCCGCATTCTGCTTTTTGTTTTCTCCCGGGAATACAATTCCCGAGGAACTAAAAGAAGGAAATTCACAACGCGAGGACATAACTTCGGCGGCCTCAACTTCAAGCCACTGTCCCGTTTCGTGCTTTCTCTTCCACAACTCCATGAATTTTAAGCATGCCTCCCTGTTTCCATTAATATATATCCACATTTATGTATGTATTTGTCAACTTTGAAAGAGATTTCCGTCCTCAACTACTTGATCTCTTCTGCTTCTCGAGTACAGAAGCAGTTTCGAAAGTGAGAACAAATAGGAACTTAAACATTAGTGAAGGGATGGAATTTGCAATCAACGGAATATCAAAAAGACCGGCCTTACATTAAACGCGACGCACCAAAACATTCGGCAAACGAGACCAAGGGCGCCAAGTTGTCCATGTCAAAACCAGCTGCTACAGCACGCGCAAAAGCCATGCCCTGCTCCTTCTGCAGCACAGTTTTACGGGTCTCGAGCACTCTCAGTAGCTGAACTCTGCAAGAAAAATATATATATATATAACACGTAATCTATCCAAGGGTATAATTGGGCCCAAGTCAGATTAATTTTATGAATTAGGCCGTAGAAAAAAGATGTTTTTTTTTAAGATGTTTATACTTCGAATTCTCCTCTTGCTTCATGGTTCCATTCGACCCCGCCGGATGAGGCTGCGAACCGGGCTGCCATTTATAAAGAAACTTCACAATTAGATTAACATAAAAATGACCATTTTTCCTACCATTAGAAACTGTCTCATTATTAATACCTTATAAAGAACTATTGCCTTATCTGCGTCAGCATCAGCGGTCAACCTGTTATCTGGAAATAAGCACGCGAGATCAGTACAAAAAAATCAAAATTAACCATCACGAAATCAAATTCTGAAAGATTGAGAATTAAGCGAGTTAGTTCAGTGTGGTACCCTCAACGCATTCCGTCGATTTAGTTTGATGATCTTCCACCTACCAAAAACCATATAGCAAAGGATGTCACATTTTTGTTACTTACATAATGTCGAAGATCACCATGTCAATTACTTACCGTGCTGAAACCAAGATTATCGTTGCTCTGAATGGCAATCGCCTCCTCAATCTGCAAAATTTCCGACTCTATTGTGGTCACCCGCTCCAAAACTTCTGGGGTGCTCACGAAACGAACAAACCTATTGAAACATCACACAAAATTTCAGAATTAAGAAATAGATTCGCCAAAATGCCATGGCTTCTACAAGTAGAGCAAATGCAACAATACTATCGCAAAAGCAAAGGGTAAATACATCATCAGAGTTTCAGTAAATTTGTTGTTTATAAGAATTAAGTTTCCCACAGGTCATTGTCAGAATTTTTCACCGACCTCTCCGCCGTGCCCTTCGTAAACCACGCCGCATCGGTTTCCGGGTCCGGCTTGAGTGTGATGGAGTATCCTCCCCTCGCAATCTGATCCTGCGCCGTCTTCAAATGCGCAAGAAATGGGTTCAGCAACCCGGACGCCAATTTCTCCGTCCTACCATTAGATGTTATGACCAAATCGCACCTGATAAACAGAAGAATCGACTTTCTTAAATTAAAAACAGTCCGCAATTCATTACAAATTCAATCAGATAAGCCCCGAAAACTACTAAATCGCGAAAAATCATAGACTTAGCATTTTTCCGAGCTCTAATGGGACATAATGGAATGGTTATGTAGCGAAATCAAAATTTTCAAAATTCAGATGCTCATTTCGAAATGCATGATATAGAACATTGGCTTCATAATCTCTAGCTATAACACTACAAGGAAACAAAAATTATAGCTTGATAATCCAAAGATCAAATGAAATAATCACACAAGTTCTCAAATTTACCAAACATCACTAAACTTAAGCTACAATACCATTTATTTCCTGCATCATATTGCAAAAAAAAAAAAAAAACACTCACAGAAACATCATAAAAAATCCTCCAAAATTTCACCTTTTGCATCTCAAATAGTTCTAGACCATTAAAAAACGTAAAATTAGCCCAAAATAGAAGTGATCTATGGAGGGTTTTGGGGGAAAAGGGAGACCTGGTTCTAGTGGGAGTAAGCTGAAACACTGCCGAATCTAGCCGAACCTCTGGCTTCATTGCAGAAGCAGAAGCAGTTTTTGCTCAAATCAAGCAAAGATTAGGGCTTTGATCCCCCCCCTCTCCCCCTCACTGAGTCCTCTTCCTCTCCTCTCTCCCTCTCTCTCTCTAAAGGGGCTCTAATGGTGGAATAAAATGGAGAGTCATATGAAGAGAGAGAGAGAGAGAGAAAGGAGGAAACTTTAATGGTTAAAAATCTCAACTTTTTATGGGAGACAGAGAGGGACAGCAAAGGGAGAAAGAGGGGAAATGTACTTTGAAGAGTTTTGATGGAGATCATAAATAAATATATATATATATATATGATTAATTGACTAACAATATTAACTTAGCATGTGTTAATATGAAAAATATTTCCCTATAGATTTATTTTTCAGATTAAAAAATCAGAATAAAAAATTAAAAAAACTAAAAATTAAATAGGCGAAAAATATTTTTTCAGCCAGTTTTTCGAGAAGAGAGAGAGAGAGTGAAAGAGAGGGAGAACAAGAGGGACAAATTTATAACAAAAATTTAAATTTATAAGTTTACTACTTTGGCATCAAAAATTCCTAAAATTTAATAATATTAAAAAACTGTTTATAAAAAATAAATACTTAAAGTAATTTGCATTGTTTTTAATGTTTAATTTTTTTAAAATATCATAGAATATACATGCAATAAGATAAATCAAAATTTGAAATCTATCAGGAGGTAATTAGTGTACAGTGTAATTTTTTTATGCAGTAATTCTTTTATGTAGAGAATAAAATTTTCATAAAGTAATTTTTTTACATAGAGAACAAAACAAAAGAAGAGTGAAGTGGTTGTGGAGTTGGGCTTTGGATTCCAACATGACAATGAGAGAGAATATAAAAAGAATAATTATTTAATGTAATTAAGATTAAAATGGAAAAGAGGGGGGGAGGGTAGTGTTAGAGTGTGGGAGAAGGATAATTTGGTCATTTCAGTTGAAGGAATGGGAGCCAATGGGCTTGGAGGATTCTTTTGCATATACCCAAGATTGTGATAATAATGATATAATCATAATGTGATGGTGACATAATGAGTTATGAGCACTAATCAGGGATATTTCTTTTATTAATTTAAATAATATAATTGGTTTGTTGATAATATTTTTTAAAAAATAGTTATTTAAATGGTATTCTTTATAATAGATTTAAATTGAGATGAAAGAGGGTTTTTTTTCTTTACCGTAAATAGAAAATTCAAAGCCTAACACACTAGCCATATATATAAATGTTATTTGAAAAAATAATAATAATTATATCAAATTTTTTAGACGTTTGTTAAAAAAATCGTATACATACTGAATCAGATTAATATCGTCATGCATAATCATGTGACTAAGAGACACACAACCAAATTAACAGAAATAATAATTATATACTGCGCTCTCAAAAAATTATTATCCAACTAACGAATTTTAATGCTTTAGAGTTTACATTATGAATTAAAAACATAACAAAGTTTAGATAATTCTAAATTTTTATTATTATTTATCCAAATTAACAAGTGGAAGAAATGATTGGATTTATGTCATGATTCGGTAGTTGGTAGTGGGGTCGAGAAGAAAACAATAAACTATTCATTTGGAGTGAAATTTTTTTAAGTTTTTGTTTTTTTTCGTAAATTTTATCCACCATTTTTTACGCGTTAAAAATTTTGTGAACATCCTACAAATTAGATTTTGACAGACACCGACCGTCCCTAGTGCAAGTGGCAAAGGGCTTGGTGGTTGGTATCCGAAGTCCCGAATTCGAATCCTAGTTGATTCACATTTCCAGCTAAGTTTATTTCTTAAAAAAATAAACGAAGCGAGTAGCATGCTACATTTCTCTCAAAGAAAAAAAGATTTTGACAGACTCACGACACGGGAGTCAGAACAGGCGTAAAGTTTGGATGATTATTTCTGTCTGTAGTCTTTTTCATACCTTGTTCTCTTTTATAAATTTTTATATTTATAAATTTAATTCATTTGTTAGTCGGTACTTAGGTTTGGAGACCGTTTAATACATTTTTATTTTTCTCTTTTTTAGGTTTGAAACGATCACTCTTATTTATTTTTCTTTATCTAATTCTGAGGACTTTTTCTTCTTTGTGTAAAAATATGTTTATTTTATTTTATAAAACCGTATAAAAATATAATCAAATTCTACTTTTTTTTAATAAATTTATACGGGCTTTAACCTATAAAATTTTATAAATAATGCAGTGGGTCTCACTATGTTCATATTGAACACTAATAAACGGAACATAATTTACCCTTCGATTCCGATTTATTATCGAAAATGCCACTCACCTCCTAAACCAAAGATCCAACTGTTTGCTATCTTTTTTGTCCGGGCGATTAAATGTGCATGTGTAGTGCACATTGCGTGTGTTTTATTTATTTATTTTATCCTTTTGAGTATTCCAAAAATCCATTTAATACATATACTAATTTACTATCCAAAAAGTCAGAGGCTCAAGCTTTATTTTTAAAATGTTCATAAAAAATTTCTAATCTTTTATTAAAATTCGACTTCGACATAATATAAGACATTTTCTTAATTTTTGATACACACGTAACACCAAATAGTTTTTAGGCTAAATTATAGAATTTTTTTTTTTGTAAATACTCGTTTTTTAACTTTTTCCTCCTAACTTTTAAAAATTTATATTTTACCCCCTCAACATTTCATATTGCTGCATTTAGTCCTCCTCCGTCATTGTTCCATCACTATTCCTTCTATTTCTTATAAATTATACCGAAAGTGTCCTTCAAAATGATAGAAATATATTAAAAATTATTCTTTATATAGAAGAAGTAAGGACAATTTGGTCATTTTGCTCTCTCCATTAACGTTGTACCCCGTAAAAATATTTTTTAAATTTTAAAGAGGCTAAATATAGATTTTTAAAAATCAGAAAGGAAAAATGAAAAAAAGAATATTTACAAAAAAAAATTCTATATTTTAGCCAAATTTATTATTATTATTATTATTATTATTATTATTTGCTTGTTGAAATTGCTGACGTGCGAAAAAAATGATAGCACTGATCACCATCATCATGTAACATGATATGATGCAACAAATCTTCTTTTACTTGCTCCTATCTCTTCTTCTTTTTATCATCCATCATCTTGTAAAAGGACATTTACTTTGTTTGTTCTTTAAGAATCATCATACTCTTAATTTCTATAAATATAAAGCACAAACTTTTGTACCTACTTATTCATTATTTGTTCTAGAAACTATTTTTCTAGTCCTATGGCAAAAAAATTTCATGAACTATAAGAATGTTGGTGGTTGTGGTTGGCCCCTTCATCATGTAAGGAATGTTATTATGTTGGAGAGAATCTCATGATAATAGTGGTTGGTGTTTGGTTATGCACCTCTGCTAATTCATTAATTAGCAAGGTAATTTTATATTTAGCCCATTTTTGACCATTTATTACGGCCCTTTGGAGCTTTTTGAGCTTAGAGTTTTTGACACAGCTCCATCTTTTTCATCTTCTATCATTTTCAAAAGAGTAAGCCAAAGAAATTCAGATAAGAATATGATATCATGAAGTAGAATATAACTTGGTCAAAAGATTAAGGGAATCAAAGATTAAGGGACTCAGAAAAAGACAAGCAATGAATTTGTTTTCTTGTAGCATCCTAAAATTTGTAGGCAAAATTACAGTTGCATTTTGGTAAAAAGATTACTTTTCTGGTATTTAAACTTGGTTTTAGAAAAAAGCACTTACAATCTCTCACCTGCAGTAAAGGGCTTTTCACAAGCAGATTATGTACAATACCAACTCACATAGTCACATCTACAGCTAAAGAGAAACTACATAGATTTCACATCTCCATTAATTTGTAAACAAAAGAGGTAAGGTTAACATAAACATGCATATTTATGTGGTAGACATTTGATTTAAACAATAATCCAAAATAACATTCACATCCTTCATAATAATACAATACAACATAAAAGAAAGGCCAAGGAGTTCCCACAATGAGGTTAAAATGCCCCCCTTCTGAGAATTTTAAGAACATGCGCCTTACAAGTGTGGATTGCCACAGAATAAGGCCGCAACGAGCGAATGCAACGAAGAACAGAAATTTCGCCAACCAACCATGCAGATCTCACCACCACAAGGCAAAAGAATAATTCAATATTCTACTCGGAATCCGTTCGTAGCATAAAGAGTAACCATTTTATACCAGAAATTTTCGCTCTTTTTTGTTTCTCCGCATCATTTCCTCCTCTCTGCGCTGATTGACAGGAACTCGAAGCTTCGGAGGGCGGGGTCGTCGCGGGACCCCCTCCCAGCCGCAGTTCTAGAATGCGAAGAAGGCCTGGTCTCGATCCCCCCAGAGTGGTGAAGCCTCTGCTGTTGGATGGTGGAAGGGCGGCTGCTGCTGCCGCCGCTGCTCGAAAGAAGCCGACTCCGATTCTGGTCGCTGAAGTCTCCGGAAGAAGTCGCCCTGCTAGCTGATCCGACAGCCCTTTTTGACGAGCCGCCATTACGCGAAGAGGTGGCGCGTGTCTTGTCCAAGTCGATTACCTAATAAATAAAGGGAATAAAAAATTAACGGAATATTAAAAGTAGTTTTACAAGTATGACCAGGGGAAATAGTGGAAAATTGGTAGAGAAAAGCCCAAATATGGGTGCAAAAGATTTAATGCTTGTTCGGCCTGGCTTCTGGAAAAGACAATCTACTCCAAAAGGAAGAAATTTCTAAAAACTAGGCATGCGGCTAACAAAAAATCTATAGCTTTTGCTACAGAAGGATGATAGAAAAAGTTTATTGGCTACAAGCATCCTCGAAGATCTTAATTTATTTAACAGTAACAGGATGGTTTCAACTGGTGGTATATAAGTGCATTTTCAATGAATATCTTTTTGCAACTTAGCCTCATAATTTTTAGATTTTTAAATAAACTGCAAACCCACGAACAGCAGATAAGTTAATCTTAGTTGGCAGTCAATGGTTAGGAATTTTCCAAGAAACTAGAGTCGGTTACAGCTGGCCTTTGAAAATCAAAGACAGAACCATAGCCTTATGTTTCAGTTATATGCATTACTGCAGCATAATTGTGGAGAAAAACAATTCATATTTTGCCGTACTAGTACATTTTAAGAGTTGAGAGCGGTGAAAAAGATATACGGAGAATAATCAAGCACCATAGGTTACAAATAAACTACCTCTTTAGGCAAAGTTGGCGAATCCTCTAAGATTCTGTGCTTGGAATGTTCTCTGTGATGACCAGAACCTGAAGCATTTCTCCTAGCAAATGCTTCAACTGCACCAGAGAACCTGTCGCGGATCTCTTGTCCCGCTGACAAAAACAAAAGCAGTTTGAGCAATTAAGTTCAATGCTGCTTCCTCATCAGCAAATATATTAACCCATAATAGAAGACAAACCCAAAGTCCTTTCTGGTCTTTCTATAGATAGGCCAGCAGCTCCGCCGGTCCTTCCAGTAGGCTGCTGCTGAGAGACAAAATAAATGCTGTTAAGCAAATAAAACAACCGGCCAAATTGAAAAAGGAGGGTTTTGCATACATATATAGTCCTCAAAATACAAGGATTTACCTCTATACCCTCCAGAGTTAAAAACTGTACATATATACTCTCAAAAAGAGCTCATGTTTGTCTATATGCTCTCCTACTCAACTTCTCTGTAAGACACTCAACATAAATATGCAATACGACCATTATAATCTTTAAATGTTCGCAAAAGCCCCATCCTCTAGTACTCTCTCTCTATTTTTTGTCCAAAATGTTTTGTCATTTTAAGGCCTTTCAAAATTAGGGCCGCGTTCGTTTTAACTCTGTTTAAATAAACTCCTATTCATGTCGTACATATGGAAGACAATATTAAGGGAATAGACATAAATGCAAATGCATGTCTTTTAAGGTATACGTCCGCAAAAAATCAAAGAACGAAACCCACAAGGCGCAAAACAGAAAAAGGAAAAGCATATACTTGCAGTTTGGTACTCGATCCGATCTGAGGATACTTCAATATGGTCCAGTCAAATACATAGTCAAATTGGTATCCTGTATAATGATTTTGTCAATAGCTATGTTTGGGAAAGAAGAATTTAAAAATGGTCCAGTTGAACTGCAGATATTGTTCAAAAGAGGTGCAAAGTCGTTTGTGTGAAATTTGAACATACCTTCTCGAATAAATAGGTCGCGGAACAGTCTCTTCAGATAAGCGTAATCTGGCTTGTCTTCAAATCGCAAGGACCGACAATAATGGAAGTAAGAAATGAACTCCGATGGATAAGACTTGCACAGCACCTTAAACCAATGTTATAAAATATGACTTACTAATTCATCCGTGGACCACATTAATAAAAGAAGGATGGGAACAATTTTAGTCCCTGGAGTTTGATCCCATTTCAATAACGTCCATAATTTCATTAGCGCACCATCTAAAGAAGCACCATGCCTTTTCTCAGAAAATAAACTACCGGAAGGACTTGAATGTTGAGCACGACAAACTTCAGGCACTCGATTGCCAAAAGCTTAATTAGAGAAATTATAAAGACATTTTAAATCAGGATCAGAAAGGACTAAATACTTAGTTAATCCTTAAATATATACCACTTTGAGGTCTTAATAACATTTTTTGTCTAAAAGAAACTTATTAAAAGTACCTCAACTGGAGTAAGCATCTTCTTTTCACTAATTTTGTCGTACTTTTGCTTTTTCGTGCCAGCTTTTAAACCCTGCCAAGGAAGACTGGAGATAGAATACCAATGTTAGAAAGCCACATAGGCTTCTAGGAATCAGCCATTATAGTAAGGTGGAATTACACAACATGTGAAAGCTGGCAATTTAAATGTAGTAATTTTACCTTCCCCTTAAGAAATACATGAGAACATAACCAAGAGATTCCAGATCATCTCTCCTGCTTTGTTCTGCATGGGCGAAAAAAAAAATCAATCATCAAAAGGATGAGAAAGATTGTATGCTGAGAACATATCCAGTAAGCTTCCTCAATCAAGTGGTCCCATTTAAAAACCACATAATTAATTCGATGTTTGACTGTTTGGAGGAGAGAATAAACTCTGTAAGATCTGGCATTTTTAATTGCGTAACTCTACTTGAAACAAAGGTAGCATCAGTTTATTGGCGAAAAATGACACTCACCTACTCCAAGATGAGTATTGATGCTAGCATAACGTGCTGTTCCTGTGAGATTTTTGTTCTCCCTGAAAGAGAAGGCTCATTAACAGTTGAAAACAATCATTAAGAAGCAAAGAAAATGCAACTAAAAGTCCATCTCTGAGACCTACATGCCTAACCTGAACTTTTTTTTTCTGTATATTTTCCTTTTTTCTGCAATTAGACGAGTAAATGAAGCATGCTTCTCAAGGTTTAATCGGTTTGGTTTTTGAAACCTATTTAAACTAACTTTTTGAAAAATATCTAGTTCCCAATCAGAAATTGCTAGAGAAGTTGATCAAACTGTTTCCTATTGAAGAGAGCAAATTTACATCTTCATACCAGCTCCGCCAGCAAGATTTGCAGCTAAGCACCTTCTACGTTTCTATTCCTTCTATAATAATGCACAAAATAATTTGCGCCTTGCGTGCAGCTTAAACTTCAAGAAATCCAAAAACAAAACTAGGAAAATATATGGCACTTTTAAAGTTCAATCAAGATAAATTCATCGAAAGAATAAATAGGCACAAAAGACGGTCCTTGATCTAATAGCAATGAGTATAATCAAGTTTCACCTGTAGGGTATGTGCTTATGAGTTTGAAGGTCTCTATACTTCTTTGCAAGGCCATAATCGATAATGTAAACCTTGCACAAAGAGTGAAATGTCAGCATAATTCGAAATATCCTTCAACATTTACATCTGGCATGACACAAAATAAGACCTGAGTCTATCTATGCCCCAGCACCGGATTTACAGAAAAGTCATATCAATTCAATGCATGCATATACATAAGAGAGATATTTACACATATATTTCCTGAAAAAATATCTAAATATATCACATTGCATAATCTAAATTTTCATGTATGCTTTTCACTTAAATGCAAACCCTTGCAGTTGCAAAAACACCCCTCATTGATACAAAACCACACTGCCCCCTGACTCACATGAACCATTCAAACTTAATTTATCTTTTCGCAACCCAATAACCCATGTTGTATCAAACAATGAAGTAAAAGTAGTTCAAAATATCTAGACTGAGTGAATTCAGAAATTTCATCCACAGTCATAAAAAGACTTGCCTAGACTCCCAAGAGAGTAGGAATCAGCAGCTAGGAATAGGCCGTACAAGCATAAGTATAAACTAACATGTGGAAAGCAGAAATGTAAATTATATTAACATGAAAACATGCATTACCTGATTTGCTTTACGGCCTAAACCCATAAGGAAGTTGTCTGGCTTGATATCACGATGAAGAAATCCCCTCGAATGCATATACTCAACTCGGTTAATCTGCACAGAAACATAAAGGCTGATTAACCACACAATCTAATGTATATGGTACACTATTATTCAGTAAGAGTGGCACTAAATGAGATCACGTTTACTTGCTTTCTTTATATACCATCTTATTCGGACAGGATTTGAAAGATAAAAGTGCACAGACCTAACCTGAACTTAAGCTCATTTTGTAAGTACCTTATATTTTAAAATTTTGATTTTACAACCTAACCTTATAATATTTTTATATATCAAATTTCAAGTAACGTTTGTTCATTTTCATCAATTAAAAGCAAAGCTCAATGAAAAGATAGTGAACTTACTAACTGATCAGCAAGCATAAGAACTGTTTTCAAAGAAAGCTTTCGATTGCAGTAGTTGAACAGGTCCTCCAAGCTTGGACCAAGAAGATCAATAACCATGACATTGTACTCTCCCTCCACACCAAACCACTTCAAGCGCGGAACACCAGCTTAAATTGTCAAAAATTTGAAAAAACACAAAAGAATCAGTGCACGGATTGTGTAAGAAATTTTTTAAAAACTTTATTAACTTACTTCCATCCTGGAGAAGCATATACAATTTGGACTCATAGTGAAGTTGAGGATGCTTTGTTTTAACGGGTTCCTGAAGACAAATTATGCAAGACAAGAGTTGGATTACTTATTCCTAATGAGTAATTTCATGTGACAACTATTTTACAACAACTAAACATAGACATCGCAAAAAAAACACAAATTAATCATTCTGGTTTTCTATCCATCCAGTTTCTCTTCTGCAGGTTCTTTCGGTTTTTTTTTCTTTCTCCTCAGCAGAATGCTCTAGAAATTGAGCCATATGGCATATTTGACTAACACGCAGAGGGGACGAAACGTTAAAACTGGTATGCTGCTCCTGAAGCGAAGATAGTACAACATGACAGCCAAACAATTGGGCACATTCTATCATCGACAGGTAAAAGCAGCAGATAGTCATTTGGCAGATAAACACGCTAGAGTTTTTGCTGCTGCAGAAAGCGAAAATGAGCTTGTCAGACCCAGAAACAGAAACTTCAGTATGAAGCCTCTGCTTTTGCCACATCATGAACTGTTAAAGAGATATTACTGAAAAAGTCATTAATGTTTTTTCGAATAGATTTAACCAACAAATACTTCTGCATAAGCTACAACAGGGGCACAAAAACCTAATTATTTTTTCTTTTATTTTAATTACAGCACACTAAAGACACATTGACCCACAAATCTATCCACCCACCAATCACAAAAAGAGCACAATAAGAGAACATATATATATATATATATATATATATATATATATATATATATATATATATATATATATATATATATATATATATATATATATATATCAAATTTTCAAAAGTTTAAGACCACATACCAATTTGATGGCCACTTCCTCTCCACTTTGTATGTTAACACCTAATCCAAATCAATCAAAACCCACGAGGACAATGAAAACCAAATACTTAAAAAAATTCCAAGAAAGAAACATCAGAATAAGCAAAAACCACCGCAGATAACAATTTTCCATACCAAGATAAATCTCCCCAAACGATCCACCACCAATCTTCCTCCCAAGCTTAAACTTTCCCCCAATTATATGCTCCATCCTAATCCAAATTAGCTTATTACGAGACCCAAATGACAAGATCGAAACTTTCCGCTACAAAAGCCAAAACTTATGCCGATTAAGGCAATGAAACCCTAAAAAAAAAAATCCGATAAGACGGTAAAGGAAACACCTTTACGCATACAAATCCACCATATATCCTTCACCCAACCCTAAATTTCCATCAGATTACGACAACATCCCACCAAATCGCAATCTCAAACGCCCTCATATCAATCCCATTTCTAGGGTTTCAGATTCGGGAATCCAACACGCGAATGGAAACCCTGGATTGCGTCGTCCCTCGCGACGAATCCGGAGCACTAGATGCCTCCATCCAGGTGCAAAATACAACCCGATTCCGATCGAGATAAGGGAAAGGAAAAGAGGCGATTGCGATTCCGATCGAAGAGAACGATCGATCGAAGAGCGTGAGAGAGAGAGAGGGTTTGGTGTTTGGTGGATTTATTAATAATAAAATTAATTAATTAATTGTATTTATAATCATTTATTTTACCACAAAATTAAATTGTGAAGGGTGAAAGGAGAGAGAGCGAGGAGATCGAGGCGAAAAAGGAGGGAACCATTAGCAGCTTTTGAGTAACTATTCGATAAACCGGGTCCACCACGTCATTATAGACCGCTAAATATATATACACACAATCCTCCTAATTATTACCCAAAAATCGCCACTAATTTAGAAGTGGTGTTAATTGATTTTGGGAGGTTTACAGATGACATGGTGAACCAAGTCCAGGGAATATTTTTATGTAAGGACCGTTACAATGTGGACAGTTAATGGGACTGGGCCGGATTCATGTACATTAGGTTGGGCTTTTTTTTAATTCAGGAGTATCGGGCCGATTATTGTGCCAATTCTAAATAGGCCCAACCACTTTAGCATTCCCATTTTTGTATTTTTTTTTTTTTTTGGAGTTTTGCGTGTAGGCTCCTAATCCAACCTCCCAAGTATAGAGTCCGGCTATGGTGCTTTTAAAAGCACGAAGCACTTGATGCTTGTATATTTTCTGCCGTTAAATCCACCTCTCTGATCATTTCCACTCGTTAGATCATACTATTCAACCAATCACCCACTCAATCCTAGAAGATTACTATCATCCTAACCGCACATCTCTTAATCCAAGAACCGAAAACCTACGATCACTAATAACTTGGTACTTTTAAAAGCATAGGAACTCAATTCTCCAAGTATATATATCACTTTTAATACTTAGAGGCCGGAGTACTGAGTCCGTTTTGTGAAAGCACAAGCAGAGATCGAACCCTTACACGACTGCAAGGACGGCAAACCGGGTTAAGCAATTGGCGATTTTTTTCCTTCTTTTTTATTGAAGAGAGAGAGAGAGAGAGAGAGAGAGAGAGAGAGAGAGATTTTGTTGAGTGTGAAATATTGATTATTGCACATAGTATTAGAGCCGAAATTATTCTCATTTCAAATATTAATAAAGTCATGTCTTGGACCTATAAAAAGTCTTGAGCCAAGATTTGAGAGAGCACGTAAATATAAAAAAATTATTCTCTGGCAATTTAAACTTATGCATCGTAAATAGATGTTCTTATACCTTTTGTTCTTGTTGATTAGCTTATAATGCAATTTATCCGAACAACAAAAGAAGAATAAAAAAAGCTCACACCCGCACTTCGAAGCCTAGCTTGAATTATAACCCGAGAAGTTGGAGTCTAGAGCACTGTACGCATAAACGCAATGAGGGATCGAATCTCCGACTTCCTGTATGGCATCTGAAAAACAAAGTAGCTAGTTGCCAACGATTGCTATAAGTTTTTTCAAAAAAAAATGAATGGACAGAAAGAGCGCACTAAGAAATGAATGATCAAATAAAAAATAAAGTGAAAGGACAAATGAGCAAATTTTGTTCTTTTTGCGACCATTCGCGTTTGAAGGAGACAACATAATTTTTCGTTTAGCAATGTTGTTTGTACATCTATATAAAATATACAAATTTTACACCGTAAGCTTTTTAGGTGTAGAGTTTCCATGTTGTCTTATCATTTTTAAAAAGAAGAAGAATTTTTTAACTCTTGGATCCCAAGAGTGTAAAATGTACATCTTATATAGAAGGTAAAAATAGCTTCTTCTTTTTTTCCAACTTTTTCCAGTTTCTAAATTTTTGAAAGATGTGATGCCTTTGTAACTCCAATAATTGGTGCGCAGGGCACTTCAACAAGTTGTGTTCGAAAAACACACTTAAAAGTCATTCATTTCTAAGTTGCACAGTGGTCCCTATATATAAATTAAGCACCAATTTTACTTTAATTATAAATCTAAAACTTTAACTCATCCAAACACACAGTCCAAAACTAAATAATGAATTTGCCAGCGCATCAATAATATAGGCCAGAGAGGAGGGGATTCTGGACCGCAAGTTGATCTACAGACAGGTCAGCCAGATGTATCCTGCCTCAGATCGACCATCAGATGAATTATGAGTGACCCTTTGCAGGTACCAAAGCATATTGTATTTTATGGTGCACACAGCTTTCATTAGCCCAAACCACTTAATAATGAGTAGGATGTTACAGTGCTCTGTGGACCTGATCATCTGAGCTGCAGGTTTCAAACACCGATCTGTCAGATGCGGCGTCTCACCATCAACTTTGTAAATTGATACACGCAGTGGTGGTGGACAAACTGTAGTGCCAGAAATTGAAGCATAATTGATAGTTAAGTATCACATAAGTATGCTTTGGGCCTTACCAGAAGAGAAATGCTAAGTCTACAATCAAAAAAGATTGTAATTTATGTTACCTATAAAATCGATCTAGTAGGAAATGGATCCAGAATATATATATATATATATTAGCACTCATATTCACGTGCATGATGGATATAAAAGCCACGTTAAATTGATAGATGAAATTGACACACATAGTGGTGTTAGACAAGCTGTAGTGCCAGAAATATTACATAAATATGCCTTGGACCTTACCAAAAAAGAAATGCTAAGTCTACAATCAAAAGAGATTGTAATTTTTGTTACTCAAAAAATCGATCTAGTAAAAAACATGCACATAAATATATATTAACACTTTCATTCACATGTATGATGGATATAAAAGTCACATGAAATTAATATATAAAAATATGTATTAACACTCTCATTCAGGTGCATGATGAATATAAAAGTAACGTGAAATTAATAGATAAAAATTGGCACACGGTAGTGGTGGTAAACAAACTGTAGTGCTCGAAATTGAGGCTTAATTGATAGTGAAATATCACATAAATATGCTTTCGGCCATGCCAAAAAAAAAGATATTGCTATTGTAATCTCTGTACCCAAAATCGAACTACTAGGAAACGAGTTCAAAAATATATATTAACAATTTCACTCACTTGGACGATAGATATAAAATCACGTGAAATTGATAGATAAGATAGGAGATGAAAATTTAATTAATTATATTATAGTTACCAGAATTTAAATCCGTTAAATATCAAAGGTGGGAAACAAACCTACGGCCTCAAAGAATGAAGAAGTTTAGAATTGACTCTGATATCATATTACCTAAAAAAATCGATTTACTAGCAAACGCAGAAATATATATTAACAATCCCAGTTCCCAACAGCTCCTCGTTCGAGAGTGTTGAGAATTTACTGACCTTTTTTAATTTTTAATTTTAAAAAATAATAACACTAATAATTTTTAATTTTTAAAAATAATAACACTAATAATTTTTAATTTTAAAAAATAATAACACTAATGAAGAAAGAATAGTCATTGAATTGAATTGTTGCAGAAGTACAGCCTAAAGTGGGCTGTGGATCTAGCACTCGTCTGTAAAAATAGAATTGTGCTATGCCAAGAACGGATTTTTGAGGTAAATTTTTTATATATCATAATGAGAATGACACTAATTTAAGAAAAAATTTCGTACTATTGCAACAAACAGGTTAATGCATACATTTTCCGTCGTAATTTTAATATAACAACCATCCAATAATATATAAATAAAGTAAATGTTCAATGAATAGTAAAATTTGATATATAAGATAAATTAAAATAGAAATGGCCATGGGGTCATAAAAGATGCACGCATATAAGAATTACCTTTTTTCCCAAATAAGACAATAATTAATGTAGGTGAAACAAATTATTTTACTAAATAAAACCCCAGTACAACTACATGCTACCAAGTTTCTCTCTCTCTCTTCTTTTGGGAGTAAACATGATACGTAATTAAATTACGTGCACACAACATAAATTAACTCGTACATAAAGTCACATAAGAACTTGTTTGTTTCACCAAAATGAAGTTAAATTGGAGTAGACTTTAGGATAAAAAAAGTTCAGATAAAAATTATTTTTTTCGCTGCTTGTTTGTACAGTTGTGGAACTGAAGTTTTTTCAATTTGTTAGGATTCATCCACTTATTCAAAATATTCCTAATCCACGGGATAAAGAATAAACCTAAAAATAAAAGATATTTTGTTTAAATCTCTATTTTTGTAGGATTCATTTAGAATCATATCAGGATTAGTATCTTTGATCCTATATATGGCTTATAAATATATGAGGAGTTGACCACAAAATATATAAGAAAAACATAAAAATATCTCTCCACAAAAATTTTCTTTCTTTCTTTCTTCAGTTCATTTAACGGTGTAAATAAATTTAAATCAATTGACTTTTGGTAATAAATTTTTTTAAACTATTTAAAACAAGACCTATGCTTTTGATCTCGATTATAAAAATTCTATCATCATTTTTTGAAAGATATTTATTTTTAGCCGTTCATAATATTTTCATTAGTTGAGATGGTGTTCAATGATGATGATCGTCGATTCGGAAGCTCCAGCATCAAAAATAAATTTGTAGCAACAAAGCATGTTTGCTACCCGATAGTATTCTAACTCAACACTCACTCTCTCTCACTCTCTCTCTCTCTCTCTCGATCTCTATATATATATATATATCCGTAATCGACTTCGGTCCCTATTCACTTTCGGTAAAATAAACACACCCTAAAACAAACATATACAGGTACCAATTTGAATCTAGCTAAGAGCATACGCAAATATATAGCTTATTTATTTATATAATCGCACTATAAACGCGTAATCGCATTATAAACGCAAGCTAGTGCAAAGCTCACAACACATGTGATCAAACAGGACATACACTGCGATCAGATTAACTAATTACCAAGTTCACCGAATTCGGCGGCGACGTAAGGTACGGCGACGACTTCTAACGGCACAGCTTTACGCAGGGAGATCCCCATGCGCTCCGCCATGTCCATGGTCGCCGGATCGGCCCCGCCGGGGAGGCCCCAGTCGAAGGCGCGGAGGAGGGACCCGACGACGAGCGGTATGAGCCGCGACACGAGGGGGATCGCCGGGCACTTGCGCCGCCCCGACCCGAACGGCAGGAGCTCGTAGTGCTGCCCCTTGTAGTCCACGTTGCTCCGGAGCTCGTCGGCCGCGAACCTCTCCGGCCGGAAGGTGTGCGGGTCCTCCCACGTACTCGGGTCCCGCCCAATAGCCCATACGTTCACGAAGATCTGTATGTATTAAATATAAATATTAAAACACCGTTCTCTTGTAGTTGTACTTAACTTAAGGCTCTGAAAACAAGGGGACGTCATAACTTGTGTTAGTTACGAAATGGTTGTTTACGTGAACTGCATGTATTGAGTATGAAATATTAAAACACTGTTCTACCGTAGTTGTACTTAACTTAAGTTTTTGGAAACAAGGGGACGATCATAACTTGTGTTAGTTACGAAATTTTAAGGTTATTTCACAAACCTGCGTCCCAGCGGGTATGTAGTAGCCCAGCATCTCGCACGGCTTCAGCGCCTTGTGCGGGACGAGGCACGGGATCGGCGGGTGGAGCCTTAGGGTTTCTTTGATGACGGTGTTCAGGTAAGGGAGGCTCATCGCGTCTCTCTCGTCGAGCGCTAGGCCGGAGGCGGGGACGGCCCGTTGGCGGAGCTCCGCTTGTGCTTTTCGCATGGCGTCGGGGGAGTGGATGAGCTCCGCCATGGCCCATTCCATGGTGCTAGCAGTGGTGTCTATCCCTGCAATGAATATTTCCTGCACGTATGTACAACAATTTTTACTGAATTTGATCGAAGTCAATAATCTCGATCTAAATCTATTAATAATACATTATCATCTGTTTACATCACTTTCCAAAGTTAATCATATATATATATATATATATATATATATATACAAACATGCATATATTAGCTGTGTGCACAGAGATCGTACGGGTGATCATCATACTTGTGTTGAATTATTAAGAATAGCTATTGTCGGAGCAGTCAAAGTCATCTCAATCACGATTGCACATTGGAGCTACATGGGGGAGCAAATAAAAAGTAAAGAAACTCATTGGCTTGTAGATTTCGAAAGTATATATAAACACAAAAAGAAAAGCTTCGCGAATTGTATCTGGCGCAGTTGACTAAAAATTTGATAGTCGGTATCCGAGATCTTAAATTTAAAGTTTAGTTGCTTCATACTTCAAACTTAATTTTTTTTTGTAAAAAATGACTGAAGTGTGTATCTCTCAAAAATTCAAAAACAAAAAAAAGAAAGGAAAAAAAAACTTCTACCTACCTCTAGACAAGAAACTGTAGGGCTTTTGTAGCATCTTCACTAAGCAGTCATTGCAGTTCCACAGATGCAACGAGTACTAATTTAAGTGCAGAAGCAGAACTTTTGTACCTGGCTATACAACTCTAGATATATACATATATAAATATAAAGCTGCTTTTGAGAGATAGTGCTTCTGTAAAAGCTGAATAATAAGGATTCTTACGAACTATTTGTAAACTCAATTAGTTGGTTTTATTTCATTGGTTTATGAATCACTAATTAAGTTGAGAAGTAAACTCAGTTAGTAAAATCTATGAGTTTGTCGAAAGTTTATAGCCACCTTATAAGCATAAGATTATTCTTAATTTTGGAGATATATATATGTTTTGAAAAATAAATGAACGAATGATTCTATTGGTCTCGGAGCTCTATATATCATGCACGTGATCACCTGGGAATATGTGAGTACGTACTTGCATGCTTTTAGTACTTGAAGTTGGTTTTGTCATATCATCTTCATGAATGCAAGAAAAAAGCAAAACCCTTAAACCTGACTAATAGAAGGAATTTCTGAAACTATTTTTGTTTATGCCAAAAGTTTATAAACACTCGAATCTACATGTATGAATTTTTCCTTGCATGACTACATATATATCATAATAACCATTATTTCTAACATACTATACGTTAGTTCTTTTTGTTACATGATCTCTTGTGCTTTTATATATATATACATGAATTTTAAAAAAACTAAAGGTGTTCGTGATCTTTTCAAATAAAAGGTAGCCGGGAAAGGGGGAAAAAAAAAAGTAGTCATTTCCTACTTTATATTATATTACGTACGAGAAAAAACTCAAAATGCATGCTACTATGAATAAATCCTAGATGAACTCATTATATAACATAATATAATACTTTAGAGTTAGGCTAAAAGACTTTTAAAAGTATTATTATTCATGTATTTCTAATTTTTTTCAGTCCTTGGGTCTACTACTATTCGTCCTACCTGTACGAAACCTTAGGCATTCAAAAGCTACAAAGGTTAGAAACATATGAATACTACTACTTTCAGAAGTTTAATTTCCAGCGCAATTCTAGTATATATTATCTTATATTAATCTCTTTAACACGCCATTTATATTTATATTTATATCATATTGTTTTTTATAATTTATCTATATATATATATGTATACTATGTGTGTATAGTATGTGTGTGTATATATATATCATCGATCGTACCACAATGACTTTGGTGATGGTCTCAAAGGGGAGTCTACTGGGCTCGTCAACACCATCCCCTTCAAACTCCAACAACACGTCAAGGAGATCCTTCTTCTTCTCCTCCTCCCCACCATGGCCACCGCCACTATCCACCATCCTCCTCTCCACCCTCTCCGTCACGAACCCTCCGACGATCTCCAGCGCCCGCCCGATGTGCACCTCCGCGCCCCGCCGCACCCCCTGCGGGTCGAGGCGCCGCAGCAGGGGGAAGAAGTCGGCCGCGTTGGGCTTCCCGACGATCTCCATGATCTTCCCGGCGTGGAAGAACAGCTCGCCGCCCTCCTTGCTGCCGAGCAGGCTTGCCGACATGACGAGGTTGCCGGTGTGGCCGAAGGCGGCGCGGAAGAGGAGGTCGCCGAGATGATGCACGCCGCTGGCCCTGCCGCTGTGCAGGAGGATTGTGCGGAGGAGGGTGTTTACGCAGCAGGAGCGGACGCCCTGCATGGCATCGAGACGGGCGGCGGCGAAGAACCCGGTGGCGCAGAGGCGGCGGAGCATGCGCCACTCGGGGCCGAGCTGGGCGGTGATGATGGAGCCGTCGTTGGCGGAGCGGAAGCGCATGGCCTCGTAGACGGTGCGGCCGGCGAGGGCGGCGTCGTGCTCGCGGAACATCTCGCGCGCCGCCGCGCTCGACGACACCACCACGGTGGTCAGGCAGCCCAGCCGCACCGTCATCAGCGGCCCGTGCTCCCGCGCCAGCCCCGCCAGCGACCGGTGCGCCTGCCGCCCCAGCTGGTGCAGGTTCCCCACCACCGGCACCGCCCGCGGCCCCGGCGGAAGCCTCCTCCTCCTGCTGCTGCTTCTGCTGCTGCTGCTGCTGCTTTTCAGAAAAGCCAGCAGAGAAGCGGCGAGCATCAGGCAGAAGCAGAGGATCGCGAACATCAGAAACTGATGATCCATTTCTCTTTCTTTCTTGTTTGATTAATTACTTTGTACCCTGTCTAAAAAGGAAATGCCATCGAATATATATATACACGCATACTTGCATGCATCAATACGATCGACCTGGTGGTAGGTAGGTGCATGCAGTTTAATTCCTCTGAATTAATATTTTATAAGATTAATCTAACAAATTAAGGACTGCTTAGTTAGACCAGTTGCTTAATTATGTTACGACGAGCGCACTTACAGAAACAAAAAATTTCGAACGTGAAGTAGACAAACTATAAATAGAAAATAAAATAAATACAAAAATTTACGTAAAAATTTTTTTGTAGGAAAAAAAAATCACGGATGAAGGAGAAGAAAACTTCACTATGAAAAAAGGAAGTACAATGTTGATCCGGAGATTATTATACGCTGCCTCGCGACTAGGAAAAAAGAGAAAAAGAAAATTTCTTAACGGTTCTTCATTATCGGATGCCTACCACATATCGACATTTATTTTTCCTTCACAATTTATTTTTTCAAAAAATTTGTCGCACCGTGAAGCTGTCGACGAATCGGAAGCCCAAAATCAAAGTCGAAAGCACCTCTAACAAATTAATGACACTGTGTAATTAATCTAATCTTTATTAAATAGTTTTTAGTTAAGAAAATAAAAAAAGTTATCTAAACCTGCTTTAAAATTCGAGTTTCACGCCGTATACTATAGGCCCTGGTGCTAATCATGTAACTTTTGACCCCAGAAAGGGGGGCAAAATATTATTGGCCAGAGACCGAAAAATGTGGTGTGTGTGAGAGGCAGTAAAAGAAGTACATGTACTCATCGTTACTGCGAACATAGTCACGCTGTAAATATTTTTATCACCTCTTTCATGCAGCTAATTATAATTAATATGATATAGGACATGCATGCGCGGTACGCGAGGATCACCAAAAACAATAAAAAAATAAAAATAAAAGTAAAAATTGTATGAATTACTTATCCATTGCATATATGAGTACCATTCGGTCATAATTTTCGTTAAATTTTGCAAATTAAGGCCAGGGATAGATTAATTAGCAAATGAAATCATCATCATAAACCTCTAATTCTTATGATATTAATTATGAGTCCACATATCGTAATTGCAAACCATTTTTACGCGACATTGATTCTCATTTTGTTTAGATTTGAGTGGGTTATTTCAATCAATTTAGTTGAAAGTATTCAATTAATTTAGTTGGTACTGAACAAAAATTGTTGTGGTAGGATTCTTCAAATTTTATATCCATTTGAGAGTATGAGATCGATTGTCACGTACGTAATGGAAAATTCTTATGAAATAACAAAATAGTAATATTACAAAACAATAAAGCAGCTAAAATTACGAGATAATGAAGGTTTTCCTTTCCTAATCAAACAAAAAATATATGGAACTAACAAAAAAGAGAGGTTTGCTTCAGTACACCACTTACATATTAGTTATTACTTTTTTTTTCAAATTAATTAGGAGTAGCAACAGGGCGAGGTGGGGACAGGGGGCCGTCTCGTCCCTGTCCCCGACAGGTTTTTAGAATTTCCGTCCCCGCAGTTTTTAAGAATTTCAAACCCCACCACATTCCCTCCAACGGAGAGAAAGCATCCTGTCGCCCACCTAGGGATGTCAATGGGTATGGATACCCGAAATATTACCTGAACCCGAATCCGAACGGGACGGGTTTATTCGAACTAAATGGATATAGATTCGGATATGGATATAGAAAATAAAAATCCGACGGGTATGGATACGGGTATGAATTTCGTATGTATCCGACCCGAACCCGAACTCGAACCCGAACCCAAACCCGAATAAATTATATACATATTATTTATTTATTTATACAATATATAAAATACCTAATAATTTTATCTGTTGGATCTTCATCCAACGGTATATTTTGAAATATAGTAAAAAAAAATTATTACATCGGGTTTGGATTTTCGGGTTCGGGTTTGAATTCGGGTTTCGGGTTTTTAATCGGGTCGGGTATGGGTACGGATTTTTAAAACCCGCCGGGTTCAGGTCCGGATTCGGGTTTCAATTTGGTTGTCGGGTTCGGATTCGGATTTTTGAAAACCCGACCCAAACCCGACCCATTGTCATCCCTACCCCCACCCCGTCCCCCAAATTCCTGTCTCCACCAGTTTTAAGAATTTTCGTCCTCGCCCCATTCTGGACTTTTTCCAAAAAAATATTAAATTAATTTTTTATTTAGATTTTAATTTACTTTAGTTTAGTTTAGTTTAAATTTTCACTAAACATTGAGTTTATTTTTTATTTATTGTCAAATTATTAAGTATGATATATTAAATTGCTATAAATATACATTAACCAAATATATCTAACTAATTTATTGTATAAAAAATTAAACACGTTCAAAATATGATTAAATTATAAATAAATATGAACTGTATATATGATATTATATTATATTATTCACAAGGTTCCAAAATTTTGCGGAGCGGGGAGTAACGTCCCCATCCCCGTCCCATCACCGCGAACGTGAAAGATTTCGATGTGTTTGTTTTTTTCGTTTCTTACATTTTTTTCTTTAAATTTATTTTTTGCAATTTTTTTTTAGAGAGAAAGATAGCACGCTACCCGCTTCGTTTATTTTTTTAAAAAAAATAAATTTAGCTAAAAATATGAATTAACTAGAATTCGAACTCAGGACCTCGAGTACCAATCACCAAGTTCTTTGTCCGCTAGGGACGGTCGTTTATTTTTTGGGGTTTTAATTTAACAGATAACACGTTTGGTATATTACTAATATATAAAAACCAATTATATTCTTTAAAAATTAACGGCTAGAATTGAATGAATTATTGTAGTGAAGCATTTATTGTAGAGAAAAAGACTCGGAATAATCATTCTGAGAGAGATTGATGTTTCAGAAAAGGACTGCATGGGAATAGTCTTTATGAGAGAGATTGATGTTTCGATACTGCAATGATAAAAAATTTAGATTTTTTTTTTAGAAAAAAATAACACGCTATCTGCTTCATTCATTTAGCAGATAAATTTAGCTACATGGATTGAGACAACACAGCCTCGAAAAATATTGAAGGCAACCAAAACAAAAAAAGCAAATAAAAACAAAGAAAAAAATATATAGAAAAATTAAAAATTCTACTCCTCACTCAAAACGAAATCACTAAGAGCTGCAAAACTCATCCTATTTTCTGCTCACGTCCCGGATTCGTCTAATAGTCAAAAAATGGTCAAGTGATTGGTTCCTAAAAATTATATTATTTCTTTCCCGCCAAATCATCCACCAACAGGTTGCGACCCTGGTTAGATCCCTCGCTGTTGTCCCTTGGCGGCGGTCCCCAGCCAGAAGCTCCCATACACCCCTGACCTCCATCCCAGGTCTCGGGATGTGCCTACCTTCTAGGATGTTGTACATAAAAAATCTGCTGATAACGCATCCGACAAGCAAATGATCAACGGTCTCTACATCGCTGCCGCACAACACGCACTGTTTAGATGAAGCGGCAAACGGAGACGAGCACAAAGTTCTTGATTATAAGTCCACTTTTAACGAACAGAAAAAGAATAATTTGAAGTTCATGATCGAACTTGTTCATGCAATATAATCGATTTACATCAAAGTGCTACAGCTACAAAGCAAACACTAGATTAGGAGATTCTGAATTTGAATCCCGTCGTTCCAGCTCTTATTTTCATTAATTTTTTAATGTAAATATACAATTTTCTTACTGCTTAAGTGTTAGATTCAAATAATTTTTGCTAGACTAAAACACTCTCTTTTGAAACACATTAGCGAGATTAACTAATGCAAGTGACGAAGAACTTGATAGTTAGTATCTGACATACTAAAATTTATCAATCTAATTGCTTCACATTTTTAGCTAAGTTTATTTTTTAAAAAAAACTAAACAAAACAGTAGGATACTATCATTCTTCCAAACGAAAGCGAGAGCTAGAAATCGTAGCCTCTTAAATAATATTCTGGACCACAACCAACTACTCTACTAGCATTTGTTTGATAAAATCTTAATATGATGGAAATTATAGAGGAATATATACAACGTAAAAGTTAATTTTGAAGGTTCGAGATAAGTTGATGCAAATGTTTCTTGGACCATCACCAATTAAGAGACCCCGACCAAGTAAATTCCCACCCCTCTTTCATAGTAAAATGTACAAAACTTATCGAAACTATGAACCATCTTTAATTTGCTATTTAAATTTTTAAAATTTTAATTTTACTATCCAACCTTTTAATTTATTGATTTGAATTTGTTAACACAACTTTGACTTTAAAATTTAAATGTGTTATTTATATTTTTCAGATTTAGTTAGTCAATTTCATGCAGTTCTCACAACTATAAATTCATTAGAGTAAATATTTAACTTAAATTTTGAAGTTAAAGTTTTGCTTACTGACTCAAATCAAACAAATTGAAATGTTGAATAGTTAAATTAAATTAGTCCATAATTCACATAAGTGATGTAAATTTTTACTCTTTTTTTTAAACTTTTTGAATCAAATCAAATTCTTTTTTAAATGAAACCTCTCTATCGATCCATGCAAAAAGCCAAACCTTATAAATGCACCATAACTTAAAAAACACTCGCAGGGACACTGCTATCCCTTTTCGGCTTCTACGAAGCCCACGTGATGTTTGGTTTCTGCTAAATTTGCCTAAAAAAATATTCAAAAAAATATATATTATAGAGTAATGCTTCAATACATCAATTCAATTAAAATTTAGCCGTTGATATTTTAATGTTAAGATTGTCTTTACGCTGTAATTACCTGCTCAACAAGTTACCACTGAAAAACAATAGTAAGAATAATATTAGAAATTAAATATTAGTCAATTACCAAATTTGATAAATCCTAAATAAATGTTTGTTTCCTTATTTAGTTTTCTCACTTACCAAATCAGATAGTGATTGATTTGATGATTAACAAACCTTCATAAGATTGAATGTAAAATTAAATTTGAACCTAAAACTCTATAATTGTATACATTATATTCAATTTTAATTTAAATTTAAATTTGAAAAAAAAAATTATGTTTAAATTAGTACATTTTAATTCAAATTGTGAAAGTTAAAATATATGTTTATTTATTTTAATTTGTAAGTTGTGATGTACTTATAAACCCAAATTTTATTATTTATTCAAATAAAAGACTTCTATTTTTTAAATTAAGTTTAAATTATTTAGTTTAAAAATTACATAGAATGTGGCTAAACTACACATGGGCATCTTCACGGATCTCCATCTCTACAGGGAAAGTTAGCTCATCCAACATTCACCGCCGCGAAGTTGACGATTTATGCATCGTCTTTACAGAGATCGAGCCATCAAAGCCGGTACCACCCAACGTCGTAGCACCATAGTAATAACAGAAAAAAAAGGATGATCTATCATTTAAAATTTACAAGTATAGACTAGTTCTTGAGCAAAATGCTCATGGGCTTGTAGTGACGAAGAGAGGTGCTGCAATGGAAGTGGGAAGAAAGGGAAAGTGGAAATAAAAATTACCAAAAAGTCTTTGATTTGAATTATATAGTGTTGATGGAACTCTTCACAGGAATGGAAGGTAAAATTGGGAAGTGAAATTACGAAAAAATCTTTGGAGCTAAATTTATGACTTGAGAAAAAGCTGTACCCTATGTGGGTGACCGGTACCGGATGCTACAAAAGCCGGTCACCACTTGAGTAGAACGCATCTCCATCGTCCATTTCAAAAAAGTTAAGGGATGAGATCTATTGGGTGTATAGGAGAATCTCTCTATATTATATGGTTGGAGTAAAATGAAAATAATTTTTGAGTGATTTTTGTTGGGTTTGTAGAAAATAAAAATTAGTAAGGGTGAGTGAGGGAAAGAGTACTATGAGTTATTAATTAGTTTCTCTTTGCATTTTCTTTCATGAAAATCCGGAAAATGAAAATAAGTGTTGGTTTTTTTTTTGAGAAAAAAGGTAGCAGGCTATCCGCTTCATTCATTGAATAACATGAACTTAGCATACAAGTTGGAAGCAGCTACGGCTTCCTGTGGAGGTGAGAGGGGGAGGTGAGGAAAGGGTTAGTAGAAGATACGGAAAAGGGGAAGGTGACAGAGGTGTTTTTTAAAGTGTTGAATAAGTGTTGTTTTTTAAATTATATTAAGTCAGTCTTTTTTTGAAAAATATGTTATATCGATTCAAACACATAGAAAACTTCTCTTCAGCTCGAAAGAAATTTCGAACCTTTTTTATATTAGCAATTGTTTAGATTTATAATTAAATTCTAGTTAGATTAGGATAGTGATTCAAATCTGTAAATTTAGTCAGGTTTAAATTTAAATTAAAGTAAAAAAAATCTTAATTACGCTAAGATTTGGGGTACAGTGGTGCATTGTATATGTGAGGTGTATGGCTTGGCCATAATTGCATGCACCCGGTGCATATGTGAATAGGAGATGCATAGCTAATTGGTGAGTTGTTAAGAGGACATATGCTGCTTTTGTGACCGTGGGTCGACATTTGTATACCTTCTGTGCAGAGCATAACAAGAGAGAAGCTTTTGAAATTAGAAAACGACAGAAAAATGAATACCACATCACTCGTATAACTGCTGCATTTTAGTCGTTTTCCTCAAATAGCTATACGTGCATGCCATGCATGTCACCCAAATAATTAAGTTGGTCGCATATTTTGTGGGCATTACACGTTAAGATTTATTTTCACAGTGTGTGATTTTTCCATCTACACCTTCCATATAGCACGTGTTTGATGTAGACACCTCGAACAACTCCTCTGTGATAGGGTCAAATATTGGGCGTATATATGGTCTTCAAACTATGGGACACGTCACAATTTGATTTTTCAAATTTTAATTTATTTAAATTTTAATTTAATTTTTTAAAATTATTATAATCAAGTCATGTAATCTAATTTAGTTGACTAATATTGGTATATCGCTAATTTAAAAGTAACGTAAAAGCGTTGCGATCGGTGATGCGCCAAAAATTAAGATGTCATATTATTTTTGCATCAGCGACTTGTCAATATTTAGACAACTAAATTGGATTGTAGGACTTGATTGTAACAATTCAAGAAGTTCGAGTCAGAATTATAACAGATTAAAGTTTGAGGCAAAAGTGTCATCCGCCTCATAGTTTGAGGACCATACGTGTAATTTATCCTCGATGATATGGAAAATACTATATGTACACTCCAGGTGTATGTACATCTTAATTACATCCTTAGATTATAGGATTTAAAAAACCTCTTTAAATTTTTAGTATTAAAATAAATAAAAAATTATGAGACTAGTGAAAGAATCCTAACCACACAAAATCTAGGTAGCATTGCTCCTGTGAAATTATTCCCATGAATGGGATATTCACAAAGATGTTTACAAAGAACTTATGGTCAAATAAATTTACCTAGTGAAGAATAAAAATATTTAATTTAATGAATCTATTTATCGCACTTACAATCACAGATTCTTCAAAAAGATTCGGCCTTGGCAATCTGATTGTGATGACACTTGCCCACACTTAAGTATTTTGAGTGGATAATAAATTTCATCACCGGCTGAAAATATTTTAAGTTCTGATTATTAGACTCACACTATTTACATTAGGGTGTGTCTGTTTCATCGCATTTTCGACACGAAAGTCGATAATAAATCGCATTTTTCGACACGGTATATGTGAATTTTTTAAAGAAAATGCGAGAGCAGTTAAAATTATACGGTCAGTGAGCACCAGTCCAACCTTTATGTACAATACGAGAGCGTAGTTTTGTTCTCTACCGCAGTAAAGTCGAAATCATATATGAAGCCAAAACGCTCAATCTCTTTTGTTTTTTCTGACAAAACAAACACGCTCTTATTGGAAATGTGACTTCTGATGTATCTTTCTTTTATAATTTTTTCCTCCCATTGTGGGGAACAATAAATGTACAAAAATGGGTCCCAACCTTTCAATCAACATAAGCACTCACATGATGTTTTAGTGAGGCGTACTGTGAACAATCATACACCTAAGTTGTCACCAATATGTGGTAGGTTTACTAGTACTGTACAATACAATCTATCTATCTATTCTACTACATTAAACGAGGATTTGGGGAGACCTTGGAGTGACACGATATTCCCCCAACCCTCCCCTACTCTCTCTCTCTCTCTATATATATATATATATTGTGAGAGAGAGATGAGCTGGAATACTATTAATAGTATTTAAGCTTTTTTGCTATCGATTTTTTAGCCGTTAGATCTATATTTTAATTAATTCTATCTTTTAGATCATACTATTCAACCAACTACCCACTCAACCCTAGGGGGACCACCACTAAACCCTAGGGACCATTATCATTATAACCGTATAATTTTTCATCCAATTGTTAAAATTTCGATAGCAAAAGAGCTCAAATACTATCAATAGTATTCCAACCCAATTATATATATATATATATATATATATATATATATATATATATATATATATATATATATATATATATATATATATATATATATATATATATATATATATATATATATATATATATAGGGTCCGGTTACTATACTCTTATGAGTATGATCGTATTCGTACTCATAAGTTTTTCTCGATGATGGAGCTTTCGAATCGACGATCCATACCGTTAAATATTATCTAGAGCATTTAAAACTTCTAGAAATTAAATTTCATAATTTTTTGACATCATTTGCTCTATGATCAAAAGATCTCAAAGTAGATAATTTTTAACGGCCGGTATGAGATACTTGCTCGTTTAACGGTGTAAAAGAATCGGAATCTGTTGAATTTTTGATAGAAAATTTTATTTACTATGTAGATAAAGATCAATAACTCAGATCTTAAATTGAAGAATCCGATCATCCATTTTTAGGACGTCGTTCAATTTTGACCGTTCATTTTATGCCCACTTGATGGACTTTATAACGATTTCGAAAAATTACGAAATTTATTTTCTAGAAGTTTTAAATACTCTAGATCATATTTAACGGTGTGGATCGTCGATTCGGAAGCTCCATCATCGAAAACGACTTATGAGTACGAAGGGTCCTATACTCATAAGAGTATAGTAGCCCTACCCATATATATATATATATATATATATATATATATATATATATATATATATATATATATATATATATATATATATATATATATATATATATGTGTGTAGGGTTTTAAAATTTTATAATATAAAATTTTAAATTTTAGGGTATCAAAATTTGATACTTTCAAATTTCAAAGTTTCAAATTTCAAAGTTTATATTTCAAATTTTAAATTTTAAAAATTTCAAATTTTAATTTATAATATTTATTTCCAAATTTTAAACTTCAAAATTTTAAAAATAATATAATAAATTAATTTTATTAATAATACATGTAATAAATCGCGTAATAAAATCTTATCTGATAGATGCAATTTAAATCACGTAATAGATCAATGTATAAAAAAAAATACAGAATTTAAATTTCATGAGTAAGATTCTAGAAATGTAGTGCGTGTGTATATATATATATATATATATATAATTAATTAATTTTATTAAATAATTTTTTCTACTATTTTATTTCCCTTTTATTTATTGATTTTTTTGAAATTATTTTAATAGATTTATCTCAAATCTTTTTCACATAAATCTTTATAAATAAGTTGTTGTATAAATTTATGTTGCACATATACCAATTTTAATGATTTTTATTTAAATAGATTTAAGTATTAAATTATTTTTATATAACTTTTATTTAATTAATAATTAGACTTATAAAACTATATAAAAATATAAAAAACTAAACTAAAATTTATTATAAAAATATTTTTATATCCGCAGCATCGTGCGGGTAATTCACTAGTAATTCATTATTTTGCACCCATAAATTTTTTAGATTATGTAATTTTTCGGAGTCGATATCATAATAAAAAAAGTTAAAAATTTTGAAATTTCTAAATGTTCAATATGACAACTTAAAATTTGAATATTGGTACTGCAGAGTACCTCGAGAATTTCTCAGAATTCGAAGCTTCAAAAATTATTTTTTGTATTGTGTACCAGTATGTGATATTGAGTGCCAGTATAGATGTTCTGGAAATGAATCAGTATTGGTACTCCAAACTGAGTACCCGTAATCAACTCCGCGACAGGTTAGATATATTGGATTTGACTCGAATTTGGTCTAATTTTGTTCCTTAAGATTATATATGGTTCAGGAACACTCTGAAGAGGACTTTTAAGAGCAGATCGATCGCTAGAAGTGAATCAAAAATTTGGATGGACGATGAAAATCGTTTCTTACTAGGATTAAAATTTTAGGGTTATATAAATGCTTGTAATTTATATTTTAAAGAATAGAACTTCATTGTTGATATCCAGAGAAAAACGTGGAGAGCTCCTAAGAGGGAGTTTTTCGTAATTCAATTTTACTTCTTATATTTTTGTGACGTGGATTAATCAAATAACGCATTGAGATAGTCTTACCCTGAACGTAAGTTTGACCCACCGTTGGCCGAACCACGTAAATTTTGTGCTATTGTGTTCTTTTTGTTCATTTTTATTGCTTTGTATTTTCTTGCTTATTTTCTACGACCATTCTCGTTTAAGATTCAGTTTTCACTGCGCTCGCGTGCTGTATGAGTTTAAGATGTGCTCGGTAACCTTTTGACTGGTTCCTTTGGAAACATTTAGAAATTTTTTTAGGAAAAATTATATTCACCGATTTGATTTTAATAGAGGCGAACTTGATTTACTAAAATTGATATTATTTTTTGGCATTGTGTTAATTAACTTGGCGTTACAATTTTGCTCCTCGTTAGATATTTAATATCTCACATAACTCAATAAAATAAATTTAATACACATTTAAGTTGATTGGATGTTTTAGCGAAAAATTCTTCTGTAGGCGCTATTCATATATAACAACATAAGAATAATATATATATATATATATATATATATATATATATATATATATATATATATATATATAACTACTAGAATCATAGAGCATTTTGATTCAACTATCCGACCTTTCAATTTGTTTGATTTAATTAATTTGATAGCTTTTCGAATATAAAATTTAAACTAATTATTTACTTTAATAAATTTTTAATTTTGTGAATTGTATAAAATATATTAATTAAATGTGCGAAGATAAACGACGTGTTCAAATCTTTAAATTAAAATATTACTAACTGGCTCAAATCACATAAACTAAAAAATTAAATAGTAAAATTAAAATTTTTAAAGATTAAATAGCCAGATCAAAATAGGCAACAATTGATAATAAATTTTATATATTTTTACTAAAAATAAAAGGAAAAAGAGCCACAGGGAATTAACACACAATGTGGGAAACACATCTGCACCCGTGGAGACACTTGCATTTGTCATGTCAATTCCTGTGTATTTGCGGTGTCCTCCACTTAAGTTTTATAAGAAGCCAAATTAATGCAAAGTTTAACTTTGATTTGATGTATATCTCTTACAGTTTAGTTCAGTTGTTTGGTATCAGATTGTCGATCAAAAAAGACGGTTTTCACAGCCACGATCGCATTTAAAAATAATATAATTTAATCCTAGCGTAAGATTTTAAAATGAACGATTATTTTGTATAATTTAATATGATATTAAAGCAGGAGGTACTGAGTTCAAATTCCGTCGAACTGGTAGGAAAAAAACAATGAGTGATTTTGTTGTCTTTGCCTTAGCTATTTTTTGACCAATAATTCATTGGTTCTCCTCCAAAATATAATATAGTTGGATTATTTATATGGGGGGAAGAGAGAATAGTGTTACGTTCTGATAAAAATTAGCTTATAAGATTTTATGAAACTGTCGGTTCAAAATAGAAATCGAAAAAGGTATGAAAAATGGATTAGAATCGAAAACGGAACGATAAAATCTTCTAATTTGTTTGGCTCATAATGGGAACCAGAATGGAAATCTATCCATTATTTTTGAGAGAAGGTAGCATGCTACCGCTCCATTCATTACGCAAATGAACCGGCTACAACGTGAGGCAGCCAGGGCCTCGGACCAAGGGAAAACACAAAAGGGACAAAAGAAAGAAGAACAAGAAAAAGAAAAAAAATGATTACAGATAACTACTACACTGCCGACTTACTGCTAGAACAGCAACTAGCCCAGAGATGTATACAAGATCTGATTTCGGCGTGCAAGGTTCCTAACGAGTGTTTGGAATGTACGAAGATCCTTCGGTTCCGCTCAAGCCAGATGACCCAGCAGGTGGCAGCGATAGAAATAAGATCTCTCCTACCCTGAGCCCCTCTCTTACTACAGCTTGCCTCCCAAATTCCATTAAAAGATGAGCAGTGCCGTAGAAATCGTTTATTTGGGAGAAATCCCTCCAATAGATCCTTAGCGCTGGCACACCCCGCGAAGAGGTGGTCCACAGTCTCCGTCCCCGCAAAACAGAAGACACAATTTTCGTCGCCAGTCCAACCCCTTTTTAGGAGGTTGTCAACAGTTAGCACTTTATTTTTCAAAAACAAAAAGATTTTGACTTTTAAAGGGGATCGGATCTCCCACAGTCGTGCGAATCTCTAGGTAATGACGCCACCATCTTGTAGAAATAAGTAAAGAGACTTTACCGAAAAATGCTCTGTGGTATCCCATCGCCATCTTTCGACATCTCTACAATTACATAGGGACGTTGCCGAGACCACCTCCTTGAACTCCTGAATCTAGATGTTATCTGTGGCGGAGATTGGAGAGAGCCCAGCCAGAATCTTCTGCCACTTCCAGCCTTGACCATTCCAACAATCTTTTATTCTAAGGTTTTTGCTCGTAACCCTATCGAAGATATGCGGAAAGGACGTTCGCAGTGGCGCTTGATCAAGCCAAATATCTGTCCAGAATTGAACCAATTGACCATCTCCTATCGAAAAAGATATCCCGCACTTGAAGATATCTCTGGTTGATAGGACGCTCCTCCACCAAAAGAAGTGGGGTCTGAAAGACTGTCCTTCCATAAGCGGTTTCCTCCGTAGGTAGTAGATACCGTTGATGAGAGCCCCCCACTCGTGAAAAGTTCAATTGCTCACAAAAATATTTGAAAAAAATTCACAATTCAAAATATTTGAATTTGAATGATCTTTGTAACCTAAATAATTTAAAAAATTAAAAATTTATTGTGAATTCATAATTCAAATTTAAATTTAAAATTATAATTTTTAAAAAGATTAAAATTTAAAAAATAGCAAGCTATCTGCTTCGTTCATTTTTTAAAATAAACCCACCTAAAAATGTAAATCAAATAAGCTTCAAACTTGAAATTTTATATACTAACTATCAGATCCAGCTGCACTTGAATTTAAATAATTATTAGTAAAAAAAAATTCTCAATCATTTCGAAAATCAAAGTTGACTCCTAACTCCACGGTGGAAATAATAATTTCAGAAAAATTTGATTCCCTCCGAAATGAAAATAAAAAAGCCAATCTTTTAAACCGAACATCGAAAATAAAAATAAATCCTTCCTACTATTATTTCTAGCCTCAAATCCTTCAAGCAAAACATTTTGTTAATATAATCTGTCGAACCTTCGCAAATATGCCCTCCATCCAATCCAACATAGTAATTAGTATCATCATATTTCCAATATCTGGTGCTCTGAAACATCATTTCGTAAAGCATGGTTACACATGAAATATGAAGAAATCACCTTTTCCTTTTTCTTGCTTTTCTTTTTTTTCTTTTTTTTGGGTTCAAAACACTTGATTAGATTTTGTTTTGTTAATTTCATCAACTGCACTGCTGCACCTTTTACAGCAGCATCTGACAACTAGTCTTTTCGACGAAAAGCCAACAATTATTTGATGGAGAACGTGTTTTTGTTCACAAATCGACAAAACAAAGTACTAATGATGGGTCCTTTTTTAAATTTTTTTTTTTTGTCCTATCCCTACAAAGGTTCTCTCTTCCAAATTGTAGGGAAAAATGGCCCCATCACATACACTCTCTGAGCTGGGAAATTATTATTTCTCATACATGCACTGCCCATCTTCAAATCAACTGTAAAACGACTCAGAATCAAAATCTAATTTTCATATATACTATATATACAGCTAGACTCCTATACTTTCGAAAGTACGAAGCCTTCTATGCTTGTAAATTGTTTTCGATGATAGGACATCCGATTCGACGATCGATTCTGTTAGACATGATCTACGCTATTGAAACTATTTAGAAACTAAATTTTATAATTTTTTGACTTCATTTGTCTAGTGAACAAATAGCCTAAAAATGAACCGCCGAAAATAAAAATCTCATAAAAAATAATGATAAAAAATTTAAATTTTAAATCAGAAGTATTGACCGTACTATTGATGTTAAGTTGAAATTTCTATTAAAGTTTTATGTAATTTGGATTGTTCTACACTGTTGAACTTAACAAAGTGTCACATCGACCGTTAAAATAGTCATTTTTTAGACCTTTTGATCACGTGGTAAATAATATCGAAAAATTATAAAATTTGGTTTCTAGATAGTTCCAATAGCGTAGATTATGTCTAACGGAGCCGATCGTCAAATCGGATATCTTATCATCGAAAACAACTTGCAAACGCATAGGCCTTCGTACTTTCGAAAGCACAAGAGACGTACTCCTATATATATGCATTATTTAAAAACCAACATATAAAAAAAAGTGATGTTATCTGTATATTTTTTTCAGTAGGTGTAATATTAACACTACCCGTCCTAAGGCCCATATTTTTTCTCTTGTCATATCAATCTTTTTTTCTTTTTAACTAAAATTCACAAAATTTTTTGTGAACTCTAGAATTGAGATTTACACCTGTATATAAGTGTAAAAATAGCACTTCTGTTTTTTTTTAACAAATCAAACGATGGTCATTTCTCTACTCAAAGTACGTGACTTTTTGATAAATAGGATCGAACTTTACATAATGTAGATCAAATTTATTTGATTAGAAAATTTGAGGTATAATCAAATATTAGGTGCGATGCATAGAGTGCATAAGTGCAATTGGCGCAAGCAGTGATTTCGCTCTTGATCTTGAGAGCTTTGGCAAGATCCTTCTCAACATTCCATTTCGCGAACTAGACCTTCAAATCTTCGTAAAATAGTTTAATTGATCGTTATTCTAAAATGAACTTACTAATTAAACAGTGATTTCTCTATAATGCGTGTCTTATCTGTGATCTTCATCAAAATACAACGAAACTATCTTATCTATTCCAACGCTTGAAAAATGCAATGAACGACGGGTTCATCTTATTCTTCAATCTCAATGCGTTGAGTTTTTCTTTTTATTTTGAAGCTTCTCAAACTGTAAACAGTTAGTAACTTCATTTGTGGAGACAAATTAATTGAACTATTTGATAAAATTTAAGGAATATGATAGTCAATTTAGAAAGCTATTTGTCGAATAAGCAATTTTTGTGTAAGTACATGATTCTCATGTCTTGGGCTCATTATTTTCATATTTTTACCCATAAAGGATTCAATTCAAAAATTGGGCTCAAGCCTTGCTAGGCCCTGTTGGGATTTAGGGTTAGGTCAAATCCTATCAACACATTGGGCTTTGGTTGGCTTCATGCTCTTTGCAAATGACAACCATTGGAGAGACCCCCAACAAATAGGGGTGTCAACGGGCCGAACACGAGCGAGCTGGGTCCGGCTCGCAAATGAGCCGAACTCGAGCTAGCTCATTTAAGTATCGAGCCGAAAAATTCAGCTTGTGTTCGGCTCGTTTATTAACGAGCCGAATAAGAGCCGGCTCGTTTATTAACGAGCCAAACACGAGATATCTCAGGAACAAATTTATTAAAAATAATATATATGAAAAATAAATTTATGAGATATTAATCATTAGACTTTGATTTAATGATTGAAGCTTTACATATAAATGAGCCTTTTTATAATTGAATTGGGCTTTATATTTAGGTTGGATTGAAAATCAAATAATAAAATAAGTATTATATATATAATTATTTATTTATATATATAAATATAAATTATATAAATATAAAATATATGTATTCGAGCTATTATCGAGCCGACCCCAACTCGTGTTCGCTCGTTTATTAAACGAGCTGAGAAATTCAGCTCGCGTTCGACTCGTTTACTAAACGAGCAATTCGATCTCGAGCTCATTTCGAGCTGAACAGCGAGCTGAATTCCCACCCCCTACCAACAATAACCAATAATAATAATAATAAAAGAATAACTAAGACATATAAGCTGAAAAGAAATAATAGAAAAAAACATGTATGACAATGTTACTTAATTGGGCTCATAAGCCAATGTTATTATGCACCACCAAAATAGAGAGAAGCGAACAGAACAAGATAAGTCACGAAGAAGTGCAATGCGGGTTATGACAGCAGCAGCAGGCGGCCTTTCTTTCTCCGAGCCGGACGCAGTAGAAGCCGTCGTACCCCTCTTCGCGGCACTCACTCTGGCAAACATCTGGAAAGCATCCAGGTCGCACGCGGCATTTTCGATCGGAATACGGTTTTCCTTCAATAACTGCGAAACATATAATCTTCTAGTGAAAAACAATATAGTTTACGTTGCACTACTGCGCCGCTGTCGATGAGATTTTTGAAACTTTCACTAAACATGCATACAAAGAAAGAGATTAGTTTGACAAAGATAGTATGCTAGACGACGTCTGTCATTATAGAGTCTGAAAATTAGAGAATGTGAACCAAGCTCTGATAGCATGTTAAAGAATTCGAAACAACACACATGGCTAAATTTCAACTTTGTATCCAATATAGCGACTATTATTCTTAACAAAAAGAACATAATTCGGAAGGACGGAAAATTTAGCAACTCGGAGGCACTACAAGTTTGAGAAGAAATTCGTTCAATAACAAATCCTTTCGAGATGAAATTATCAAATTCCACCTGAGAGATTGTAATTGAACAAAATTGAACTCAGAAAACTCTTTTCTTTTAAAGTGGCTCTATGGGTTTTTTTCCCCCCACAAACATCATCTTACGTCTTATACTATTCAATCCAATCTGAAGCGCTAAACAGGATCATGATGTACTATAATGACTCAAAATTATGAGAGAGAGAGAGAGAGAGAGAGAGAGAGAGAGAGAGACCTATGGGAGTAGTAAACATGAGAAGAGCCAAAAATGAGGCCACAAGGAGGAATCTTGTGAAGCAGGAGAAGGCCATGTTCTATTTGCCTATGGTATTCTCTACCTAATACTATTAAAGAGTAAATTATTGTTTGATTTAGAGTAAATTAAAACTTCATAACCGCATTTGGAGAGTATATATATACTAATTAATTTTAATTAATAAACTTCTTTGTTTAGGCGTTTTCCTTTTAAATCTAAGAGCTCTAATGAGGAAAAAAAATAATATTATATCTTTTTATTAAAGACCAGTATTAATTAAATCCTAATCAAAATTAATTTCAAGAATAAAACCTAGTATTGTAATATGCAAACCATCCATATATTAGGGTGTTAATTGGTTGAAGGAATTTGAGATTTTGAATTCACAAAGAAATATGAGAATTATCTTCATTTTATTTGATTACATTTCCATAAGTGCACACTTCGAAATACTTACTTACAAAAAAAATGAGGGGAATTGGATTTGTCACAAATCCACACTACAAAATTAGTTAAGATATACGGGTTACTGGTTGACTCTTGTTCTATTTTTGTGTTCTGTAACAATAGCCTCTAGTAGATTTAATATTTAGCAAGTCAAAATAGAATAAAAATTTCGAGCCTCAAATATATAAGCTTCAATCTGATGTTTCTTACTACTGCTTTGAAATGTAGTTGTCGGGATCATTGTAATAGAATATAGATTTAACTGCACTAGTCCAATGACACTTGATTAAACAGTATTATACCCTACGTTATGCCGAGCGAGCCCTAAAAATAAAATTAATCACTTTAAAGAGCCATGTTATTTCCATGTGATACACTCTTCTAGAATAGAATTAATGCACCCACAAAATTGTAATAGAGGACCACAGGAGCACCAATTGCAAAACAATCACTTAGTTCATGTGTGAGTCACACCTATCTTATTCACTAGGGTGATTTAATTTGTGCTCAAAAGGAAGAGAAAAGATATACCAAAGCTTGGTCCCATCACTTCAATTTTTGTAGGTACCAACAACACAGGCTCTACCAGTTAGTCCACATGCTACATTTATTGAACTGTGATGTTCATTACATCATTAAATATGTCTTGTCAATGTCCATTTGATTAGGCTTCTATTTTTTTTTCTCTCTTAAAATATGTCTAATTATGTTTTTGTTTTTATTTCATTAAGGAAAAAAGTTTAGAACTATTACTATTGAGGAATATAATAATAGATTTCAAGGCTTAAAAACGAACGTTCACATACAGTACTTTTAATTCTAATATTTAAAAAAAGCATAATATTATACAAATTTACCAGATGTAACTATATTTTTCTAAAAAACCTTTAAAAGAAACTAAGTAGTATTCGACAAACTTAAAACAAAATGAGTTTTGCCGTAAAACTAAATTGACTCTCAATCTAAAGATTCTACTTATGCTATATTTCTATTAATATTTTTTAAAAAGTAATTTAATTTATATAGTATTTTTGCAGAAGCTCGGGTCATGCGAGATGACCTCTTTTGCTATTTATGTTTTCTGATGTGACTTACCTTTTTAGCCTCCTTGCAAAAATTAATGTCATGCCTTATTTTGTCATGTAGGTGTATTAATAATGTGATTTGATGGAATTGGATCCAAATAATAATGTGAATATAAATGAATCCGCTACATTAGTTGCGACAATTTAGATTCATTAAATATGATTAAATTTAGTAAATAAATATTTATTAATTTTCTTTACAACATTCTGTATATATTTTCACTATTTTCATGACAGAAACTTTAGAACCAAAAACAACTCCATTACTTTTGAAGTAAAACAAGTATTCAAGCAAGTTTTTAATTTATTTTTTCGCAAACTAAAAGATAGAAGCTCATTAGATTAATATATGAAAACTTTGAACATTTTTTAGCTCATTTATAAGAGAGGCTTCATAAAGTTGAGAGACATGTAAGATGGAATTTGGTTTTGTCCTTGTGTAGCAACCAAAAACATATTTAAGTGGACCAACTACTACCAAACCACATGATGCATATTTAATGTGACAGTGCTATGCTCAGCTGTGAATTACAAGGAATAGAAAAAAAAAAAAAAACCTATTCCATCCAGAATAGAAGCTTACTATTCCTTTCTCTTATTCTGCAGTGACATAACTTGACAATTTATTTGCACAAAGCTTTTAATTTAAACTGGTTGGTTTGTTAACATTGTCTATGCTTATTCTTATTGTCTGAATAGGAGCAGAGAATAATCAATTAAAAACTATTTAAATTCATTGGGAATTAATTAATGTTTTCCCTGTGCTATTTGGCAATTTGCAAAGTATGCAATAATTAAAAATAATTTAGTAATGGACTTGTTTTCTGCAAAAGGGGGGGAGAGAGAGAAATGCCATTGTGAAATTTCATGTAGTCATTTCTCTATGTTTTTTATATGTAGGACAAATTTCCAAAAATATATATAAATGTATATTGTAGCTAGGATCTAGTTGAGCCTTTAATCCAAAACCTACTCTTCTTCTCCTCTTTTTTTTTAAATTTTTTTTTTTTCTTGTGTTGGTGCAGTACTGGTACAAATCTTAGATATGCATTTATATCTTAATTTTTACACCCTAAACCTCTTTTCAGATACTTTTTTTAGGATTACTTTTGTGGGATTTAATTGAGTAAATGGTCTTTTTCATATTTTTCATTTGAGAGGAGTCTTTTTTTCCTTTCAAAATCAGATTCCATATTTTAAGTAGGTTTTCAAATATTAACGAAAGGAGCAATACCACTTATATAACCTAAAAGAGTTGTATAATATACACTTTATTCATGTTACTGTAAATTTTTTTTTACCAGTCACACGATATGATTACTGAAGAACACCGCGCCCTAAAATGAATGAGGTACAAAAGTAGCATTTACCTAATAGAAGGACACGAATAACTTTCTCATATTAGTTTTTTATTTTTATTCGAAAAACATGGATCAATTTTCTACTTTCATATTCTTTCTGGATCTAAGAATTAAACAAAATTTTCACACAAAAATAGGAATTTATGAGCCCACATAATTTATATCCAATGCCCTACCTATGTTTATTATGAGAAATGATATAATGACACTCTTTATTCATGATAAAAGCTCCAAAGTGACAAAATAGTTTCCTTCTCAACATGAGCCCACAAATAGCAAATGTAGCCAAGCTGAGTAATTCTTGGCAAAGTGCTTTTCTCTCCCACAACCCCCTATGGCTTGATACATAGAGAAATCAATGAGAGCATGATAATTGAAGTAACAAAGGCTATATCCAGTAGGATCTATTACATTATAGTGTACTCCTCCAATTAGGTGAGAACCATCAAATGGGTCTTAATAAGTCATAACAAAAGATACTAATAATTAAGTAGGTTTACAGCTTTGTGATCTCCTCCTATCACTAAATAAAGAGACAACAGGATCAAGGACCATATTGTGTACTACTTGTATATGAATAGGCCCTCCATACAAGGCTTAATAAGGGACAAGGGTTCAAACGGGACTGGACCCGCTAACCCGTTAACCCGATTGATGCAACTTTGGTTCGAGTTTTCGGGTTTCAATCCGAAATGTTGGACTCTGAAAGAGATGACAAGTGGATATGTGAATATATTGCTTGAAGTTCTTTAATTCAAAGTATTGAAAAATTTGAGACATCTGTTGTTCTTTAAATTAAAGCTTAAGCTACCAGAGACGAACTTTTAATATTTATTTTAGCATTTTTTTTTTCACATCTAGATTCAAATTTTTTTGATAAACTCAAGACGTGAGTTTTAATTAAATGGGAGGCGCAACATCTCATGCTCTAATACTCTAGTAAAGAAAATGAAGTAGTTGTTGGCGCTAACCATTAATTTCAAAAGCTCGAGTTATTAGAAATAAACAACTAATTCACTTAAAATGTACAGACACAGCGGCCAACCAGCCTCACGCCACTTCTAACATGACGCAGTGCAACTTGACTTTCCGCTCATTTCGAATATGACTTGGCCTAACCCTGTCTCCCATCACAGGGCAGAATGCTGACCCTTTAAGCCAACAGCAGTCATTTATTTTCAAAAGCTTAAACTACCAAATAACGAGATTTGTAATAGTTACATTCATCACAAAGTGCTCGTTTGACAACAAAAGAGAAACACTTAGAAGCAGCTTTTTTTTATTTTTTTTACTGATTGTTTCTAACATAAGTGGCAGGATCTTAATAGTTGGTATATAAAGTTTCAAGTTCGAAGCCTAATTACTTAATTAAAAAAATGGTCAACATAAGCTGACTCTCGAAGCTGATGGAAGAAATTTCAATATTTTGTTTATTCTAATAACTTCTATCAGACAATACTTTACAAAACAGTCCTATATTACTATACACTCTACAGAGGGCACATAAAGATGTCCGGAGCTATCAACCTCTCTCTCTCTCCTCTGTTTTGCCTCTGCTTTTCTCTTACGCGTTCACACACAAAAAGGAGAGAGAGAGAGAGAGAGAGAGAGAGAGCTTTCTCTCTCCTCCAACCGCCCAACCGCGTGGTGTTTATGGCACTCGCAGAGCACCCCAACCAGCTCGCTTAAAGTGGCGAGCCGTGAACCGTTGGGCTCATTCAATGCTCGCCCTATATATATATATGCACCCCAATTAACCATGGCTCGTCCCATCCCACCACCCCTGTCACAGCATCACTCCTCCCCCCACCACCCACTCGGCCTCAAAATCCGTGCTTGCTACAGAGCAGCCATGGGAAGCGGCGGGGGGAAAATGGTGCTCGCCGTGGTGCTCTTGATGTTGGGGAGCGTCGCGGTGAGCGCGCGGGCGAGGGCGCCGTCGACGGAGAAGGAGGAGCGGGGTGGTGGTGGTAATGGCGTGGAGGACGAGAAGTTCTTCTTCTTGCACAAGAGGGGTGGCTTCGGAGGTGGGTTCGGCGTCGGCGGCGGCGGTGGCGCGGGCGGTGGACTTGGCGGTGGGTTTGGCCATGGCGTGGGCGGCGGCTTTGGAGGTGGGATTGGTAAAGGCGGCGGCTTTGGTGGTGGGATTGGGCATGGCGTGGGTGGTGGTATTGGTGGTGGGATTGGGAAAGGTGGCGGCTTTGGAGGTGGGATTGGACATGGCGTGGGCGGTGGTATTGGTGGGGGGATTGGTAAAGGTGGTGGCTTTGGAGGTGGGATTGGACATGGCGTGGGTGGTGGTATTGGTGGGGGGATTGGGAAAGGAGGTGGTTTTGGTGGTGGGATTGGGCACGGCATTGGCAGCGGCGGCGGCTTAGGCGGCGGCATTGGGAAGGGTGGCGGCTTAGGCGGCGGTATTGGGAACGGCGGTGGATTGGGCGGCGGCATTGGGAAGGGCGGCGGCTTAGGCGGCGGTATTGGGAACGGCGGTGGATTGGGCGGCGGCATTGGGAAGGGCGGCGGCTTAGGTGGCGGCATTGGGAACGGCGGTGGATTGGGCGGCGGCATTGGGAAGGGCGGCGGCTTAGGTGGCGGCATTGGGAAGGGCGGCGGCTTGGGCGGTGGCATCGGCGGCGGCATTGGGAAGGGCGGTGGATTGGGCGGTGGCGTCGGTGGCGGAATTGGGAAAGGCGGCGGATTGGGCGGCGGTGCTGGGGCTGGTGGTGGAGTTGGTGGCGGTGTCGGTGGCGGAGCCGGCGGTGGTGCCGGTGGTGGGCTTGGTGGCGGTGCCGGTGGTGGGCTTGGCGGCGGTGCTGGTGCCGGACTCGGCGGTGGTGCTGGTGGCGGCGCTGGACTCGGCGGTGGTGCCGGAGGTGGCCTCGGCGGCGGTGCCGGTGCTGGCGGTGGAGCTGGTCTTGGTGGCGGTGCTGGTGCTGGCGGCGGAGCTGGTCTTGGTGGCGGTGCTGGTGCTGGCGGCGGTGCCGGTGGTGGTCTCGGAGGTGGTGCCGGAGCCGGTGGTGGATTTGGTGCCGGGGGAGGCTTCGGCAAGGGTGGTGGTGTCGGCATTGGGTTCGGGAAGGGTGGCGGGATCGGCGGAGGCGCCGGCGGCGGCGCAGGGTTCGGAGGCGGCGCCGGTGGCGGATTCGGCGGCGGAATCGGCGGCGGCCATTAAGTGATTAATTACCGCTATAATCTCATTTTATGGTTATTATTATTATTATAATTGTTGTTGTTGTTGTTGTTATGGTGATCAATTGGTGGTTAAGAGTAACCTACCAAGGTTGTGTTTAATTATGTTCTTCTAAATTACCTTTTGTTGAGAGGATTAAGAGGAGTTGTTTTAGAAGTGTTTTATTAAGGTTTGGGCCTACTAATGTATTCGTGCTCTAATGATTAAATGCTAAATAAATTTAATTACGACAATGAAAGTGCTTTCCTTTTCGAATTAGTTGATTCACACAAATTCGTTTTGCAGCACTTTTTGAAAAATCATCTCTTTGTGTGCTTGGTGGAATTGATTAAATATTGGTACCATACATTTATGTTGAATTTATAAATTGGTATTTAATGTCGATTTATTATCACACGGTGTAAATTTAACTCATCAAATTTACTACCATTAAGTTTGGTGTCGGAAAAGTTTTACTAAAGTTGGGTTTGGGTTAAATTTTGATTCGAGCTCGATCTGAAACCCCAATCGAAACCTAACTCCAAATAGTTTTCGATCGCGTTTAGATCAAAATATCATCTAAGTACATCAACATAGATCAAAACTCCGAATAAGAGAAATATTTTATATTCATATAATTTATCTGTCAAATTCGAACGCCATATATACAGATTAAGATTTTATTTTATATCTAATATAATTGTATTATTCTTAATACTTCAGCTCTTGGAGTTTGAACTTTAATTCGAACTACTTTTCCAAATTTATTTGTGGGTATATTTTAATTTATCATACTGTGTTTTAGCGCACTTTTTATCATCACCTCTCGTTCAAAAAATCTATTTAGTTATTCTGCAGTTTAGCGCGTTTCATATTAAATCTATTTAGTTATTCTGCAGTTTAGCGCGTTTCATATTATTGCTATGTAGTTCAAGAATTTATACTTTTAACTATACAATAATTTTATTTTTATTTTACTGTAAGGATTTATTGTTACACGTGGAAATGGATAGCAAGTAAAATTTTTAAAAATGCACTTAACTACATGGATAAATTAAAATTTACCCTTTATTTTATCTATATATTTATTTATTTATCTTTAATTAAGAAAAAAAGGGAACACTCCCAAAAGGAGAATATTTGACTTTTCCCGCGCGCTCGACACGATTCCGAAGCACCCGTCGAAAGCCAAAAACCCGCGCCATTTTGCGTGCATCAGAGCCGTCCACGTGTCCCCTAAACTGAGCCCTCGTCCCGCCCCCGCCATGGGAGCCGAAGCTAGAAAAAATTCCCTCCTCTTTAAAGATAACAAACCCTAACATTTACTCCCCTCGAATCTTAGAGAGAGAGAAGAGAGAGAGAGAGATGGGAGAGAAGGAGAGCTACAGGCGATTTCTCAACCCTTTGGTTCTCAATCTACAGAAGATGGAGCTCGAATTAACATGCCCCATTTGGTATCAATCTCAGATCTCTTACTAGTTGCTTCTTCAATTCGATTAGGGTTTTGCTAGTGTTTGTGATTTGTTGCTGTGATCTTATAGTTTGTGATTAACTATTGCGTTTAACTAGAGTGATGATGATGTAAAGCTTGAATCTTGGGTAATATTTCATTAATTTTTGGAAAAATTAAGTTCTTATTTGCGGGTATTAGGGTTGGGAAAGATTCCATTTCTCAAATGCTTTTTCTCACCCCTTACTAGATTCTTATCAGTTTGTTTAGGGTTTTTTGTTAGGGTTTGGAACTTGCTGGGATTATTTTACATTAGTGTTTAATTATTGCCTCTGAATAGAGTGATGATTGTGTAAATATTACATTTTGGCTTAGATTTCATTAACTTTTGAAAATCTACTCCCTTTCTCTGGATCGACTATTCATTTGCCTCTTGTGGGTTTGATGTGCTTCTATTATATATATATTTTGCTTACTTCGAATTGGTCTATGCCAATGGAAGGTAAAATTAGGGTTAAGAAAGATTCCATGTAAGAAATTAGAAAACGTTAAATGCACAGTGAATCCTTTGTTTTATGGGCAAAAAAAAAGAAAAAAAAGACTTTGAAGGTGTTAATATGGAGCCAGGACATGAAGAGTAGTTCTCTGTCCATTTTCTTTTCTATGTTGACGTGTTAATGTTTACTCTTATGTTTTTTTTATTATTACCTCTTCTTTTGGCAGCTTGAAGTTGCTTAGTGTGCCAAGTTTATTGCCTTGTAATCACATATCTTGCAGGTAATATTCTCTACTTCTTAATTAAAAGAATTGTTCTTCAAACTTGTCTTGTTTCCTAACACAAAGTGTTCGTCGACTAATTGCAGTCTTTGTGTTGCTGCTGCAACAATAAATGGTTGTGAGTGTTCGATTTGTAAAGCGTCTTTTCATTATCAAGGTATTTCCCAGCTTGAGCAAAGTGTTATATGTATTCGTCCTTCTTTTCTTTATAGCATGCTAAATATTCATGCAGATTTAAGGCCAGCGATTCAAGTTGAAGCAATAGTGAACATCTACAAAAGCATGAATTCTACTGTAAACGCCATTTTCAGTCAACGAGAGCCGCAAATTGATATTCCAGGTATAATTCCATTCTTTCTGTTTGGCCTGTGCAGAGCTTTTGTAAATGCTTGTCAGTAAAGTCGTTTGAAGAAAAAGAGCTGACAACTTTTTCAATGATAGCCTCCCAGCAATTGCTTGGTGCAACAAAAGTAGAAGCTTCAAATTGAAGCTTCCACTTTGCAATACGAAACTGGCACCTTGAAAGAGTTTGGATTGTTGCAAGTGCAATTTAGCCACAAAGGGAGTTTAGAAAGATCCAAAGTCATCTCTCGTTTCAAGGCCTTATGGCAATCCTAGTGCTCCCAACCTGTGCATGAATTTCTTTGTGTCTATTTCATTTGATCAGCTTCATAACTGTCTTCTGATGCAACACGCAGACAACAAGACACCTTCAGGTGGAAGTACGGACTCGGGAAACAAAAATGATGATGATAAGTTCGACGAGGAGCATATACATGATATTCTTAGAATGAGATCAACATATATTAACTCATCTGAACCTATATTTGGTAATGTGGATTGCGGTAAATCCAGTCACTACAGGGAATTTAGTGAATTTGCTATTAATGGGAGCACTAAAACAGATAGGGTTGGTAATAAATCGCTTATGGGAAAAAAGGAACCATATAGCTCTCCATCTTCTGGTGAATTGAAGGACTTGTTTTCCGATAGCAATGACATGGAAAGTGAACCAGTAAGTACTTAACCTATCTTTGCCTAAAGGTTAGCTACAATTAGTCGATGTTCTTAAAATGACATCTTATATCTAGTCCCTGAACGTTGATGAATTGTGATGTGGTCACCGATCTTTACTTAAACGTATTAGTCCTCAAATTTTATTTGTTTGCACTGTTGTAATTCTTGTGCATTTTCCTTCGAAAATCTATAATGTCTTTATGGACTGAGCATAGAAATTACTTGAGACCTCGGATGACAAACTGATACTGCAATAATTAGGCAAAATTCATGGACTAATCTGTTGAACCAAAACAGTAGGGACCAAATTACAATTCATCGTAAGTTTAGGTACTACAGTTGTACTTTACACTAACCTATATTGTTGCTTCTCTTTGACTCGCCAAGACATTGTCCTTCAGGGATAAAGCATGATTGTTTTTGCCAATTCAATATCTAAATTCACGTGGAACCTTAACTAAAATGTTTTGTTATGTGATGTGTCAGTATGTAAAATTCAAAATACTTCACATATTTGCTGCACATCAATATTGTTGTTTCTGTTTATCGACAGTAATCTATTGAAATTATTCCCTCTAACACAACAACTTACATGTTTCTTCTCAGAGAGTGAAGAGATCACCCTTTGAAGGTTCACTCAACAAAGACTTAGCCGGAAAGAATCAACTAATAGAGGATCAAACTAGAGAATCAAAGAGACAGAAAATGGATAACCTTGCTGTTTTTGAGAGAGATCCTGATGATACCAACTGTAAGGATTTCTTGGCACTGAATTCTAAGCTCACTACTGAGCATGAACGAAAACCAACTGATCTGAAGTTAGGGAAAAGTGAAGGAACAAATGGTACCTGCACGGTAGAGTGCGCATTTTGTCATTCTTTTAGGTCTTCAGAGGTAAGCTATTATCCATGCAAATCTTTTGTTTTATTTTACTTCCATTCACAATTTCTAAGTGCCAGCTATGATGAACTTTCAGGCCTGTAAAAAAACAGGTTTTTGTTAACAGTGGCCTGAAGATTCTGCAGTGGTGAACTTAGAAGTTGCAACCAGCCTTTAGGGCAAAAAAAAACCAAGATCTGATTTTAAAACTTATGTTTTTACTGAGGGCGAAAGATGGTTGAGGCGATTTTAATGACAAATTTATCAGTGCTTACTCAAGCAGCTCTGTTCAACCGATACCTCTCCACATGAGCTTCAGTTTGGCCAACAGATCTGAAGTCCATTACAAAATCTTGACAACTACTAGTTAACGAACTATAAATGCAATTTCGACCATATTTTAATCTCGACCATATTTTTCTGTATCTTAAAATGTGTAATCAAAACTTTTTCAGGTTTCTGGACCAATGTTACATCTTCTTGATGGAGAACCAGTAACATTTGATCAAGCTTCACAAGCCAATGTCTTGAATGTCCATGAGAAATGCATAGAATGGTATGCTAACATATTACCTTGCAACATCTTACTTGTCCAATTGATTGTATTGAAAACAATTAATCTGTTCGGCATATAGTATCTCTATGCATATTATTTTTTGAACTCTTTCAAATACCTACATCTATTTAAGTCTTATATTCTCATACCAGTTACTACCTCTTTACCACATCTTCATAATATGCCGATATCGAATTTTGCATGAATTGATATAATACAGGGCCCCACAAGCATATTTTTCTGGTGAGACGGTTATGAACCTGGAACCTGAATTGGCACGCGCGTCTAAGATCAAATGCAGTAGCTGTGGGTTGAAAGGTGCAGCTCTTGGTTGTTATGCTAAGAGCTGCCGAAGAAGCTTCCATCTCCCATGTGCTCATGAGATCCAAGGCTGTCGATGGGATACAGTATGCCTTTCTTCATTGTCTAATGTGACTTCTCTTGTTCAAAGTATTTGGAATAGCTTTAGAAACTTAACAGAAGCTTCTAGAAACTAGATGGTTGGGTAAAGAAATCATCTCGAGCTTTTGTTGTGGCAAAAAGCTAAAGAGCTTTTAGGCCCTGAAAACACAAGCTCTGATTTCAAGCTCCGGCTTGTGCTCCATTGAGAAGCTCAAGAGGAGATTTTGATGAAAAGCTATTAGTGCTTTAAACAACTCTAGTCAAGAAGCATTTCTACAGGAACTCCAGCTGGTCCAAGTAGTCCATAATTCCGCAAATACTATGCTATCTCTGCTTTATTGTCTGAAATTCCATACTTTTCTATGCTGATAATCAAGTATATATAAACTCTCTTTTTTCTTCAGGATAACTTTCTTATGCTTTGTCCTACTCATTCTGCGCACAAATTGCCGTGTGATAGATCAAAGAATAAAGAAAAATCCAAGGCAAAGAATCCATCGTATGTTTTTTTCTCCTATAAAATTGTCCATAGAAGTCTCTTTTTATCTTTTGTTGCATTATACCTTAGTGATCTTGAGAATTTTCTTTTTGTCACTAGATCCTGTTCCAATTTGTTGCATGGTGATCTGACCTCGTCTATGAAGGAGCAAAGCAATGTATTCTGGACAGCATCATCTAGTATGACTAGAGAATGGATACTATGTGGATCTGCTCTTTCTAGCAATGATAAGGTAGCGACTCTGTTTCAATGTAGGGCCTGTTTTGCTTGGCTCGTGTAATAGCAGTACCCAATGCTTTGCAAACAAGGGAGAATACTGAAGCTTTTCTGCAGCAAGAAACTGAAATGAGCTTCTCCGCCTGTAAAAGTATAAGATCCAATTTGACGCATCTGCTTCTACAGTTGCAAGAAACTGTTGGAACGACTTTTGCGAAAAAGCCTATTAGCATTCTTCCAAAAGCTTTACTTACATTGTGCTTCTTCTGAAGCTCCAGCCAGCCCAAAATCGCCCTTGGTCTCTTTACAAATGTTCATAAGCCAATTAGCTTTTGGAGAAACATGCATCCTCAAGATGTTTCTGATATGTATCTGGCTAATTTGCAGGAAATTCTGGATGAATTTGTTGGTTTAACTGGTATAGCTGTAACTAACTATTGGAAGCCGAATGTTACCCATATAATTGCTGCCACCGATGAACGTGGTGCCTGTAGCAGAACACTGAAGGTGCTTATGGCTATATTGGGCGGCAAATGGGTCGTAAGTGTAAATTGTAAGTACTTCATGATTCAATAGTGTCCCAATTGTACGATCGTCTATACTAGCTCCTATCCACATAATTAGGGTTCACAACAAACGGATGTGGTTGCACAATCATGTAAAGTAGCAGCAATGTTCCTGACTTTTCAGATACTTTTATCCAAGTCCTTAATTGTTTTTACATGGTAGTGTGCTGTTTCTGCATGAATTTCCTTCAAATAATTGCATGATGCTACTTGCAATTCTCAGGGCTCATGGCTTGTATGGAAGCTGGACATCCAGTCCCAGAAGAGCCTTATGAAATCAGTTATGATGTTCATGGATCCTTTGATGGACCTAGAACTGGAAGACTAAGAGCCATGCAGAAGGTTTCTCTCTCTCTCTCTCTCCTCTCTATGCATGTATGTGTGTGTGTGCGCGCACGTGGGTGTGCGCCGAGGATATACTAGTTTGTTATCTTGACATATCTTCTTCTGCAGGCACCGAAACTGTTTGAAGGGCTAGCCTTTTATTTCAGTGGGCATTTTATGCCCTACTACAAGTCTCACCTTGAAGACCTAATTACGTCTGCTGGTGGGATCATCTTGCAAAAGAGTGAGCTCTCTCACTCATCCCTTGTTGTTTACAGCACAGAACCTCCGCAAGGGAGCGATGCGAACGACCTTAACGACGTCATAAGGAAGAGAAAAGAGGAAGCTGAAGAACTCGCTGTTGTAGCCAGCTGCCGTGCTGTTACTCACACTTGGCTTTTGGATTCCATTGCAGCTTGCAATGCGCAACTGCCCATGCTGAATTCATAGGTGTTGTCTTCGGCATTCTGATGTAGTTTGTTGTTTGATGAATTTAGATGTTGTTGTATGTATTGTAACATTTTTATTTATGTTCTCATCATCTGTTCCGCTCAAATGTTGTAATACTAGTTGCTTTCTTGCTCAGAACTGCTTCGATTTAAAAAAAGTCCCAAGTGCAAAACAAATCAATTGTTGTGATTGTTACTCTATTTTGAGTGAGGAACTATTAAAAGATTATCAATCGAATGAGTTAGAGGCATCTTTTAAATTTCAAAGGCATGAATCTGAAAGACTAATTTAATAATAGATAGGTGCGTGTAAGTTGTCCATCAACATGCCCTAGGGAACAAGTGACCTTACATCTCCAAAATACATTAATGCTTCTCAAAATGCAATAATCCCACAAAACCTAAATTTATGGCACGTAGAAAACAAAACCATAGCACTGACGAACCCAGAAAACACAGGTAGGCCAACTAATAACTGATATTTGTAATATAGTTAAAAAAAAAAAATGCCAGAAATGGGGTAATAAGCAACGAATGCAAAGAGAAGAAGAAACGAAAGTTGATAGCATCAATCCCGCAGTACATACAAAATACCAAATGTAGAGATTATGTAAAATACATCTTTTCAAGGATCTTAACAGCATAAGTTTTCCATAATAGGATAACGACAATTTCAAAATTGTAGTGGAGCACTCACACGCTGTATCGACCGCCTCTATTTGATTTCTCCCTCCGCGCATCATCCTGCAAGGGATGAAAGCTCTTTTTTAAGTAGAAAGAAAATCTAACAAGCAAGGAAAAGATTATAGAATAATAAATGACATTCCCTTTTTTGCAATCTCAATTGACTCTCTTTAGAAGAATATAGTAATAAAAAGTTGATGAATTCGCCAATGTAATGGGCAATGACAAGAGGGGAAGAAGACTGAGTCATACATGAAAGCTGTATACGATCTTATCATTGAAGTCGATTATTTCCTTCCATTTCCTCCCAATGCTTGTCTGCATAGAACACAAACCATACAATATGTTGAAGACCAAACTCGTGAATGCACAGGTAACCATTCTGCATTTCACCCTTTTAATCAAAATTCATATGCCTAAAAGTTGAATAAGAGAAATGACCTGAACAGCTTCGTTGCTAGCTGACTTTGTCCAGAGAGCAAGCTTGTCCTGCCTCTGGCGCACGCTGGCAACAACACCGCAGATTTCTTCACTCTCATCAAACTGCTCTCCAATCAGAGCCATTAGCTGCATGACCAGCATATGTCAATCACTAAATAATTGGCAAGTGAGAAAAAGGGGGAAAAAAAACTAGGCAAAAAACTGTATTAAAACTGCCTCAAGTATCGGCTATTTTGACATGGATCTCCCAACTTTATTTATTTATTTATTTTTGATTGACACACTCGCGACTTTCGCTCGTTTTGATTTGAGTTATTTCCTTAAAATTTATTGGGGATTCTGCTTAGAAGTAACAGCGATTCTATTACATTGAAAGGCTTTGCCAGCTTTTTAGTCAACAAAACTATAGGTTCAGCTAGCATTCAACTCCTGAAAGCTGACACAGCTATTAATTTAAATGAATCACTAATATCATCTGTTGGAAATAACTAAAATTGAATCATAAATGAATAAAAAAAATTGACAGGTCTATTCCAATATGGTCTACTGTTGAGCGGCACTCCATATAATTTAAGTTGCGTTGACCACAAGCACTTCGACACAACAAGAAAAAAAAGAATTATAAGCATAAACTGCATTGTTTTTTACCGTCTCAAGCCACATGGTATCAAGAGTGGCCTTTCTGCTGCTCGCAACGGACCACTTGCCCCCATTTGCACATTCAGGATCTTCCCACTTAGGTTCAATCCCCGCTTTGAAACAATGAAAGTCAGCATTACCTGACAGCTTGCTGGGACGAAATATCTGGTCGTACAAGCTACAGCCGTAATAGAATAACGTGTTACTAGCAGAACTATAGGTTAGAAAAATAAAATGATAAAAGGTAAGGTGAAAATGAGCAGATTAGGAAGCCCTCAATCATAAATTCAGTTCTGATTAAGAAAATTTACAACTGCTACCTGAACTACAATGCATTTTGGAATGAGTACTTGAAATTTGAAACTTTGATTTAGTATCTAGCCTTTTATCATCTTTGATTTCGCCAACTTTCCGTGAGAATTACCAGTGTAACTTTTATTGACAGATTTCTTTGACATAGTTAACAATGTCATACGCAATGTGAATATTGAGCATGAATAAATGAATCATCAACATAAGAAGCTCTTTCAAAATGTCGAGAATCCTAATAAATGAATAATACAATATGATCAAAATCAAAAGTTTCACGAAATAAAACACAGAGAAAAACTCCTTCGCTGCAAAAATTGCACAAACTTCCATTTATACCAGGCAATATGCCTGAAATAATCAACAGCATCACTGATGATTCTCAAAAGCAGCAAAAATCTAAAGGTGGTGGAAAAAATTGGCGAACAGTACAAGAGAGAAAACAATAAACTTGGAATGGTTTCTTTAATCAGAAAATTTATTCTATATCTTATAAACAAGTAATCATAAGTGATCCAACTCATGTTGAATAATGATACTATAGCTTACAAAAAAGTAATCATAAGTGATCCAAATCATGCTGAACAATGATACGGAATATGAAGGAACTAATTAGAAGCAACAAAAGTCACGAGCTCAAATGGGCAAACAACTTGCACATACATGGAGAAAATACAAAAAAAGGATATTCAATATCCGATTAATCAATAAGTTTATTTGTACTCTTATTGTAAAATGTATATATGAATGGGAGGAAAAAAATTTCTAACAAGAGAGAAGAATCATGAAAAATATGATTAAGGAAGACCATCTAACCATCTAAGTCACAATAATTTAGTCTCTCATCAGAAAAAATATATCAAATTGCAAAAATTTGACGGACAAATAGTTTCTCACTAAAGATTCCTTGAATGAAACAAAAAAAAGAAAATACATACAATGCCTTATTTATGTCAAAGAATTAACACAATCCAACCTAATTACGGTTCCAATGCATGACGAAAAAAGAGAGAGAAGAATATGCTATCGATAAACGTAAAAGGAAGCACTAGATCTAACCAGAGAACGTCAAGTATAAGTCAAACACCACATATCCTACCAGGTATAGCGATAATAGAATTTATAAAGCAGAACAAGATGCAAAATTTAGGGATTCATCAAAAGATACAACAAGAACCCATCAAACTAAGGTTATCAACGAGTTATAAAGGTTTAATCATGCAAAAGAAGCACCAAATCAAGTAAATAACACCGAGGGTAAATAAACGCCGCGTATAGTTTAGGGTTTCATCAAGAAACACAACCAATTACCATCGATTCAACAAAATAATCGAAAGAAACAAGATGAATCGACGGATTCGAAACCGATCTGGGGAAAAAAAGGGGGAGATCCACTCGGATCCGAGCGAATCGATTAGGGTTTGGATCGATCTGGGGATGGAGAGGGAGGAGGGTTTCGTCGCCCTTACCACCAAAACTCCTCGACGGTGTCGAATGTGTAGGCCTTGCGGAGGGAGGTGCCCCACGCGGCGCCCTGCTTCGGCTTCGACTGGTTGTCGAACCAGAACGTCCACTTCCTCTCCAGCTTGTGCGGCTGCGCTCGGCCCACCGCCGCGGCGGCGCCGCCCCCTTCCGCCTCCGCCGCCGCCGCCTCGATCGGAGCACTCGACGCTTCCACCTCCGCCATGATATCCTCTCTCTCTCTCTCTCTCTCTTTCTCTCTCTCTCTCCCCTATGGCTATGTAGAAGAAGAAGAAGAAGACGAGGAGGAAGCTAAAGAGGGAGGCGGTATTTGTATCGTCTCGTGTTTTACCACTATTGAGTATTGAGCGTTGATTTAAGGGTTCGAGTTGGACCGGGTTCCAGTCCGGTCCGGTCCAACTGAACCCGGTCCGGCCCCGAACCGGCTCTGATCGCCATGTTTTGGGATTCGTGCCTGGTCGCCTGCATTTGGCTGGTCCAGAATTTCGAGTACTAGTCCCCGCACTTTAGCAAAATTTCATTTTGGTCCTTGAAAATTTTAAGATCCACATATGTGGGGCATGAAACTTTTAATCCCTGCTACTAACATTTGTTCGAGAGTAAATAATTGCATACATTCATACATTCGTGCGCCGCGAATTCATTAGCTTTCTATCTATCTCTCATATTTTTCATAACAATCATTTGATTACAAACTTGATGAAAATGCTGCAACGCTGTAGATTATTGGAATTGATATATGAGAGTAATCGCAGCTGCAATTTAATATCGTATTTTCTATCTAGCCAACTTTCGGACAGAGTAGAAAAAAATAAATTGCATGTCAATATTAAATGAAGTATGAGATAAAATAGAGAGCGAATGAAACGTTATGTACAAGTATCAAAATTACTTAAGACTCGATCTCAAGGGCGTGTATATCCTATAAAGATTACAGGTGAATTTGAAATAGGCCCTGCAACATTTGTTTTTTTACATGTATTAACACTCTTTGACTGGTAATTACTTTTTTAGAATGTTTATTAAACTCATTGTTATTCTACCAAATTTAGTAATTATATTTATTTTTTAGTAAATAAAATGGAAAGAATTAACAGTTAATATCTACGAACAAAAGAAAAACTTTACTCACTGAAATAATTTAAATAGTAAGAAATAAAAGATAAGAGTATGTGGATCTAACAATGTAAAATTTAGGGACTACATGTCTTGACAAAAAATGCTTTGGCCCTCCTATTATATTACCTTTATATGTTGTTGTTAAATATAGTAACACCTATTATTTAGAGTGTTATGATTAGATTATACATGCAGTTGAATTTGCCAATACATCTAATAATATATGAAGATAACGTTGTGGGGTATTTATAACAGCACTGTTTTCCGAACGCACATAAAATTTTATTTTATTTTTTGATAGAAGATAAAAGTTTTAATCTCCTTAAAAGACCCAAAAATAGAGACAAAGCTATACAAATACAAAAACAATTTTTTTTCTGAGATCCAAATACTATTATGGCTTTATGCCTTGAAAAGCCCCGCAAAAAAAGGGAAAAAAAAAAAGAAATATAGTGCAACCATTCCAAAAGCCAATCGTTTTATGTTTTTTTTTCCTTTTCATCTGTTTAATTTTTACAATTCATTACTCATCCTTCTTATTTTTTACTCCATAAACGGTTTCCTCTGTTTTTTTTTTTTTTTTTTTTTTTTGTGTGTGTGTGGTTCCGAATAGGATTTGGGCCATGAAACTGCACCTTCAAGCCTGGTATTTTATCCGACTACTTATGATAAGGTGGATTGGTTTTATACTGTATAGAGGGCAGTACGTACGTAGCGTGCACTTTTTTGGAAACTGTACAATAAACAAAAAGTGCATGCCATTGCCGCGCCCTTTTCAAATGGAGTGGCTCCACAGCGCGAAGTCCTCGCGGCCGTTCCCCCACATCGCGGGGGGGTCGATCAGCATCCCCCGCGCCATGTCGACGTACATTCCGTAGTCGCAGAGCCCGTCGTCGGCCGCTGCGTACACCGATTCGATCTCCGCCCCGACCGCGGCCGCCGCATTGCCGCTATGATCAGAATCAACGCAGGAAGAAGGCGTCGGCAGCGGGGGGCGGAACGCCTCGGCGGCGGCGGCGGCGGCCTTGCGTATGTCGCGGGGGTCGCGGCTTTCGGGGAGGCGGAGGACGCGGGGGGAGTCGGCGAAGTTGAGGCAGGCGGCGCGGCCGCGGAGGGCCAGCGCCGCCACGTCGTGCGCGCGCGCCGCCATCTCGGCGGTCGGGAACGTCCCGAGCCAAATTCGCGCGTTGCTGCGGACGCCGCCGCCGCCGTTGTTGTTGTTATGTTTATTGGGTTCGCGCACCTCGCACACCCAGCGGTCGCCGCCCCGCTGCCGCACGCCTTTGTATACCGGGTGCCGCGTCTCGCGGAATTTCGTCCTTCCGGCGCGCCGCTTCGGGGGGGCTGACGACACCGTCGCGTACAATGCCGATGCCGATGCCGATGCCGATGCGGCGTTGTCGTCGGATTGCGGGAACTGAAGTGTGCAGTTTGGAGAGTAGTCATTGTTGTTGTTGGTGGTGGTGGTGTTAATTGACATGTTTTTTTTTTTTGTGGAAGGGGGGTGGTTTGGGGGGGGTTTTGAAGTGAGAAGTGGGAGTAGTAACTGTAAATGGGAGGGAAAGAGTGGTGGGGTGGGGGGGGAGGGGGGGGGGGAGGTTTGGGTTATATGAATGAATGAAAGGGAGGGAGAGTAGTAAGTCGCAGTCGGAACGCGGTTAACTCGGAATGCCAGGTTGGATTTGGGACGGGGGAGGGAAGGAGGAAGGAAAGGAGGGGCCTGCCAGGCTGACAGCTGGGATTCATTATCCAGAAGCAGAAAAGAAAAGGCCTGACTCACTGACTGACTGACTGGCCCCTTTTCAAAGTTACTAGAAAGCAGTCATAAAATATATATATAAGACTAAATTATATATATAAAAAAATTCTTTACAAATTTTTTTTTAAAATCTATATTTTATTCCCTCAATATTTTAAGTTATTGTATTTAGGCTTCCTCCATCAGGGTTTCATCATTATTCCGTTTATTTCTTATAATTTATACCAAAAATATCCTACAAAATGATAAAAATATATTAAATTTTTTTTATTTATAGAAGAAAATAAGAGTAATTTGATCATTTTGTCCTTTTCATTAACGTCGTACTTCCTGAAATTTTTTTTGAAATTTTAAAGGGACAAAATATAGATTTTGAAAGTTAAGGAGGAAAAGTAAAAATACGGGTATTTAAAATGAGGTTTCTTAATTTAGCCAATATATAAACTTATAAAATTTATTTGAGTTATAAATCATTTTGATCAACTATTTCTAGCGTAAGTGGTAATGAGTTTGACGGTTGATATCTGAGGTCTCAAATTTAAAAGCCAATTGCTTCACATTTTCAACTAATTTTTTTTTTTTGAGAGAGAAGTAGCACGCTACCCGCTTCGTTTATTTTTTTTTAGAAATAAACTTAGCTAGAAATGTGAATCAATTAGGATTCGAACTTGGACCTCGGGTACCAACTACCAAACCCTTTGCCACTTGCGCTAGGGACGGTTGGTTAAATTTATAAAAAGAAATAACGAAGCGAGTAGCATATTATCTTTCTCTCAAAAATAAAGGATTTTTTTGAATTAACTATTTAATCTTTAAAAATTTTAATTTTACTATCCAATTTTTTAATTTATTTGGTTTGAATAAGTCAACAGCATTTTGCCTTTAGAATTTGAATATGCCATTTATCTTTAAAAATCTAGTTAGTACACTTCACGCAGTTCTCGCAACTATAAATTTATTAAAGTAAGTAATTAATTTAAAATTTGAAGTCAGAGTATCATTAATTAACTCAATTAAATAAATTAAAAAATTGGATAGCCGATTCAAAATGATTCATAGTTAAAATAAAATTTATATAATTTTTACCCAAAAATAAATTATTATTTACTTTTAAAAACTTCAATTATTAAAAAGCAAAATATTTGTTCGAACTCAAGGCTTTCTTTTCTAATACCATACTAAAAAAAAAAAAAATCATATATTTTGTTATCGTTTTTGTTGTTGTCTGTCTGTAAGCCACTTAAACCCTCGATATCCTGATTGACATCCGAACACCACTTGATTGCACTTTTTTGTACCATAATAATTTATACTTCAAAAAGTGATATTATCAAAGCGTGTTTATTATTTCTGGAGCAAAATAATACAAACCATGATTAAATATGTATTTGTTCTGACATTGTCAAAATATGCTTCGACCATATCAGTTCCTTTTTAACTGTCTATATAATTTTTATACCAATCTATTCCATTGAGAACATGAAATGGATACTTTTGTTAATAATTATGTTTTCAAAAATAATGTAAGATTAAATAATCTAGATCGAATTGTCATTTGCTCAAAAGTATTACTAGCTCGACCAGTGGTTTAACCACTGATTCGATTGGCGTATTTAGCTTTTAAGGAGCCAAATGAAGAACCAGATCACGGTCCAACTGATCCAACCACACTATATTCCAACTAGTTTTTATACTCAGACATCATGTCTTAAAGGAAAAAACATCCAATTATACCAAATCGAGACGTTACTATCGAGTCATTTTCGAGGACCAGTTCCATAGGATATGGCAGGGTCCACTTGATGGACACACGCATTGGGTGTTGTTTTTGGACTTGGACTTTGGGTTCGATGGATTTGGACCTCAAACTCCGGTTAGGTGGGGCCCACATAAATGTAGACCGTTTATTTGGCCGTTATTTGCAAGTTGGTACTATACCATACTTTAGACATACTGACGTTTCCCTAAAACACGCTTGATACAAGTTGTGGGTCACCGAGAGTGACAGTCTAAATCGTCCATCATATGCAATGCACGAATGTTGAAATAGTAATCAACAGTTAATTGGACTGTTATTTTTTTCAACCGGTAAAATTGTGACTTTCACAAAAATATAATGTTTTTTTCATTAATTAGAATTTCCAGGTCTCCTAAACACTTAATTTTAATCCTACGATGATAATAATGATTACTAATTTGAAACGAAACGAGTGAAGTGGACGCCTCTGAAATTCATATATGGTGTGCCGTAGGTGACAGTTTCCAGAGTCTTCTGAAAAATTGGATCTCTGGGACACGTTTTTACAGTTGGGATTTGTTTTGTTTTTGAACCTTCTTTTTTCCCCTCCGAGGAGATCTAGTTGCGATCGGTTGGTCGAGGCAACTTGCGAAGAGCGCGTAGCAGGTGTAACATCAGATTGGACGCACCCCCTAAACTTTTAACCGAGCTGATTTTGGACAGTTGTCTAAAGATTTGACGGCGTGTTTGTTTCCACGAAAGTTCGGTGACGAACTCACGAGTTCGTAAAACCCAACTTCACCGGTATTTGGATATAGCAACAAACTCGGACTTCTGAGGGCCCATGCAGCCTGCACACTCAATCAGTCTCGCGCAGCGGCGAATTCGTGTACGTTATGAACTCGCGACTTCGATACAGTGTAGTTTCGCGGAAACAAACACTCCCTTAATGGCTGATATCCAATGTCTAAAATTTAAAGCCTAATTTTTTTATATTGCTAGGTGAATTTATTTTTAAATAATGAACAAATAGAATGGCTTGCTATTGTTCTCTCTGTCTAAAAAAAAAACTTTAACTAAGAAAAAGACTACTTGTACATTCTATAACTTACGCCCATCATAGAAAAGCTTATTTTTGCTTAATTTTTAGTATTAAGAAAAAAAATGTTAAGACTAGTAAAAATTACTAAACTTCGAATCAATAAAATGTAAAATTTACAATCTATTTCTAAGTGTACAAGTACTATTGCGCTTGCCAAGCAATGCTACAAGTACATTCCAATCTGGATGTACATCTTACACTTCGTGAATTGACGGCTATAACTAGTTTAAATTTTTTTTTATTAAAAAAATACTTGTTATCTTCACGCTTTTTTTCTTCTTTATTTTCCTTTCAATTCTCTCTTCTCTCACTCTCTCTTGTGATGAAAAAAAAAGCGGAGTGAGAATAACAAGAGTATTTATGTTGAGTTAATCTCACCCATTCATGTGAAAGGTCTAAAATATACACCCCTAAATGAGATGTAACATTAGTTAAAATTGATATTCCCAAAGTAAGTTATACTATTCTCAAAAACAAATAGTGTAAAACATGATTAGATAGAGTAAAATACCATTGGCATATTTAAAAGTTTATGAGCAAAAATCGTACACCCAGCCCATCCAAAGATTCAGAGAATCATTACATAAGCAATTTGCATAGAGAGGGATGAGACTCTTTTACTTCCCCATAAACAAGCAAGAGTATATAATTACAGAATTTACATGGAGCAGTGTGTGAATAAATCAGAAGTTCAAATATTTAACATCTGCAAGTAGTTCTCGATGATCGATATCGCCGCAGATCGGTATCCCGACCCGAATAGGTTGTAGTGATTCAAGTAGTGGTACAGCATGTAGAGGTCCCTCCGGTTCTCGAAACCTGGCAGTTTCGGCATAACCTGTGTACAAAATATATAGACATTAAAAATAAAACTTCTCACTTACAGCATAAGAAATGAGATCCCAGATACGATGAGAAAATTATGTGACAGAAAAAAGGCAGAAAAATCAGATTGGACTTATAATAAAGGCAAGAGATTAGCCGAGTTCATCATCTGTTTAAGCGAGAGATTAGGAATCACATCGCAATTCGTTCGAAGGTTGGGGACTAGAACTCTAAACAATTACTTCCTGCTGACTGCTATGGTTGAATTACGCGTTGACTACACTGCTGTCGGCTCCATAAATCATTTAATTTTTTCTACTGTATTTAGTCCTTAATATCTGTTCATATAGCTAGAAGTTCGTCTCGAGTTTCCAGTTATACAAATTATTATGTTCTGTTCGTCGATCTTCTATTATGAAAAAGAAGATACCTCAAAATAGGAATTATAAAATGATCCGCCAAATCCAGCGCACCACGACATCCCAAATTCTGCCTCATTGTGCCCATCTGTGCATTGAAAACTAATTAATTTGTATAAAGATTTTCCAGGCAACATTTGTATCAATAGAATAAATCAAAACTGAAACTTCTTGTGAGAAAATTTGAGCATTTAAAAGGACATACCTCCCAAATGTTCAAGTAAATCAAATGCTCAAATTTTCTATTGTGGAAAATTTTCATCATCCACATTATGATCAAAATATCGTTGCTCAAATTTCCGTTTTCCACTCACAAATAGAATTACTTGGTGTAAAATATTTGTCAATCATAGAGGACCTACATATCAATTGTTTTTGATATTTAGGTTTCTGTATTATTACTTGGTTTCAAAATCAGTATTGAAGTATGAAATAGTCACTGAAATGAACTTACAGTAGCATGCTGGATCCAATATAACAGGATCACCATTCTTATCAGCGCTTATGTTTCCACTCCACAAATCTCCATGGAGTAAGCATGGCTCAAGCACGGCACCTTTGAAAAGTGGCGGCAAGTTCTTCATCAGTCGTTGACCTGCGGACAAAAATTCAAAAAAATATCTGCATAAGGTTGAATGTTCTTCAACAGCCATTTTACATGTTGAAGGAAAATCTTGAGAAAAACTACTGCATTAGATTTCTTCTCCCTTCTCCATTTTCTTTCTTTCGTCTAGTTACCCTCCTCCCTCTCTTTCACCATTTTTCTTTAGTTTTGTCGACTTGCCTCCTTATGCCCCAATTTACATCATAACACATCACCTTAATGCTTTCTGTTCAAAAGATAATTTCAGGATAATATCCAACAAAATGGAGGAAAGGATATCGATGAGGAATCAAATAGATAACGTCCATATCTTTCTGAAAGATATTCTAAATTTTGATCAATTTTTCTTTACCACCTTAGATAAGTATTATGCTTTATCCATGATTGATTAAGTTCCTGTCGCCCAAACTAAGAGATTCATCAATAACCGAAATATCAGAGACATAAAACCAACCATAATAGTAGAGACACATATACGTAGAACTGAACACAATAAGCTCTCAACCAGTAATTATGAACATAAGAGACATATTACAAAGAAAGCATGTAGTAAGTCGCTGTTTCAAGAATCAAAATACCTTTTTCATATATGCTCGAATCCCCATACTGGTTCCGCGCTAATGTTAATTGGTATCCTAATCTATGCTCGGCAAAAAACTTGATCCAATCTGAAGTCCAAGTGTTTATCTGTGGAGTACTAAAGCAAGACAATCATATGAATTGGAACACGTTTGAAAAAGATAGAGATATTAGTTGGGAAATCAAAGGTAGGGGAATTTATGTAAGGTTTCCAGGGGTCTATATAAAATTTATATTCTAAAAGAGTGCACATACAAACAGATGATTTCATAGGGGTATATAAATATATAAAACCACAATACTGATTGTGAGAGTTTGATGAGTCCAAGAAAGGAATTTCACCTGCCGATAGTATTGTCAACATGAAACCCGAAACCCTTGTCGGATTTTGCGGCTTTATGCATTTCGGCGAGCTTTCTTCCTAGAACGGACTGAAGACAAAATATTCCGTTAAAGGGAGATTAACGCAGCACTTGCATTTGATATATAGTACATGCACTAGCGTCACCTGACTTCCCCTAGAGGGTCCGAATTCAATGAATTCCATGATGATAAAGGAACCACCAGTTGGTAAAGATCCAACCTAAAATTCAGAATGGAAGAAGTTTCTATCATTAGCTGCAACCAACTAGTTATGTCACAAGAACTTTGTCATAGATCAAAGCTAACTCGCAGGAAATCCCGTAAAAAAATACCAAAATATTCAGTGCCAAAGAAAGATAAAAAAATAAATTACACTCTTAAACTACAAGATTAGATCACTTTGCCGCCATCAGTGTTTAGTTCGAAGCTATATGTCACTCCGTTCATAAGACAATGAGGCAAAATTTTAGTTTCAAACTTTCATGGAGGCAATATGGAGATTGTTTTTTTTTTTTCTTTTGTTTCTTTTGACTTGAGATAATCGTGATATTTATTAGGGGATTTGCTGCATTTTGATCTAAAACAAAGATACGAATTCTTCTACCTTAAATGGCAGGGGAACACGAATTGATTTGGTGTCATACATTGCGCGCAAACCAAGGGCCTCGCCTTCAAACATTGACGGTCCAATCCTTCTGAACACGATTACAAGAAATATAGATGGTTTCACGAACTATAGCTTACACGTAAACATCAGGAAAATAAATAGGGGGAAAAAAAAGGACAGCTTCACTTATTGAATCGGAAAATTGTTTCAGATGGTCAATTTGGCTTTTCCAACTTCTTTTTATCTTCCATTTTTATTCCCATTTTGACAAGAAAGGTCTCAGACTACAAGCTCGAGACCACTAAGACGAAAATGTAATCAATATGAATACAACATCAAAACAGTATTGACTGCTAAGTAGCCCGAATATTGTCTGAAGTTTGCAGCAAAATAAATGAGTACGTAAGGCACAGTCATGTACATATATCCAAAAAAAAGGGAAAAAAAAAACTTCTCTCTAATTTTGAATATTGATCTTTATTTGTTTCAGTAAAATAACTTGGTATACCTGTTCGTCTTTACGAAGAAGGAACCAGAATCAGTATCATAGCGGCTCGCGTGATTGATGCAGCCGCCGCCTATAGGACTAATCCTTGTAATCTGCGTGGCCTTTCCTTCGGTCAGAATCCATTCACGGATCGGATCATCACTTAATGCCGCCACTGTAAATGATGAAAGTATGAAATCCTTTCAAACTAGAAGCAGAGGTTCTATAACAACAATCGGAATATTAAGTTATACAAGTAACATCAAATAGGCAACTATAGATGCTTAAGATGCTGAGATTTCGTAAAAGGAACATCCCTAAGGCATCAATAATCTTGGTAAAAGTCCCTTCGTAGAATAATTCAGAGGGTAAAAATGTATAGAAAGCAAATAACAATAGGTCATTTAGGCTATTTTTCTTTTTTATCTCATTAATAAATTGCACAGAGAATCACCCTGTATATTACAGTCAGAAAAAAAGTAAAAAAAAAAAAACTATAGCTGTCTTGATTAACTGCCCTCTGAACTATCATTTATTTTGATTTGAGTTATTTCCGTCAACAGCACGAGGTATTTCGTTAACTTTATCAGTTATGCTGTCGAATTTCATGACTCAACCAACTTGTCAGCTGAAAAAAAAGTGAATTTTGTTGGCAACTAACAACCTACAGCTAAGGCCTCGTTCGGCATCGCTAACCTTTTCTTTTTTAATCACTAATTCTATATAATTTGACGAACTGGCGAAAGGACTTGTTTTTTAATTGTCATGATTGATTAGCTTACAATACATCCGGCCAAGTGCAGTTGACAACTTCTTTTAAAAAGAATTTAAAAGCAAACAAAAAGTTGTTTCCTGATTTTTGTTTTTGGTTTCAAAATAAATACTTCAAAACTCAAAAGCTATCCACTCCTACACATTTTTTATGTTAACCAAACACGATACCAAACGAGGCCTAATAAAGCTGTTAATTTCAGCGAAATTCAAAATTTAATCGACTAAAAATAACTCGGATCAAAACTAACAAAAGTTTCGGGGGTCTAAATTGAAAGAAACAAACGCAGGCTCAAGGTACTGTTTCAAAAGAGGCCTATAGTAGATGCCTCTTCTTGCTACAATCCTCCATGGACTACATTGCGAACTTCGATCAATTGCTTGGATTAGGTATAGGTAGAGAGAGAGAGAGAGAGAGAGAGAGAGAGAGAGAGAGAGAGAGAGAGAGAGAGAGAGCTCACTGATGAGTGCGGAGGGAGAGGAGCGGTAGGGTTTGGGGAGAGAGAAGCGGCGAGAGGAGGAGTAGGAGGAAGAAGAGGAAGGGGAAAGGAGAGAGGCGGAGGAGGAGAGGAGGAGACCTGCCACGTGCGCCATCTCTCCGCCCTCCACATGCCCACTCTACTACACACACTCCCCATCCATCTCATTCCCTTATAGTGAGCACATGTTTTCGCATGCACCTAGTGCACCGTGCGCAGTAGGTTTTTTTTTTTGGGTTAATTGCATACAGTAAACATATGGGATAGCAGATATATCCTAATAAAATTTAATTTTTCATATTTATTCCTGTAAAAGTTCTAACGTTTTCAAATATACCTCTATTGTTAGGATCCATTAGAAAAATATAGTTAATCATAGATAAAATACTTAAACTTGGTTAGTGAATGAGGTAAATTGACCTTTTTACCCCTCTTATATTATTTGTGATGGTAGAACGAAAGAAAATGATCGTTGGAGATTTTTGAGAGGATATTTCTGTATAATTCTAACAGTTGGATCTTTTGGAGGGATATATTTGTGATGAAAAAAATGTCATTTCACTTATCATCTGTTAAAAAATAAACAGTACTCTAACGGTAACAAACCAGATGGACAAATATAAACATCACTCGACTTTTGTAGGGATAAATATGAAAAGTTGAACTTTGTAGTGATATATTTACTATTCGATATATTTACAGAGAGCTGTATGAAATTAACCCTTTTTTTTGTGATAAAAATATATAAAACTTGTCTCAACTATGAAACATTTTGATTTGACTATTGAATAATTCAAAATTTTAATTTACTAATTAATCTTTCAATTTATTTAATTTAAGTCAGCCAATGACACTTTGGCTTCATAATCTGAATGCTCGCTTATTTTACAAGTTTAATTAGTATACTTTATATACTTCCGGCGACTACAAATTTATTAAAGTAAGCAATCGGCTTAAATTTTAATGTCAAAGTACTGTTGACTCACTAAAATCAAATATTGAAAGATTGAATAGTAAAACTAAAATTTGAAAGATTGGGTAGTCTATTCAAAATGATCCATTGTTCAAGTAAGTTTTGTACGTTTTTTACCTAACGTCCCTAACTGCGGATTTGATAATTAGAATTCAACATCCCAAGTTAGTTGCTTCATATTTTCAGTCAAATTTATTTTTTTAAGAAATGAAACAAATGATAGCATGCTACTGTTCTCTCAATTTTTATTTTTTTTGGGAGTTGTCCCGTGGGCTTCATAACCCATCCCATCTTGTATAGCGTCTGCACCCGTACACTCCGTAAAAAGTCAGAGGTTAAATCCCCTATTTTGTGCATGTGGAAAATCAACTCCCATCCTCCTTAATAAGCTCCCTTTGTACTCACCATTCCGACTAGCCGCTAAGTTATTTTTTTCTTTTCTTTTAAGAAGGTCATATTATCCGTTACATAATAGCCACGAATCTTAAAATTGTGAGAAACATTAAATTTAATAGTCTTACGAACTTATAGAGAACTATTTTGTTGATTATTTTTACATCCAACTCCTTTCTGTATTATAATTTTTTTTTTCTTTTTTGGAAAAAGAAAATAGCAAACTATTCGATTTTGTATCCTAATCCTAGTGATTGAAATAATCAGCTTCGTTTGCACTGAAGAAGAGGTAGAGCACACTCCCATGACCAATTGTATTGGCATGCACAAATCTACTCAAAAGTAAAAACATATGACACATATGATCAATCTAGTCCTTGGATACTGCAAAGAAGAACGTTTTTTATTCATATTAGTCCTGCTACAAAGATAATTTAGCAATTAACTACAATTTATTCTTCTCATTTTACTATCTATGTATATATATTTCTAGCCACAATACTAGTACTTGAGCACTGAAGAACACTTTTTAGCCAGAGTCAAGGGATGCTGCATCAGAACAAGATCATGTTAGAAAACAGTAGAAACTCGAACGAATTATGAGCCATTTGTTAAGAAATGCAAGAGAGTGGTCAAACTTAAACCCTGTCTAATTTTATCGAGTAAAAGTTTAGGAACTAATACTGCAATTCATACAGGACTAGACTGCGATTAGAGACAAAAATTATGTTCTAAATTGTTACAGTTGGAACTCCAAGATAGGTGAAATCAACATCTAGGTTAAATTTTCAATACTAAATTTATAGTTACTGTCATAAGTTAGTATTAAATTTTGAGAGAGAGAGATTGTTACATGCGACAATCAACGTTGGGGTCGATAGTAAACCCTAAGGAGACACCGCAAAGCCCCGGAAGGCGGGCGATGGCGGTGGCGTTGGGGTTGTAGGTCGTGATAAGCCCCATGAGGCAGCCGCATGCCGACCGTCGGTTGTCGGTGGAATCTGCTGCGACATTATAGAGCGTCACCACCCCGTTGCAGCATGGTGTGCCTAATGCTGGCTCTGGCGACCCATAGGAAACAAAGCTAGAACAAGCCGTGATAAGAGATGTCACAGTACTGCAGTCCATCGACCCAACCACCGTTGTTGCAAACAAAAGCAACGTTAGCATCATTGTCGTCGTTTCCGGAGCTCTGGCGATCCCTTGGTTTGTGAAACTAAGTGCCATGTCTCAAAATGGTAAATTGTGTGATAGTGTGAATGGTTCTTAAATTAGGGTTTTTTAGTATTGCTGTGTCATGTAGGTTGAGTGGTGATTCATGTGGTTAGGATGAGTAAACGGTCACTTTGTGTTGCGGTAAAAGTGTTGAATGAAATATTGGAGCATTTTGGGTGATTAAGCAGCATTTAGTTAAAAAATCTAATACTTTAGCTAGGTTTTCTAATTGAACAAAAAAACATGAGTCACGATTGTTTAGCTAGTGGTGCGCTAGATGTTAAATGTGTCCACATTCGTTGCTCAGATGAAGGCTGTATTAACAAACTATTATTGTTTAAAGACAATTTTTATCGTGCATCTCACATTTTTATTTATTTTATTTAAGATAAGATACATGATAAAAATAAAGTTTTTACAGGGTAGTTTGTTAGTGAATGTTAAGAATTTTTTTTTGATGAATATCAAAAAGGGTAATGTGGGCTTAATATGAGTCAAACAAAACCATAGTTTTAATATTTTTAACTAGGGTTATTAAGTAAGTAAAATAATTAATAATTATTAAATTATTAATTTTAAAAAATAACTGAACTGGCTAAAATAATAAAAATTAGAAGAATTAGTATGTAACAAGATGTTAATATGTTATCACGAAGCAAAGTTGAAGAGCATTTTTCAGACGTAGATTATTGTTAGGGTTCTCACTACAATTTTACCACCTAATGGAGCACGTGGCAGCATTTCATTCGTCCAGTTGCCACTGACGTGTTATGCCTCTTGCAACAGATCTCCTTCACTATCACCTCGTTGTCCCTGTCCCATTTCTTATTTCTTGATCACTAGCGAACATTAAAAAAAAAAAAATAATGATGATAAATAAAAAAAAAGGAAAATAGTTTCAATTACGGTACTTCTTCGTCGTCTCAGAAGCTCCGATACCTAGGGTTTCGACATCTCCCTCGTCCTCTAGGTTTCCATCCATGGCCATCTTCGATTCCATCGATTAAGGTTCCCTCTCCCCTGCGATCTCCTCCCTACCAGCTTCGCTATGTCGAACTCCTCCCTCTCCGCTTCGCGTGGCGACGCCGCCGTGGATTCGGCGCCGCTCCTCGACCGCAGCGGCGGCGGCGGCGGCGGAGGGTTTGGGCGGCACCCAAGCCTCCGCGGCGCGGCGCGGTTCCTCCGCCGCGCGAGCAGCCGCCGCATCATGCGCGAGCCCTCGGTGGCGGTGCGCGAGGCGGCGGCGGAGCACCTCGAGGAGCGCCAATCCGATTGGGCGTACTCGAGGCCCGTCGTCGTCCTCGACGTGCTCTGGAACGTGGCGTTCGTCGCCGTCTCGGCGATCGTCCTCGTCCTCAGCCGCCCCGAGAGGCCCTCGATGCCGCTGAGGCTGTGGATTGGGGGTTACATTCTCCAGTGTGTGCTCCATGTGGTGTGCGTGTGCATTGAGTACCATCGGAGGCATCCGTCGGAGGGGGCCGAGAGTGGGAGGAGCTCTCCGTCGGGTTCGCCGAGGGAAGGTGAAGGATTCGGCGAGGGTGGGGAATTCCGTGATGATGGAGAAAGGAATAGGTAAGGGAGAAAGATGCTGTTATATGGTTTGATTCTTAGCAGAGTTAGAAGTTCCATCTTTTTCTTTCTCTAATTCGATCAGGTAAATTACACCATTGATCTATAGATCATTGAACTTTACTTTGTTTCAATTAAGGCATTGAAATTGGCTGATTCAGCTGTCCAAAAAAAATGAACAACTTTTTCCAACAGGTTGTTTGTTAGGGGGACGAGCGCTTCGATGCATTAAGGACTTAGGATGCACATGTAGATGTTGATGTAAGCAAGGATAGTGGAAAAAAGTAGTAAAATGTATAGAAAGAATGATAATAGGAGGATAGGTCATGGAGGATGCTGGGATAGATAGTAAGGATAGCGGTAAAAGCGAGTAGCAGGATGTGTAGAAAGAACGATGATAGGAGGATCGATAGTGATGGATGCTGGGAGTCTGAGGAAAGGAATGAGGTGCTAAAAATGAAGAAAAAGGAGGATTGAACAGAATAGACATGCATATTTAATCTACTTCTGACTGGAACTTGGATTCAAAGAATTGGTATTTCCTTAGAAGTGTGTACTGTTATAGACTTTACCACCTAACCTTGCTGTGTTTTGATTTCAGAAAATTCTACTGGAACTTAACATTTTCTGCAAACCAGCCATAGAATTTTCCATCTATTAGCAGAATAGTCCGTTGGATTACAGAATAGTCCATTAAAAAAGTGAAATATACTATTAGGTTCTAATGGAGAGGTAGTGAAATCAAGATCACAATATGTTTGGTAGTTAAATCAAAATTTTGTAATTTTAGGTGTCCCTTTTGAAATGAGCTATTAGTTTAGGTAATGTTTACATGTCTGAAGCCTTTGAAAAAGAGTCAGAATCCTTGACCTGCATTTCATTTTCTTATTTTTTAATGTATTTTCTTGAATATCCTCCATTATCTGTAGGAATTTATAGATGTTTTTTAACTATGATTCTTTTTTCCTCCTATTTAGTTGTATCATTAGTCACTTCTCCTATTGTAGTATTGCAAAACATCTAGAGTCTGGAAACACAATGTTTTCCTTCATATGGTGGATCATTGGATTTTATTGGGTATCTGCTGGTGGCCAAACTCTGACCCGTGAAGCACCTCAGCTTTACTGGTATTCCTCTAAAACTATATACCTACTGATGTGGCTAAGACTTTTTTTTTTTTTTTTATGTTCTTAATCTAAATTATTTTTGTACACTACTTGTTTCACAGGCTTTGCATAGTTTTCCTGGCATTTGATGTCTTCTTTGTTGTATTTTGCGTTGCTTTGGCTTGTGTTATCGGAATTGCTGTTTGCTGCTGTCTACCTTGTATTATTGCAATCCTGTATGCTGTGGCTGATCAGGTATTCCTTTTTCACTTCCTAATATATCTAGAAGATGAATTTTATTGGAGAAACTATTACGATCTTATTATTTTATTTTTGGGTGTAGTGTTCTTTTCACCTCCTAACTTTGAGTTCTATGTTTTGTGAATGTCAATGTTGCTTGTTTAGTTAGTCCAATGCCGCAATGGGAATATGTCTTATAGTTGGATATGTTATAAGAGCTTAAGTCCTTTGACAACTGACGAAAATATGGGAATCATCACCATCAGAAGTTCGTAATCTTTCATGCACCTTCGAGCATCTACTTCTCTTACCTAAATCATCAGAACAAGATTTTTGAAAGTCGCTCTTCTTCGATAGCATGGTCTTCATTCAAGCATGAAGGTTGTGCTAATCGAGAAAGAAAGATCATGTAGATTGAACTTTATACTGGACATTCAAGATCATTCAATTTCTCTATATATATTTGATCATTTTGAAAGGGCTCTTTAATCTGTAAAATGGATATACAAACCAGAACCCCAAACTTCTGAACTTGTCAACACTGCAGAAATGTTTGGTGTTTGGGAAGGACAGAAATCAAATGCGAGTTTTCAAATCATGTTTGGGACATCTTTTTAATGTAAATGAGCTTTGCTATTTTGCTAACCCTTCTTATTATTTACCGGTGTTCTTTTTTTATTTCAGGTTTCCGAGCGGATAGAATAAGTTTGCCTGTTGTTGTTCTTAATATTTTGCTTTTTTTGGGGGCCCTTTTTAGGAACAATTTTATCTATGTTCTCTTATTCTAACTCAAACACGATTACACAGTCCCATTCTGTTTGTATTGTACTAAATTACCTGTTACATCTGTAAACTTTCTGAAACAGGAAGGAGCATCCGAAGAAGACATTCGTCATCTTCCAAAGTACAAATTCCGGAGGAGCAATGGTTCTGACAAGCTGTATGGTGAGATAGGGGGACGCTCTGGTGGAATCATGACCGAGTGTGGCAGCGACCCACCCATGGATCAAGTTCTTTCAGCTGAGGATGCCGTAAGCTTCTCCAAATTGCCCTAGCAATTTAGTTTTTTGTTGCCAATAAGGAATCTTTTGGAGCTATCTTTCTTTACTCAAATCCTGTTTCCCAACCTCCACTACAGGCCATGCCCCCTTTTAAAATAAAAAACCCCCTTTTTAAGTTTTGCTTGTTCTGCTTTGCTTTATGTCAATCAGTTGAATCGGGGATTCCGTCAACTCTAACGGCTTTAACCATTATTCAGCTGAATGGAGCAATTTATTTTAAACAAAATCCCTGAGCTGACAAAAAGTAAACACAAATTAGAAGCCGATGTAAAGGAGTGCCAATCAAGGAAAAAAAGAAAAAGTTGAGGGGCTTGTTTCAAAATTGCCAATAATTGATCTGATCTCTATACATTTTTACCTTATTCTAAACTCTCCCGGTTAGTTTGGCAATTTGCAACCTGAATGTTGGATGTGCTAATTCTTTTTTTCCCCTCTTTTCTTTCCTCCTCCGATACAGGAATGCTGCATTTGCCTTTCTCCATACGACGATGGCGCGGACCTCCGTGAGCTCCCCTGCGGCCACCATTTCCATTGCGCCTGCATAGATAAGTGGCTCCACATCAACGCGACGTGTCCTCTATGCAAATTCAACATCCTAAAGAGCGACAGCAACCGCGGAATAGAGGAGGTTTAAATTAAATCTCTCCAGGTGACCACAGTGACTCTACCACTGCTTAATGTGTAGATATGCTGCTTCACACTTCTTCTTCGTCATCTTTTAAAGCGTTAAGTCTTTTTGTTATTGATCCTCCGTGTCTTTTGTTTTTCATGTAAAAAAGGTACGTTAAATAGGATATAATACCGTAATCTCGGGTGCTAGTGTGATGGTCTAATAGCCCTTTTTGTAGTGTTGTTGTGAGTTTTAATTGTGGTTACATTTCGAAATGGATACTTACTGGTCAGGTGAGGGTATTCTAATGCCTTTTTTATTTCCTTTTGTGCTGATTTGTGAGCAGGAGCCACAGGTTTTATGGTTGTTTTAAGTGTTTTATACTTCTATATCGAAGGGCTTATTGCATTTTATCCGCTTTTAATACTCTGCTATCAAAGATCTATTATTTTAGACAGAAATTAAGAGCTTCACAAAGATCAGTTTGAAAAAAATAATAATATAGTAATATCTTCACGAAAAGAGATTTAATGTAGTGGTGAAAAAATGATAGTTTAATTGTATTTTTGGGAAAATAAATAATATATATTAGTGTTGTAGATGAAAATATACGATAAATTTATTATTTTAAACAATAACTAACACCTCTATCAAGGGCATCGATAGTGAAAGGAAAAAAAAAAGGAGCTTTGAAAAGTAAATATATCAGAAGTTTTTATTAAATTATTTTATGTTTTCTGCTGTTTTAGATGTCATTTTATTTTTATTTTTCTTATCAAAAGAGATTGAATATGTGTTTTACTACTTTCCATCAGTGCTTTGTAAGAGATCTATTTGGTTTCGTCTAAATTTAAGTTTGTTACTCATAATATAAAGAGTGGCTTTGAGAATAAAAATAACATAGTGTAGTAATATTCCTTTCTTCTTTTTTAAAAAAAAGAAGAATCTACAATATAGTATAAGTGCACATGAGCCATTTTCATATCAGCCTTAAAGGACTTTGGGGTTACTTTGCTGAGCATATTTTTACAGAGATTATAATACTAATTGCACACTTGTAGTAACCATATGCAAAATTCACATTCTATCCATGTAAAGACCTAATCTTCTATTGTTCTTATTAACCTTATTTTACTAAGAATTTATTAGAATAATAAAAGTGAAAAATTTATATTTTATCTACATAAATATCAAGTAGTATTTTTAAGTCAGTTTGCACATTTGTGGAGACATTTTTTTCTTTTATTTATTTTATAAGTCAGTCCACACACTTCGAGCACACATAGATCTTTTATAATATTATTTTTACATATTATTAATGTGTTGATATTACTTATATTTTTTTCAAAAATTATATAAGAATATCAACACACTAATATTTTATAAAAACAATATTCTTCGGACGGATTGCGTCGCCTTTGCCTGAGCATCTGAGCGGTAGGTTATTTACGGCCACAAGGCGCAGGGACGATGGGAGAAAAAGAAAAACAAAACAAAACCAAACCAAACAAAAAGCAAAATATCTAGCGAGTTACCGACCGTCCCTAGCGCAAGTGGCAAAGGGCATGGTGGTTGGTACCCGAGATCCCGAGTTCGAATCCTAGTTAATTCACATTTCTTGCTAAATTTATTTCTAAAGTAAACGAAGCGGGTAGCGTGCTACCTTTCTCTCAAAAAAAAAAATATCTAGCGAGTTCTAAAACTTTCTAGACCTCGATTGTCACTGTTGCACTCTAGCGACTTCTACGAACCTTCTGGACCTTCCGGCCCCACCGCTCCTTCTTCTCATATCTTCTAACTCCTTCTCGTACCTTCTTTTGCGGCGCCCTCACGTGACCGCCAGTCTGGCGCCGCCACGTGCTCCTCACCACGCCCCCACCCAACTTCACTCCTCTGGATCCGCGCCGGGCGCTCGAGCCGACGGCTCCCGCCTCCCCCCGATCGGGACCCCGAACAGCACGGCCATGCCCCCCGCCGCCTCCTCCACCTCCGGCGGCCGAAACGACATCGTCCTCGGGAACAGCTCCAGCGCCTCCGCCGGCGGCGGCGGCGGCGCTGCCGCGGAGGACGTGCCCTCGTCGGGGGCGTAGGTGGTGACGAGGCGGAAGATGTTGCCGCAGAGGCCGCGCATGTCGCCGAGCTCGCGGGAGAGCCGCGCGTTCTCCGTCCGCAGCCTCTCGTTCTCCTCCGCCAAATCCACATGCGGCGGCGGCGGCAGAGAAGGAGTGGAGGGGGTCGACGACAACGACAAGACCTGCTCCTCTCCCGAATTCCCCGGGGATTGGATCGGCACCGCCACCGCGACCGCGACCGCGACCGCGACCCCGGGCGGCGAGCAGAACCTCCGCCGGTGGATTTCGCTGAGGAGCCACCTCTCGCCCCGGCGGAAGCTCTCGTTCGCGAACTCCCACCGATCCGTCACCACCTTCTTAAATCCCTACAATTACAACCAAAATAGAACGAACTTTAGTGTAACCTGCAAATCATCATCATCGGAATTCCTATTTCTAATATCCCGTACAAGCCTAACAAAATTGTCGAGACATGCGCACGTATGTGTTAAGCTGGCGAACGAAGCTGGAGAAGTTGTTGTGCTTGAAGTACTTGGGGAGGAGGTCGCGCGCGAACTCCGCGGGGCGCCGCACCACGAAGGTCGAGCCGTTGTCGCCCCACGAGATCACGTCGTCCACCGCCGGGTCGTCCACCAGCTCGTACGTCTTCGTCAGGAACGGCGTCGGCGTCGGCGTCGGCGACGGCAACGACGACGCCGCCCTCTCCATCGCCCCCGCCCCACCCCCACCCCCACCCCCACCCCCACGGGTCGGATGCATTGGATTCTGCTAGAAGGTGCCTGCAACTTCTAGAAGCTTCGGAGAATTGGGAGTCGACTGCCCCGATCGAAGATCGTAGAGAGTCGAAGGAGAACGACAATGGAAGCTGATGGAAGGCACGATGAAGTACGGCTCCTTTTTTCCAGAAGGTTCTAACTTCTAAGAAGCCGTTTAGATTTTCGTCGATAGCCGACACGTGTCGGTCGTCGGCGGGTTGAGAGATGGAGGGTACTGCCGACCGGGGAGCGAATTTCGGCGGCACGAATATTGGCGGACACTTGTCGCGCTGAGGGGTCGGAGATGATTTTCGATGCATCGAGTCAAGTCAATAGCCCTCATCCAGAAGATTTCTTTATTAGTTTTCCTGCAGATATTCACTTCATTTATTTATTTATTTTTTAAATAAATTTAGTAAAGTTAATAAGCAATTAGATTTTAAATTTGAGATTTTCATTATTAGTTATTAAAGCTTTAGTCAACTACACATATTTTATATCAATAAAATATAAGACTAATGTTTCCAAGGGTGTTTATTTATTTTTTTTTATTTTTTTTTCTAGAAGGTGGGGGAGCTGGATCAGCTCCTCTTTGTTGCTTAAAATAGCACACAATTTATGACAGTTATGCATCCAGCTAGCTATTATACCGAAACATAGATATTGTGACATGTGACACTGGAATGTCTCGAAAGAAACGGGGGCACATTGCGTGCAAATAATATGTACCTTTCATGTGCATCTTTTGTCATAAATGTAGAGTTGTACTGAACACTAACCACTTTATTATTATGGATTAAAGCTAAGCAGAAACAGAAATAGGAGCTCCACTGCTCCAGTATCTTCTTCTACGAGAGGCTTTAAATTCATTGAAAATAAAAAAGAAAAACAATATTTTAGTTAAATCCAGCTGAGAATTGATGTCTATCATTCTTTTTTTTCTTTTTCTTTTTAGTTAGAAGGAAGTGTAAAAAGGTGGAAATCATGTATTGACTCAACCAAAATTATTCCAGAAAATTAAATCTGCACAATTTAAAGGCCAAGGGTGATGAACTTCAAATAAAAGAAAATCAGTAAAAAATTTCGACCAACTGCAGCTTCAGAGCAACTTGAGATTGCCAGTTGAAAAGAACACAACAAATAGGTACTTTTGGTTTTGTTGTTTTCTTGTTCATACATAACCCTTCGTAGATTTTGTTTTCGTCGCAAAATTGCTCGGCCGATTTTACATCATTTTCAATAATTGGACGTTAATTTCAGATTATGTGAAAGTTCCAAAGAGAAACATCAAAACTACTACTATAAATCTATAGAGATAAGAAACTTTCGTCGATCAAACTTACCGGCGATCACCGTCACCTCTATTTCCTCTTCCTCATCAACAAATAGAGGAAATTACATATTTCCATTACATATTCAGCAACACCGAACCACGTAATGTACAAACGCAAAGTTTAAATTCTAAATCTGATTCAATTACGACAATCATGACCTAGTAATATGGCTGGCCATGTTATGAATTATACAACAGGAATTATTTCAACAGTGTTGTCTTTTTGTGAAAATGAGAGCTCACATACTCGCGACGGGCATTACATAGAAAGTCAAGCGCGAGGTGTACGAGAGCCGCCCGGTTTCCTTTATCCTGAAGTCCACCGAAGTTACTATCACACTTCTCCCCTTTCGCAGCACGCGCCCTTCTACTTCCATTTCCATCTGTAGATAAAAGTTTATCATGGCTAAAATGAATCATTACGAATTCCTACAACCAAATTAAATTGACAAGAAATTTAATGGTGTCCGCTCCAAATACCACATTAATACATCAAAATACTAAAAGAGGCGACCGAAGAGTAAAACACTATCACTCGAGTACAATACTAAGAAGCGAAATAGCTGAAGCTAACTTGAGTAGAGCTGAGGGTAAAGAGACAAGTGATTGAAACAGACACATCAGCTATCGGCACTTAGTAGTTCTACTTTAGTGTTACAGTAACAAACTAACAACCATCAAGGAAAAAACACATGTCCATGCATTTCCAAAATGCATCAGCTCTTTTCAATTTGTTTCACATGAAAAGGAAATGGAATAGTTACGTATACACCCCAATTGTTATCAACCAGTGAGAATTTGAACATGGAAAAGAAAATACGGAGCAGCAGAAGCCACGCAAGAGAGCGCCATTCAGACAACTATCTTCAGAAACTTAACTTTTGCATCACGACCAAGCCACGAGAAAATGTCTATTCAACTAAAAATCTTGAGTTGAAGTACGAAAATTACAAGAATACTAGGAGCTCAACAGACTATACTCTCTAACTCTAACAAAATATCGGCAAAGTGAAAAGGAACGCTAGCCGTTTAACTTTTGCCTTTCAGAAAACAGAAGGTGCCAACTCAGAAGATTGAATCCTCAAATACCAATCAACATTGTAATTCTCTTAAGCCGATCAAGCTGGTTACATAAGTACCTCAAGAGAATGATATAAGCACACGAAAATGTACAAATAGCAATTAGTCACCAAAGGCTCAGAACAATCCAACAAAGATCTCCATATTAGAGTCGTCACACTTTTCAAAGTTAAGATGATTATTTTCTCCAAGCTCATAGCATAGAGTATCACATAAAGTGTTTCCGAACTCTCATATGCACCCTTAATTTGTTGCTAAATAGTATAGTGCATAGGTCGATCCATATAGAGTCGGACTAGCTCACCATTTTCCTTCTATTACATTAGCAACATCTTACCTCCCCTACACAACCAGAGAAGGACTTTTACAAAAAGTAATCGACATCACACTTTGATTTGTCTCATCAAAATTTACTCCAGAGTTCTCCCAAACAGAGGATTATCAGATCATCGACAGATTCAACAGAGACCTCTCTTATACGGAGTCAAGCATCAGTAAATGAAACATAAACCCTAATTCATATCTAATATAGAAGAATTCTAACCACGATCTATTAGTTAATTCATTTGAATTGCGTCGATCCGATAAACCAAACCGAATTTTTTTTGAAAAAAAAAAGGAAAGAAGTTTCAAATTCCCAGCATTAGAGATTCTCATACGTCTCATCAATTAGTAAAATCAGGTAATATGATAAGCATGATTGGATCGGAAAGAGAGGGGGAGATCTAGGGTTTCGGGGGCGCTCACACCGACGCGAGCGGCGGAGAGGTAGGAGGTGGCGGACTCGCCGAGGAAGAACTCGCGATCGCCGGCGACGGCCCTGGCGCAGGCGAGCGCGACCGCCTCGGCCACCGCCGCCACCGCGCCGCCGTGGAGCGTGTTGTAGGGGTTCTGCAGGCCCAACAAAGCAGATCAGACATCAGCGGAAGCTTCTAGAAGCTTCAAGAAGGTTCGAGAGGGTTCGGGAGGTTACGGCGAGGGCGGAGGGGACGGAGAGGGAGCAGAGGACGCGGCCGCGGGGGTGGAGGCTTCGGACGGAGAGGAGGGAGCGGACGAGGCGGGAGTAGAAATCCTTCTCGTGGGCGGCGGAGGGGAGGACGGTCGGCCGCTCTGAGAGCCCCAGCCGCCGGAAGAAGCCCTCCGTCCTCGCCACCGCCGCGGGAGGGTTAGCAGCCATCTTCCTTTTTTTCCCTTTTTTTTTTTGTGCCCTTTTTTGGATAATTTATTGTTGGAGGTTTTGTGAAGAGAAAAGTGATTCTAAAAATTAAAATTAGATTTTTAAAATGAGGTTACCAAATACCCTATTGAGTCAAAAATTATTTTTGAATTCCAAAATTACTTTTAAAAAATTAGGCTAAACATTCACTTTATAAGGTAGTAGTAGTAGCAGTAGGTAGCCACACCTACTGACCATTTGCTGTGAATGTAATTAAAAATATGTGTTGTCGGAGATAAATATAATTAAATATATTTATATATTTTTTATTTGGTTAAATAATTTATTTGATTGTATACAGTTGAAAAGTATATTTTTTAATTTTTACCGTTTCATATGAGAGAAGAAAAATATTTTATTTTTTGAAAAATTCAGAAGATAAGATTAAGCTTTATTTAAGTTTAAAATTTTGCGTTAATTAGTTTAAATTTTAAAGTCAAAGTAACGTTAATTGATTCAAATCAAACGAATTAAAATAAATTAAATAGTAAAATTAAAATTTTAAAAATTAGATAATTGATTCAGATTCTGCAGGGTTTTTTTTACCTTTATAAAATGTGTATGTACTAGTATTATGGGAAAAAGAGAAGAAGGGAGACACTTGTGAGTTAAAAAACTGCAAGGATTCACCCAGTCAGGTGAACCGGTCCGGTCGAACAATTTTGGTCCAATCCACCGGTTGGGCGGCGTCATGAAGAAGCAGTAGCCAAAAGCAGAAGCAGAAGCAGAAGCAGAAGCGGCTTCTGGAAACCATGGCTCTCTCCTTCACCTCCGCCGCACCCGCCACGGTGAGCTCCTCTCCTCCTCCTCCTCCTCCTCCTTGTATCCATGAACTTTATTTTGAAAAATAAACACAAAAAATGGGGAAATTTTCCTCTCTTTTTTTTGAATTTTGTAGTGGGGGAAGAGGCTTCCGCCACCCCGATTCGCTCCTTCGTTCCTCGATTTCACTCCCGAGATGAAATTCGCGGAGAAATCGCTCGATGTTGCCGCGAAGAGAGGGGGGAAAATTCGAGCTTGCTTCAAGCCCTTCGAGGATCAACCCATCATCAAAGATGCCATAAAGGTTCGATTTTTATCTTTTTTTTATCCCTTTTTTTTTTTCCCCCTTTTTGCTTGATTGGATGATGGATATGAGATGATAATGACCTAAGTTAAAAAAAAAAAAAAGTTTTAATTGTTGCAGTTTAGTCCCTGAAGTTCAGTTTGAAAAAAAAGGTGCAACTGTAGTGCTAACCAGTAACAATCACAGTGTAAACAAACATTACGGACTAAATTGTTTCAGTTTAGACCACGACGACCCAAAAAGAACAAAAAAATAATAATAATAATTTGGGTCAAATTTTAGGGAATTGTATTTATAACTAAACCTGTATTAAGTGACCAAATTGCTCCCTATTGATCTCTTGTAGGAGCCAGTGGCTTTCATGGGCGGGGTGTTTGCGGGTTTGCTGAGGCTGGATTTGAGTGAGGATCCACTCAAGGAGTGGCTGGCGCGGACCGTGGAAGCTTCCGGAATCGCTGCAGAGGGAGAGATCAGCGGCGAGGAGGGTTCGAATGAGGAAGCTGAAGGTGATTCCCCTCAGCAAATTGAGATTGAATGATGTGTATCTTTTTCTCTCTTCTTATATTATTAGTAATTAGTAATTGTAATACACGGTTATGACTAAAGTTCTTAAGGTGTTCCCCCCATATTTCACATATGATTTTGCTTTGCTGCATTTTGCGATAAGTTGTTCTACAAGTTGAGTCAAATCGGCACTTAGTGTGTTGCAGTCTTAACTTTTAGATGTGTTGATAGACTTAGTTGTATTACAAATTTCCATTTAAAGTGCAATTGTTAATCGAGGTTTACGATATAGGTTGAAGTTTGATTTTCGTTGCATTATGTGAAAATGGTTAGTGGTTTCTTGGTTGTATGATGCTTCTCGTCCCAAATATCAAGTGTTACTGCTAGATGCTTCTTGTGTCGAATTCTACTTTCTTATGTTGTCCTTTGTAAGGTTTCAAATTTTGCAACCAACTATATATTGTTGTTTGTTGAATTAACACTCCATCTGAATTGTACTTCATAATATAAATAGAGGACATGCATGTTCCTCTGTTAACATCGTTTCAGAAACCATCACAACAGTAACTCTACTAATATCAAAATAGCTTATATTGAAGAGAAGGCACATGATCAATGCTGTTTCTGTTCATTTTCAGGTTCTCATGCATCTCTTTTTTTTATTCAATCTATGAAATCCTTCTTATGGATCTGAACGCCGAGAATTGGTGGTCAGCTTGAGTTTCTGTAATTACATGACCTTCTTTATCAAAATTGACGGATGAGCGACGCAGGATCTCATACAGCGAGGAGGTTACAGTTGCATTAGCCTCGGACTTTGCTCTAAATGAAGCTGATTTTGACTGAGAGTTACTGAATTTAGTTGATGACGGCGGCCTTGATTGTTTGTTTTCCGTCTGACCCTGCAATAGAATTCCATATGCAGATAATTTTAAAAATAAAAGATTGACTTCCAAAATTTGATGAAAACTTAAAAGGGTGGTATATATGGAAAATATATGGATACTCAGCTTTGGAGATTCTATACGTATTTGTGGCTCTGTGCTACTTTAAAATGAACAGTTGCTGTATGTTGGTGTATTAGTATATGCAAAATAATCTTGGATCATTCATCAGATTAGCCAATTTAAACTTGTAATTTTCACTAAGCTTACGAGCTCGAAACTTGAAAAATCAAGAGACTAATGGTATCATATACACATCAGAAGAGCTCCTGAACTTCAAAAGCTTCAGAAGGGGGGAAAAAGCAGAAAAGTTACCATAGAATGGTTTTCCGAAGAGGATAAGTCGCTCCTGCTATTGCTGTCATCACGCCCAAAAATGAATGCTCGAAAAGTTGCTGATTTGTGGGAAGACGAGACTGAAGAATTTGTCGTTCGACCAAGGAAAGATGACTGCAAAGATTGCAAATTCCAAACTGTCACAACTAGGGTATATGGAGAACTTAAAAGGGGAAAAAAGAAATAGTCCAGAGTTTATAAGCAGAAAAGCTCAAGAACCCATAGAATACATGTTTACTCCAAATGCAGCTTGAGAAAGGACTAGTTTTAAGTTTTAACTAAACTTCACCTTTGAAGAACTATTGCTGTTCCCCCCAAGCATCAGCATGTCCAAGTTAGCTGCAGTAAATGAAAGAATATTATGAAAAGTGCTTAACAAAGTAACAGTGATACAACAGAAAAAATTAAGAAAGAACAAGGAAAGGCTTTTCTCACATGTTGCTTGTCTGCCTCTCTTCTTGGGCTGAGGAGCAATATTGAGCTTCTTTATAAGACCAAAAATTTCCTTTGATTGCTCATTATCTAGTGGAGATGTAAAAGAGGAGTCCTATGAATAAGAAATAAAATTTGTTATTCTTGAGCTTACTGCAAAAATATGCAATGAAAAGAATTATAATAGTACCTCCATTTATTATAATATATTAAAGTCAAGGATTTTAGTGCCACGGCATGAGGCCATGCCGTGTCAACCAGGCACTTACTGTTTGCTTTGACAGGCGCTGACGAACTAAAGACTGTTCTATCTCCTCATCATCAGAGGGCACGTAAATATCATGATCATCTGTGAACATTTGTGCAATCATTTGTTTTGCTTTTTCCGAATTCTGTCTAATAACATTTTTCGGAAGTGGCTCATATGATCTTTCATTTGCAGACTCTTCAGCAAGATCTTCGTCATCATCTTCATCTTTAATTGTTGATTCTTTCTGCTTTTGATTGCACTTCAGCCTCTGGAGAACATTGTTTGTTTCAGCTGCATCTTGTTGCTCAAGCCACTTTTGGTGAAGCTCATTACGCTTCTCATGATCTACTGGCCTCTCTTCAAATCCAGTTGCAATCAGATCATTCAGCACTTCATTTTCATCACTATCATCATCATCATCTTCTTCATTTTCCTGAAACCTTGTCAGGTCATGGTCACTATCATCTTCTTCTTCAGCCTCTTCATCTAAAAAAGCTTTTACAGGGCCGCATTTTGGATATGGGTCCATGCTGACAGCTTTGTGAAGGTGTGGATCAATATTTTCCTTGTCACTTGCTTCTGATGATGAACTGAAATCAATAGCATAAACAAGACGGAAAGTTTAAGATTTTACTGTTGAAAAAGAATTGTCCCAATTTAATAGCATGCTAGCTCAACAGTACATATATGTCTCCATGTATGTTCATACATTGAAATGAATGGAAAAATGAAAAATAGAAAGGTAAATACCAAAACCACATCAAATATTATCTCTTACGAGAACACTCACACATCATCATGATCAGGAATTGGGCTTGAAGAAGGCATAGATGAACTTGGAGATTCCTCTGCCACATCATTAGCCCTATCATTGGAATGATTGTTCTCTCCACTCTCCTGAGCAGAGTCATCAGAAACATTATGTGCCAGAAAGAAAAAGAAGCAATTAACTAAGTGATTCATGTAACATCAAATTGAAATGAAAAGGCAAAAGATTCTAGACACAAATTGAAATTATATTTAGAACCCGAAACGCATCTTTCTAACCAGCTTCAAGATACTGAATTTCCTTCGATTACACAGATATGTTGATTTTATTGTCAAAATAATGTATCTCCACTGGTAGATAAGCAACCCAAACATTGCAGCAACATTCATTTTATGCTCAAACTTGTGTGATCAAAGACTTCTTTTTCTGCCCTTCACATATAGTCGAAGCCCAAATCTTCCTAGATCATTACGATTCTTCCTATCCCTAGCATGGCGATCTGATGCCTCTACTACATTGCCTGTGCCTTAGAATGATAATAACTACAAATAACATACAAAAGAGAGGGTAACCTTGTCTATTGCAACATTCTCACAACGCTCCATAATAATATTACTGTTCCCAGCATCCACGGCAGCATCATCCAGAATCTACACAACAAATTATATGCCCATAAGGTGCCACAAATTTTCCTAAAAAATGGTTAATAAAAGAATAGTTAGTCACACTATTGAAGTATTATCTGAGAATACTGCTGTAACATACCATATTTGAACTATTATCGTTTGTCAAGTTTAAATCCTCAGGAAGTTCAGGACATGGAGCAGTTTCATCCAAGGAACAGTCAGCCTCAGCAACTGAATCAGTCAGGCTATGAGTGTGATATCTGAAACCAACACTACAACATTGTAATTTACAAAACTTCACAAGCATTTTACATGCGAGATGCAGATAACAAGATAAAGAGACTAGATCAGAAATAGGAAACTTCATTTACGTGACTTACTGTTTCCTAATCTCCAGCTTCCTAAGACGAATCTTCTCCAAGACCGATGAGATCGGCTTCTGAACAAGAGTCACGGACTTAAAAGAAACATCACAAGTTTCTGCACCAAATTCCTGTAGGAAATTAGAGGTACATCTAGGCTTTTCCTCTATTACTAGCTGACCAAAATCTAGGGGCATATCAAATTTATTGAATCTGATGAAATTAAGTCAATAAACAGTAACAGATTCAATGAATCAATTAAAATCAGCTCTATTAGTCGCATCACCGAAATATATAAGCATCAAAAACATTCTTCAACAACATTGGAAAACAAGAGGAGAGAATTGCTCACCGCGCAAGAGTCTCTGAGATTCGACGTGCATTAGATCCAGATAAGCCTTCCTTTCCTGTTCATAAATTCACATAAGCGACCAAACCAAAGAGGGATTTGTAAACATCAAAAGGAAAGGAAGGAAAGAAAAAAGAGTACTTTCTCGAGCCTTCTCTTCTCGCGAACGGATTCTTTCGGCCGCCGAGCGGCCAAATCAGGAAGATTCATATCGGATTTCTTCTTCTTCTTCGTCTTCGTCTTCTTCTCCTTTGTCTCCGTAGTTTCTTCTCCATCGTCCCAGATGAGCCGCTTCTTCGCGCTCTCTCTCCGCAGCTCCTCGATCAATCCCCCCGTTCCTATCCCACCACTCTCGACATCCGGATCGAAGCTATCGAAACCACCACCTTCCTCCTCTTCCTCTCCTCCCCCTCCAAACCCAGGCTCCGGAAACAGAGGGTCAAGCCCATCGTTCTCCTCAGAAAGCCCCAAATCGGCCGCCGCCTCCTCCGGAATGGCGGCGTGGGACGGATCGGGGACTTCTTGGGTTTGAGAGGAAGGGGACCGATCGGGTGCCGTAGCCCTAGATTGGGGGGCCTTCTTCAAGCGCTTCAGCTTGGGTCGGGGGAGGGGAGAGGCAGGATCTTCGGCGCCGGCGACGGGGAGGAGGAGATCGTCGTCGTCCTCGTCGAAGCTCTCCATGGCGTTCACACCTCTTGGGGGATCCTAGGGCTAAGTTCTAAACATGTAGTGAGGAGGAGAGGAATAAAAAGGGAGAAGAGAGAGAGAGAGAGAGAGAGAGGAGGGAAGGAGAAGGGATTTGGATGGAGGAGGCGGGAGGGGAATATCATTTTTTGAGCAAAAAAAAAAAAAAAAAAGAAGTTGAAGCGTTTGGCGCCTAAAAAATAATAATATTTTAATCTCCCTTATTTGGGCCTACAAAACGGCCCAAAAAGGGTGAAGTCCACTAAGGCTATTGGGTTTCGGGCGTTGGGTGGGCTTGGGCCCAAAATTACTTCCCTGGTGAGATTTGCAATTTGTAGAGGGTACTCGCACAGAAATATTCATCTCTGTTACCGACCGTATCTAACGCAGTTAGCCAAAAGCTTAATGATTGTTGGAATTCGAGGTCCCAAGTTCGGAACCGAATTGCTTCACATATTTAACTAAATTCATTTCTCTCCAAAAAAGGGGGGAAAAAAACAATTGGAGCATTCTCTGCGTAAGGTATAGACCCACAAAGGTATGAAATGAGTCCAATCTCGTATTTTTCTCACGAAAAACTTCATAGAACCCCGTTGTGGTATAGCTTGATTGCTTTTCACTGTCCTATGGTTCACAGTATAGTATTTTGTTTTCCTAGAGGTTGCATTATCCTCATTGACTGTGTGTGATTTGAACAATGAGATTAATATGTTGTTCATATTAAAAAAAAGTTGAACTTAGCAGAAAATGTGAAGTAACTAGACTTTAAACTTGAGGCCTCGGGGACTAACCATCAAGTCCTTTATCACCATGCGCTATGGACGGTCGATATAGCGCTCAAATTTTACAGCAGCATGGATGGTGGATTAGACCGTCTCACCGTTTAGGAGGCTCCCCATATTCTCTTTGTTTGTTGCTTATTTTGCCCACTATGTGTCTCAAACTTTATTCTTCTATATCTTTATATGGACCAGTAGTTTCTCATCATTGTTTATGCACTAGGATTGTATAGGGGATATGAATTCAAAACATATTAACAAGTATTAGAGTTCTCTGCAGGTTTCCTACGGCACCGAGAATTTCATTTACTCCTACAACGCCTAACGTGCTTTCTCCTATTCTATTAATTGGCCATTCTATGTCAGTATCTCAGTCGATTAATCGACTGTTAATTAGTTTCTCTTGAATCTTATATTAACTGATTCTGAAGTTAACTGTAACTGAATTATGATTTTAACTAAGCAGTATCTGCATATAAAGAGATCGATGACCGTGCTTCTAGTCATTCAACTGATCCAAAATGCAACATAGAAAATTGCTAGATTGCAGCAGCTGTTCCTGTCACAGGCCTAACAAGTGCTATCTAGTTCAGTCCTTTGGATTCCAAAGATAAGATCTATCAAAGCAGTGGAAAATTTTGGAATAGGATATATTCTCACTACTATAGGATGCTTTGCCGAGCATCTTCTTTCGCGCCTTTTTCCCAGTAAAGTATTTTGGTGATAAGATAAGAAATTTATAATGTCTTTAAAAGCGAGCATAAGATATTGCAAGGATATATTCTTTGCTTCTCTCTTCTCCTTCTTCTAGTATAAATGTTTCTTACTAGTGGTTGGACAAGCTTGATCCGAAACATACATCAGAACTAACTAGTAATGGGGGGGTGTCAAGTTAAGCAAGCAGGAAATCCTCCTGCTGTAACACCGCCGCCGCCGAAACCTCCTCCTGAAACGCCACCGACGTCGGAACCTCCTCCTGAAACACCGCCGACGCCAAAACCACCTGCAGAGCCAGAGCCAACAAAGGCTACACCCCACAAGTTCGCGATCATCACAAGTGAAGCAGATAATTCTATCAATCTTGAAGAGCGAATGTACACCGGGATCTTCTTGAAACAAAAAAGAAGGGTAACTCAAGCCATCAGTTTTCATTCTCTCTGTGCTTCACTTGGATTACTTCAAGTTGTAAATTTGTACCCGAATAATTAGGAATTTTCACATTGAATTTGTATGGCGAAAGGGTTGAAGTTCATTCTGATTGCATTGTTACATACTGTCCTAAATGAAGGTCTTATCTACTCACCTTAGTTCATGCTTTGAATTGTGATTCAGAAATACTGGGTGGAGAAGGACACCAATTACAATTGCTTCATGCTGTTTGCGAAGGACTTGTCAATCACATGGAGTGAAGATCCAAAATACTGGCGTTGGCTCACTCAAAAGGAAACAAGGTGACATTTCTCAAATTGCCTAATATCTAGTACTTCTGATAGGTCCACCATAATCTGATAAGTTCACAAAATTTTCCAATTTCAATGTTATTCTGCATCGGCATAAGCCTAGATGATGCTACTATATATAATTATACAAAATATAAGTTCTTATCGCACCATAAACATTAACTTGTAGAGCCTACTATTCATCTCATTTGGTGTCAGATTTTGTTATTTTGCGTGTAATGTTTGCATCTTAGTTAATTCTGAAATGTCTCTGTCATTATTCATATATGTGCAATTAATGAGTTCCACCACAAGACTAACTGCCCCTCTCATAACACTTTGTTGGTAGTGGTGAAGAGATTGAGGTGGCATCACTGCTAAATGTTTGCTGGCTGGAAATCATTGGAAATTTTGAAGTATCTTATCTCACGCCAGGAGTCACGTACGTAGTCGCATTTTTTGTAATGATGAATGATGGGGCGTACGGGTGGTCTACCCCGGTGAAACTCGGGCTAAAGTTGCCCGACGGGAGCGTTCAACAACGCGAGGAGAGCTTGGAAGAAAAGCCTAGAGGGAAAAGCCTTGTGCTTCAAGTTGGCGAATTCACGACGAAAGCTGAACAAGAAGGAGAAATGGAGATTTCACTGTTCGAGTACGAAGACGGGAGCTGGAAGCGAGGGCTGACAGTTATGGGCGTGATTATCCGCCCAAAATATATGCGGCTTCCGCCATAAGATATACAATCCATCACCATGTTTATGGAACTGTAGATCTGCCTCTTTATGTTGTTGTTTGTGAAATATAGTAGTACAATTAAACAAAGTTGTGAGAGGCCTATGAAACTTTGGGTTTACCTATGTATGTTCTTGTTTGTCAAAATGTAGTATGAAGAAACTAAATTGTGAGAGTAAGATGTTTTGAATGCACTTTTAAATGTATACTGCACAAAGAATCTCATTAACCTTTTAACCTTGCCAGATTCCTTTTGAATAATTTCACGGATCTGTTGAATCTCATGTCAACTAATTCCGAACTTAATTGTTACTCAATTATGATATTAATCAAGCAGCCTCTACAAATAAATGGATTGATGACCTCTTCTAGTTATTCATTCAACTGTTCGAAAATGCAACTTAAAAGATTGCTAAATTGCAACTGCTGTTGCTGTCAAAGGCCAACAAGTGCTATCTAGTTCAGCCCCTTGGATTCCAAATATAAGATCTCCATCAAAGCAGTGGAAAATTTTGGAATAGGATATATTCTCACTACTACAGGAAGCTTTGCCGAGGATCTTCTTCCGCACCTGCTTTCCAGTAAAGAATTTTTGGTGATAAGAATAAGAAATTCATAATGTCTTTAAAGGCGAGCATCAGATTTGCGAGGATATATTCTTTGTTTCTCTCTTCTGCTTTCTTCTAGTATAAATGTTTCTTAATAGTGGTTGGATAAGCTTAATCTGAAACATACATCAGAACTAACTAGTAATGGGGGGGTGTCAAGTTAAGCAAGCAAGAAGGCCTCCTGTCGTAACACCACCGACGCCGAAACCTCCATTTGTAACACCACCGACGCCAAAACCACCCACAGAGCTGGAGCCAACGAAGGCTTCCCCCCACAAGTTCGCGATTATCACAAACGAAGCAGATAGCTCTGTCGATCTTGAACAGCGAATGTACACCGGGATCTTCTTGAAACAAAAAAGAAGGGTAATTTAGGCCATCAGTTTTCACTCTCTCTGTGTTTCGCTCGAGTCAGTTCCTGTACCAGAATGAATTTTCTTGAATTTGTACAGCGAAAACGGTTGAAGTTTATTCTGATTTGTATTGTTACGTACTGCCCGAAATGAAGATCTTAATCTTCTTTCTTTTCTCTTCTTTTTTTTAAAAAAAAATAGTGGAGGGTTTACCTTGATTGTATCTGTTCATTAAGATATCTACTCACCTTAGTTCATGCTTTGAGGTGTGATTCAGATATATTGGGTGGAGGAGGAAACCAATTACAATTGCTTCATGCTATTTGCGAGGGACTTAACACTTGTATGGAGTGAAGACCCAAGATACTGGCGTTGGCTAACTCAAAAGGAAACAAGGTGACATTATCTCAAATTGCCTAATATCTACTACTTATAATAGATCTATCATAGTTCAACCGAAGCTCGCGTAAATTATAGATGATGCTACTATATGTAATTATACAAAATATAAGTCCTTATCGCACCGTAGATGTTAACTTGTAGAGCCTACTTTTCCTGTCAGTTTGTTTCAGATTCTGCTATTCTGCGTGCAATGTTTGCATCTGAGTTATTTCTGAGCTCTCTCTGTTATTATTCATTGAGAGTTTGTCCACCACAACACTAACTGCTCCTCTCTTAACACTTTGTTGGTAGTGTCGAAGAGATTGAGGTGGCATCACTGCTAAACGTTTGCTGGCTGGAAATCAGTGGAAGATTTGAAGTATCCTATCTCACGCCGGGAGTCACTTACGCAGTCGCATTCGTTGTAATGATGAAAGATCCGGCGTTCGGGTGGTCTACCCCGGTGAAACTTGTGCTCGAGTTGCCCGACGGGAGCGTTCAACAACGCGAGGAGAGCTTGGGAGAAAAGCCTAGAGGGAAATGGCTTATGCTTCAAGTTGGCGAATTCACGACGAAAGCTGAACAAGGAGGAGAAATGGAGATTTCATTGACAAGCTATGAAGACTTGTGCTGGAAGCAAGGGCTGACGGTAAAGGGCGTGATTATCCGCCCGAAAAATCTGCGGTCTTCGCCATAAGATCTAGAATCCATCACCGTGCTTATGGAACTTCTGGTGCATCTATTTATGTTCTTGTTTGTGAAATAAAGTAGCATGATGAAACTAAGTTGTGAGAGGCTTGTGGAACTGTTTAGTATACATTTATGATGAAACTAAGTTGCGAGAGGCTTGTGGAACTTTGTAGTATACCTCTGATGTTCTTTGTTGTGAAATAAAATAGTATGATGAAACTACATTGTGAGAGTAAGATTTGATCTGATATGGAAAAATTTAGTGTGATAAAGCGTTTTGAATACACTTTTATGTATATAATGCACTGAGAATCTCATGACCTTTTAACTTTGCCATATTTCATTTGAAAAAATTCATGAGTCTTCAGAAAATTTGATAAGCAATTGAATCATTAAGGTAGAAAATAATGCCTTGTTCATTCCCAATCGCATACCATGTTCGTGTTCGTTCATCTAATATTAATCTTGTACAAATTTCAAGTTAAAAGCTTTAAAACTTTCGATAGGAACTTTCTCTATCAACTATGCCAAAAATATATTTAAAATAGATTACCCTGTGTACATAAAACAGGGGTAAGGTCAACTTCCTATTGGCAGATGTTACATGTTATCAGTGTTTTTTAGCAGAGAAAATTGGAACTGCGATAAGAAAAATAATTTCACTGATTAACTTGTTTCGGATAAAGTTCAGGGACTTTGTTGCTGTTTCAGGGCAATACAGGGACCATCCACACATTTTACCCAATAAATATTGCAAACTTTACAGTGCGAGCTACTACCATCTTAACACAAATTACACAATTTCAAGCCTTGATCTTCACCATATTAGGAATTATTACACAAACAAAGTTCTAAACGCATAAACATTATCCGACTTTTTTGTCTGTTAGGCAATACTTATTGCAAGCTAATAAATAAGCCAAGCTTAACCAAGAGACAAACCGAAGAAACATTACCAAGAGAGTAATTAGAATCAAGTTCCAAAAATTTCAGAAACCTGTCAATCTTTTGTCTGCCGAAGCGGTATATACAATGGCGACCTTATGCTTTGTCAATATGCAAGCTGCAGCAGCATCAGCAAAGGTGTGAGAAATGACATGTAGATATGTAATGTAGATTAATTATCTGAATACGCAAATATACCATCATGTGATCAAGTAATATTTTGGCTCCTTAAAAAATAGAGATGATGCAAAACAACAGCGGAAAGAAGAATATGTGAACTGGTTGTGAACCAAACTTCAGTTGAGACAGTCATGCAGCAAAAAATAAATAAAAAGAAAATTAAAGAAAGAAAATGAAAGCAATAAAAATGCTTATTATAAGCAAAAAAAGCGATACGGAGTTTTACTTGTAGCAGAAAGTTACCTTAAAAGCAGTCCCAGTCAGATATCCATCAATCACCTCCAAAATTCTCATAACTTAGACCTTCAGATATGGTATCTAATCTTCTATTTTCTGCCTCTGTTTCAAACAAATGAAGTTATTACAGATGTCAGTACCAGATTCAAGACAGCACACTGGAGAGAAAATCTCACCTTTACCTTCTCCCACAGAATCCGAAAAGTTATTTCCATCAGCAGGGAGGAAAGGAGATCTACCATAATTCTCTAATATGTCTTCGAATAAACAAATGCAGACAATATATTAGAATTAAGGAGATCGACAACATATTTTAAAAGTGAAGAAACACGAAGATACCAACCAGCACTCTGGGTGAAGTCCTCTGTTAAATCTGAAAAACTGAAGTTTCGAGGGACCTGACTTAAGAAACCAAAAGGCATTGCATCCATATCCAGAAGAGAATCGTTGAGTGGTTGACCAGTCAACTCCGAGCTGTTAAAGGATCCGCCAGATGCATCTCCAATAGCTGGCCGTGTTGCTTCTAGGAATGTGTTATCAGTACAGAATGCAAAATCTGAATTGCTCGAGTAGCTAGGTTCTGTCTTTACTGCTGTCCCGTTCACTCCAGCAATCCTTCCTATGGTTGAGTTTTGCATCGACGGCAGGCCCGATGAAGCATCGATGCCGCCAGGAAGGCCGGGAACATCTTTTCCTGCCAGAATGAACTGTTGTCCAGATGGTGCACCATTCATCATACCACCAGAAGAACCTCCATTGCACAGCACGTTATCTTGCCTTGTCGATGTTGGTATATGTTCCGATAAATAGGATGGACTTTGATGCACTGAAACAAATGGCATGAATTATGACATTATACAATGACATGAATTATGACATTATACAATGACATGAATTATGACATTATACCCACAACTAATAAGGAGCCATAAAATGAAACAAACTTTGCCACTTTGGTATACTTATGTTACACCATAATCATGAAAATGCAGGTTTGCTACAAATTGAGTTAACTAAGTGTTTGCAACAATGAAATGCACTTCCACAGATCCAAATATGTAATAGAGACAATGTGATGAGCTCTAAAAAACAAAAAAAAGAAGAAGAAAAAAGCAGCAGTCTGTGCACAAAACAATCAGATGGTCAATATTGATTTGTGCCACCTGGTATGCTTCCTTTATGAGATTGACATAATGTGCCACGTAGTATGCTTCCTTTATGAGGAAAATACATTTAGTCTAAATACAGTCAAGAATATTTTTAACATAACCGAACCATACATTTAATTATCAGTGGTGAAATAAATATGTTTATGCTGATAATTGTACTCATCTTTACAGAGACAAGAGAACAGGTCCAAGGGAGAAAATAAAGTCCACTACGACAGAAGTAGCATAAAAAAGTGAAACTATCCATACATGTGGAAGCCTCGGATCCATTGGACAGAGGCACGGAAGGAACTCCTGACTGATATTCTTTGCTCATGAGGCGATACTGATCCTCAAGAAGCTTGTTGAAAATCATAATTTGATTCTTGAGCCTCAGCCTAACATAATAAGCTTTGAAAAACTCCCGATTCTCTTCTTCAAGTTTCTGCCAAACTGGAAAAAAAAACAAAATAGGCAACCATAAATTTCATGCCAGCAACGAAGACGCTGGTAGTAAGCACCAAAATAACAATACTTGTCTATTAAATATATATCACAGGGTCTTTGGAAAGCATAAGCTATTTCATATACCAAAGAAAAAAAAACCATTTCATTTGCATTATGTTGATACTTTTTGACATATTGCATCCAGAGAAACTGACAGTTTGTCAAACATCAATATAAATTAGAAGAGTTTGTTTGGCAAAGATCATTTTGAAATGAAAGCAGATCTCAAACCAAATTGGCTCAAGTGGTTTCAGCCTTCAACATGACATTCAGTCTCAGGTTGTTCTCAAAAAGATAGCAGGAGTCTTACCAAGTTCAGTAAAACTAGGTTCTATTTTCGCCTGATAGGAGAGAGTGCTGACAACTTCTTTCTGGTCCATATAGAGCTGGAGGCAGCGCTCAATAAGATTTTGGACCTGCAGTAGAAAACGGAAATCTCGGAAAAATAAATGTCAAAAGTAATAGCTAAATAGTTGACTTCATGCAACGATGACCAAAACTGCAGCAAGAAGACACCGAATTTCATTTCTTACATGCATGTTAGGAATTCTCACATTATGAAGTCAGAAGAAACAAAGGCGATACCAATACAAAATTGCAGCAAATGCTTTCTATAAAATTGTAATGTCTTTCAAATCTTATGCAGAAGTGAATAAACGCTATTCATCAACCTATATGTAAGATAATTGTAAAACAGTAAAAGTATGCCGTAGCAATCAAGTAGCACAAAATATTAGCCTCTCCTCATCCACATGTCCGTATTTCGTGCCATGTAAAACTGCAAGGTTCTTGATCTAATCATTGTGAAACCTTAAGGGTTCAATCCAACTTTTGTGCAATTGATGATCCACACCATCGAGTGTAATCTGGAGTATTTGAAGTTACTAGAGGATGCGAAAATGAACGGTATGAACTGAATGAGCTTGATCAACATAGTATATGAGTCCTCAATCGATAACTTTCAGAAAAAAGAATTATTACCCGCACCTAGAAAATAAGAATCAATCAATCATGCCAAATTTAACAATAGAATAGGGAATTGCGTTAATCCACATAGTTTGTTAAAAGTAATAGGAGGGGTAGAATAAAACTGCATTTACGAGCTGTATATCCTGCCGAGACACCTTCCGGACTTCGCCGCCCGACATCTTTCCTTCTTACGGAATTACTACTTCGGCGAGCACCTGCAGTTTTAACCTAATTCAGAAATAAACAACATCTAGAACAACAATTACATCATATTCTTATAAATTCGCCAGTTTCTATACATACCGAACGATAATTCAAGCCAAAAAAAGGCAAAATACAAGGAAAGTTTCAGATGAAACGGATTTGAGGTTTCAAAACCCTAACTGATCTGAGCAGCTTCCTAACACGATAGTCGAAACCCTAGAAATCGAGGACGGAGAATTAAGATGCGTTGATATATGAATTGGGGATTTGATCTTTGATTCGTTTATCCGAGAGAGAGAGAGAGAGGGTGGGGTTAGGGTTAAGGATCTGATCACCTGATGGAAGAGGGGGCGGCCGGGCGGGGGGTGTGGGTCGAAGGTGGGGTTGTTTGATGCTGCCGTCGGCAGAACTCGAGGGGGAAGGACGCGTGTACGGACGGATGCGGAAGTAGGAAAAGGGTTTGCCGCCTGCACGAAGAAAGCAAACCGACGATACTGCGGTCTGCACGTCTGCTGCGCAGGAAGCGAGCAAACCGACGAGTGCCGTCTGCACTTCTGCTGCGCAGGATTCGAATGTGGGTCTCAGTCTCGTCCCGTCAGTTAGTAGTAATAATAATAGTAAAATTAATGTCAAAAATATATATATAAAATTTATCTAAATTATAAACTATTTTGATTTAAGTATCGAATCTGTTAAAATTTTAATTTTATTATCTAGTCTCTTAATTTGTTTAATTTAAGTCGGTTAATCTTACTTTGAATTCAAAATTTAAGCTAGTTACATACTTTAATAAATTTATAGTTATTAGAATTACGTCAAATATACTCATTAAATCTATAAAGATAAACAAAATTTTAAAGTCAAAATACCGTAGACGGACTCATATCAAATAAATTAAAAAGTTAGATAGATAGTAAAATTAAAATTTTAAAAAATAGGATAGTCAAATCAAAATAGTCCATATTTTCTAAAATTAAATAGGACTTTCTCTCAACAAAAATAAACAAATAAATAGGATCAATGCTTTTTAGCACAAGCGGTAAAAATCTTGAAAATTGATATTTGAGATCTTTAATTACTTTATATTTTTAATTAAATTTGTTTAAAAAAATAATATTGGCCATTCTCTCAAAGGACAAATAAAATTAAATAGGAACAAAGTGGACCATCCTTTCAAAACAAAAAATAAAATTAAATAGGAATAATTTATATATATGCTTATAAAACTTTAGAATTGCAAAGTTATTTCCTGCAAAAGGTCAATTATCAAATATATCCTTGTAAAGCTTCAAAATATGCAAATATATTTCTATAGATCGACTCTCATTCATTAGTGTTTAGATAATTATGCTCTTTGTAATTAGTTGGCCGTTAAAGCATTTCCTCTTTTATAACTAGCAATCTGAAACAGTTGGTTCTGAGGAAAAATAGTTTTCTAGTTTAAGAGCTATTTGCTTCCATGTAAAACTGTGAAAAAATATTTCGATGGAAAAGAGATTTCGAGAGTATTACGCTATTTAGTGTTTGGTTTGTAAGAAAAAAAAAAAATCGACCACACATGTTCAGTTCAAAAAATTTTAATAATTTATACTTTTACATATAATCCAGCACCGTCACACACTTTTGCAAAACCTTCATAAAAATACAATATACTAAAATATGAACTCAAGCTTTGAAAAAAGAATAATTATTTAGCATTACTCCTCAATTATCGCGTTTGGAAAATTATATACATCTCGCCCGTTAATCCCGTTAATTTGATTAGTTATTCCATGCACATGACACTCTAACCAATCCCTATTAAAAGAAATAAATAAAATGGTTGGAGACAAAGAAGCTTTAGAGAGCACATGCTATGTCGATGTGTTAAGGCCTCATATCACTGCGTGATATCATGGGTTAGATTTTTATGATTCTCCTTTGGAGTCAAAAAGGAAACCAATGCAGTTATTGTACCATACAAGCATGGCTAAAAGAGAAAAAGTTTCATTCAAAAAAAAGAAAAAAGAAAAAAGAAAAAAAGTATATTGTAAGAACCTTCACATGATGGTGTTGATGTTTTCTTTTTTCTTTTTTTTTGCTGATCACTCTATTTTTTCCTAATTTACTTAGTAAACGATGAACATGAACCAGTGCAGTTATTCGCTGCAGTTTTAAAACTCTATCATAAGATCTTAAAAGTCGGAGATTTTGATATTTTGGACACCAGTTTGTTCTTTTTTATACAAGTTCTGTAAATAATGTAAACCGAATTTTAGTTTTAAGATAGTAATTAACAAATAGTGAAAGTAATAGACCAGGTGCAGGCAACAGTTTTCTGCTCTTGGAATGTGGTCAAGGGATTCATATATAATTTATTCAACACAAATTACACTTCACAAGGTGCTTATTAGTGTTTACCTTTTGGAAATATGGATTATTTAACCCTTGATCTTAGTGCATGATTCTTGTGATCTGAACCTTATTTCAGAAACCATTACTACTTTATTTGGCTTTTACCACTTCCCCATGGGTGGTTAAGCTAACTTTATCTGGTGTGCAGTTATGGAAGGAATAGAAAAATAGAACTTGTTTGGGGCTTTGTGATCATTTTATATTGGACAAAATGATTAGACTTGCTATGATTCAAAAAGGAGAGGAATGGTGAAGATGATTCATACTCTGCTCTAGCAATATGGTATAGAATCCCTTATATAAATATTTTTTTTATAGTTCTTCTTAGATTTTGATACTTGAAGGTGTATTTTGAGGAACTTAACTGAATTTGAATGTGTGCTATCTCAGCTTGCAGCCGTTAAAATAAATAAAAAAATTCTAACAGAGAGTCATATTTGAGACAGATCTAAAGTGTAGGATTGGCAGAGTCTAAATTTTTTATGTAGAAAGGTATTTGAAACATGGGGCAAAACGCATTACGCGAAAGAAAAATATGTGATCGAGGACCCCTCAATTCTTTTTTTTTTTAAAAAAAAAAATTGATTTGTTCTCGTAAATTTAGTTGACAATTCATGAAATTAAGACCTCTTTTAGCATCAGTTATAAATAACTAGCACTCTTCAGCTCTGGTTAACTAGATAAGTGTTTGGAGTAGTTAAATTTAATAACATCATCATTAGATTTAATGAAATACTGAACTTAATTTGTAAATTTAGAATGTTATGTATCAAAATATAAATGATTAAGGGGTCTCTGTGCATGTTTACCCAGTTTCTGATGTACAAAGAGGTCACTACTCCATCAAAGACTCTTCCTCTATTCAAAAACCAAAACATGAGCAACTTACACATCCTCCCCCTCCTCCTCCTACTATTCTCCTCAGTCTCCACCCTCTCCAACCTCGCCATGGCCACCACACCACCCCATCAAAACCCCTACAACCCCTTCTCCTTGGAGACCCCCTCACAGTTGGTGGACTTGGCCTACCACATGGGCCCGGTCGTCGCGGCGTCGCCGACCAACCTCTACCTCATCTGGTACGGCAGCTGGGACGCGCCCTCCCAGTCCATCATCCGCGACTTCCTCCTCTCGCTCTCCGACGCCGCTGCTGACGGCAAGAATTCGTCTTCTTCGCCTCCTGCCGTCGTCGCCTCCCCCTCGGTCGCCGACTGGTGGCGCTCCACCGCCTGCCTCTACACCGACCAGACCGGCGCCAACGTCACGTCCGGCTTCGCTCTCGCGCAGGAGTACCGCGACGCCGCGTACTCCCACGGCGCGTCGCTCTCCCGCCTCTCCGTCCAGTCCGTCATCCGCTCCGCTGTCACCGGTTGTGAACTCGTAACTTTTCACTCTATTTCGATACGATAGCTTAAGTTGATAGGTAACCGTGTGCCATCACTGGCACTGTCAATTACTCTAAAAGCTGAAACTGATAGGCGTCAGTATCGTAGACTTATAATGTTCCATTCTATTATGATACAACACTTAAAGTTGATAGAGAATAGTGATAGATGTCAGTATTCTAAACTCATAACTTAAGCGGATAGAGAATGACGTTTTAAGCTTATACTCAACTCTACAATACAGGATACCCTCAACGGCTGCCTCTCGATCCCTACAATGGTCTCTACCTAGTCTTGACGTCGCCGGACGTCCGCGTCGAGGACTTTTGCAGAGAAGTTTGCGGTTTCCACTACTTCACGTTCTCCGCCATCGTCGGGGTCACCGTGCCGTTCGCGTGGGTCGGACACAGCGGAGTGCAGTGCCCGGGGATGTGCGCGTTCCCGTTCGCGCTACCGGAGTACATCGGCGGCGGGGAGAGAAACGGAACGGCGGCCGATAACAACTTGCGCGCGCTCGGTGCGCCCAACGGGGACGTCGGAGTGGACGGCATGATCAGCGTGATCGGGCACGAGCTGGCGGAGATGTCGAGCAACCCGCTGATCAACGCATGGTACGCGGGCGACGACCCCGCGGCGCCGACGGAGATCGCCGACTTGTGCATGGGGGTGTATGGGACCGGAGGGGGAGGGGGGTATGTGGGGAGTGTGTACAAGGGAGAGCAAGGGGAGGGGTATAATTTGAATGGGGTGAATGGGAGGAGGTTTCTGGTGCAGTGGCTGTGGAATCCTGTGAGGAAGAGTTGCTTTGGACCAAATGCTCTCAACTGAGACTGGAGTTTTGGTACATTGGTTCCCACTGGTTGAGAACAAAATCAGCTGATGCTCTCCTCTGTTCCCCCCCTCCTTTTTTTTCCTATATATTTTTATATGGATTGTCACTACTGTGACAAATTATTAATCAAAATCAAAGGGCTGCAACAATTTTTTAGGTCTTATTTGGTGTATTAATTTTTTTTAACACAATTTTATGTTTTATATATATATATATATATATATATATATATATTTTCGAATCTAAATTTTGTGCTATGAAGTGTATGTGTGGAGGGATTACAAAATTTTGCATTCCACATACGTTTCTGTAGCAATAAAAAACAAAAATTCAATGGTAGCTTTACAGCACAAATCGTAAGCTAGCCAATCATGACAAGAATAAAAAAGTCGACCATAAAAACCTCGGTTCTATTTAGAAAACAAAAGAAGTACGAAACAAGACCTTATCACACAATTTTTGGACCTTGAGAACGTTTTTAAAGCTTGATTTTTAAAGAATTAGTGTAACACAACATTAACCCACCTTAAACCCTGCATTAACCCACCTTAAACCCTGTATATCCAACTTGGCACCAAAGTTTGATTTGGTGCATACAATAATAGCATCAACATAATCAAGCAGGTTAGAGTAACATATTGAAATTTAGATTGATGAACCATGCAATAAGATGACCATTACTATGGATAAATTATACATCTGCCACAAAAACTGTATAAACAGGGAGGACTTTACAATCTATATATAGACTCCTAGCCAAACTAGGCTCAACTGACATCGCGTTGAGTTCCTACCACCAAACGAGAGTTGGGAGCGCCAGAAGGAGAGAAACTGCACAAACTGGCCAACAAAATGCTTGCTGAGATCTTCAGGCCAGGTCATTATGTTGTCAAAAGTCTGCGAGTTCATAAAACCAGTTACGAATAGGCAGACCTAGCAACTCCTGTTAAATGTATGAAAAGAATTTTAGTAGTAATTTTGTACATACCGCTGGATTTGGGAAGTTAAGGCTCCTTCCAGAAAATCCGAAACCGGCTACTTTCAGGCCACTGGAAGTTACGAGCAGCATTGTACTGCGACAAATCGAAGGAGATGGTTTCTACCTGTCAGCAATCAAAGCAAACAAGAAATGAGAAGAATAAGACAATTTTAGTGCATAATCAGAAGAAATATGCGGGTTGCAGTATAAACTGACCCCATACGGAAAGCTTTCCTGCGTCCCGCTAGGAGGTAGTGCCCACCCCTCATGGAGTTGTTCATGTTGCACCTATTCATAGCAAATTCCATGTGAAATGACATCATAAATAATTAATAAAATATAATGGGGAGAAGAAAATTATAAATATCTTACATGGGCGTCATTATTCATAGTAGTATCATTATTCCTCAGGTTCAAGTTGCTCGAAGTGTTTCTCCTCTTTCTTTCGGAAGTCGTCTTATTCTTATTCAGAGGTTTAAGAACATTTCCCCTCAGACCAGTGAGTTTCTTCTTACGCGAGCGACCTTTTGAATGTGCTTGTGTAGGTTCCCAACCCTTGGTATTTACAATGGCAGGTGGTCGATCATCCGCAAAATCCTCATTGATTGGATTATAGGAATAACCTGTTGATCCCATCTCACTGTTAATTCTCTGATCTCGTAATGACTTTTCGTATGCTATTACCTTATCTTTAACCTCCTTCATCATCGATAAAGCATACTCCTTAGAACCAAGGTTAGTGGCTCCAATTTCCACGATTTCCAGAAAATATCGATGGTTATGCCTGTACAGATCGTCAAAGCTTCCCAGTTCCTGAGTAGGCGCTACGAAAGGTGATGCAATAGATGCTTGTAAGCGCTTAAAATCATTCCGCCAACGAGTGATAATGTATTTTGATGGAATTAGCATCACAAGCTCTTGTCTCAATACAGAAAGAGCATGCCTGCACAAAATACCTCTGTGCTGGAATGACCTGCAAATGCACCATATATCATCCTCGACATTGTCATAGGCCACTCGGTAATCAATCTTCTTTCCATTTACAAACTCTGCGACTGCATATGAAACTACGGAACCACTTCTATTGAGTACATTACTGCTAACTTGGAATAAGTGCTTTACTTCGCACTGGAACTTTTCGAAGATGCTTACCGTATAAACTCGTGAAACTTGCTCCTCGAAAGGAAAACCCGATATTAACTGTGGCCTCATTTGAACTGAACGAAATTCTTCATAAGCTTCTTTCTCAAATATACTTTTAATACCATCATCATACCGTTCAAGAAACATTTGCAATGAAGTTTTGCTTGTCAACCATCCATCGGAAATGCTACTTATGCTGTCACCTCTCTCGGTGATAGACATGCCTGCCCAGAACGTATCCTTCACAAACACAGGCGCCCACTGGTCCCTAATTTCATATAAATTGGAGAACCATTCATTACCTTCAAGCTTGAATTGCCCGATCATTTCTTGCCATTCTTTTTCAAAATCAGGAATTGTCAGTGAATCATAAACCACACGTTGGAATTTGAAACCTATTGCGTCCATCTCTTCCACTCCTCTTAACTTCTCAGGAAGCGCTTTCAAAATGCTCCAAAGGCAAAACCTATGCTGCACATGGGGAAAAACCTTTCTAATAGCTGTAACTATGTTGCGACAATGATCAGTTATTATCGCATTTGGTGGTCTATCATTCATGCATCTTAAAAATTTATTAAAAAGCCACGTATAGGTTTGAACAGTTCTATCCGTAACCAGACCACAGGCCAATAACACCTCCTGACCATGGTGGTTCACTCCAGTAAATGTGATGAACAACACGTCGCTCAGATCTGTGAAGTTTGCCACGCTAACTTTAACGACATCTCCATAGTAACTATATGAACCTCTAGATCGAGCATCGGCCCAAAAAACATTTCTAAGCTGGCCTTCTTCGTTCATATCCAAACTGTAAAAGAAAAACGGATTTTGATCTTGCATTTTGTCGAAGTAACTTAAAAGGACTTCTAAATCCCCTTCCCCAAGCTCTAATTTTCTAATATTTCCTATCTCAATTCTGGAATCTCTTTGAGTAGATGAAGAACCTTGAACGGACACGGCATCAACAGAGTTGCTTGGAGGAGCATCCTCGCTATCTCCAGTCAGGAGCTGCTTTTTTCCAAAGAAAGGAGACTTCTTAAAACAATTCATGAACTTAACAATGTTAGGCTCAAGTGGATGGTTGTGCTCCAATTCAACAACAACCACCTCCCAACGGTTTTGAAAATGATGATCTTTTATGATCATTTTAGCTTTGCAACCAGTCTTGCTTGCTTGTTTTCTTGGAGGTCTGGTAATCTCTTTTTTGACCCTAGACTTACCTCCCTTGTGACATATAAATGTAGTACGGTATACATACCCTTCAATTGTATTATTTGACCTTCTAACTATTCCAAAACCTGTGCGATAGGCATATGCCATATAAAACTGTAAAGCTTCTTCCTCAGACCCAAACACCATACCCAACTTCGGTATAAGTTCAGTATCACTATTAGCTGGATTATTCTTGCTGCTTCCTACTTGGCATTGGATTTCGTCTCCAATGTGCTCTGTTTCGGAGTCTTCTTTCGAGGATTCGGAAGATTGGTCTTCCATTGGTTTATGAAAAGCAAATTTAGCCTAAGTTACAATAAGCTTGTATTAGCCATTAACCACGAGTACATGTACATACAATTGTGTAAGAAAGATTGATACATGAAACTTCTTAAATATTACTTTAGCCATTATAATGAATTACGAAAGCGTTTCAAATAGCAGTTGTACTGGGCGAAACTTAAAAGGCTGAATGCAAGCAAATACACCATTTCCTATTTACCAAAAACTTTAAAATATTTATGAAGTTTATTAATGAATTACAAAGAGATTACAGCAGTATCACAAATTGACGCGAAGAGATGTATCCAAAAGGTATGAAGCAAATAGAAAACATGAAAGATGGTAGGAGCTACTGCCATGCTATGGACATTCTACATTTATACTTGAGGCAAGCTATCTGAAATTAACATCAATATGTTCAGATAATGGAAAGTAATAATTCATAAAAATGATGCCACAAACATATATAGCCTAATTACTGCAACCAACTGTTCGATGCTAATACATACGTGGTACATAGCAGACAGAAATGAACCAACATGCAGCATGCAATACGCATGGTAGTGCAGGCACTACATATGTTTTCTTTTCCATGTCTCCTGAAGGTCCCACACGTCAACCCCATGATTTTGTAAGCTCTAAATATGAATGATCCATTCAATGATTTTCTATCAGTTATCGCTTAAAATTCCATAAAAAATTATTGTATAGAATAAAAAAGGCGAAAAGCCATGCATCGTCACTCATCTATTGATGCTCGCCTTTTAGCGTGACGACAAAGAGAAAAACTCTTCGGTCAATATGCTCTTCAAATCTTCCGACAAACAACGTTTGTTATTCATTAAAGAGGATACAAATCTGAGTGGTGAGTACAGCTTCGCAACGTCTGTTATTCCTTAAAGAGGATACAACTCTAAGTGGTAAGTACAGCTTCGCAATTTCAATAACCAAGCTCCAAATTCTACTTGAGCATATATGTATACTTAATTACCAAATCCAACAAAAAAGAGAACATGGCAGATAAATTAAGCAATTAAGTAAACTACAACTACCAGAGAATTCGAGAAAAAAACACCTACAGGGATCAATCCAGTGTTCTACACTGGATTAAATATGGAAATTAGATTCTCATAGGTCAATCCGGTGTTTGGTCGTGGACGGATCTAACTCTAGGATTCGACTAATCATCTAATGTATAATAAATCCAATAAAAAGCTAACCTTTTTCCACAGATTTTAGCTGTGGGATTGAATCTAAACCATTTTTGTAGATTAAACTAGCAAAAATTTATCAGCATATCCCATGATCGCAGAAAGGACAGGAATGATAAGATTAAAACTAGCAACAATTTAATTTCCAAAAAAAAAGTATCGGAAAACAAGAAAGAGTAGAGAACAAGTGATTACACAACGAAAGAGGAGAAGATCGAAATGTTGCTTCTGAGATGGTTTCTCTCCTTCCTCTCAGGGGGGGGGGAGAGAGAGAGAGAGAGAGAGAGAGAGAGAGAGATTACCTTCAATGGCGATTGTGGGGGAGAGAGAGAGAGAGAGAGAGAGAGAGAGAGAGAGAGGATTTGGCGAAGACGAGTGAGGGTTTTTTTTTTTTTTTTTTTTTTTTTTTTGCGGGTCGGGCGGAGAGGACGCGAACGGGTGCAACGCGTCCACAGCACCCCTCACCAGTAGAAATTATTGGATGCACCTGGTGTATTAGTACATCTCATACACCACACCCTTGTTTTTTATTTTTATTTTTATTTTTTAATATTGTGAACTAGTGTAATTTTTAGGGTAAGCTCCAATATATCACATGTAGTTTAGCCTATTTTTAATTTATTATTCTATGCATCGAAAAGTTATAGTTAATTATTCTGTTATTTTATTTTTATATCGCCGTAAAAATTTACTGTTTAATAAAATTAAACGAAGTACTAAAGTACTAATACAAAGGCTAAATTATGCCATTGTGTGGTTTCCAAAAATGTCATATTGGTATCTTGTTTGGTACTGTTTAACGGTAAAATCTTGCATTAAAATAAAAATAAAATAATTAAGTATAATTTTTAAATCACATTATATGAAATCAGCTAAAGTTTACTATAATTTTATTACCACACTACTAGTGATTTAGTGGTTAGAAGCCTGAGTGCTTATTATGAGGTTGGCGAAAAGAACAACAAATACCAAATTTAATGATATAGACATAAAATTACGCATGCTTTTCGAATCAGTTTTTAGATTTTACAGATTGACAATCACATTTTTCTCTCCATCTTTCACAGTAATCAAATTCAAAACATTAACATTAGAGGTTCGCGACTTCACCGTGCCAATAACATCTTAAATGGCTAAGAGCTTCTGCTTTTGGCCTTCGCTGCAGGAATATATTCACTTATATACGGAAGTAGCAGCAGCAGAAACTGTCGGTACCACTAAACATTCTGAAAAATTTCCCACAATCTGGATATACGGCGCATTCTGATCAGTTAACAATAATTGTGAAAGACTCTTCAAAAAATAAGGATTGTAAACAATTTTGCTTCCAAATTACAAGACAAATTCGCAAACAGAAGGTAATTTTTCTCCTTCAAACAGCACTAAATAGTAGTTATGCACAAGCATAACTTTTATTCTGTCACATAATTACATATACTCGCCAAAATGGCGCACACGAGAGAGTATGTTGAACCAAAAAAGAGGAAAAACTATTGCCCTAGGAATAAACATTTCATGTGCATCACAGGTTCGATTTCGACAATTCGTATTAGCTCTGCTGCAATTCATCTCATGTGATGCCTGAAACAGAAAGAAGAGTTATTTAGATTTAAGAATTAAACATTGGTGAAAGAAAATTGTAACACAAAAGCACCTTAGAGTTTCTTTTGTCCCACGGCGCACTTTACAACGGATAGTGGGGAGGCCGAGACGCTGATGAGCCTCGAATCGGTGGCATCCCGAAAAACCTACAAAGATAATGAGGTGATGTGTGATTTAAGACAAAAAAAAGGAAAAAAAGAGTTATCTTGTTGCTTTTCTTTCTCCGGTGTAGAAGAACTCCTCACCATAGTAAACTCCATCAACCTCCAGAACATCGATCTGTATACATTGTATAAAGCAAGCCAAATCGATAAGAGAGATAAATAAGATGTTAGAAACATTTTAGGCAATAAAAGAGCAATTGAATAACGAATCAAATTTATCTTAGAGTAAGTTTCCATGGCACCGAATTCATGCACGCCGCCAAACTACAAACATTTGAATTAATCAAGAAGCGACTAGGCACTGATTTGAAAAGTTACTAATAATATTTCAAATGTTCCATGACATACTATACTCTCTCTCGAAACGACAACAAACTTCCAGCTAATTTGTTAGTAGCGGTAGAGAAAGATTCTCGCCATAGACATCTATGAACACTTCCTGGGAATGTTTTGCATTACTTAGGTAATAATATTACGAAACAGCAGCAGTAAAACAAGCTACTATGCTAGTAAAAGCACGGCGGTGTTTATGCTTTCACTTTATCTTTGATAGTAGAACAACTGAATTGACGATTGACATTGCTATGCATAATCTAGAGTATTCAAAGTGTTTAGGAAGTGGATTTTCTAATTGTTTGAAATTATTTACCTAATGATTATGAGACAATCGCTCATTCACAAACCTCTAATAGGTTTCATTTCCCACGAGTTCCAAAACAAAGATTTTAAAAAGTTAGATAATTTGTTAAATTAAATAAAACAACCCGTAATCTCTAATAGCTTAATAAGTTAATAGAGAACTATAATTTTATATTTTTATATTTAAAACTTCTGCTCACGTCTGGGTTCGAATTTTTTTGTTAGACTCATAACGTGAACTTAAATTAAATAGGAGAAGAGTCTGGCGTGACTCGAACTCAGTATCTCTTGCTCTGATACCAAGAGAAATTATATGAAAGAACCATTTTCTCTACCAACTTAAGCTACTGGTGATAAACGGTTGTTTTATTTAGCTTACCATAGTTGAATCAATACGGAGCAAAATTCAAACAAGCTCTATATATTTTTACCAAAAAATTTTTAAAAAAATAAAGGAGATGAAATTACAGACGGGTTCCTGGAGGCCGATTTGGCGGATGCTGTCCATGAGCTCGCAGACTTTGGCGGGATCGTTGGCGCGGGTGCGCATCAGCGGCCGCCGTATCCGCTCCAGCGGTATCTCCACAATCGCCGGCCCCCCACCAACACCACCCCCGGATCTCGCCGCCCTCGACAGCGGAACCCCTCCTATAAACAGCGCATATAAAGCCAACACAAAATACAAAATTAAAATAAAATCATTATGAGATTTTATTACCGTTGGATGAAGCTGTGATGGGCCTCAAACTCGAAGTGTAGCTCCGCGGAGGAAAGTGGAGAGAGAGGCTCGCCATTTTTTTTTTTTTTTTTCTTTCTCCTATCTATCAATTTTTTCGTTTTTCTTTTTTTTTTCTTTCTCCTATCTAAATAATTTGGGCTTGGGCCGAACTGGTAACGATTGCGGTGCATCCTACCACCGAGGAAGTGTACAGTATAGTAGATACATCATATTATTTATATTCGATCAATCATAAATAAAAATATATTTATAAAAATATTTTAATAATATTTATGATGAAATAAATAAATTTTAAATTAGTTAGAGACACCGTATCAATAATACGACTGACTTTTAAGAAAAGCAACGAGTGGTTTTGCTTCAATTGGGCCGAAGAATACCAGCCGTGCAGGAGAAAGTTCCTTCCGGGACTGCTCCAACAGCGGTCAATTCTCCTTTTTCCACATTCAAACGCAACTTAACAATTATAGAGTCTTGACGCCGTCCCCAAATAATACTTCTTTTAAGGTTAAATTATAAAAAACCATTTTATAAATATTTTTTCATCCTAACTTTTAAAAATTAATATTTTACTCTCTCAACATTTCAAGTCGTTAATTTAGTCCCCTCCATCAGGGTTCCATTACTATTCCGTCTATTTGTTATAATTTATACCGAAAATATCCTTCAAAATGAAGAAAATATATTAAAAAAATATTTTTTTTTTATCGAAGAAAAAATAATTTGACTATTTTGCCTTCTTCATTAACACCGTACCCCATTGCAAACATTTCTGAAATTTTAAAGGGGTCAAATGTAGACTCTTAGAAATTAGGGATGAAAAGTGAAAAAACGAATATTTACGGTGATATTTTTTGTAGTTTAGTCTTCTTTCTTTTTTTAAGTGAAAATTTTGAAAACTTGAAGTGCTGAGGATTCAACTAAAAAGTCTGAAAACTCAACTAATACTTATCTAAGATTTCAGAAACTTGCCTGAAGGATTCAAGTATATTTGAGCAGAGCTCAATTAATTTAAACCATAATCAATCAAAACTTCGAGCCACATTTAGATATTAACTTCACCTCAATATAGGCTGAATCATTTATTCAGCCAAGAATTCTACTCCCCCTTTGTAATTCGAATCTAATAAACAGATACAGTAATCTCAAACTTGGTTAAGTGATTAAGAACTATCAAATGCAAACCATTCCAAAAGAGCAAATAAATACCGAACAAAGGACGCTGATATACATGCTTAATTCAGACTAAATAAATAACAACCAAAAAGGAAAACTTTTAAAGTGACCTCAAAATTAGCTAGCATTAATTAAATAATGAAAACTATATTCTTGCTTTCCTTTGGAGCAGGCCGCTACTATTTTCATGCCTCATTTGAACTCAGAGAGAAAAATTGCACCTGATACAAAGCGATTATGATGCGGAAAGAATCAGCTATACAACATAATAAGTAAACTCTTAGATGAGCAGCAGCAGTCGGACTCGAGCTGTTATGCTGTGAATCACGGAAGCTTCTGCTGAAAGCTGGGGGCTGCCTTTTGTTTTTGTTTTTCACCTCACAGCGGCTGTCCTGTTCTGTCTTGAACAGATACACGAGCAGTCGGGATCATCCTGACCCCTTGCGAGACGCTTGTCGCGGTTGATCATCAACTTTATTAGTGGTAACTTTGAAGAAACTTGTCGCCATATCTCAATCGGTGTCCCATTAGGATCTTCGTATTCAAAGTATCGTCTAACCTGAATAAATGCCAAAAAGTAGCCAATCAGTCTCGAAATACATAACACTTTTGAACACATCAAAGCATTTTCTCTCTTTTCTTGGTAAATTATCCTAATTACTGATCCTGGAAATATCAGCACACCTAAATGGAAATATTAGCATTGATCAGCATAGCGATTCAGGAGTAGTAAAAGGGGATAAGATGCAGCAGTTCATTTACAACTGTATGATACAGGTGATGAAAGGCACCAGTAAAACAAACCAGTACAGTTCACATGGAAAGAGCCCGAAGAAGGAAAGCTAGATCAGGATATTTGGTTGGAAACAGTTACACACTATGCAAAACAGATCTAAATGGAAAAAAAACGAATTCGTGTAGCTGACAATGTCGGCCCTGCACAAAAACGTACATCAACTATGTCCTGCTAGCTCAGGTGAGAAGTTCCTTAATCCAACAATGTCCATAAACGTCCTAAACATAAGCTTCCATCCCAATCACAAGATTCAATGTTCCAACATTGCTCAACCGGTGCCAGCATTTTCTTTATTGATCAGATAAAATATGTCGAGTAATTTACCTAGTTATAACAAATACATGTAAATATACCAAATGAAGAGTGTGGTAAACATATTTTATTAGTGTTGTAGGGTTATTATTCTGTTGTAATTTTGCTAGTCAATTTTGACACTAATGATTCCATAGTGCAACTAAAAAGCTTTTAAGAAAACATAGGGCCTGCTCGAGTTCTAGAGACAATTTCTTTTGGCTCAATTACAGTTAATGAAGCAAAAGATAGCAACTACACAAACAGAACGATTGACTAAATGTATGAACAGCATTTTTTTCATACCATTTTAAGTTCTTGTTGATACTGCAGGATCCTCTCTGTGCTTATTCTCCGGAGCAGCGATGTTAGATATCCAGGCTGTACTGCACTGCTTGTCGCCACAAACACCGCAATTTTTTTGTAGTCTATTACATCTTCAAAGGGCAACTCAATATAGTCGCTAACTATCACAGGAATGCACAAACTGACTATCGCATCAAACAATCTGCAGGCTGAGGGAGTGTCCCCAGCAGGATGTAGACAGAACTTGGATGAATGCATTCCTTGAGTTGCCATACGCCGACTCTCCCTAGATTGTGTTCCGTGTTTAATGAAGACATCCTTCTCACCCTCAAGTATTTGGAAAAGCGTATCTCGAATCTTTCCACCCTAGGGGGGGAAAAAAATCAAACCATAATAAATTAAGATAAGATAAATGAAGTAGATTAAAGGCATAAATATGAAAAGAATATAGTCGCATTATTTAAAATTGGAATAAGTTAGCCACTTCAATTACTTAGAAAGTGTTGAAGCAGCTTGTTAAGATCTGCTACGGCTATACTATACTGGTAGAATAAGGCAAGCAAATTACCTCAAGAACAAGCAATACTTACATAAGCACTACATCTAAAAGAGGAGAAATGAAAGGAATATCAACAATTCACATTAGGTGATACTTCATCGAACAAGCTGGTAAAGGATGCGAGGTTACCACCCAATCCATTTCTTAAAGAATAGCTTTGAAAGCAGATCTAAGAGTGCAGTCCCTCGTCCCACCGACGTCTATGTTTATGTCGCATTAGCAAAGTAAAATGTCTAAACCTAATTGGATCTAAAGCATCTTAGATGTATATATCAAACCAAGATCAAATTTTAAAAATGGGAAGAAGAGAAATGAAGAGAAAATCCTTACCTCCTTGCGATACCGGTTGCCCATGAAAAAGAGCAATGAGGGCCTATTCTCCACTCCAATTTCCCCATTATACGGATTAATCCGATGGGAGTACGGCAAGATCACATCCTTGACGAGCGACGCCTGATCGCCCCGCAGCCGCCCGAAATCGGAGACGAGGAGGACGGCGTTCCGCACGCGGTCGATCACCTTGTAGAGCGCATTGGGATCCTGGCAAATGAACACATGATCCCTCCCCTTGTTCCTCCTCCAATACTCCTGCCGCTCCAGCCACTCCACCAGCTCCTCCTGCATCCGCTCGTCGCTATACGCCGCCGCGGCCGCCGCAGCGGCATCCTCCGCCGAGGGGCGGATGGGGTTGACGATGAGGCTGAGGGAGGAGAAGAAGGGGACGTAGAAGAGGTCGGCGTCGGCGGGGTCGGCGACGCGGGCGACGGGGGAGCTGGGGGGGCGATCGGGGCGGGTGAGGTCGCGGAAGAGCCACCACTCGGCGGAGTGCTGGTGCCCGGGGTAGCGGAGCTCGTCGGCGGCGGCGGCGGCGGCGCCGCGGGCGAGGAGGTAGCTGCGGACGACGCCGAGCGTGAACTTGTCGGGGAGGTCGTAGAGGTAGATCTTGGTGGAGGGGGCGGAGAGGTGGGAGGGGGAGAGGGAGAGGGAGAGGGAAGAGGAGGAGGGGGAGGGGGAGGAGGAGAAGAAGAAGGCGTAGAAGGCGAGGAGGGAGAGGGAGGTGGCGAGGAAGGGCATGAGGAGGGAGCGGTGGGCGAGGCGGGCGAGGGCGAGGGCTAGGGTTTTGGGGCGAGAGGGCGAGAGAGGGGAGAGGGGGACGGGTTTGGGCTTGCGGGGCTTGCCGCGCTCGGCCATGGGCGACGACGACGACGACGAGCGCGCGCGGGCGAGATCTGGACCGGGACTGCGGGGGTTTCGGGCTTCGGATCGAGAAAAAACAAGGAAGCCGTAAAGACGAGGTGCAAAACCAGAAAAAGAAAAAAAAAAAAAAAAAAAAAAGGAAAATGTTAATTGCACTATGTTCCAACCTTTACTCAATTATGTTATTTTGATCCCTTTTTTTTTTTTTTCCTTGTAATAGGTTTGGATTTTCTAATCTCATCATTCATAGCTTTCGCTTGTGTTATTATGATCACTGCCGATCTCAATAATAACACGACAATAAATATTAAGAAAACTAGTATTGTATTCGTTGAAACGTTTGGCAGATTTTTTTTTTGATAAATTTGATAGCAATCTAAAAGTTTGGAAAAAAAACTTTTAACTTTTAAGTATCCTCTATTTGTTCTACAAAAAATTATGTAGAAACAGAAGATAAATTCCATAGTTAGGCGAGTAGCTATTTGGTAAAAGTACGGAAAAAAAAGGAAACTTGTATAATGCACTATCATACGGCAGCATCAAAATTTATTTCAATTTTTCAGTGCAATGCATTAATTTATGAAGGACTGTCCTAATGTTTTTTTTTTTTTTTTTTTTTTTTTTTTTTTTGAGAGAAAGGTAGCACGCTACCCGCTTCGTTTTATTTCGTTTAAAAATAAATTTAGCTGAAAATGTGAATCAACTAGGATTCGAACTCGGGACCTCGGATACCAACCACCAAGCCCTTTGCCACTTGCGCTAGGGACGGTAGGTGAAGGACTGTCCTAATGTTGATATAGGTTTTAGCAGAGATGGATGGTTTTTCTTTTCTTTTCTTTTCTTTTTTTTTGACAGGGCCACTCTAATTAAAGATGAATCACGGGAAAAAAAAAATATCCAAAGAGTACAAATTTTCATAAATAATTTGTGATTTTAAAATAATTGTAACAAAATTGTTTTATCATTTAGGGACAGAATTATGCCATCAATGAAATAATTAAGCTAATCTAATTTCTGCCAAACAAATGTCAAGCATACTTGGCGATGATCGTAAAAGAGGACAATACAACAATTATCGAGCAACAACCATGAAATAGACAAGTATCCATATTTTTGTTTTTTTATTTTTATTTTTTATAATAATCTCTCTTTTCTTTCCTTGTCTTTTTGACGTGAAATGGTAGCATAATCATTCTTATTTTGTGAGCCGAGCGACATGTAAGCTTAAAATTGCCAAGTCTTTAGAAAACATGTCATTGATAGTCTGAATTTGCATTATTAGTCGAACGCTATAAAAACTACCAAATTAATATCCCTCCATTAATCACAATCTTAATAGCCAAAAATCCTTTGACTCTCATAAACTTAAAATTATATTCATCAAAGAAATTTAAAAACTACTAAAGTAATTATCTGGTATCCAAATTACAGAATATCATTCCCACACCCACACTTAGCTCTTTGATTATAACTTCTTTGCTCCTTCTCCCCTATATTTCTTCACGCAGTTACATATTTTTTCCTTTCATTCACGAGAAAATTTACTGTGTCACACTTACACTATATTCTCAATAACCAGCCAATTGTATTTATCTTTTGAAGAGAAAAGTATAATACAAATATTTTTACAATAATCATGATGGGACGGATGAACCCAAGGAGAATAATTTGATCGGTTGAAAATATCACATCAACAATATAACTGATGTATTTTAATTTTTCCTTTCATTTACTTATATGTTGTAGAAAACATAATAAAGTAGAAATTAAAAAAAGTAACAGCATGAACACTTGTGTCTCTCTTCCCCCAGCACACACGCGCACACGTACAATAGAAAAATGAAAAACAAACTAACCACTATTTCCAACACTAAAAAAATAAAAATAAAAATAAATCCCCCAATAGCTTGAAAAAAAAAAAAACAGAAAGGAAAAAAAGAAAAGGCCATTCTAGTAGCATATGCTGATATGCACGAAACCAACTAACGCGCCACACACAAACACGCACCGGTCGGGCCACCCCAGTCTGGCCATGACGGCCGTCCATCCCCCCGAGACGACGGCGACTGACTTCCCTCCCCCTCCCCCCTTCCATCAAGAGGGGCGCGGGCAGCAGCAGCAGCAGCGGCAGCAGCGGAGTGCGGGCGAGACGACAAAAATTAAACCCTCCCCCCCTTCCCAGTCCTCCCACCCCGCTACATGTCAGCACCCACCCTGCCCTCCCGCCACGTGTCGCCCCGCGGTTGGGACTCGGCCAGGTGGGTCCCCCCCGCGCTCCGCGACCCACCCCCCCTGGGGAGAAGCGAGCGTCGACCCCCCCACTCCCCTGATGATATCATCCTCTCCCCTCTCCCCCTCCTCGATCGCCGCCCCCCTCTCCTCTCCTTCTCTCTCTCTCTCTCCCCCCCCAAACCCTCTCCCCCTCCTCCCCCCTACAAACACAAGCCTCCTCCTCCTCCTCCTCCTCCTCCCTCCTCTCCGGCTCCGTAGACGAGCACAAGGAAGAAGAAGAAGAGGGGATTTTGGAGCCCTAGGGTTAGGGCTTTGGCTTTGGGCGGCGAGCTTGAGCTGTTCCGATTCTGGTTCGTGTCGACTCCCTAGATTTCCCCTGTGTTTGCTTCAATTGGTGTGGATTGTGTGCTGTTTTGATCTGATTCTGTTTTTCCGCTCTAATCACCCTTGCTTCACCATTCTACGTTGTTGTCATTTGATTGTGGTGTGTGAAAGGGGCAAGTTTGTGTATGTGTCGGTGTATGATAGAGGTTTCGCTATTCTGATTTAGAGTTCTGTTTACTAATTTGATATGGTTGAATGTGTTGTTCATGTGAATCTAGTGCTGTTGTTTTGAGTGGTTTTTGTATATGCCACCGGGTTATTTTGTGATGCAGATTAAGCGAGAGCGCGATAGTCGTAGGAAGTCCTCGGGAAGCAGCAGTTTGTTCATTTGGTATTACTCGGTGGCTTTTATAGTAATGCGTATTGTGCGAGCTTTCGAATGCTCAAGTAATTAACTACTGTTGTGCTCCTTCTATGAATAGCTGTTCATGGGACGTGATTGAGGCATAAAAAATAAGGAAAGACGACTCTTTGTGCAATACTAAGATGGATAGGAATTGGGTTTTAAAGCGCAAAAGGAGACGGACACCAATTTCAGCAGACCCGTCTAATGAGAAAGAGAGTACTCCGCTATCGTCAGACCCTACAAGGAGTGATACTTCAAGCAAAAAGAAACTGAAAGGTGGAAGTGATGTTCCTGAATCTGCCCAGAAGATAAAAGGACATGATGGGGTTAGATATTTCCTTTCTGCTCCTTTTAGCTGTGCATGCTGTACTAGTTTGCTCATGTTGTTATTTGTATTTCACTTAGTTTGCTCGTTGAAAATATGAGCACTAATTTCTGCAATTTCTTACAATTATGGGTGTCCCTCTGAAAAGAATTATTGTTGTCAACCCGCGAACTATGATTTTCATTGTTAACTATACAGAATAGTTGGCCATTACTATTTGTGCTTTGTTTAGCTACGCATGCTGATATTGTTACTGTTGTCATGTGTACACTTAGCTTGCCTGCTAAAATTATGGACATTAATTCTTGCAGTTTCTTGCTAGTATGGGTGCCACTCAGAGAAGAACCATCATTCTCAATCTTCTACCGTGGTTTCATTTATTTACCCTACAGAATAACTAACCATTACTAAATGTGGATGGTGGCTGTCGTGATGTTAACCAATGTATAAAAGCCACACTTTAGAAGCGTGATGCATGAATTGGGAACTGCTAGAAAACACACTTGAATTTTCTACTCTAAGAAAGTAGAATATGAATACTTTATGTATAGAATATAGATTATCATAAAGAACATCCTTGAAACATGATGTTTTGGGCATGGCTATTCAATCTGTCTATTTCACTATTTATGTAGAACTACTATGGAAATGTCGATATTTTGGGAAATTTATGATATAATTGCAATATGAGTGAAACTAACCAAATTGTGGGTTTGAGGCACAAATCATTTGTGCTGTTGCAGTAAAATATTGTAGCTGTTAATTACAGAATTGTGGTATACGTCATTATAGAAGATACTAGCAACTGAACCTCGTGATAACGATTCATGTTATTTCTTCAAAAATATAAATACTAATTTGATTTAATTTTATTTCTTTGAATTTAAAAATAATTCCTTATTTGCCTCTTTCCATTTCTGTAACTTATGTTTAAATAAATTTGTTGTAAATTTTGACGTCCTAAATTCTTTTTTTTTTCGTTTCTATAATGTATATACATTTATTTATCATAAAAAAATTGAAGTTTTAGAGTTTTTTCTACACCATTTTGCCTTCTTTCAATTCTGTACTCTCTCGCTCTCTCTCTCTCTCTCTCTCTCTCTCTCTCTCTCTCTCTCTCGCGCGCGCGCGCGCGCGATTTGAGAGCCCACCTACACTATTACCCTAAGGTCTCCAATTTGGGACTAAAACCCGCACCTTGACACGAAAGAGGGAGAGATACCGGTAAACATCTTGGAGAGATCAACCGACCTATGAACATTTGGGATCCAATAGGGTCATCGGGATGGATGAAGAGATTTGATTGTTCTGTTGTCCGTTTCCGCGTACAAAAGAAAGAGGAAATGCAACTTGTGCACAACATGACCTTCACGAGAGCAATTTTATTGGGTTAAATAATATTATATCAGGAAGGAATATAATAAATAATTTCCAGAAATGTCTCTGTTATTCATTATGTATGGATGCAAAAGATCTACACAAAATGAATTTCAAAACTTGGGGTTCATTTGGGATTGTGGTCGGCCCAAGACGCTTTGGATAGCGTGCACAAGTGGGATGAGCTCCGTTGCATTCTTAAAGGGAATGCATGCTTTGATAAATAAGGGAGGTGGTTAAATGAAAAAGAGCTGGTGGGGGGTGCTTCTTCCAAAGCATCCAATCAGATGCTTTGTAGAACGCTATGTTTCGTGGTGGCATTCCCTCACACGACCAAAACAAAACTTTAATGGAAGTCACATACCAAATCCACGTTGCACAAACAGATATAGCGTATAGGATACAAATATGGCACGATCCCTGGACTGCTTATGGCAAATTCTAAAAATCTTAGGAGATGATATATGGGGGATAAGTTGATGAAAGTTATTGTAAATAAATATTATTAATTTATTATATAGAATACCAATGTCATCCAAATACATAAGCAAGATGACTTGTACAATGCATTTTTTGGATCTCAGCCACTCACTGAATGATAATTTCAATGTGAATTACACCAAAAAGATGCCATCCAATTTCCTTTGTATATTTTTTGTGTATCCCTTTCATATCCTTCGAGTATCAGTGTGTCTTTTTTTCCCTTAATTTTTAAGTCGGATTGAAGTATTCGACATGTGTCTGGTGAGTATAGGTATCCAATATCTATCCGTATCATTATTCCTTGTGTATCCCTTTCGTATCCTTCGAGTATCAGTGTATCTTTTTTCCCTTAATTTTTAAGACGGATTGAAGTATTCGACATGTGTCTGGTGAGTATAGTTATCCAATATCTATCTGATACGGACACGGCCGCGTGAGTGAAGTGTCTGTGCATCATAGAACTTAATGAATTAAAACAATGTATTTTAATATATTGATTAAACATCACTAGTCTAGCATCTTTTAGTGGTTCTATGTTAATGATTTTATTACTATTAGTATATTTCACATCATTGTGTATTGATTACACTAATCTTAACCTGTATGAAAGAAAATAAACAGGCATATTACATAAAACGATTTAATAACTTGTTATTATTAACTAATGTTAAGAGAAATCTAGGAAAGACGGATACTTAAAAATGTTGCCTTGTCATGTTGGATACTTGTCGGATGAGTTTCCTACAAACAGTCGATGGGCATGTCCCTCTTACCTGTCCATTGCTGGTCCACCATTCACCTACTCGTTACATGCCCATCACATATTTGTTGTGTGTTCCTTTTGTCTTTGAACATCCATTGCATGAATGAAGCGCTTTAGTTGCATATCAAAAATAAGAAAATATAAGCGGGTACAAGGAGTCAATTTTCTATTCCACTGTGTTTATTGTTTACCGTCAAAATAAAAACTTATCTATATAGCATGGTGAATTCTTTGAATATAAGATATGCTTTATATTCTAATTAATACAGTTATTGTTTGTTTTGATGCATTTATCAATCAAGGAAGATCATTTCTTCCTATTAGTTTTTTTTTTTTTCAAAAATAATGAAAAGAATTTAGACATATATTTTAAAAATATTATATTTACTGTATCCTTCATGTGTCTGTGTCCTAATTTTTCCGAAGTTGAAGAGTTGCCGTGTAGAAGCCGTGTTGTGTCCTGCGTCCAATGTCCGTATTTGTGCAAACTAAGAAACTGCACCACGTGTGATACCTATGGTGCATGCCTGCATGGTAAATGAGGCTTCCAAAATAATGTAAGATATTTTTATTATCAATTTTCAGAAATGATATTAGCGACATCAAATACGTTTATTCCGACTTTAGGACCATTCAACAATGACGACGAGTTACACCATTAATTATATAAGAGATTTGGGGTGTCATTGTGTAGTATTTTTTTTGAAAGTTCAGTGCTTTCTTTGAAAGGAATTCTGCAAATTCTGACACAACGAAATGATATTTAAGCAATATTTCTTTTTTAATCCTATGCAATATCTGTTTACGAATGACTTAATGGCACAATAGTGGCCACTATAATCCGTTTCTTGCTTCTTCGAATTTTATGCACAATTTGGATGACATCTTTGTGACAATAGTGCTTTTCGTGCTATGCTATTGACGTCTTGTAGGTTTAAATCACTATCTTGCTCTCTTGATATAAAGTTTCTTGAATGCTCATCTGTAATTTTCTTTTCTGCAGTATTACTATGAATGTGTCGAATGCGATCTTGGTGGCAGTTTGCTGTGCTGTGACAGCTGTCCACGAACCTATCATTTGGAATGTCTTGATCCACCCCTTAAGGTATCTAAAATAGTCAAAAAAAAATTTCCTTCTTGATGCTTTTGTTAGTTGATATGAGCATATATTGGAATATTTCCTAACATTTTTTTTTTCTGTTTATTTTTTGCAAAGCGCACACCACCGGGAAAATGGCAATGTCCAAAGTGCTGCGAGGAGAAAGATGCCTTGACTCCAGTAGGTAGTACGAAGTCAAATTCTAGAAGTGCAAGAACAAGGAGAATTCTTGAAAACACCAACATACAGAAACCCCATTCTAGTGAAAATTCTATTCTTGGAAAGAATAAAACAAATGACAAAGGAAAAGTTCCTTCTCATCATAGAGCTTCATCAAATGAGAATCAGTCAGACTCCTCTAATGATAATTCATCTTATAGCATGAAATCAAAACAATCATGTGATGGTAGATCCAGGGACCGTAGAAAAAAACGTTTGTCTCCGTTTTCTTGGAGTAAGCATTCTACTGAGTTCCATTTGCTTGTAAAGACATCGAAGTTGGGCCCTATCGAAAAGTCTCCGGAGGAGATGTCCAATGTACCCAAAAGTGAAATAAAGACAAAGAAACTTACATCGCCATCATTATTGCCCTCTCAGAAATCCCAAAAAAAGAAGCAAAAAGATAAGAGACTAGACAAAAAGAAGAAGTCTAGAACCGAAAAGTTGAAACATGAGTCATCGGTTTGTAGTGATTCATCTGAGGAAGCATTTTCTGGCCCTGCTTACAGTGAGTTAATTCCAAAGAGAAAATCATCAGATCGACGGAAATCTGGAATTGTTAGAAAGGAAGATAGTAAGAAACTCAAATCTTACCAAAAACAGCACGAGGTAAATCTTCATTTTGCTTCGCATTAAATGTACTGGTAGCTAGCGTCATCCTAATCACGGTAATGACTGTACCATATAGTTGTATCTATGGACAACCTTCACTTTTGCTTTTCTGTATACTTATGCAAGTAATTTCAGTAAATGGCTTTTTATGTGTTACACATGCATGTGTTGATGCTGTGCCTGCATGCATTTGAAAGTAAGAATTTTGTCTTATTCTTATTTTGGCTTTGGTTTGTTTATGAAAGTCGTTTTTCCTTTGTGTGCTTGATGACTTATGTGGATTGAATTATTACATGAATAAGTCTTATGTATCAATGCAGTTCACTTATAGCATCGGTTTGCTGCACATGTTTTTCTATGTTATAATGATCAAGGAGTTGGCAGTCAAAAACATTGTTGAGGGGAAAATAAAAAAATAAAATTAAGTGCGTGAATTTTGTTATATTTTAGCTATATGGAAAAATTTGGCAATCAGTAGCAGAAATCCTATTAAGAACTTTTTATGCCTAGCAATTTTACTCTCTTCTTTAGTACTGTAAAAGCTGGGATCCTGCATAAAATAGGCATAAAACATTACGTAGGCATTCGGAAATAAATTTACATTGCGAAGGCATTCGAAAAGAAATTTATATCGTGAGAGTTTTTGCATTATTTTACCTTGGTTTTCTTATTGCAGCTGATCTTCTTTTAGATGTCTGTTATTCTTTCTTTCTTTCCTTATCACAAAAAGGCACATTTGTATGATCATTACAAGTACTTCCGTGGAAATTGCTTTTTTCAACCACTTCTACAGTCCATTATATTTTTCTTGTCTGGCCAATTTGTTACATGTGCTGTTGCTTTAACACTGATTATTGAGACTTACCATACAATATCATGTTCAATGACACTGCCCTTTAATTGCGAATGTTCTCTTTAACCTTTCTTCAATCTGCGCGCTTCTTAAAATCTTCAGATTTCTGCTATCTCTGCACCTTCAGCACGAGAATTTGAAGAAAAAGAAGCTGTAAGAGAAAAGACAATGAAATCTCATGGGAGTCCATGGGATGGAGTTCAACAGGTATAGTAAAATTTGTTTATTTATAGCCTGTATTTCTTGAGATGATATGGTATTGCATTGTTGCCACACTTTGTTTATGGTTGATGATACACTTGAACATCCTTTAGTTTTTGCTATTTATTTTCTTTTTCTCCATATTTATTAGAACTTGCTTAACATTTTGATTAGGTTGACCGCATCCTGGGGTGTCGGGTGCAAACAAGCTGCTCAGTTTCAGATAATGACGGGAAACTATTAACAGAGTATTATGAAGGCAAATGTTTTGGAAGTAAAAAGGATATGAAAGGTGCTCTCAGGGAGGAATCCCTTAGCATAGTAGATTGTAATGATGGAAATAAGGATGCTGATAATGCAGTTTCAGTAGCTGAAGACTATAGCGGAAAATCACATCAGACTAAAGAATGCCTGGATAAGGATGAATTACTGACATCAATTGCTGGACCTTCAAAGGATCTATCTACTTCAAAACATACCGATTTGCAAGAGGATATAATAATAAATGAAGCAAATATTGGAGAAGAAACTTCTAAAAGTAATGTTAGTTCTTCAGAGCATTTTCCATTGTCTCAACCTTGTGATCTTGAAGGTACCAATAGATCAAAGATGGGGACAAAAGCAGGCGATGACCTACCTACTGCTATATATGAGTTTCTAGTTAAATGGGTTGGTAAATCAAACATTCACAACAGTTGGATTTCTGAATCCCTACTGAAGAGTTTGGCAAAAAGGAAGTTGGAGAATTACAAAGCAAAGTATGGTTTAGCTGTGATAAACATTTGCCAGGAACAGTGGAGCCAACCACAACGTGTTATTGCTCTCCGTGTTTCTAAAGATGGTAGTGAAGAAGCTTTGGTTAAATGGTGCAGCTTATCTTATGATGAATGCACTTGGGAAAGATTAGATGAACCCGTTGTTAAGAAGTTTGCTCATTTAGTCACCGAGTTCAAAAATTTTGAATCTCAAACACTCGAAAAGGATGCCAGAAGTGGTTTTCCTAGGGCACGAGGTGATGCTCAAGAACTTGTTTCTTTGGTCGAGCAGCCAAAAGAGCTTCAAGGTGGCATGCTTTTTCCACATCAGCTAGAAGCTTTGAACTGGCTTCGTAAATGCTGGTACAGGAATAGGAATGTAATCCTTGCTGATGAGATGGGTCTTGGGAAGACGGTATCTGCTTGTGCTTTTATGTCATCTTTGTACTGTGAATTTAGGGCTAAGTTGCCATGCTTAGTCTTGGTTCCTCTCTCTACAATGCCTAACTGGCTTGCTGAATTTGCATCTTGGGCTCCTCATTTGAATGTTGTGGAGTATCATGGTGGTGCAAAAGCAAGGTCCGTTATCCGCCAATACGAATGGCATGCCAGTGATCCAATTGGGTCTGGTAAGGCAACAAAGGCCTATAAATTCAATGTTTTGTTGACCACCTATGAGATGGTGCTTGCAGACGCCTGTCACCTTCGTTCTGTCTCTTGGGAAGTTCTTTTAGTTGATGAAGGGCATCGTCTAAAGAATTCTGGGAGTAAGCTTTTTAGCATGTTGAATACATTCTCTTTTCAGCATAGGGTGCTGTTGACGGGAACCCCTCTGCAGAACAACATAGGCGAGATGTATAACTTACTTAACTTCTTACAGCCTGATTCATTCCCGTGTTTATTGGCGTTTGAGGAGAAGTTTAATGATCTCACTACGGCAGAAAAGGTGGAGGAGCTGAAAAAACTTGTTTCTCCTCATATGCTTCGAAGGCTCAAAAGAGATGCTATGCGAAACATTCCCCCAAAGACTGAACGCATGGTTCCCGTTGAGTTGACATCGATCCAGGCCGAGTACTATCGTGCGATGCTGACAAAGAACTACCAAATATTACGTAACATGGGAAAAGGTGGGGTTCAGCAGTCAATGCTAAACATTGTAATGCAACTCCGAAAGGTCTGCAATCATCCCTATCTCATTCCAGGTACTGAACCTGAATCTGGCTCAGTGGAATTCCTCCATGAAATGCGTATAAAAGCCTCAGCAAAGCTGATGTTGTTGCACCAAATGCTCAAGATTTTAAAGCGGGATGGGCATCGTGTCCTTATATTTTCCCAGATGACGAAGCTTCTTGATATCCTAGAAGATTACCTGACTATAGAATTTGGCCCTAAAACATTTGAAAGAGTGGATGGATCAGTATCTGTGGCAGATCGTCAATCGGCAATTGCTCGTTTTAATCAGGACAAATCTCGATTTGTTTTCTTGTTGTCTACACGATCTTGTGGCCTTGGAATAAATTTGGCTACAGCAGATACTGTCATTATTTATGACTCGGATTTCAATCCACATGCTGATATACAAGCGATGAATAGAGCACATAGAATTGGGCAATCAAGCAGACTTCTGGTGTATAGGCTTGTAGTTCGTGCTAGTGTTGAGGAGCGCATCTTGCAACTTGCTAAGAAGAAATTGATGCTTGATCAACTCTTTGTGAACAAGTCGGAATCTCAGAAGGAAGTGGAGGACATACTTCGATGGGGAACAGAAGAACTTTTCAATGATAGTGATGGCACAAATAGACAAGATCAGAAAGAAGCTTCTATGATTAAAGATGATGCTGTTGTTGCTGATGGTGAGCATAAACATAGGAGGAGGATTGGTGGTCTGGGAGATGTTTATCAGGACAAATGTGCTGGTGGTTCCACAAAGATTGTTTGGGATGACAATGCAATCCTTAAGTTACTTGATCGATCTGACCTTCAATCTGCTGTCTCTGAAAGCCCAGATGGAGATTTGGGGAATGATATGCTTGGAACTGTAAAGGTGAGTTGGAACAAAGAAGATAGTGAATGGAAACTAGCTATCAGATCGATTCTTGTGAACTCATATATTTTGATGCCTCTTTCAGTTCAATTGGTTCTTTGATGATCTTTATATAGAATTTCTGGTTAAATTTTTGGACTTTGATATGATGGAAGCTTCAGTTTAATTCTTTTCAAAGCCCTTTGATGTTGCTTTGCCACATTTTGTAGCAATTTTCATTTCACAATATTTTGTTACAAAGGAAAACATTCAGCCATGATGTATTATTGCTGCAATTCTATTTCACCTGCATCTGCATGGTTCTGAACTGTTATAAAATGAACATCCAAGTACAGAAGTCAGTTTACTGATTTACTTTGTTTAACCAATAGATAATATATGCAGTCATCTTAAGTCTATGTTGTCCTTAGAATTGTTTTATTAGTAAACTGAAAAACACTTAGGAACATTAAGCAGTATAAGAATTGTTATTGCTTTCACAGTTAGGCCATAGTATGAAATTTTGCTTCTCTAACCACCATTTTGTTTTCTTGATTGTTGATGCTAATTATTGATATTTTATTTCTTGATTGTTGCTACTAATTGTTGATACTAATTATTGGATATTTTATTTTCTAGTTTTTGCAACTGATAACTCGTCAAGACTAACATTCCATTATTAATTTGATATGCATTTCTTTCCTTTTTTGTAATTCCTCATTGGACATTTATCTAATCAGTCAGTGGAGTGGAATGATGAAGTAAATGAAGAACCAGGGGAAGCTGAAGCTCTTCCTAGCGTTATTGGTGATGGTTGTGAGCAGGCAGAAGCTAAAGAAGAGAACCCAACCAATGGCACCGAGGAAAATGAATGGGATAGGCTTTTACGTGTCAGGTATGTAACTTCTCCGTTCTCACTAGTACCTTATTTTTGCGGATTTTTGTGCAAGTGCTTTTTGCTGATTATCAAGCTACTCAGTAAGCCTACTTTTTCTGGCATTGGATTGGTTACAAAACTTAATTGGTAATCAGGCACTGGATGAGCTAAATCTCACTTAAAAGTGCAGCCTAAGTGTTTTACAATTTGTGACTTGTAAAAGATAACACAACGACATCAGCGAGTGTGTGATGAATTATGAACCCTAAAAGCTTTTGACCTGTCATCTTTTGGAGTCAATTCGCTTAAAACTGTGGAATAAATACAATTTAATATGTACTCAAACTGTATAATGAATTGTACAAATTCTTAATCTTACAAATTGGCATGCTGTATTTATAATTCCTGACTTGTTTTATTACATTATGAAAGTATAAACAATAAAATTGGTAAATCAAGCCAAGGAAAAATAAAACCAGAGGTAACCAATATTGATGCTTTAGGGATTTACATTGCCATTTCTAAATCTGAATCTATATCGCTTCTTGAAATTGAAGAAATTATGTTGAACATGGCGACCAAATGATGAATCTGTAATGCTGGATGTAGGTGGGAAAAATATCAATTGGAGGAGGAGGCAGTTCTTGGTCGAGGGAAGCGCTTGAGGAAAGCAGTATCCTACAGAGAAACATTTGCAACGATACCAAGCGAAGCTCTAACTGAGGTAATTCTTCATCCAAATCAAATATGTCTGAGTTTGTAATTTTTACTTTCTGGTGCTTGTTAGCCGCTCTAATCTATTTGTTTGCTTAACAACTGGAATTTCATTTTAGATAAGTCTACTGTATGTTCATCAGGAATTAGTGTAACCTGATTGCTAACAATATTAATCTAACATAGTATATTAAAAGGTTCACATTTATCCAGGTAATAACACTGATGCCAATTCGACATAGGACAGACCAGAGAAAGGAATTTCCTAGATGGAAATGTACTGGTTTTTAATGCAGTCTCAGAATGAGTTTTGCTTTAGTTTTGCTGTCTACCTTGCACCATGTGCTATAAATTAGGATTCTTCATAAATTTGACTTCTCCTCTTGCACGTTTTTATGATATCATTGTTTTAGATATGTAGCTGCTGTTTGTTCTATATATGATTCATTCCCCTTTTTGAGAGTACTGCTGATTGCTATTATTGATCATAGCAGAGTAGTGAAGAAGAGGACGAGCCCAAGCCAGAATACACTTCTGCTGGCCGAGCATGGAAAGAAAAATAGTAAGTATTCATTTTGCTTTCTCTTCCATTTTGCTTTTCTTAAGGCCAAATTTATTAACTTATCCTGAAATCAGCGCCAAGCTCCGCGCTAGGCAAAAAGATCGAATCGCCCGAAGGCATACTATGGAGATCTTTTCTTCAACTGGACCTCAGGAAATGACAGAATTACAACCGCTTCCTCCATCTCTCAAGGATAGGGAAGCTCTAAATGTCAGAAATATTGTTCAAGAAACAAGACTACAGGGTTATCCAATCAATCAAGAGGAGACCATGAGCGAATCTACTACAAAAACAGAAAAGTTCTTAAAGAATACTCAAAAGAAGTACCGCAGCACCAATCTGGATCTTTCTATTAGAACTCCCAGAAGTAATCCCTCTGAAATCACGGGTGCTCCAAATTCAATGCCTCCTCCCCACCTTCTTCCTGTTCTGGGACTATGTGCTCCAACTGCTGATGAGGTGAACGCATACCGAAATTCTCGATCTGTGTCAAGTCAGAGTGAAAAGAGAGGAACAGGCAATGGAATGTCAGAGCTTCCGTTTATGCCAACTCCTAATGCTGACCATTCAACTGAACCGAATTTTAACGGAAAAACTGCAGCACAGGGATCTATGCCACCTCATACACTTGGAGAGGCTTTGCATCTTCGGCTGAAGAATATCATTCCAAATAGCTACTTTCCATCGTTTCCTGTATGTCTTTTTTTATTCCTTTTTTGTCTTTTTTTGTTCCATCACCTTTATCTGTTTTTCTAAGTTTTAGTAATCATATTTTCATATTGCTTCATGTGCAGCTTCCTCCTTCTACATCTGGAAGGAGTCTTCATGATCCTTTTCAAAGTTCTGGCTCTTCCTTTGCCTCCTTCCAAGAGAAGTTAGGTCTTCCAAATTTAGTTCTCGATGATAATGCCCAGACAAAGTATGCAATTCCACCAGTAAATTTTAAGCCACCTGTGGATCTCTTTCCGGGCTTATCTCTAGGCACAAATAAGGACTATCCAATTGATCCCATTCAAGGCATGCCAAATGTTCCACTAATGCCCAATTTTGCCCATCATATAGGTGGTGATATTTCGAAGGGAAAGCATCAGATTCCTGAGCTTCCTACATTTCTGGGTCTTGGGCAAATGCAAGCAACACACCCATCATTGACTGAAAGCCATAAGAAGGTTCTCGACAACATAATGATGCGAACTCAATCTGCAACAAATAAGCTGAAGAAGAAACTCAAGAGTGATGCTTGGTCAGAAGAAGAACTTGATGCTCTCTGGATTGGAGTTCGTAGACATGGAAAGGGTAATTGGGAGGCTATGCTTAGAGATCCAAAATTGAAGTTTGCACACTTTAGGACTCTGGATGATTTGTCTACAAGATGGGCTGAGGAGCAGCGCAAAGTTTTTGATGAGCCAGCTAGTTCAGCCCCTAAATCTTCTAGGCCTCCGACATTTCCTGGAATAACTGATGGAATGATGACTCGGGCTTTACTTGGAAGTAAATTTTCAAGACTCGGGACAGAGCCACCTAAGTTTCGGTCTCATCTAACAGATATGCAGTTGGGATTTGGTGATCTCAGACCTGGATTTCTCGGTGCTGAGGCGGCCGATTTTGTTAATAAAGTTGTTGAGAAGTGCTCACAACTCCCAATAATGCAACTTGACAATATTAGTAGATCAACTTATGCTGGAGAATATTCTACGGGACCATTCGATGGACTGGACAAATTTGGCATAGGGTTGGAGCCGTCATTCCAGCATAAAAGTCCTTTTATGCCAGAAAATTTTGGAGCAGTGGACATAAATTGCCCCAGTAATATGGCTATGCTGCATAACCAAGTTGACTTAGGTGTTGCTAAGAACCTCCCTCTTCCAGGTGTTTTCGAAAATCCACTGAATATGTTTCATGATTTACAAAGTAATGCACGGTCAGGTGAATCCTCAAGGGCAACAAATCTCGATGCCAAAATGTATACTGCAAATTCTCGTATCAACACCTACAAGGAGAGTAGTAGTTCGAAATCAAACAGCTTACCCCATTGGCTTCGAGAAGCTGTTAATGCTCCGCCATCAAGGCCACCAGAGCCCGATCTGCCTCCTACTGTTTCAGCGATTGCTCGATCTGTTCGCCTACTGTATGGGGAAGAGAAGCCGATGATACCCTCTTTCACAATGCCAGGTCCTCCCCTTTCCCAACCCAAGGATCCAAGGAAAATTCTAAAGAAGAAGAAAAAGAAGTCGCATAAGCTTCAGCAAGCGACACTTGAGATTCAATGCTCTAAGGATTCTGATCATGAAACCACTACTAATGACGGATTGCCATCCTTGAACTCAAACAGAAATTCCCCATCACCGTCTCCAGAAGAGCTTCAATTGTTTTCCTCTTCTGTGACTCCTGGAACTTGCACATCAAAAGTAAATGATCTGCCTAGCCCTGGTTGTCAAAAAACTGAATTTCCTGCATCTAATGATAATGAAGAACTTCATAGCAAACGAGAGGGTATGAGTGGAGATATGAAAAGTTTACATGAAGAGCAAAAAACATCAATTTCCTTATTAGGCTGTTGGGAGAACCCGAAGGATGAGAAGAGTGAGCACATCGAGAATGGAGGTTCTGGCAAAACTCAATCTGACGCAAGTCGAGCTAACCCGCTTGAAATCACGGAAATTTCATCAGAAGAAACGGACTCAAATGATAATCAAAGCCAACGTTGAATAGCGGGTTCTACTTCCCTTTTTTCTGCTCTCTTCCCCTATTTCAAAGTTCAAAGGCAGGTCCTTGAATTTCCTACTTCTATATGCGTAGTCAAGAAATTGTTATTGAGGTCAAGTTGCATGGGCATCTCTCCTTTCTGCTAACACATGGGAAAAGATTCTTGCTAATTCAGTGTTGTGGACCAACATTCATTAAATCTGAGGCTCCAAATTAGAAAGGCCATTTATATTGTGCATCTCTACAATTAATCTCTCCTCCCCTTCCAGTTATGAATACAGCAAAGGTAAAATGTATGGAGACCTCCTCAACTGTAGGCCATTCTGAAATGGCCCCCTCAACTTTAACTTTTCTCATTTCTGATTGGAACCTCCTTAACTTTCTCTCTCTCTCTTTTTTTTTTTTTTTTTCTTTTTCTCTCTTTTTTTTTAAGTTGAGTAATTTTAGTCAAATAAATTGGGCAATTTATGAAATACACGGATGTTTTCATCAAATTTTATAGTTTTAATTACTTTTTTTTTGGCAAATGAAACCGGAACAATTAGCGGCTAATAGCTAATAGAGCCATTAAATTTAACAATATTTTCAACTAAAATAACAAAAACAACTCAATTCCAAAAAATCGAAAGTTAAGGGGAGGGGGTCTTCATACATTTTTACCTAGAACAAATTACCAAAGACACTTTTCAACATTCTGTTTTCGCACTTACTTTCTAGTGCTATTTTTTCTCGGCTTGCTAAGATTCCAGGTTGCATTTCTTTGAGTTACCATGCTCATTTAAAGTGCAACTATAGTTAGTTGCAAAGGATTACAATTAGTCACTCTTTAATACTCTTTTGTCTCCTAATCCTTTTTCCCTATCTAATTTTAACTTAATTATGGTGCAGGGTGGTTTCATAGTACATAATATACCATGTCTCATTAGACAACTCAGCTTCTGAAGATTTTTGGGTGTTTCGGTGCTTCCCTTTTCCCCCCCTGTATATCTCCATCTTTTGATACCATATCTATTAGCTAGTTTTCTACAGAAGTTGGAACCAGGCTAACCATATTCTGCCAATTTATTTGATTGCCGGGCTGTCGTCATCTTTGCCTATCTCCTTTTCCCAGAACAGGCTTCAACATGTCGCGGAAGAGGGCTTGGCTTTAATTTCTCCATACCTTTATTTTGTTTACATTAAAGTAATCTAATGATTTAGACATAATTTGGTACTTTTACCCATAAAGCTGATCATATGTTGTAGAGATGTTTAAGGAGTGTTATCTATAGCGAGACATTTGTTTTGCTCAGTGTTAATTAAATTTAAGTTGCAACTGTTCTTTTACCAGTTTGAAATTTTGGTATCTCAGTTGCATATGAGCAATTAATTCTGTTTGCCTACTGATCTGCAGTTGCATAAATGCTCCTTGTGCCAGTTTTAGATTGTGATTTATGTCCATGTAGGGTTTCTGTTTACCTTGTTTGGGTACAGCTGCAAATTTTTTTGGGTTTTAGTTATTTGTATTTATTTATTTCAAGTTTCTGGATTTGCATCATCTTTGCTTCTGGTTTCATTGACCAGAAGGCTTCTTTTTTTTTCGGTATTTTCACGCTAAGGCATTTTTTGGTTGGATGTAATTAGAAATACAATGTAGTTGAAAATATAGTAGATACAACTACATGCATCTTGTTTGGTTGGATGTAGTAGCGAATGGTGTAATTATAAATAATTTGTTTGGTTGTATGCAGTTAAAAAATATATTTTTAAAATTTTATCGTTTTATATATGTGGTGGTGACTTACCCATTAGGTAGAAAAGAAAAATATTTTTTGTTAATAAAGCAATTTGGAAGGTAAACTTATGTTTTGTTTATAGTTACTTCTTCTAAGTATTGCAGTGGAAATGTGCGCATCGAATTTGAATCTATATGTAATTATAGCTGCAGTGCTCTTATAACTACATGTAATTAAACAATTCCTAATATTCTACTTATTCCTAATATTCTACTTATTTGTTGCTTTTACCTTCGGTTTTTATTTTTGTTACGTGTTTCAAGATAATTAAGGAATTATCCATATGTTTTATGCAGAGATTTGGGCCGGGGATAAATGGAGAGGATTTTTTTATAAAATAATTTTATAAAATTTAATAATTAGCAAAATAATCGTGTCAAATTTTTATTTGGCAAACTAATCTTTTAAACGCGGTGAATCATTCACCGCATTTAAAAAAAAAATTAAGACTTCTAAAGACGGTGAACGATTCACCGTCTTTAGAAGGAGAAGAGGGAAAGGGAATATGGTTGTTAAATGGATAAGTATAAATAAGACGGTAAATGGTTCACCGTCTTTAATAGCTGTACGATATATACTGAAAGCGGTGAATGATTCACCGCTTTTAGAATGTTGGTTTGCCAAAAATAAATTTGATAGGGTTATTTTCTAAATTATAAAATTTTAAAGGATTATTTTATAAAAAAGTTCAAATGGAGATTTGATTCTCTCTTTTTTCAGCCAACTTTTTAGAAAAGCGGAAAAGGTTTGAAGAGGACTTTCTGTGGTAGAATAAATGTGTGATTTAAGATCTTTTGATTTAAAGTCTAGCACTTTTAACTCTTGTGCTTTTGGTTTTACTTTTTTGTAACATGGTAGTGAAGTTTACATCTTTGAGGTTGGGTTCGATCCCCGCGTGCTCATGTTATATCTGTTAGCTGATTCTATGCAAGAGGAACATTAAATTGAAAAGAACAAGTCCATGCGAGAAAAAGTAATGTTATCTGTACATCTATTAGTAGGACGTAAATCTTACGATCTATTTATTCAAAGGTCACTCAAAAGGAATTTCTGAATCCTTAGATGAGTGGGGGATAAGATGGATGGATAGCATACAAAGAGGGTCCCTGATAATACTTTTTGAAGAGAAATGGATAGCTAGGTTATAATGGTTCAAATTACTACTACTATATCACAACACCATCACAATAACCTGTTATAATGTTTACAAATTCACCACTCCTTTACTCTTTAAGAGCCCAACGAACATGATATACACTATCTACTAATGAATTAAAGCACATTATTCCGTACGTGGAGGAAACAATTAAATCAACAAAATAATAGAAAAGGAACAAAATACAAAAATATGTATTTAACTTCGTTGACTTATAAAGTGGGTAGCATCATCTGCAACGGAGAGTTGCCGTGGACCTTGAACCCCCTCACAGCTGCTTTCAACGCTTTGCTCCATCCCTGCCACCATTAATAACCACTCTGAATCTAAAAATCTAAATTAATTTCACAAATTTTTCTTTCTCGTCTCAATTAAATCACTAACTGATAGGTCGGTTAGCTTTTAAGTACCTTATTTTGAATGAAATTAAGGATTACAGTCAATCCACTATCCACTCTTCCATCGTTTTATGTACAAAATTTTTATTTATAAAATAAAAACAAACTTAAAAATGGATTTAAAAATCTTTGTTTAAGATCCAATATATAAAAGTTTGGAGTTTTATTACCTTTTTGTTGGGGCTTGGAGCAGGGGAGAACTCCAGCTTTTTGTTCAGAAGCAGCTTCTTCTTGCTCTTGCTGATCAGCTTGCCCTTCACCTTCTTGAGCTTCCTGGAACCGAGGATATTCGCGGGCCGGCCACCGGAGAGTTTCCTCTTCTGCGAGCCGACCGAAGGGATCGGCGGCGGCATCGGCCCGTGCCGGCCTCGGGGGACCAGCGGAGACCATATCGCGCTCTGCGAGTAGTCGAAGCCGAGCGCCGCTGCGTCGGGGAACTTCACGAGGAGCTCTCGCGACATCGTCGGTTCGAGGTACTCCACCGTTATCACGCGCTCTACTACCACCATGGCTCTAATAGAGAGAGAGAGAGAGAGAGAGAGAGAGAGAGAGAGCGAGAGAGTAAAGAGATGGATTGGAAAGTAGGAGGGAAAAGGGAGGGGAAAAGAAGAAAGGGATTGGGAAGTTACCGTTGGAGTTGCTTGGTCGCTTCTACATGAACACAAGGAATTCGACCGTTGGGATTGTCGCAACTGTACGAGTGGTGAGTTTTAGAGCTTACCGGAAGGAAGTCTAATATATAATATTTACATCACATCATCAATAATCAGTTAATCAGTCAATCATATTTTTTTATTTGAAAATAAAATATAATAAAAAAATATTTTTCTAATAATCATGACATGATGGGTGAACTTAAGGAGAATAATTTAATTGGTTAAAAACGCTACATCGGCAATATAATTGGTGTATTCTAAATTTTTTCGCTTACAGGACCTTCGCTACAAATTATGCTGATGCATTACCCTAAAATTTATTTTCATACTGCTGTACCAGCGCAGTGCGCTAATTGCCTCATGGTTGGTATTCGACATCCTAAATTTAAAATTTAGCTACTTCATATTTTTAACTGAACTTACTTTCTTAAAAAAAATGAAGGAAACGGATATTTTGGTAGCTAACTCATTTTAGATTTTGTTTGGGATTGCGGGGAGATTGCGTTATGTGCGATGAAAAAGTATAATAAAAAAATATTCCGTTTATTTTCGTATGTAATATTGCGTTTCACATATTGTGATGAGTCGGTTACAATATATTTTCTGTGGTTCCATCGGAGAACGCAGAAGCATATCTCAATATGTTTTTACCTCAATTCCATTTTATCTAATAGCGATGGGCCTCAATACCAAACTAAGCCTTAGTCAAATAATATCAAGTCTAGTTTGGTAACACGGTATCTAAAAGCAATATTTTTATATTATAGAAGATTCAAAAAATTCAAAAATACTTACAATCTTTGCTTCTCCAATACTTTCAAATTGCGGCCACATGCTTCTTCAGTGGAGGAGTGCCGCCACATGCTTCAATCGTGATTTTAAAATATTAAAGAAGTAAAGATCGTAAGCGCTTTTAACCACTGCGTTATCAAACTAGGCCTTAGATAGCCCTCATCAATGCCAAATGGTTAATGGGCCATAATTTTTCTCTGTGAATCACGGTTGATGAAAACATAGCAAAATGGGCCTAATCCAACCGATCCGGCCTGGCCCAGCTTAGTAGGCTGAATAGGGCCTAAATATTTAAGGCCCAAAAAAGGGAAAAAAAATCTGAGGTTTAAAAAAGTGGCCTAAAATCAGGCCCGGCCCAAACCCGATATTCTGGGGCTTTTGTTCAGCCGTAGTGTTAAGTGTCTTTGTTGTTGTTGCTGTTGCTGTTGTTGTTGTTGTTGTGTTTCTTTTCTATTACTAATGCTTTGAGCGAAAACGAGAGGGAGAGAGAGGGAATAAAATGCCAGTAGCTCGGCCGGAGCCGCAAGAACCGCGCGTGATCGCGCACGTCGACATGGACTGCTTCTACGTCCAAGGTTTCCCCCTCTCATTGCTCTCCCCATCATTTTTTTTTTTAAAAAAAAAAAAAATTTGAAGGGGCCATTGATTTAGAGTTTTTTTTTTTTTCTTTCTAATTCCAATTTGATCTGTACTGAAAAATTTAGTGTTGTTTTTGGGATGTTTTGTAGTCTCTGAAAATAGAGGTCTCTATACAAGACATTTGAGGTCGATTTCACAATCGGTTTGATCATGATTCATGAAGCACATTTTCTAACATAATTGCAAAAACCATTCGTATCCCAGTGGTAACTGGTAAGGCATCTCGGTGGGGGTGCAGAGAATTTTGTGTTCTACTGCGTTAAGACTAATTCTGAGCCGTTCTTAGTCAGATCGATCTTTTGGGTAACATGATATCAGAGTCGAGGCATGTGGTATGGTTCACTTGATATTCACTATTTACGTAAGCGAGATTGACTAATCCTGGGCCGTTTCCTACCATGCCGAGCTCGCGATTCTTAAAGAAAGAAAAAAGGGGAATTTTTTTTTTTTCTGCTTTGTCTAGCAAATGCAACTATGGTGCACTGGTGAAGAAAACAATTAAATATATTTCTTTGAGTATAGTTGTGCTTCCCAATGCTGCGCAGTTTCTGTTTTTCCTGAAGAAGAGAATTTAGGTATCTTCGATCATCATTTTTATTACCTTGTTTTATCAGAATTATAGAGAAGAAAGAGTAGCTGACGTAGTTTGTGTTTATTGGAGTTTATTCCGTTAAATAGTTCCAAGTTTATTGCGTCTTGCTATGGTAAAATGAATAAACTACTAAGTTTGTTCGTCCATTATGCGTGATGATGGGTCTTGAAAGTGTAATTTGCATTTTTTTTTTAAAAAGTTTCTTTTTTTTTTACAGTGGAGCAGCGAAAAAATCCTGAATTAAGGGGTTTACCAACTGCTGTGGTACAATATAATAACTGGAAAGGCGGTGGCTTGATTGCTGTTAGTTATGAAGCTCGGAAATTTGGTGTGAAGCGGTTAGTTTCATTTCTGATAATAGTTTCTACCGTTAACAACTTCCAAATTTTATTGCGATTAACCGAGCTCACTTAGATCTATGCGAGGAGATGAGGCTAAAAAGGTCTGCCCAGATATCCAGTTAGTTCAGGTTCCAGTTGCCCGTGGTAAAGCTGATTTAAATTTATATCGAGGTGCCGGATCCGAGGTTTGTTCTTGACAAATGAGATGATTACTCTCACCTTTTATGGACTAAGTACCTGTTTGGCCTGGGTTTTGGAACTACTCCACTACCTTGGAAAGGAGCAAGCAAGCATTTCGCGAGCTAAAAGTCTGGTGCTTGTGCTGCCCAAAAGCAAAAGCTCTAATATGGAGCGTCTGCTTCTACTGCGGCAGGAAGCTGTCTGATGGTTTCTGTAAAGCTCTACTCAAACAGCTTCTCCAAAATTTAATTGCTTGATTAGTAATAGAGCCTTTTATACATTTATTCTTGTAGGATTTTCAGTAATATTTGTGTAAATTGATTTCAAAATTAAGGTGGTTGCAATCTTATCTACAAAAGGAAGATGTGAGCGTGCATCTATTGATGAAGTCTATCTTGACCTTACGGATGCAGCTAAGTCTATGCTCTCAGAAACTCCTCCCGAGGTGTTGGAATCGATTCCTGAAGAGGCTCTGAAGTCAAAAGTCTTGGGCCTCAATAGTGTAAGATGAAAATTTAAATTTCAAATTGTGCTCAAAGGCATTAGAAGGATGCTACCAAATTATTTTCAAGTGTAATTTATATCGTAATGCTACTTCAGGAAGATATTTTTACTTATCCATTTGATAAGAAAGCTTATCTTCATGACTTCATTTGATTCCTTCATTTTTTCTTTCATTTGTGATGGTTACCTTGGTGATAATGTTTAGGAAGATGATGATAGGGAGAAGAACGTGAGAGAGTGGCTCTTTCGGCGTCATGCGGACTATCAGGATAAGTTATTGGCCTGTGGAGCTATTATTGTAGCACGACTAAGGGTCAAAGTTTTGGAAGAGACCGAATTCACATGCTCTGCTGGCATTGCCCACAATAAGGTTGGTAACAAATACTAAAGGAAGTTGAAGCGTTCTCTTATCTTTTATGTCTAGCATTTCTGTAATCTATGTCTAAGCTATTTTACAATACTTCTTTCTGGACATATGTAAAGTGCCCCTGCAAATCATCTGCTGATGAATATAACCCTGCAAAATCTGAATTTTGATATGCGTTTCAAAAAACTTAATTTCTTTAAAAAATTCTCTATTTCGAAACCAACTACAAGAAATATCACGATTTTCTTAGTGAAACCCCTCAAATATTAAACCAGCAATTCACCTTTATTTACCTACAGGTGGAATGATAAATATCACCTAGGAAACATTGATGGAAGGTGGAAGTGATGAAAACTTGTTATCTGAAGTTGTGACATATAAGTCTCAATATTTAAGGGTGGCAAAGTGAAATCCATGATTTTGTTCAGTTTCTCTTGCACGCAGTTTAGAAGATCTCTCTCTCTCTCTCTCTCTCTCTCTCTCTCTCTCTCTCTCTCTCTCTCTCTAATTGAGCTCACAAATGTTACTTGGCAGATGTTAGCTAAACTTGCAAGTGCAATGCATAAACCTGCTCAACAAACAGTCGTTCCATCCTCATCAGTAATGGATCTCTTATCTTCTTTGCCAGTGAAAAAAATGTAATATATCAAGCTATTGTCTCGATGTCCCCTCTTTTAAAGATCCTCCAAATTGTGAGCTGTGGAAATAGTTTGATATTCAGATGCTTGACAAGAAGCTTTTTTGCACTCTTGTTTGATGATTGATTTTCCCATCACCAACTAACCAAGGATAACCAGGAAACAACTTGGGGGGAAACTTGGCTGTTCCCTGCAGATTGATCTTGGCGTTAACACAATTGGTGACTTGCTGAACTTCAGTGAAGCTAAATTACAAGAGCATTATGGCATAAATACCGGGTATTGTAACATTTCTGGCTTTCTTCATTATTTAGTTTGAAGCTTGTTAGCTGGGCGACTGAATGTGCTTATAATCATGGGCAAAATTCTTGATATTTTTTGTTAATTCTTTTTAGTCATCACTTGTGAATGCTTAAATAGAATAAGAAAGTGGTATGCAAATGGCTAATTTAAGTCTCAGGTTCAGTATAGCAAATATGTATGATAATAAGAGAGCTAAATAAATTGGAGGGGGAAAAAAAGAAAATCTAGAATGCAATTTATTTGAGAACATACTGTTGTGCTTTTCTCATCCAAACAAAGAAATGCTTTCACATAGGTCGGAAAGAGACAAGAAACATTAGTAGTGAGACAATTTGATAATTTTGCTCAAACTATTCCGTGTGAACTTTGACTTATTTCCAACTAAAGACCAGTTCATCATTTTGCTCAGTCATAAGGGATTGGTGATATTTCGGATGCCTATTATAATTGGAGAGCTTTTCATTTCATCTCACAATTGATGGTCCATAAGCAGCACCTTCAAGTTGGTAAATCTGCTATATATAAGCGTGTCTTAATTCTCATTATTCCTCCAATTTTAGCACATGGTTATGGAAGATTGCTAGAGGGATTAGTGGGGAAGAAGTTGAGGACCGTCTTCTACCCAAGAGCCATGGTTGTGGAAAGACATTTCCGGGTCCAAAAGCATTGAAGACGACTGCTTCTGTAAGAATAAGCTTTTACACTGTACATTGAATCTTACCATGGTCGACATCACTGAAACACAGCTTACCCTATTTCACTAAATATTTATGCATGTCTTTAGCTTATTAGTTGATAGGTTTCTTATGTGTTTCATACAAGCCATGGCAATAGTTGGATTTGTTTATAAAATATTTCACTGATTCTCTCGAATCTCTCTGTACTCATTCCAACGATGGCTTAGGTTAGGAACTGGCTTGATCAATTGTGTGAAGAGTTGAGTGAACGTATCCAGTTCGACTTGGATCAGAATAAGCGGATTGCTCATACACTAACCCTTCATGCTAACGCATATAAGGTACTAAATCATTTATTTACTTGGCAGACTACTGTTTAGATTGAATCTATATTTCATTTTCAAGAGAAAGGATTAATTGCACACATGTTTGTTCATGCATGCGTTTTTTGTGCATGTTCCGATCATAGATATCTTATGTGTACGTAAATAAATCAGCATTTAGTTTTGTTCTTTGCAGGAAAATGGTATAGACTTGCAGAGAAAATTTCCTTCAAAGTCTTGCCCCTTGCGATATGGGACTGCAAAAATCCAAGAAGATGCAATGAAGCTATTCGATTCCGCCCTTCATGATTTTTTAAGTTCACAAAATACTCGATGGGGCATTACATCTCTGTCCATCTCAGCAAGTAAAATATCAGAAATACCAAGTGTATGTTCAAAGCAACTTTGCTTAAAATGTTGAGTTCTTACATGGCAAAATTTGCAAAATTTACCATGCCTATATGTTCATGCAAAATTCTATAGCCTCATCATGATTGTGTAGTTTGTACTAATATGACTTATTCTATGACATGTATTTACTGAACTTATAGCACTTTTTAATTGGCCTCATCGCAATCATATTGAGAATGCCAAAAGCCTCTTTTTGGCTTTTCCTAAAGGCCTGTTTAGCCAAGCTGTATAGTACAGTTAGTTTCTCTCTTTTTCATGATTCTTTTGAGTGGTTCTGTTTTCTGTATATTGTCAAAATTGTAAAAGACTGCGGTAAATTTTTATTTTTTATTTTTTTTCTCTGTAACATCTTTCGCCTGTTTATGCTCAAAATTTGCGTTTTAAAAGTTAGTGAAAGAATGATGTCTTCTAACTTCAGTTGTTGCTTGCTAATATTTTTGCCAGGGCACTTGCTCGATTTTAAAATTTTTTCGCGGAGAAAATTCATCTTCCATGTCATCGGACAATTCTGATGTGCTCATTCCAGAAAGCATTTCTAAGTCTCCTAAAAATGGTACTTTTCCTTTTTTTCTCCACTTTTCTACTCATTTTCTGTTTCCAACTACTTATTTCACATCAGATGCTGGTTTAGAAAATGAAGGATGCACCGCAGCTACGCAAAGTAATAAAGAAGATCAACTTGCTTGTCAGGAGAAAGAGAATGAAAATCACAACAATCAAACTGTTCAAAATAAAACTAATCAGGCGCAAGGGAGTGGTGCATCACAGAAGAAGCTGAAAGAAAAGGTCAGCTCTTACTCCCATATTTTTACAAACAAACCTGCCTTGTTTTCAGGATGTTCATTTGAGTATTATCAGGTCGTACTTTTATGTATTCTTAGTTTTTTTTTTTTTTTTTTAGCACGCTCTGATAGTGTCAAATTGAAGAACCTTATTGTGTCAAGTTCTATTATATCAATGACAGAATCTCTTACTTTGATTGTGTCGGGGTTTATAAAAAGTTTACGGGAAGTATTGAGAAAACCCGATATTGGTGCTACTCTTATGAATGCAAGGAAGAAGATGAATGCTCTCAGTTTATATGCTTTAGAAGCATTGTTAGCTGACCTGAATTGGACTGGTCAGTTGGTCTGGTTAACCTGTTAACTGGCTACCGAGCTCGCCCGTTTCTGCACTCGGGCTAGAAATGCATTTGATTTGTTAAAAGCACACTCAACCGAATGTACTGGCTAACATAAACATGTCTGGACAAAACGATTACTCATGTGATCAAGGTATCATTTGTTGCGTCTTTTGCATTTTCGTTGTGTCTGTGTGACGCTGCTCCTATAAGTTAGCATGACAAGTGTGATACTACAAGCATATTACATGAAATACATCTTCCTCTTCCATCAGTTCGGAAAAAGAGAAAAAATAGAAAGAAAAAAAAGCGCACTTGTTCGGAGCCAATCCCTTATATCTCTAGCAAACGGGGAAAAGAATATGGCCGTCTATGCATAATTATCTATGCTTGCTGCTTCGAATGTTTCCTAAGACATTTAGATTACAAACTCGGTAGTAACTTTACCTTCTATGAGACGTACTGCATTTGATCTTCCTATTGCTGCATCTAACTGCTTTACATTATATTTTGGCAGGAAACTTATTCTATTTTGAAGTTCTTTCCTGGCAGTGAATCGTCCTCAACCCGAAAAAGAGCATTTGGTGATCTCGATCAAGATCATTTAGGTTAGGGTTGTTCTTCTTTCTTTCATCTCGGTAGACCAAAGTAACCTAAAATATAATATATACCTCAATGAAAAGGAATAATTTTTTAACTTGGGGCAACCTTTCAGAAAGGAATCAAATAGAACGGCAAGAAGGCCCTTCTGAGGATCGTGACGACGCTGCCGCTCATAGAAATCAAACTGCACAGCGACACGAACTTTGGAATTTCAATGTAGAAGATATCGATCCATCTGTTATTGATGAGCTGCCTTTGGAGATCCAAAGAGAAGTTCGCGGCTGGCTTCTCTCTGCTGCTAAGCGTACAAACATGACCAAGCGAGGTTCCAGTATTGCCCATTACTTCTCGCCGGTGAAAAAGACATAACAAGGTGTTGGATTCAACCGCGCAAAAAGATGTTGCCGTTGCTCCAGCATTGAAAGCATATGTTTCTTCTCTCCTCCCAAGACGGTTCCCATTCATATTTGAATTCACATGTTCTGCGTCGCAATTGCAATTACAATGGCTTTGCGGCTCATTGGATCAACTGAATAGAGAAGCTGTAGCCTTGGGTAAACAAGGCATGTAAGTTATGCTTAAAATCAGGTTGTCGGCAAAAGTAGATGTGTAGAATCTCAGATGTTGGATTGGATTTTTTCGTTAATGCAGTTATGTAAAGTCATTTCATCATGCATTTTTAATTTGATACACAAGCAAACTTATGTATATATAAACTAAGTTTGTATCACTTAAATATGAATCTGAGCATCCTTATCCTGCTGTTTTTGGTCGAAATGTTGCCAATTCTCTCATTTCTATGAAAAATGCTGTTCTGCAAAAATTTCACAAGCTTCTTTCTATACTGGTTGATCTAATTTGAAGTTTGTGTTCTACGATATATGATATCAAAAATTATAAATTTTAGATATTTTTTAAAAATCTATATCAAAATAGAACTTCTCTTTTATCAAAAATTATAAATTATGGACATCTATTTCTTACATATCAAATAGTTCCTTTTTTTTTTCCAATGTTGTTGACTTTTAACACTACCAAATGCCTAAGGTAATAGGTCTTCAAAAATTGTGATTTTTTTGTATGCAAACCCTTTAGATCGTGTTGATTGCATCTATCAAATCAGATTTTGATTTTAAGATATTAATCATCAAAAAAAATTATATGCGATACTTGATGCTTATTGATACAGAGGCAAATTATTTTATCGCATATTTAAATTCTATAGTTCATTGAGTTGCGATCTTAATGGTGCAGTCTAAATAAGGACTAAAATAAAATATTGTTCGAAATTGAGAAACTTAAAAATGTCAAATGGTCAAAGTTGAGGGACTAGAAGTGCAATTTAACCGCATAGATACACACGGAAACCCTTTTTCGCACGGAGGGGAGGAGTCGAGGAAAAGGGGAGAAAAGAAGGATGCCGGCGACTGCGACGCTCATCGGCGCCCTGCTGGGTCTGGGCACTCAGATGTACTCCAACGCCCTCCGCAAACTCCCTTACATGCGCCGTACGAAACCCTAACCTAAATCTCTATGCTTTGTTAGATTTTGATGTGGAATTCGTTTGAATTCGTTCGTTTGATCGATCTTCCTATTGTTGTTGTTGTTGTTGTTGTTTGTTTGTTTGTTCGTTTGGTTCTACATTTTCAGATCCGTGGGAGCACGTTCTGGGGATGGGGCTGGGGGTGGTGTTCGTGACCCAGCTGGTGAAGTTTGACGAGCAGCTCAAGCATGACCTCGACAAGATGCTCGAAAAGGCCAAGGCCGCCAACGAGCGCAGATACTTCGGTCCGCTCCTCTTCTTCTTATCTTCCGTCTGATTTCTACCATATCGCTTTCTGCTTGTTCTACGATTTGTAGAATCGAATTTAGGGACGATAATTTTTGTGGCGCCGGAGATATTTGCATACTGAAAAAGATACGACTCAAATATGAATGTTAATAACTCAACTAAGGCTACGAATGCGCTGTTTCAACTTTTGAATATTATTTGAGGGCCTGCTTGGCGTTGTTGGACCTTCTACATAATTGTTTTTGGTTAAAAAGCTAATCGAAAAGACGCCAACTGTTTTTTCATGAATAGCACTGCTGCAATTCTGCAACCAACATCTGCGTATAAATTTGGCTTGTTATCATTGACCTGAAATTCTAATTACTTATAAATGCGTGTTGAAAGTTCCCGCAACGCGTGTCAACCGCCTATGATGTATCCAATCGATATTGTTATGATGTTCACAATATTGGGAGATGTTAACATCTTAAGAATGTTGAAGATTTCGGTCGAAGTTATATTGAAGAACTGATGTCAAGTGGTGTCGAAGTTGAACGGTTTAATTTTTTTACATATATACTTTGTTTCTCTGCAAAGCTAGTAATTGCTTGAAATTTATTGACATTTGAACATTGCATGTTGTCTAATTTCTTGCAATAAGGTACTATTTCCCGTTTATTTTCTCAAATTGTAAAGTATGTAATTGGAGATTCTTATCTTTTGTCCTTGACGTACTGTTGTAAAATGCAGTTTAAACTTGTGTTCAAAGTAACTGCAGAATGAAATAACCAATCGGTTGCTAATAGATGCGTAGAAAATCTGTTGCTAAGAGATTGCTACGGAAAACCTATTTACCGAATCCAGACTTAACTAATCTTGCGGATTCCATGTTTTGAAATAGCTGTTTCGTAGGAACCATGATAAGACACATCATTTTGTCTCATATGGTGCTTATTCGTGCTAATAACTTTGGCTTTTAGCTAGGAGCTAAGCTACTACTGCGCTAGTCGAGTGCTTTATATTCTGGTGGATTACTTTTTATCATTGCCAAATGATTTCAACCAAAACAGATGGGTTCAAAGATCATGTAACAGTTCTTTAACTTAAACACAATTTGTGTTCTTAGCACTTTCTACTGTCATTGGAACTTTATCCATAAAAAAATTAATACCTATATTTCAGAATTTAACTCTTCAATTTTTTAAAATTTCTTGCAGATGATGATGAAGATTAGCGCTTCGAATGCTGTAACTTTTGCAAATGAGTTATTAGCGTCTTCCAGTCCATAAAAGATCGTTTGGACTATACTTTGTTTTCAATAAGTATCAGAAACAGTAATCCTGTGTTTTTAACTCATGCGAGAACTACCAGTGTCATGTGTGAATTAAGGTACTTATTTGCAGCGAGCTACTGCTTTTTGTAAGTGTGTTAATGTTGTTATCAGGCCGAGCAGCTGCTTTCATTTCATAATCTCTTCTCCAGTGATGTGTTTTTCGCCCACGTGGTTGGACAATGTTTCTTTCCAGCAATAATGCATACTGACCTTTCAGTTCATCGCAGGCAATTATACTAGTCTCTGCTTTCATCATGCTCTCTCTATTTCTACAAATAAAGGAACTTCAAAAAGCTCACTCGTGACATAATGTATTACCATTTTTTTCTTTTCTTCTCTTGTTCAAAAAATTGTACTTAACTATCTGATGGTTTAGCTCATTTTTACTCTGTCATAAGATAGTTGATTATAATTTTTTGAACCATAATGTGGTGGGTATCTTTATTTATTTGCTTTTTAAGTTTCTGGGTTGGTGCAAGACCTTCAACATGCTATTAGTTCATACTCTTTAGTTTCTAGCAGGTTTAGTGCTTGTGCCGCATGCCGGTGGCACCTAATATATCCGTTGTGTTTATGTCTCCTACTGGTTGCGGTTTACTACAAGAATTTTGTATGCATGTCAAATTTGTCTCTGGCTTTGTTTGGAATTATAGAAAAATTATATTACCTGAGAAAAATATGATAAAAAATATTTTATTTTTCGTATGTAATATCACGTTACGTATGTAATAAGTCGTTGTGACATATTCGCCTATTTCTATATGCTGTCACTCTGTAGAGCTGGGCTACTTGTCACGGACAAAATATTTTCGCCCTTTTTCCGAAGGAGCATTCTGATGGAGGTTTTGCTAGGGCGTTCTAGAAGTATTTATGCGGATCTCAAGACTGATGGTGCGGATCCTGAAGGGTCAAGAATCTCTTAGAGTTTCTAGGTGGATAATAAGTGTGAGTCTCTTGGGATAACGTAGTATACCTTTTTGCCTTGTAGTTATGCGTCATTTGGTGTCTCTTCATTTGTAGCATGGGTGGCGAGTGGCCTATATAAGATTGTGGCCTCCATCCCCACTCATTAGGAACTCAGTTGTAATCTCAACTTCTATCAATACACAACATTCCTCAAACTCTTCTCTCTCTTATACTTAGTCTTAGGGCGAGTAGGTCCTGACTTAGTAAGTGAGAGGCAGGCTTGCTCACTTCGCGAAGGAAAGAGAGTGCTGCACGGGCTAGACACGATATTTCGGTTTAGTCCGTGAGATACTGCTCCCCTGGGTTGCGGGTTCTGCTTAAATTTCGTTTTCGGTTTTCTTTAACAGTGGTTAATGGGCTTCATACGTGTTTCGGCCTATCGGGCAGAATTAGAGGAGCTTTTTTATTTGGTTCTGAAAGAAGGGCAAAAGAGCATACCCTCTTGAGTTGAATTGATGAAAATATATAGTACAAGAGATAGGTCTACTATAGTAACATTGCCTACTATAGTAATACTACAACTAGGATTACATACCATATAATCCTACTCTATATATGATAATAATATACAGTATCCTAATATACCATAAGATACTAAATATATCGTAACATATACTAAATATATCGTAACATCCCCCCGCAAGCTAAGCATCCACTGGCCGGATGCGAAGATTGAGCCGCAAAGCCGAAAATCGAGAATGTGACAAAGGCTTTGTGAAAATATCAGCAAGTTGCTTATCAGAAGAGATGTGAACCAATTCTAAATCACCAGACTGGACTTTTTCGCGCAAGAACTGATGGTCAAGCTCAATGTGCTTCGTTCGAGCATGGAGAACAGGATTGGCCGCAAGATAAGTCGTGCTGAGATTATCACAATAGATGCTGATGGAGCGCCATAAGAACACACCAAGGTCACGAAGTAAACGTCGGATCCATACTGTCTCAGCAAGCGCGTAAGCCACAGCACGATACTCGGCTTCAGAACTGGAACGAGAAATAGTGGGCTGTTTCTTAGCGGACCAGGAGATAAGATTGGGCCCTAGAAATATACAATATCCTGAAGTAGAGCGACGGGTATCGGGACAACCAGCCCAATCAGCATCTGCGAATGCCACGAGAGAAGGATTGATACAGCGGGAGATAGGAATGCCATAAGACAGCGTCCCGCGAATATAACGCAGAATGCGCTTGACCGCTTGCATGTGGGGTTCACGAGGTGCATGTAAATACTGGGCAACAGAGTTGACGGCATACGAGATATCTGGTCTTGTGAAGGTGAGATACTGGAGAGCACCAACGATCTGACGATAAATGTAGGGATCCTCAAGAAGGCGCCCCTCATGAGAAGAGAGACGAGAAGTCGGAGAGAGAGGACTAGAGACGGGCTTACTATCAAGAAAGCCATGGCGCTGAAGTAGTTGATGCGCATATTTCTGCTGAGTCAAATGAAGACCAGAAGACGAACGATTAACCTCAATGCCCAAGAAATAATGTAGCGGCCCCCGAGATCTTTCATAGCAAATTCTCGTTGTAAGGTGACAATAAGAGCCTCTAAAAGAGAGGAGGAGCTTCCGGTGACAATAATATCATCAACATATAATAGAAGAACAAGAGTGCCAGAAGAGGAATGACAAACAAACATCGAGGGATCAGCAGTACTGCCAACAAAACCAAGTTCAAAAAGAAAAGAAGTTAAACCGCTGAAACCAAGCCCGAGGTGCCTGTTTGAGACCATAGATCGCTTTTCGGAGACGGCAAACGTGATGAGGAAGAGAAGGATGCACAAAACCAGGCGGTTGCTTCATATAAACTTCTTCAGAGAGAGTACCATGAAGAAAGGCGTTCTTTACATCAAGTTGTCGAAGAGACCACCCAGAGGAGAAAGCCACTGAAATAACAGTTCGAATAGTGGTCGACTTGACAACCGGAGAAAAGGTCTCATCAAAATCAATACCTTGTTGTTGTTTGTAACCCTGAGCCACAAGCCGAGCCTTGAGACGCTCAAGGGAACCATCCGCCTTCTGCTTCACTTTATATACCCACTTGCAGCCAATAAGATTAACAGAAGAGGGAGGAGGAACAAGATCCCAAGTAGCATTGGTCAGTAATGCATCAAATTCTTCAGCCATGGCAGCACGCCAACCTGCATCCTGAGAAGCTTCATGAAAAGAGGTAGGCTCAGCAGGAAGAAATAGAACGTGCAGAAGCGAGGAAGGAGGAAGACGCAGCGGAACCCTTAGCCATGGATCGAGTGAGCATAGAGTGTGTTCTGGCAGGCAACGGAGGCTCAGAAGGAGAATGAGAAGGAGGGGAGACTGCAGCAGGCGGAGGGGAAGGTGGATGATCAGAGGTGGAAGGTGCCAGATCAATAGGTGAAGGTGAAGCAGCAGCAGGCCGGCTGGTGTGTCGTCTGGTATAGACCCGGAGTTCAGTTTGGCCAGCAGGAGCGGCATCATTCTCATTACTAACCTGTGGGGCATCATGATTCACAGTGGAAGGAAAAACTGATAATTGCTCAGACGGTGAAACAAGCGTATGTGAACCAACGTCAGTAGAGGGGCGTGTGAAGGAGAGGCCAGAGATTGCATCAATAGTGGATGGACTCTCACCCAGTAGGGGAGGATTAGAAAGAAAATTTTGAAACATTTGAAAGTTTGAAATAGAAGAGGAAGGAGAAGAAGAGAATTTAGAAAGACAAGAGTAAGGAAAAACATGTTCAACAAAAGTAACATGGCGAGAAATAAAAATTTTACCAGTGCTTGGATAAAGACAGCGAAAACCTTTATGTTTGTCAGAAAGTCCCAAAAAGACACAAGGAAGAGAATGGGGAGAGAGCTTGTGAGCTGCAATGTCCTGAATATCGGGATAACACAAACATCCAAAAACTCTAACAAGTTGCAAGTCAGGGGAAACACAACCATGCAGAATTTCATATGGCGATTGTCCTTTCAAAACAGTAAGAGAAGGAATTCGATTCACAAGAAAGACGGCAGTTTGAATGGCCTCAGCCCAGAATCGAGGAGGTAAGCAAGCTTGAAACAGCAGGCTCCTAACAATGTTAGATAAATGCCTATGCTTCCTCTCAGCAAGGCCATTTTGTTGAGGCGTATAAAGGACAAGAGAATCTATGAATAATTCCATTTTGTGAACAAAGAGTAGAAAATTTGTCATTTACAAATTCAGTACCATTGTCAGATTGAAAAATTTTGATTGAACTATGAAATATGTTTTCAACCATTGTCTTAAACTCGAAAAATTTGTCAAAAACTTCATGTTTAAATTTTAAAAGGTAAAGCCAAGAAAACCGAGAGTAATCATCAATAAAAATAACATAATATTTGTAGCCAGAAACAGAGGGAACAGGTGATTGCCAAACATCATAATGAACAATATGAAAAGGAAAAGCAGATTGAGATTCTGAATCATGAAACGAGAGTTTAACATGTTTTCCCATATTACAAGCATTGCAAACAGATAATTTCAAAGCAGAATCAGAAACAATTTTATTGTTTTTAATAAATGTAGAAAGAACAGGAAAACTTGGATGACCTAACCGTCTATGCCATATATCTCCGCTAAACCTAGATGCAACTAGAGCTAGCGGTTTCTTAGTTCCTACACTTGCAACTTTAGAGGAAAGTGGATAGAGTGATGTTCCCGAACTAGGGCATCGAAGAAGCTCCGCCCTGGTTTCCTTGTCCTTCACAGAAAAACCAGAAGAGTCAAATTCAAAAAGAGAATTATTATCATGACAGAACTGACGCACTGAAAGTAAATTTCTCTTAATAGAAGGAACAACAAGGACGTTTTTAAGAGCAAAAGAGTTAGAGGACGTATTTAAATGAGTTTCACCTGTCTGAGTAATATCAAGTAAATTTCCATTACCAACAAGAATTTTTTCGTGCCCACTATAAGGTTTAGAAGAGGAGAGAAATACCAGAATGTGCGGTCATATGATTAGATGCTCCGGTGTCTGGATACCATACTTCCTCACCGGGTTCATGAAGGTTCATAGCAGCAAAAGTTTGAGGAACATCATCTGTAATAAAGGAATGATTGAAGCGTTGTCTGCACTGGAGGGCAGAATGATTGAACTTGCCACAGATCTGACATTGTGTGCCAGACTTTGTAATGTAAGGTTGTTGAGGATTATTAGGTTGAGGGTGTGAGTAGGTTCCAGGAGATCCACGACCAGAGTTGTGTCTACCATGCTGTCCTCGGCCTCCACGATATCTACCTCCACGGCCTCCACGATTACCGCGTCCACGATTGGCATAAAGAGCTTCACCGTCAATAGTGGGAATAGCAGAGGATGTCATCACACTAGTACTACGTTGGACTTCCGTTTCTTCTTGCATCAAGAGTGGACGAAGCTGTTCAAAAGTGGGCTTATTTCTGTGTGTGTTTAGAGCACTAACAAAACCGCGATAGTCTTCTGGTAGCCCTAGAAGAACAGTCATGACCAAATTATGGTCTGACTCGGTTTCACCAATCGCCTGAAGAGCATCACCAATCGACTTGACCTTTTGCATGTAATCACACATGCTCATTGAGCCTTTCTTGATGCTCCGCAATTCAGACTTTAGAGAAAAAGCCGTGGAAGCAGTCTTATCAAGAAAATATGCCTCAATGATTCTCCAAGCATCATATGCAGTTTTAGGTGAGCTAGAAATGACCATTCGTAATATGCTAAGGGATAAAGTGGCATTAATCCATGAAAGTATAGTGGTGTCTTCCCTTTTCCAACTTAAATATTCGGAATTTATAACCACCTTCTTATCAGCAGTATCGATAGCCTGAGAAGGCACAACACCAGTTCCGTCCACATGTGATGTAACACCAAAACTTTCTAGAACATTAAGAAAGACTTGCTTCCACACAAGATATGTGGAATCAGTGAGTTCTAGTGGTATGAGAGTTTTGATGTTAACAACTGACAAATTTGAGGTAGAAGAAGACATATTTGCTACCAAAAGAGAAGGATCCACCACTAGATATGAAAGAAAGATAAATCGGAATGTAGCGGATGAGAAAAAGGAAGAACCTGGTTTCTACCAAACTAGTTGTACCCAGCGCACAAGAGAGGAACCACTTAGCACCAAATAAGAACGGCCGCACCAGGGAAAGGACCGAGCGACACGAGCAACCAGCGAGCGGTACGAGGATAGTCCGAGCGGCACCCGAAGAGCAAAGAGGAATCACAAAGAGGCTGAAATTACTGTAGCACCGACTGTAGCACGCGTACTGTAGCGCGCGTACTGTAGCAGTACTGTAGCGCGCGACTGTAGCAGTACTGTAGCGCGATTACTGTAGTAATACTGTAGCGCAGATACTGTAGCAGTACTGTAGCGGAGAGATAGAAGTCCAATGATAAGAGGAGATAGAACACCAAAAGGAAAAGAACACCTATGGAAGAAGGTGAGACTTGTTGTGGATGATAGCTGTGGATCAATATCCCTAAATTAGGGTTCCCGCTCTGATACCATGAAAGAATGGCAAAAGAGCATACCCTCTTGGGTTGAATTGATGAAAATATATAGTACAAGAGATAGGTCTACTATAGTAACATTGCCTACTATAGTAATACTACAACTAGGATTACATACCATATAATCTTACTCTATATATGATAATAATATACAGTATCCTAATATACCATAAGATACTAAATATATCGTAACATATACTAAATATATCGTAACAGGTTCTCTATATAATAACTACGTCAGTCAACGAACCGAACAAGAGCGAGTTAAGGTCGACTTGTGTTCGCTTATTTATTAAACAAAGTCGAATACAAGCTGTCTCGTCAAAATATCGAGCTGAATATGAGCAGGCTCGCGAACAATAAATTAGATTGTCAGCTTTACTACTATATAAAAAGTTGAAAGAAAATTAAAAAAATATAATCTTAATCTAATAATTAAAATTTATAAATATAGATCTCTTTGCATTAGCGTTGAGCTGGCCTAAAATTCTGAATAATAAAAATTTATAATATATAATTGATCTCCTATGCTTTTCGGCCCTCGAATTAAGAAATATGCAGTTAGAATTATAGTGATTCTCTACGGTTGAGTAGGAGATTGATTGAATAGTATAATCTAATAGGTGGAAATAATCAAAATGATAAATTTAACGGTAAAAAATTTACAAACACTAAGTTTTTGGCGCTTCGATAGTTGGACTCTTATAATATATATGTTCGAGCTATACCGAGACGAGCAGAGTTGGTTCATGAACAGCGGGCTGCATTGCCTGCCGGATTAATAACAGACCTTCGGGTTAATGGGCCCGTTCGTTGGTAAGCGAGCCCAATAGCTAGCAAGCAGCAGCGTTAGACGGAGCGCAGAGCAGCAGGGTATTGGATTGATTAATTGATTAATTAGGTCGGCGGCGTGGGGGAGGAGAGGAGAGGAGAGGAGAGGAGAGATGTCGATCCTGTGGGAGAAGAGTCCGACGTGGCGGTGGCTGGTGCGGCGGACGCGGGACTCGAAGCCCTTCTTCGTCGCGTTCGCCACCGTCTGCGGCGTCGTCCCCGGCGTCATCGGCTTCTGCGTCATGCAGGCCACCAGCTCCCGCACCGACCAGCTCGAGGCCCACCTCCGCTCCACCGCCCGCCCCGAATCCACCGTAACCCTCCCTCTCTTCCCTTCCTCTCTGAACTTTCAGCCGATCATGTTTGGGGATAAAACTATTGTTGAAAATAGGACTCAAAGTACAACACTCGATGAAAAAGCTTCCATATATTTTACAAGTTACAATCTGAAACACTAGTACTCATTAGAACAGCCATACTTCGATTGTGTGTCTTCATGATGCTTTGCTGTATTTTGTACTTTAATTAGACTCAATGCTACGCGCGATAGCTGAGGTTACGTTTGCAAATAAATTCTCCGAGTTTCCACTCCGTTCTTCTGATTCAAAACCGGCTACAATTAAGCTGCATGTATCGCCCGCAATGGTAGCTAAACCTTTCGCGAGCAATATGCCATATTACTGGAACATGTAACAAGGAATATGATAGCTCTCTGCTGCTGCAATTAAGACTTCTTTGGTTCTTCAGAATTTCATTTTCTTTAATTAAATTGTAAATACTTGAATTTGAGAACAGATGATGGGGCAAGTTAACAAGGAGAGGTTGGCGGAGTTCCTTGGGGAGCTGCAGAGGAAACAGGACACTAACGATAGATATGTTGCTGCGCTAAAAGGGGAGACACTCACAAGAAAGCCTTATGTTAGGATTCAGCCCGTGCCCAAGCAAACTGGCGATGATAGCGCTAAAGAGAAGTAAGCAGGGGTGTCGCTAATATCTGTGTTTTTGATCAATCGCAGAAATGTCAAAATAGACTTCAGTAGGAATATTTTTTGGTTTGTGTGGTGCTTTGGGAGCGACAATGTTAGAATGGTGTTTCTTTTTGTCTCAAGAACAGAGGAAAAATAATAATGTTTCCTTCATGGTTAGTGTTTAGTTGTATGTAAATGCTGCGAATCTGCTATCAGTATGCGAGTGTCATTTTACTTGCAAAGTTATATACTCTGAAGTGATTATGCCAGTTCTAGGTATGAAATTCAGTTTCTGTTTTCGTTTGTCACTTGGGTACTCTGAAGTGATTATGCCATTTCTTTGTATAAAATTTCTGTCAACTCTGTAAAAATTTGGTATTTATGCTGCTTGTGTGCTCCCCTAGTCGATTCCCATCCTTTGAACGAACACCCTCGAGATGCAAAAAACTATTGTTGTGGTACCCCAATTAATTTGGGCAAATGGTTGTGTGTTGTTTCCTCTCCTTTTTTTATCTGATGGAGATTCCTTCTTTTACCGCCTCGTGGTTTGAAGTGCAGCAATTCGCTTGTGATTGTTATTCCAGTTTTCCTTAAGAGTCATAGATATTGGATCAGAGTGAAACATTTCTAGTATTTATAAGAGCAGTGCCATCCTCGAACAATTTTCCTACTGTAGAAGTAGAAGCCGGACATACGTCCAAAACCTCTGACTATAAGGCAAGTTCTAATTAAACAGCACTTTTACCAGATTTTTTGAGGCCAAACATTTCGTAAAAGCACCCTTGCATACAGTTGCTAGAGACGAGGCTTATGGCCCAGCCCAGCCCAGCTCGTTGATTCAATGGCCCTTTACTGCATCAGAGAGGAGAGAGAGAGACTAGAGAGAGAGAGAGAGAGAGAGAGAGAGTTTTGCAGCACTAAGCGATGGAGGAGGAGGACATGTGGAGGCCGGCCATGGCCACAGGCATGTTGTGGAGGATTTCAGGAGTAAGGTATGGAGCATTATGGGTGGCCCCTGCCGCCGCCTCAACGATGAAGCCGCCCAGTATTTAGGGCTTTTTGATAGGATTTTCTAAGAATTTTTACAATATGGTATATGGCTGTTCTCTTTAATACCATTGTTATTGAGTAGGTATTGTTAAATATATTCCTGGGTCGTTTTCTATCGCATTGATTTTATGGGTAACACGTTATCAAAGCCAATCCTGGGCTCTCCTCATTCTGTTAGGTCGTGGGTTCGGATTCCCACCTTCAACATTGACGGGTTAAAATTCCCACATTATACCGTATCCTAATCTCCATATCTTAAATGCACTAACGCATTTTTCCTATCAGATTGATCTCATGGGTAGCATATTTTCACTTTTTTTGTGGTTTTTATTATTTACATCATTTGAATCCTAGTACTTACCCAGAAAAGGGAGGAAAATGGATTTATGGATGGAATCATCATAAATAATACATTTATTGTGATTTTTGTTAGAGCTAACCAATTTTTGGATCTACGTTGCAGCAACAGCCTCATCACCCTGTCTGCCCAATTCCGTCACAGCTTGGGTGCAAAAATTTGGCGAGAATGAGTACTAATTCTTCATTTCATACGAAGCTCCTCATTTTAACGGTATTAAAAAACCTTTCTACATTTGACTATGTGTTTTATGTGTTTTTTCCTGTATGAGTCATCGTGAAGTTCATGCCTTTAAATGTTATGATCTCATATGCATTTGTCGAAATGATAGCACAACTTGATAAAAATATTCAGGTTGTGGACTTCAACAAGAAATTTTTTATGGATGGCTTTTCAGGGAAGCTTTTATCATGATTTGTTTGAAAACGATTATCGATATCTTGAAAACTCTTAAGGCTGCAGCAGTAAGGTACCAAAGATACATGGATTTGACATACTTAGCCCATTTTATGTCTCTGTCCCTGCTTATATCATCTCAACATCTGCAAAGTATATCATCTTTAAAAAAAGAACAGATTTTTAGCTACCTCATCACCTCATGACCCTTTCTGCAATTTTTTTTTTATCTGTGCTCAAGCAAGAGTTCAACATAAATTTTCATGTTTATTCAAGCTTTTGTGAGTTTGATTTCCTTTTTCTTAGTTAGAGGTCTAACTTTCATAATCTCGCACTATCTGCACCAATCCAACCCTATTATTTCAAGTGTTCTTGCTCAATCTACCTACAGATTGCACCTTTCGAGCAGCGCAGTCAATGTCATCCATGGTCCTTCTATTGACTAGATGATCTCAGATTACCCTATCTACAGGTGTAAGTTAGAATCATCAAAAATTAACTGTTCCGAGACTGTACTCCTTTTAAGTTGGTTTTATATAGTATATCTTTTTGAGTGCTAGTGTTCTTCCTTTTGAAGCTGTGGTTTCACTATATGAATCGTGTTGCTGACTCTTCTTCTAGTGTGTTTAGTTTGTTTGTGTCCCCATCCAGCTCATTATTGACTTTATGCGATCTATTGTGCCATTAACCTAAGGTTGCGTCTCAAAGCCTGAATTAATTGGCATAAAGATAATCACTAGTGGGGAGCATCTTGATATGGCTATTTTCAAATCCATAATGCTGGTGCTTTCATTATGCATGGTAGTTGGAATACTTTTGGATTTGGGCTCCATTTTGTGACTACTTTTGAGAAGTAGCTTTCGTGTGGTTTTTCGTATTGAAGAATCTTCATTTGTGTAAGTTAGCAAAGACTAGTAAGCTCTCAAGCCTAGGGCAATGCTGTCGTTATCACCTGGTTCAATTAAGGAGTAAGGTTACTCTCCCACAGTTCTTGGAAACCTTTAAATTGTTAGCTAGGTTATTTGTATGTGACAAAGATCTCACTGTTGTTGCTGGTTTAATTTACTGCCGATTTTTCTGCTAGTAAATGTTGCAGATGAAAGGTTTTTTTTTTTTTTTTCTCTGATAGTAAATGTAGCAAATGAAAGTTTGCTCTAGGAATTTTTATTCCTGGATCTTGGATAGTAAGCTAAATTGATGTGTCACTTTCTTTCTTAATAGTCCATCATAAGAATCTGGGTATCGGTCACAGGAAGCAGGAGGTATTAAGTAAATTCTTACAACATTGTTTACGAGTTTTGACTATTTCAGATTCAGATATTCTAACGTGGAAATATCTGTGGTAGTTCAAGTGTCTTGCTTGTTACGATGTTCTCCGTTATATGTAATGTGAAATCGCTGATGTAGATACATGTTATTCGCTTTTCTTTTTTCATCTCTTCTCACTGGATTAGAAAATAAAACTGTGTAAAATGTCTATGTCCTAATCGTACTTTTTTGTTTTCTCTCTTAGATGTATTGACGTACCAATCAACTGCAACAACCTTTTCACAGAGCTAGGACTTGGTATAAATTCCGTCTAAAGGTCAGAGAATTAGCTGATAAGCCTCTGTCCATGGAGATTAATTTAGTTCTTTTATTAAATAGTGTTATTATTCCATCATTGCTAAATTAATTTTTCATTTCCATCTTGTTAGTGTAAGACTTCTTAGTTCTAGTCATCAACACTTGAAAACTTCTCATCAAGGTAATAAACTAGAATTTCATAATTAAAAATGAAAAAAAATCCTATGAGTTGAAGTTGGTTTTCTTGTGTACATTTCATAAAAATTAATGGGTCCTATGAGCAGGAATCATACAGTAGGTACTTAGTACAGAAGAGGACACTGATGTGTGCACTAATAGGAACTTTGTTTCTCTTTTGGGTTACTTAAATCCTCCTAGATGGGAGACTTGAGAAATGATTACTTGGTTTAGGGTTTTAATTTTACTTGTAGAATCTACAATGATGTACATTTTTATCAATAACTTATCCCACTAGCACCTTTATGTGGACCTTCATGCCCAGAATGAAAGCCATTTTGGGTGCCTTCAAGCTGTTGATGGTGATTATCCAACAGCAACCACTCATATCATGTCAGATCAAGTCAAGCCATTTTGTAGTTACTTCAAATTTGGGGTTAAACCATTCCATGAGCCAATGGAGAAAATCTTCTCTCTGATGCTCCTACCATACACGGTGCATTGCATGCCGACTAAACATATTCGCAGTTTCGCACGATATCATCTCATTTTTCACAAAATTACTTAAATGTCTTTGATTTGCTATAATCAATCTTGCATGCGATTATGTAATTGGACTGATCCTTAAATGGTAAGATTGGCACACAGAGGACTTTGTCGGCCCCAAAGACCTAAACCTTATGCTAGACAAAAACACACTCATGCAAGTTATACTCATGTAACAACCGTCTTTTTCTTAATGAAATGTGATTTGTTGGTTTGTAGCAGGAGATCTCTGGAAGATCACTGTGCAGTAGACTTTAGCATTGAATATGAGGAAGAATCTGTGTTAGTTGGTTTAAATGACAGAGTGGAATTCCTCTTGAGGAGTGAGAAAAAGAAGAAGAAAAAGCTGGATTGAGTGATAAATCCAACTTCTCATAGCACATTTTTCATATATTAACAACATGACCACTACTCTTCTACTGCATCATAAATTGCTTGATAGTTTCATAAATAGATTATTTTTCTTACATTTGGGAAGAGGAAGGTTTTTTAGTGAGATAACTGAAGATATTGTATAGCAGGAAGTGAAAAAACAACAAGAGAACAAGGGAGGCATGAGAGAGGAGATAAGAGATTCAGCTGTTGGAATCTAGATTTTAGAATATTTCTGAACAATAGTCATTCTCCATAATCTGTTCTATTAGTGATAGTTTCTCTTCCGATTATCGGTGCTTCATTCGAGCTGATTAATGAAAACAGAAATTATGTGGCCTGGTCTGATATTCGATCTTTCGGAATTTAGGATAAAGGAAATGTAATGTTACTCTACATCCTTATTTGTTCCAGTGACACTTGGTACTTGAGTGTTTCTCCTCTTTGCGAAAACATGTCTTGTTATAACATCTTTACAATCCTACAAGATCATGACTTGGAATTGACTTAACAGTGTTATTTAGAACCGAAGTTATGCAAAGCATACAGAATGGGTTTCAACAAGGGATATTGAATAGTGAAGGTTTCAGGTAAGAGGAAATAATCAAATATGAAAGGGCAATTTGATGCGAATCTTGATGTTTTGCCCTGTCATGGATATAACTTGTTAACAATTAAGTCTTGGTTTGGGGAAAACTTCATATTTTGGGTTACTACATCTCAACTGATTGTGTACTCAAAAGATTTTTTTCTTTTGTGTCTGTGTGTGTTGGGGGGGTGGGGTGGGGGGTGGTGTGTGGGGGGTAGCATGCTACTTAGTATAATCTTCACATAAATAAACTTAGCTAGAAATGTGAAGTAAATATGTTTCGAATTTATAGCTTTGATACTAATCATCAAGTCCTTAGCCAACTGTGCTAAATATGGTCGATTAAAAGACTAATTTTATTGCAGTAACAGAAAGCTAGTTTTGTTGCTACAATTAATCATCGAACTTTGAATCTCGAGTACCGATCATCAAGTTCTTAGCCAACTGCACTAGATACTGTTGGTAAAAAAGATAGTTTTGTTCTGGCAACAAAAAATTGGATTTGTTGCTAGAATTTACTATCGATTTTAGAACTTCGTATACTAATGGTCTGTTTGGTTTTACGTAAAATTGTGAAAAAAAAAATTCAGAGAAAAACAAATTTACGCTTGGTTTGTAGGAGAAAAATAATAGTTTTTCATCATGACTGTCTGGTTAAAAAGAAAAGAAAGAAAAAGATAAATAAAAGGCTATTATATGTATTTTCTTCTATTTTATACATTACATATTATTAATATAATTTATATTTAAAAATAAAATGTTATATAGTAGCATATTTATAAAAAGAATAAAATATTATAATAAAAGTGGACTTCCTCTCAGGGGTCCACGAGGTGAAGTGAACCTCGTGGATCACGTGCTTAAGTTCACAATGAGCTGTGTTTTTTCTCCTCAAGTTTTCTATTTTCGCTAGCTTTGAGCAGAAAATAATTTTTTTTTTTGAGAATCCGTAAAATTTCTATGGATTCGTTGAGTAGATAAATTCCGTGCAATGCTTTATGTAGCCATCCGTCCATCCTAAAAGGGAGCGTATTTCAACTATAGGTTTAGTCGACTGTTAAATCACCACTAACAACGAAATTTTTTTTTCCCATTTTTGATAAACGGTCAAATCAAAGCTGACAAATTTTAAACCCCTTTTCTACTTCATGCTTAAAAGCCAAAAAATTATATATTTGTCTCAAACTTTAGCTTGACCTGGAGTCGTCACGGTTGCTTATTAATTGAGCTCAGCTCGTGTTCAGCTCAATTAAATTAAAAAATATGATCGTTGAGCATGGATAACACATTGATTGAAATAAATTGATCGTTTTTACAATAAAGTCTTCGTATTGTATCACCCAAAGAATTTTTTTTGAAAAAAACAAGTTAATATTTAACAAGCTTTTACTTAGAGGACCATTGAATTGTAGCCACAGCCGCTAAAGTTGATGCTATGGCTCCTTATTTGACCTTCTCAATTTCATTTCTAACCAAGATGTGTACATAACATTTTTTTTAAAAAAAAGACTAAATTACACATTTGGTCCTCAAACTATTTTAAATTATATTTAACAATTCATTGGACTGAATACTGAAACATCATCGATGCAAAAGTGATGTGTTATCTTAATTATTATTATACGTTATCGATCACAATATTTTTACATTACTTTTTTATTAGCGAGATATCAAAATTTAGTCAACTAAATTGACTTGATTACAAAAACTTAAAAAATTTAAATAAAAAAAGTATAATAAACTAAAATTTGAGAACCAAAATTTCACGCGAGGATCAAAAGTGTAATTTGGCGATTAAAAATGACAAAAAGAATTGCATTGCTCAAAGGCATTTGTTTGGCATGGATCATGTTGTGTTCCGCGTGTCCACGTGGCATTTTTACAGCAAAGGACACTGTATGCGTTACTCTGAAGAATTTTAGGTCAGCAGAGGACCCCGGAACGGGCCCCTTGTTAACTTATATGCATGTGAGAAGAAAACCCCTACAAAAAAATTATTATTTTAGTGAAAAGATATTAAAAAAAAAAAAAACTTGTACCTTCTCCGCACAACAAGTTGTTGTTTGCAACTGGTGCACCTCTACATAACATACATCATATTTCGATCTTCTTTGGTATGGAGAGTTATTTTTTAGGGTTAATTTCATACAGATTTTTATAAAAGTATCAAATAACAGATAAATTCCTGCAAAATTTAAATGATCAGATTTATTTCTTTAAAAATTCTCTTGTTTGCAAATATATCCCTTCAAAATTCTGGTTCATTCATATATGTCCTTACCGTTTGATTCACAGTTAGTTTTTTAATGGTGATTGTGTAAATTGACTATTTTGTCCTTACAAATTTGTCCTGAAAAAAATTATTTTTCTTTCTTTTTTCTTGCCTTCGCCGTGGCACGTGCGGCGCACTTTACTTTTGCCGGACCGAGGGCCTCGCCTTCGACGTCGCTCCCGCCGTAGGTCTCGCCGTCGCCACGGATAAAAAGTAGAGGGTGAGAAAGATGACGGGACTCAACATTAGAATACAAATTATATATATAAGGAAAAAAAAAAGTCATTTCACCTCCTAGCTAACTGTGGTTTGCCTTTTTAACGCATGGTTATCTAAATTTTGATAATGGAAGGAAATGTTTGCAGACGGGAGGACTTTTAGAGGGATACATCTGATAACTTAAATTTTATAAGGATATATTTACTATTTGATACCTTTACACAGTGGAAGTATACAGTTATATACATCACTATTAAGAGTGGAAGTACACAGTTATATACATGCTTCTTTTATTATTATTTTTTGGTGAAATACTAAAAATTTTATCTTAATCGAATTAGTGTGATCCTGTGACCTAGCTAGTTAACTAGACATCAAGTTATCGTAAAAATTAATTATATTAATTTGGTTTTACTGTCTAAAATGTATGAATATGTAGAATATATCTGATAGATTAGATTTTGATTTTGAGATCTTAAAAATAATGTTTTAAAGATTTAATACACAGTTTATGCGGTGCATGGAGTGCTCAAAGCTTGTGGTATAAGCCCTCAACTGCTGCTTCCTTTCCACGTGATTTGCTTAATTTCGTGCGAATAGTAATAAGACTGAGGATAGAGAATGGGAGGAAAAAATATAAAAATATAAAATAAAATAAAAATAAAAATAAAAATAAAAAAGAGTGAAAGAAAGGGAGAGGAAAGAAGAGAGAGAGAGGAAAAGTGGAAGAAAAGGGCGTGCCCCAATCACCCATCACAACGTTGACACCAAGAAATAGACGTCCACAAGCAAACCTTACTTTAGAAAGAGAAATAAATATGACAAATTATTGCCTGCACTTGGTGTTTACATGCAACTCCTGTACTATTACTTATCAATATTTGATGATCGATATTTTTAAATATAAAATCTAATTTGATAGAAATGATCTATTTCACCTATATAATCACTAATCACTCGACTTGTTCAATAACTGGGTTGTTGTCTGAAGGCTCAATTTTTACCTGTGCGTCTCGAATATGACTCATACTTCTGGCTTATTTGGTAAAAATAGACTATTATTTTTTTGTGGTTATATATATAATTGTACACTTAAAAAGGATTTAGACACTTTTTCTGAATTTTTAATATCCAAAAAAAGGGATTGATAAGAGTAGTGTGAATAAGTGCACCCTTAATTAGATGAAAGGGTATAAGAATTGTCCCCACTTTTTGATTGTGCAGATAACGCTGCTTTATAAAATATTTTTTGAAAGATCTGTTGCCTAGAAATAGTTTCAAAAATTATATAGAAAAAGACATTTTTTTGATCAAATTAAACTATAATTTAAAAAATTAATCTACAGTAAGGTCTTAAGGTGTGGTGCAGGGTGCATGTGGTGCATGCAATAATTTCGAGAGGGAGAGACACCTAGGAATGAGATCATTTTGATTAAATTGTTGGAATTAATAAAGCAAAAGTGGGGACTACGTACAGTGATAATTAAGACATGAATAAATAGATTGGTGAAGTGCAATTGCATAGCACTTCACTGCACTGGCCCTGTACCACTCACTAATTAAACACTTTTCTCTTTTATGGGTTTTAATTTAATCTAAGGAGTTACTTAATGGGCATTTGGATATTGCAAGAAATGATCATGTATGTGTTTCACTCCAAACACATCATCCATTATACTTGCCCTAGATGATCACCTAATCCTTTGTATATATGACTCCTCAAGTAATAACATAGCATATATTTATCTCTCTCTCTCTCTCTCTCTACGTGGATGAGCCTGAATGTTTTCCTCATGGTGAGAAATTACTAAGTAGAAGCTATTTCTTTGGCGTAATGACATTAACAACACAATTTTTACTAACGCGATACCACATTTATCAATTCAAGTAGCTAGATAATCGCGACCAGGCTCAGTAAATTTATCGGTCAATAACAAATTATGATTTGTTAATTAATAACATCATGATAAGCCCATGAATATATAAGAATAGCATATATGTAGAGCCATGTTAGATTGAGACGTATGGGACGATGTAGTTAACAGTGAAAGGCTAATTATCATTTCTTTTATACATGGAGTTTTCTCAGGATTGAAATGAAATGAAGGATTAATACAAAGTTTAATTGTGCGGTGTGTCTTAACGCGCATACTTAGGAAAGTTACTGCAACACCAAGAATTAACACACAGTCACCTGATCATGATTGGCATATATAGATAACAGTTTAATTACGACCGTATCAATTAATCGGAGGACCGAGTGTTTACCCAGTCGAGCTGACTAGTTCATACAAGTTGTCGTCCACCGACACAAATCGCTCGCGCTTACACCAACACCGACAACGATCTATTCCAACGAGAACAAAACATGGAAATCTCCTTCTCCCTTTTTATTTTCCTTTTTTAAGTATGCTGCTTCTTGAAGGATCTTCCTACTTTTTCCCTATAGAATTGCTTTTGTACTATCATACATGTGTTGAATAAGATACTTGATACGGAGCTGAGGACAATGCCAAAAAGAATAACCCAATCAAACACAAGCAAGTATATACTCATGAGGATTGGGTCCTACTTGAGTGCAAACTAAGCCATTTCTTGGTTCAAGCCATTGTTTTATTTATTAGTTTTATTTATTTTCCTTTTTTTGACATGTATACCATGACCATGTAGACCATCTAGCATCATGATATATAGGAGTTAACTTATATGAAGGCTTGGAGTGCACCTTGGATGGGGTTTTTGGGGTAAGAGAGGGGATCAAGATCTTTATTAGCTATTGAAGTGAGAGTTCCTAAAAAGAGAGAGAAATTAAGGAAAGAGCTTCTGCAGCACCCAACAATTGTGATGGGTCATCACTGCTGCAGCAAGCAGAAGGTCAAGAGAGGTTTGTGGTCTCCTGAGGAAGATGAGAAGCTCATCAAACACATCACCACCCATGGCCATAGCTGCTGGAGCTCTGTCCCTAAACTAGCAGGTCTCTCTCTCTCCCCCCCTTCTCTCTCCTTCTCTCTCTCCATCTCTCTCTAGATCTCTTTATCTCTCCTTACAATCTCTTTTCATGTGGGATCTTAATCTCAGGGCTACAAAGATGTGGAAAGAGTTGTAGGCTCAGGTGGATCAATTACTTGAGGCCTGATCTGAAGAGAGGGTCCTTCTCAGCACAAGAAGAGAGGGTCATCATAGATGTGCACAGGATCCTAGGCAACAGGTCCAGCAAACCCTAATTCTCATACTACTCCTTACATGCATACATATGTTCTCTTCTCTAGGGTTTAAACATTAAATCATTCACATCTAGCCACATGTTTTACATGTTAATTAGTGATTGGTTTTATGTTTCTTGGTGAATTGATGCTTCAGGTGGGCTCAGATAGCCAAGCATCTCCCAGGGAGGACAGACAATGAGGTGAAGAACTTCTGGAACTCATGCATCAAGAAGAAGCTGATTGCCCAAGGGCTAGATCCCAAGACCCACAACCTCATGCCGACGTCGCGGCCGCCTCCGAACATCGCCGGTTCCAACTCCTCTCAATTCAATCACCCACAGCCACCCACCACACCCTTCACAATCAGCTCCCCTAGCAAGAGCTATGATGCAATGAGGAGCACCTCAATGGAGGTGGATCTCTCAATGGTTAACTCACTACCTCCCTCAAGCCTCCCTTTCCATGAGGCCAATAACATCCCCATGTCGAGCTACCAGTACATGGACTGCAGCAGTGTCATGATGGGGTTCAAGGATCACAATTCGCATAGCTCGATCGACTTCACAAACTCCTCTTCTACCATAGATCATGCAAACATATCCCCCTCCTCATTCCAACCCCCTGGGTTCATGGATGACGCTAGCATGTGGGGCGACGCGGTCGACCCTCTCGAGGCCCAGAAGCAAGATGAGGCGGCGGTGATTGCGCAACAAGGGAATGTGCAAGAACAGGCTCAGCATTTGATGGGTTACAATGGGGCCAATGAGAAGGGGCTGGAGATGGATGCCTACAACAGCGCGGCGTTCGATCTCGAGTTCATGGAGTCCGCGTTGATGCCTTGTAGAGTGTTTTGCAGCGGCAGCACAATGGAGCAACTGCAATGGGACTGCTAAGCCTTTCATCTCTCTAATTAATTGATTATCTTTTCTTTTCTTCTCCTTTTGTTTCATATCAGAAAACAAGTTGATAGAGGAACCTTGAGCATAATAAAGCAACTCCGCGACAAGTTCGCGAGGTGCATGCATTTGATTGAAATGGCTAGTAATTCATAATCGCCATAAGTTTATCTATTATGTCTCTTGTAACTTAATTGGTAATTGATTTTGCTCGTTAAGCGGTGCAGTTTTTGCGCATTCACTTCTGGTCCTCAGAAATTTTTCTTCTGTATATTTTGTTCACTGAGATTGACGAGCGCTTCACTAATGCTTTTTTTGCCTTTCTTTCTTTACACAAGTGTTTGTTCATGCATATAGATCCAAATTTGCTTTAACAAGCATCACACTTTGCATGTTTCGTAGAATTTGTCTTGAAGTAGGAGTACCCTAATTAGTACTTATCTTCAAGATATATATAATTTGAGTTATATGAGTAGCATTTTGTTTACAATGGTGTTGGTGCATAAAACGAAAAAGAATAATAAACTAGCTTTAATTCATTGAAGTATTTTCATATAAACAAAAAAATAATGTAAATAATTAAATATTACATCTTGTACAAGTTTATGAAAAGATTAATAGCTCTGCTATAATATTCAGTTTTTGAAGTAAGGAATGGTATAGGAGATAATTAAGAGAAAATTTGTTAGATTCAGAATACTTACATTGTAAAACAAAATTTCAGAAAATTTTTACTATTTAAATCATGAGTGGTGTTACTTCGAAAATCTAATTAACTAAATTTAGTTAAATAAGAGTAAACATAGTATAGATATTTGAGCAAAATATAATTAGGATTACAGACAGTTATGGATATTTTGACATAATTACATGTAAGACAAATATTTTCGATGCAAATTTAATTTACTAAATATATAGTTGAGGTAGATTATATATAGATATGTACAAATTTTAAATTTGATTTTATGGAATTTTGTTTATAAAGTATATATCTTTATTTACTTTTCCGTCTAATATTACTTATGCAAAAACATGTTTATCTTACATTAGTTAACAATTACACACTTGATTTCTCATAAGAACAAAGGTTTAGTTTAGGGAAAAACATTAATTTGGAATTAATGTTGTTGTGTTACAATTTTGTTTTTACGATTCAATCAAACTCCATGTGTATTGCACTTGTTATATGCATCTAGATTTTAACATGCACAAAGGGCTTGAAGAAAATTAGAGAATAACAAGACCTAGTATATACCATGTAAATCTCAAAGTTCAGTAACATATATTATTATCCTTAATTTCTTTTTTCCTTTCTTTTCCTTTTTATTTTCTTCTCCTTCAGTTATGCATTAATGCATGGAGGGTTTATCATTTTACCCTCTCTATTAAAATTAATTACCACAACCATGATAAAAGATATTTCTTACAAATCTAGGAGTTCATGTGAATGCTATAGTTATAGATGCATGATGATAAAGCACAAAAATCTCAATTTGTCCATGCAATAGATTATTTGAACTACAGTACTTTTCTACAACAGAAGAGAGTTATTGCTTGCTATAATTAATAGTGTGTACGCATATGTGTTTGCAGAAATAAGGTAAACACTTTTTTTTTGTTTTTATATTTTATTTTTGAAACTTCTAGTTTTGCAATTGTCCAAAGGTTTGAGAATGTTGGATACTTGGATGTGAAAAGAGGAAGAAAACTAATGTTTAGGTATATAGGATGTATAAGGAAAAGAATAAATGAGGGATAGAGATCGAGAGATATATTGCATCTTGCTGAGATTCAAATTGTTTTACTCTGTCAGTAACAAAAAGAAAAATAATAATAACATTAACGTGCTTGCCATACTCTTATTTTGTCGTGCAAGTTGTCGTTGGTTTTGCTGAAAGGAGAGGCTTTAGGCTTTCTGGTTTGGTTGAGAGACAGTTTGAACTCTCAATTTTAAGTGTTCGATATATCGCTCCAGAACTGACCTTGAATCTAAGTCCAAACTCACTTCACGCCCAAACATAAGATATTTCAAATTTTAAATTTTAAATTCAAATTTGATGTAAACGTGCTCCAATCACTTTGAAACTTTTCTAAGTTGAGAGAGTGTCAGCAGACAAAAAACAAAAATAAAGTTGAAGGGACCATTTCGGGAAGGCCAATAGCTGAGGTGTTCTCCTACAATTTTTACCTTAATTTCTATTATAATCGCCATTAAAAATTGGGCCCTGAACTAAACAAGGCCCTCAAGCCTTTATTGGGCCGAGATAAAATGAGAACCTCATCGCCCAATCTGGGCCGTACAATCTCGGCCCAAATCAACTTGGACTATATCTGGGCCGTAAATCGTAGCCGCCCATTTGCTTGATTGGACGGTCGTGATGTTGGCTCACAAATTAAATACCAGACTTAAAAAAAAAACAATCTTATTTTGTATAAATTTTGTTTCCTTAAAATAATAAAACATCTCATTTGCAGTATTTTTCTATTTTTAGTGCTATATATTTATATTTTGTTAATTGTACTATTGACGAATGTTTTTTGAATTATCCAAAATTCAATGACCCCCAAAATTTTTAATTTTGCCAAATTTAACTTAATCAGTTTGCACACGAAATCGAAATCATCAGTAAATTAATCAGCATATTTATCAATAACATAAAGATATCATTTTCTTTTTCACATACAATAATCATACTTATCCAAAAAAAAAAAAAAAAAAGTGTACAGTATCACAATGACATTGAATCATCTTCAGGTCTTATCTGCTTACAAAGTTATTGAGCATTTTTTTTTTTCTTTTATTTTGAGATAAGAAGGTATCATGTTACGTACCATCTTAGTTTATTTTTAAAAAAATAAATTTAGCTGTAAATATAAAAACAAGTATATTTTGAACTTTAAACTTTGGATACTAACTATCGAGTCTTTTGCTATCTGCGCTAGAGATGGCCGGTAGTGATTGAGCAATTAATATTGAACAACTTATGCATGCAAAAGGACTAATGGACTAATGGTAAAGGTATCACTAAATGTTCCACGAGTAAAATTTATGAGTTAGAGTTCGAACGACCGACCGTCCCTATTTATGAGTTAGAGTTCGAACGACCGACCGTCCCTAGCGCAAGTGGCAAAGGGCTTGGTAGTTGATACCTGAGGTCCCGAGTTCGAATCCTAGTTGATTCACATTTCCAGCTAAATTTATTTCTAAAAGAAATAAACGAAGCGGATAGTGTGCTACCTTTCTCTAAAAAAAAATGAGTTAGAGTTCGAACGTGTCATAAAAATTTAGACTCTCAGCAACATATTCAGAAAACATCAGTGAGCAGAGTTACAAATTTTCCACCATCAGGTTAGGATGGAATGCCAAACACATATAAAGATGTCGGAAACATTTGAAATAGATATTTGGGATAACTTCAAATATCACCCCTGTGATTTCGTGCTTTCTCACTTTAGTACCATGTGGTTTGATTATTCTCTTTTTGTTATCTTTTCGTTAAATTTTTCGTTAAATTAATGAGAAAGTTAAAACTATAGAATAGTAAAGTAAATATTCGATAAATCATAGGTGTGATATTTGAAGTTTTTTCTGTATAATTTAACGAAAAAATTAACAAAAGGATAACAAAAAAAGAGAATAACCAAACCACAGGATATTAAAGTGATACGTTTTAAACCACAGGGTACTAAAGTGAAAAAGCACGAAACCACAAGGGGTGGTATTTGAAGTTATCCCTAGATATTTTAATCTTGAAAGTTTTCTTTTCACTACTAACCATTTGAATCAAGTATCTAGATTTTAAGAGCTTTCACTCTATCATCTTATTTCCTGGTCATCAAGTAACAGAATATCGTGTACCTTCTGTTAGACTATAATATTTAAAAATTAATAAATATTGTTAAACTAGATGGTAAAAATCAAAAGTTTGAAACTTTAGATACCTGCAATGAAGGTATGTCCCAAGTTCGAATTCTAATTGTTTCACATTTTTAAAAATTTATTTTTAAATAAAATAAACGAAGCGGGTAGCATACTACCCTTCTCTAAATTTTTTTTTTAGAAGTTCAGCTATCTATATTAAAATGCTATATAGCTCAAATAACTAAGGGATGTCACACTTGAGCTATAAACTTTGACCTTGTCATAGAAAACGCTAAATTACCTGACACAGTACACTGCAGTATCCCAAACCCAATTTTTTATTTTATTTTTTTTGTAATTTTTATTCCTCAACCCATCATTATTATAAGATTGAAATTCCTGGACCTAAACACTTTGCTCCTTTACCTTACTTTATAAAAAGTACTTTTATTTGGGCATGTTATTATGAATGGGTTTAATTAACCAACCAACCCATCTCTTCCAACTACCATTCAAACCTGCAAACTCTCTTCTTGTCATAGCTGAAAGTCTTCCTCTTCCCCCCCCCACCTTTCTCACCATCCATTCTTCTCTCTTTTTGGCTTCCCCATTTTTGGACTTTGTGGGTACTTCTACTTAAAGAAGAGCCCAAACACATCATCTCCACACACACACACACTCAAATCCCCTTTTATAAAACCTTTCCAAACTCATTGGCTATTGCATAGTTTTACCCTAGCTATCTTTTGCATTTATTGAGATATGGCTAACTTAGATAGCTCATCTGAGAATGTTTCTACTGATTCAAGAGGTGCCCATTTGCAATATATGCACTTTTCATGTGCTTTTTTGGCACACAAATACTATCAATTTTCTCCCCTTTTTTTTCCCATATTGGGTTTTGTTTCCACTATTTGACTTTTAGGATTTCCACTGCAGATGATAGTAGCCAAGAATCAAAGGTGGAGTTCTCAGAGGATGAGGAGACACTCATTGCTAGAATGTATAATTTGGTTGGGGAAAGGTTTGTAAGGAGCCTAAAATTTTCTTTATATTTTAAATCATTACTTTTTCTTCTTTTTTGAGAGAAAGATAGCATGCTACCCGCTTCGTTTATTTTTTTAAAAAATAAACTTAGCTAGAAATGTGAATTAACTAGGATTCGAACTTGAGATCTCGGGTACCAACCAGCAAGCCCTTTGCCACTTGCGCCGGGGACAGTCGGTTATTTTAAACCATTACTAATAGTGGGAATTTTCTATCTTTGTGATATTCTTGCAATTAGTAACAATAATTATTGTGTGTCCCCTTTGGAAGCTATTATTATACACTATTGATGTGTCGATATATACGATAAAGATTTAAGTGCCGTACAATCGGATCGTGCTGAAAATTTACTGGCACAATACGGTACGGTGCATGCCGAACCGTGCCGATACATATCGGTCACAAAAAAAATACATATGTGCCGACACATAATGGCATGAAATATTTATTTTTCTTAGCAACAAAATATTTTATTTGCTTATTATATATCTTTATCAAATCTTTTAAATTTAATTGAAAAAATTACTTACTAATGTAAAGAAAAGAAAGTTTTGAGATGTGTCATCAGTACGGAGGCTGTATAGTGCCGATATCATATTAGCAATATGCAATACAGTAGATACGACCTGTATCGATGGACACTTAAATTCTTGATATACGATATTAAAGACTTTAAGTTGGTTTTTATCTGCAGAGCATCAACAGTTCATAGGAAACTGATCTTTCCTGGGGACCTAAAGCATTCCCCAATTCATCAAAGCAAGTCAAATTGAATGGCACTTTGTTGCTTCAATTATTTCCTAAAAAAATTGGCATTTTTGAAACAGGTGGGCTCTAATTGCTGGAAGAATCCCAGGAAGAACAGCTGAAGAGATTGAGAAGTATTGGACTGCAAGGTACTCCTCTAGTGAATGAGTGAAGAAGGAATGAGAAAAAGGGATCTTTGGGGATATTGTTATTAACTAATGTGGCTTCTCTAATTTGCAATTTCTACTGGATGTTTGGGGATCTTGGGTTACTTTTAACTGGGAAATGTTAGGAGAATTAGGGCTTTTGGGGTGACTCTTTTGTAATGAGACTTTGTATGTTGGCTTGGTGTTGTGCTTCTCGCAATAGTATATAAAAGTTAATTTATCAAGGCCTTTGTGGTGGTCGTGCCTTATTCCTTTTAATTTTGCTCTGTTTTTGTAAGGATTTGGTTTTGCATTCGAGTTCAGATTTGGGTTCGGAATCAGGTTTGACTTAAGCACAAACAAAAATATAACTAATTTTTTTATTTTTATTATTCAGATCTATAACTGAAATCATACTCATTTATTATTGGTTAAACACATTCCGCTCCGACTCAAGTTCAAATAAAATTTTGAATATTTGCATGCATCAATATCTCTAATTCTAAGCCCACGTGAGTGAGAGTTAAGACTAATTCTATAATATTTTCTAATGGTTTCTTTTTGTATTTAGCACCCCTCAATTTTTTTTTACAAATGGACCTAACAAATTTAGATTTGCACATATAATTCTCTTCTTGCCACGCGAGTGTTATGTTTGTATTTTTTAAGTTAAATACAGTAAATAAATCATCATGCTTAAACACGGTGATTGAATCAACGTGTTCATATTTACACTTTAGTCTCTTTTTTTAACTTAGGAAAAAAAAAAATACAAAAAGAAATACGGTGAGTTCTGTTCAACTTAAAAGCGTTTCTTAGGCGCTATAAGGAGAGGACTATTTATATAAATATAAATTTATTAGGATCTTTTATAATATTTTTTTTGAGAGCTAAATGCAAAAAAAAAATTCTTTTCTAATAAATCCATCTTTTGGATAGCAAAATTTGCTGATCTACTATCTCTCTCTTAAAAAAGAAAAGAAAAAGAAAAAGAAAAAACTAAAGGCCCAAACAGGCCCAGATGAAGAAGCACTGTGCTTCCTCGTCTCTCTCATCACTCTCCCTTTCTCCAACCCACCATCAATGGCGGTGAGACACACCACCACCAACCCTAACCCTAACCCTAACCCTCGAATCCTCACCTCCACCACGCTCTCCCGCTTCCTCCCTCTCCTCTCCCTCTCCTTCCTCTTCCTCCTCCTCTTCCTCTCCCTCCTCCCCCGCCTCTCCACCCCCCGTTCACCGGATCCCATCAACACCGCCCCATGCGACTACTCCGACGGCGAGTGGGTCCTCCATCGCGGCCCCGTCGCCGCCCGCTACGACCACACCTGCCGGGAGATCTTCAAGGGCTGGAACTGCGCCGCCAACCGCAACCCCAACGCCCTCCGCCTCCTCCGCTGGCGCTGGCAGCCCTTCCGCTGCCCACTCCCCCGCCTCCATCCCCTCTCCTTTCTCCGCCGCCACCGAAACACCAACATAGGTCATGTTCCAATCTCTTAGTTTTATGTTCTATTACGCTGGTGTGTTTGGCACAGAAATTTATTATTATTATTATTGTGAGACCCCAGAATTTGAAATAGTTCTATATATAAAGTATGATAGGACTGAACATTTTAATCCGGCTATAGCATTTTGGGCGGTGGCTAGACTTAAAAAGTTAAGAGAGTTAAGCGTGTTAGAGCTAGAGTAGTCCTAGAATGAATGACTCCCGGAAAGTTGGGACGTCACAATTATTATTATTTTAATTGTCATTCATTGAATTTTTACTTTTGTTAAAGTAATCAGTAATTTTATCAAATTTCTACTAGTCTGCTGAATGAAAATTTCAATTCAATTGACTGAAATATCTCAAATCGAAGCAAATATAAGTTCAGGGAGTTTCGATCATAACATAATAATAATAATAATAATAATAATAATAATAATAATAATGTTCAGGGAAACTCTTATTGATTTCTCGTGTTTCATCTTTGACCATAATAATCGCATCTTACAAATAATCTATGTAGGGTCACACGCAAATTGGCTGAAACTTGATAGATCTGTTGCAGGATTTGTGGGTGATTCGCTGAACAGGAATATGTTTGCCTCGCTGGTTTGCATGCTGATAGGAGCAAGTGGTGGAGTGAAGAAGTGGCGTCCGGCGGGAGCCGACCGAGGGTTCACCTTCCTTCGGTACAACCTTACTGTGGCGTATCATCGCACCAATCTCTTGGTACGATATGGTAGGTAAGCTGCGCCGTTCGACAGCGCTCGTATGCTCATTAGTAAATTGTCTGTTGCCTTTTCCTGCCTGAGTCATGATAGGGTGCCAGTTCTTGATCAAATTAGCTGTTTGATATATCTTTATTTTTTCAGATGCTGTTCTAAATCCATTTTCATTGTTTAATCTGATAATAAACTTTAATTCTGCAGAGAATTTAATATCATTTTCTTAAATTCCATTTTCTAATCTGTTGTTAATATAACTTGGTAGCTTTCTATAGGAGAGTTTCTCTTAGTAAGCTTGCATCTATGTGATGATTCAATTCATGTGCGCTAGTCTCATTCTGCTATTACATTTTCCAAGTAGTGAATTTTTGCTATGGATTTTGCAGAGAACTGACGTCTCATTTTTAACCATTTTTATCTCCTTTTGCTGAATTTTAAGATTTGAGATTTCTCTCCCTAATTTCATCTTCATTACACAATCTAATTTGCGTGCGTGTCGGATTTTTGTCGTAGGTGGTCGGCCAGTCCTAATGGAGGTTCATTAGAATCTCTTGGATATAAGCAAGGTTATAGAGTGGACGTCGATGTTCCCGAACATACATGGGCTGAGGCAGTTAGCTTCCACCATATTCTTATATTCAATACAGGACACTGGTGATTGCCCATCTTGATAAACTCTATATTTTTATTGTTTTTTCCTATCCATAATGTCAAAGATTTTCCCGGGAAACCAGCACATGCCTACCAATATAATATAGAAGCATTAGCAGAAAATCATATCAAATAACTTGAAGTTCATTGTAGTGGAACTTATGTAGGTGCTGCCAGTAGTCACCCTCGGAGAGTTATTTTCGGATGCTAACTAACAAAAGTTTCTTTAATGCTGGCATTAACTTCTTTTCTATTCTCCGGTAACATTGTTAATCAATTTAGTTTTCAATCAGATTTGGACTTTTAGAATCATCTGTTTCTATTGTCTTTGATTTCTCTATATGGTTGTCACATAATTCATTTTTTTGGTCCAATGAACTTATATTCTCTTGTTGGATAAATCCATAGGTGGTGGGCACCTTCGAAATTTGATCCAGTTCAATCACCGATGCTCTTTTTTGAGAATGGAGTGCCAGTGATACCTCCTATACCTCCACCACTTGGCATGGATAAGGCTCTAAAGTTCATGGTATGGATGCTAGTTGCTTGTAATATCTGTAGTGGAAATACTCAATTAGTGTACGCTAATGAATTCCCAGTGCTGTAAAAGCCTGAACACTTTTAGACTGTTTTAGTTTATCGATCATTGTGATGCAATAGTTTTAAATAACTGGTACATGATATGCTAGACGAATGGACTTGTTGTTAGAGATGTTGCATCTGCAGAAGAAAACATCCCAGCTTCTCGAAGTATTTTACTTCTTGGGATGAAATAAATTCAGTATCAGTAAGGGGTAAAATATATCAATCCTCCATTTATATATGCAAATTTTCTAATGTTTGAACAGATATCATATGTGGAGAAAACAGCGAGTACTAGTACGATCAAGTTCTTCCGCACGCAATCTCCTAGGCATTTTGAAGGTGGTGATTGGAACGAAGGTGGTTCTTGTCCACGTGTTGAACCTCTATTGCCGGATAAGGTATTACTTTTGACAAACGCCGATGCTCCTCTATCCATGTTATATTTCGTCTCAAATATCAATATTTTTGGGGTTGAAATTCTCTAGTGAAAGGTTACATTTCTTAAACCTGATATCGTTTAATTAGGCGGAGGAGCTCTTCTCTTTGGAGAACAACGGGACAAATGTGGAGGCACGCCTAGTGAACCGGCACCTGTTTAAGGCCCTCGAAGGAACGAGTTTCCATGTATTGGACATCACTCGCATGAGCGAATTCAGAGCAGATGCTCATCCTTCGACAACGGGCGGGAAGAAGCACGTGGATTGCATGCATTGGTGCTTGCCGGGATTGACTGACACATGGAATGATTTATTCGCAGCACTTCTTGATAGTCTGTGAAGCTTAAGCTCTGTTGTTCCCCGATTCTTTGGTTCTTTCTGACAGCGCTCTCGCGGTTCTCACCTTCTTCATGGCGATATACTGAACAAGTTGTGGCCGTATTCAACCGTGTTGCTTTCTTCAGCTACTGCTACTGATGCATGCCGCAAACTTTGCAGGCGGAATATCGCTGTTTGCTGTCGAGATAAGGCAGCACGAGGAAATATCTATGCTAAATTTGTTTCATTTGGAGAAAATGAAGAACACTGTAATTGTCACTCCATTATGAGCATCTTAGCGCATGCCTGCTTGTTTGATAAGTGTCATTCACAAATCATAAATCTTATACTTACTAGACTCCATGTGCCATATTTTGTTACTTTTATGAATTTAAAATAATTTTTCGAGATGTAACTTAGTGGACGGTGGAGATTGAAACAGGAATTGAATGGATGGTCAATTGCTATGGAGTTGGTCCAATTCTTTCCCCTGGAAGAGACCATTCCACTAAAATTAAGTTGTCTCATTGTTAATAAATTACAAAATATAATTGATTGTTAGAGGCTCTTTGGTGTTGTAGCTCTTGATGTTCACTTTTCCTTATTGGCCAATAATAATTTTATTTAATTCCTAATTAGATCAACCCAAGTAGCTCTCTCTATTTTTCTTTTTTCCTGCTAATCGATCAAATACTATGTAAGAGAAATGTAATATGAAAAAACCACCCAAACAGTCACTTATCTTCTTGTTTTTGTGACATTTACATCCAATTCTTTTTTTCTAAAAATCTTTCTTTATATATATATATATTATCCATTTCTACTCCCAAACATGCCCTTAACTTACTCTGCTATTCTTAAATCCTTAAATTATTTTGCCTTCTTTAGAATCCTCTTCACACGTATTTATATAATTAATAAATAACATTCTCAATTCAAGTGGCCGGCTACATCGACAAATGAAATTTTAAGCGTATATAATAAACCTGTATTGTTGAAAACACAAATTTCAAAATGAAATTTTAAGCGTATATAATAAACCTGTATTGTTGAAAACACAAATTTCAAAACCAAAAAAAAAAAAGAAAAAAAAAAAGGAAACCACAAACTTTGACAATTGCAAAATATGTAATACGTGCTAACATGTTCCTCACTAAATCTTTCATGCATTAAGATAAAAATAAAAATAACCCCAATTAATTCCCCCAATCGTGCATTCCATGTACTCTCACACCCAAACTCTCTATAAGAAATGCACATACACCACTCATTGTATGTACATACACACCAACAACAACCCAAACCCTTGCTAAGCTCTCATCTTCTTCTGCATTGACATGGGTCTCTCCTCCTCTCTCTCCATTGCCATCTTCCTCCTCTACTTCACCTCCGTTCTCGCCGGCGACAACAAGAAAAAGCCGGACTACTTGACGCAGATCGACGGCCTGGACACCGACTACTACCGCAAGACGTGCCCGAAGGCGGAGGAGATCATCAGCAAGAAGGTCAAGCACTGGCTCTCGAAAGACTACACCCTCGGCGCCAGCCTGCTGCGCTTGCACTTCCACGACTGCGCCATTCGGGTACGCGACAGCCAATTAGTAAATTAGTGCTACATATATTCTCTTCCATTCCATCCTTGGATCATAGGAGTTGGAATTGGTTGCAGGGATGCGATGCTTCAATTCTGGTGAACACGACGGGGAGCGAGAGGTACGCGATGGCGAGCCGGACGCTGCGAGGATTCGATGTGATCGACGACATCAAAGCCGAGCTGGAGGACAAGTGCCCGAAGACGGTGTCTTGCGCCGACATACTGACTGCCGTCGCTCGTGATGCCACCCACGAGGTACTACAGGCATTAATTCGTGTCTACTGTCGAATATAAATATTAAAAATACCGTTCTTTAATAACAGCTGGTTGTTTCATAAAACTTAACATGGTATCAGAACATGAGATTCTGAGTTCGATATCATTTCGGTTGAATGTGGACAGATTGGAGGCCCGTACTGGAGCCTGAAGTACGGGCGGAAGGACGGGCGGACGTCGCTGGCGGAGGAAGCGGAGGGCGTGCCGATGGGCCGCGAGAGCGTCACCGGTCTCATCCAGTTCTTCCAGTCCAAGGGACTGACTCTTCTCGATCTGGTGGTCCTCTCCGGCGCCCACACAATCGGGAGGTGCAGCTGCAGATCGATCCAGTACCGGATCTACAACTACACAGAGTACGGCCTGCCGGACCCGAGCATCGACCTCAAGTTCCTCAACTTCCTGCAGCGCAAGTGCTGGCAGGCGTCGGAGTACACCGAGCTCGACGCCGCCACGCCGACCATCTTCGACCGCGTCTACTACAAGAACCTGCAGCAGCGCATGGGCCTGCTGTCGACGGACCAGATGCTCTACGCCGACTCGCGCACGGGGCCGCTCGTCAAGGCGCTCGCCGCGCAGCACAACTTGTTTTACCAGCAGTTTGGTGTGTCCATGGTGAAGCTCAGCAAGGTGCAGGTTCTTACTGGAGATGAGGGGGAGGTTAGGACCAAGTGCTTTGCGTTCAATTGATGCATATATATATATATATATATGTATGCATGATGATCATATGCATGCATATATAGATCGACGTTTCTTGTTGCGTTCATACGTGATTTGAATGTTTAAATGACCTGCTATATATATATAGCTTGAGTATATTGTATCTCTGTTTGGATGTTGTCTCAGAGGACTCTGCATTTTGTTCCAGAGAGGAATAATTAATCAAATAGAACCACGCATCAATGTAAAATTATCGTCCTTAATTTGATCCGCTGAGTCTTTGTAATGTAACTATCTGTTAAATAACGTAAAACAATTGTAATCTTCAAAAATTTAAATCATCAAAAAATAATATCTTAATATGAGAAGAACTACTTACACACTCAGAAGTAGGGTGTAAATTTTATACTTATCGATAAAAGAATGTGAGATTAGTGTAAAGATATTGGCTCTTGGATGTGTAGATTGTAAGATTTATATTCATCTTTTGAGTGCATATTATTCAATAATTTTTTTCATCTCTGAATTCGAGATAACTTGCCGGGTTCAAAATAAGAGATATAAATAGAGAAGCCGGGTGTTTTTCCCAAGCACAGAAATTTAACTATAGAAACTCTTATTTAATGGCCAACACTATCATCTAAAATTTTCAAAATTAAAAATATAATTTTCAAATATAAATTTAGTGTTTAGTGAAATTGAGTATCCTAGATCATTTTAGTACATTCGGGAGCTCTATCATGTCTATAGGACGAGGCATGTAACTTGACACATGTTGAAGGCGGATGGAGCTGGAGATACAATTGCAAAAGATTTCAAAGTTTAGAAATTTTTTTAAGAAAAAATAACAAACTATTCACTTTATTTATTAAAAAAATAATTATTTTTTTCAGTAATCACTTTATCTGTATACTGAATGAAGTAAAATCCGAATTTATCTTGTTCACTTATTACAGTGCATGTCACTGAAGGGATAATAAATGCCAAAGTTTGAAATACAGAGAATCAATTAAGAAACTCCATCATTTATGTGGAAAGTTCAAACACTACGTGGCAACATGTATGGCAAAAGGTGGATTAAGGGCCCGTTAGTTTCACCGAAACTGGACTTTAGATTGAAGTCGACTTTGGGTTGAAGTGCAGTTCGGTAAAAACTACTTCTCCCCTGCTGTTTGTTTCATAGCTATAAAAGTAAAGTTTTTCCGTTCTGTTGTTTGTTTGGCAGAAAATGAATGATGTAAAACTATAATTTACGTATAAATAATAAATAACTTAATAAATAAAAACAATATGATTATATTATTATATAATTAAAAAACTTATTCTAAAACAACTAAATTATTTTTTATACATAAATTACAATAATACAACAATAAAATTACTAAGTTAAAAAAAATATAAATACTAGTTAATTTTCATCATATTTTAGATGTACAAATTAAATGAAGAAAATACTAAAACTTAACTAATCAAATTTTATTATATTTTAAATATGCAAACTAAATAAAAGAGTAATTAGTGCCATAATTAAATATATTTAAATATAACTAGCATTACTCATTATATTATTTTATTATTTTTTTTCTTCACCTCTCTTCACCATAATTAACTTCGGTCCAGAATGGGCCGAAGTCAATTACGCTGTTTTGGGTAACTCCAGTTTCGACCGTATCTTTATTACGGCGAAACAAACAGTAAAAGTGATCGTTTACGGCCGAAAATGACTTCACCCTCTTCACTTTCACCCAAACAAACAGGCCCTAAATAAACTACGTATTCATTTTTACCTTCTCTATTCCCAAGCAAAGCCATGCATAACACTTGGAGTTTCACCGATTGTTCCTAGCGCAAATGGTAAAGGATTTGGTGATTGATATCCGAGGTTTCGAGTTCGAATCCTAGTTGATTTACATTTTCAGCTAAATTTATTTTTTTTAAAAAATAAACAAAGCGGGTAGCGTGCTACCTTTCTCTCAAAAAAAAAAAAAAAAACACTTGGAGTTTCTAGACACTACACATGTCCCTCCATTCAAGCTTGCATGGAACAATTATCCTTTGAATTTCTCGCTACACATTAATGTCAAACTCTTGACTAAGAAACAAAACACCATTAAAATCTATTGAGAGAACAGCTATAAACATCAGATGAAAGAGGCAATTGTTGTTTCAGTACTGGTCCACCTCTCCCTATCTTATTGATCTGAGTGGCATTACTAGTCAAAAGAGTTTGGTGTCACATGTTTTGATCATCCAAATGTATTTATGTGCACTACAGGGACTAATTAATCACACATTTCACCCTTATAATCATATTGGGCACATATTTTTTTACCATTATCTACCATATAAACAACTAGGTTATATGAGATTTTTTCGAAAGCTGAAATTCCAACATGTATTTAAATTTTTTTTTGAGAAAAAGATAGCACGCTACCCGCTTCGTTTATTTTAAAAATAAACTTAATTAGAAATGTGAATCAATTAGGATTCGAACTCGGGACCTCAGATATCAACCACCAAACCTTTTGCCACTTGTGCTAGGAACGGTCGGTTAAAAATATAATTTTGTTGCAACATAAATCACATTACATTTTCATTGGAAACCTCTCAGATTTTATTTGGAAGCAACAAGTCCTGATACTCTGACCTGGCTGGCATTAAGTTTTTGTGGGGTCAGCTCCTATCCAACCTGTCTCTGGCTCATAAAGTACTAAATAAATAGTAATGCTAAGCCTGAGGCTTCCCACAAATACTGAATTTTTTTTTTTATTTTTTTGGTAAGAAAAGAAAAGTCATATGCAGTATGGAAATTGCCAAAGTCGAAAGAACTAGTTTCTGTAGCATTTTTGTTAGCTTATCTTTAATTACAATACCTAACTTTATATTAATTTTTTTTGGCAATTACATCAAAATATTACTGTTGAAAAAAGTGTTACACCAAATATGTCTAATACGTCTTTTTCTTTAGCACAATCAAAAGTCCCAATCAAAGTTTTAGTATTCAAGACTTAAAATCGAGATCCAAATTATTTATTTGTCAAATATTTTACTGAAACTTATTGCTACTGCAGAAAGAAGATCAAATATATATGATTCCGAAAAATTACGGAATCATGAATTATCAAATAAAGTCCGACTCGGATGCTTCTAATAGTACCAAGCACTTGGTGCTACCAAGTTTTTCACCGTTAGATTTATCTCTTTAATCATTTTTCTTCATTAGATCATATTATTCAACCAACAACTCACCCACCACTATTATTCTAACCATAGATCCTTTATCCAAGAACCGAAAATTTAATTGCACAAATGACTTATGCTATTAAAAGCATTATACTCTAATTTTTACCAAATATTACCAATTTTTTTCCAAACAAAATATAAACTGGGGGGCATTTATTGGGAAGTTATTTGTGACCATAATTTCCTCCTCGTGGATCTCTCTGGCCCAGCGCCATGTCCGGGAGTCAAAGCCGCGGCAATTGTCTCCCATCTCACAATCCCAAAAAATCCTCATAAAACCCCAACCCCTTCTCTCTCACCTACCAAAACAAATTTCAAGCTTCATTATAAACAATAAAATGAAATACGAAAGAAAGGAATGTATGAACGGATCTTGCTGAATCTGTTCCCATAATAACGTTGTTGCCTCAACGTTCCGTTTCCCAAATTTAGCCTTCCCCCCCCTCTCCCCAACGGTTACATTTCCCCTCCCATCACTCCCTTGAAACAATCCCTCCTCCCTTCCTCTCGTCCCTTATAATAGCAAACATGGCTCAATTTTTATCACCCCATTGACCATTCCATTATACGATCTCATTGTTTCTTTTTCATTACCACCACCTCTATAATCATAATCGGTGCTGACGCAGCCGCAGCCGCCGCCACCGCCGAATGGCGTCTTCCGTGGCGAGAATGCCGCGAGAGGAATGGCGGGACCCCTGCCGCCTCTCGTCGGCAGTCTTCGGAGCCCACACCCACCACCACCACCACCACCACCGTCAATCCTTCTCTCAGCAGCTGAAGAGCGTGCTCGTCCGTGACCGTCAGCACGTCGCCATCGCACCCGCGACGACCGGTTCCAACGACCCTGCTGCTATAAGAGATGATAAAATTACAACAGTTAAGCGGGACGAGGAGGTCGATTCTTCGTCTTCTGCCGAGTCAGCGGAGGCGAGAAGGCGGCAGCAGCAGAGGCAGTCGCAGATCCTCGACCGGTGGGCGGCCCGGCAGGCGCGCGGGATGGTGACGACGATTGAGAGGCAGGCGTGCGAGGCCGAGCTGTCTGCCCTCTCCACCTCCACCCAGCCCGTCGCCGCCCGCGCCGCCTCCCTCCTCCTCCACCGCCGCCATCGCGACCCCTCCCCCGCCCCCTCCGACTCCTCCGCCGCCAGCACCAACAACAACAACAACAACAACAACAACAACAACAACAACATTGGATTCGTCACGCCGCTCGACACCACCTGCAATGTCCGGGCGTCCTCCTTAATCCAGATGTGGCGGGAGCTCGAGGCGGAGGCCGGGCTCGCCCCGACCCCGCGCGCCGCCGCAGGCGGAACCGCCGCCGCCTCCGGACAATCCAATGCTGTCGAAGAGCCGTCGCGGAATTCCGACGCCTTCGACGGCTCGGAGGCGTCGTCCGGGGATTGGGAGCCTGCAGTCCACTGTTCCATTGCCGAAGCCGATCGCAGTGGCAGCTGCAGCGGCGGCGGCGGTCGCGTCGGATGCATAGTCAAGATGCTGACGGAGGGGAAGAAGGGGCAGAAGAGCTCCGTGGTGCGGAGTGAGGAGGGGGAGGGCTCGACGAGGAGGAATTCGGCGTCGGCGGATGCAGGGGAGAGCGTCCGGAGCACGGCCTCGTCCGGGACGGCGCTCCGGCCGGTGAGAGGGCGCCGCGATCTCGAAGAATTGGTCGCGACGATGGAGCGGGAGCGGCGGGGGGAGCTCGCCGCGCTGGCCGAGCGGCAGGCCGTCTCGCGGTTCGCCTTCCGCGGCCGGCTTCAGGTGAAAAAAGCTGTTGTTGCCTGCTCTCTTCATGAAGATTCTTCATTTCATCTGGTTTAGGATATTTCATATGATTAGGTTCCGTAAAGCCTTTGATAGAACCCCTAATTTATTAGTACTCTTGCTTAATTGTCGATAATGTCCCAAAGGAATTTGTTTTTTTTTTTTTTTAATATCTTGAACTTGATATTAAGTGCTATAACTCTATGCATTGACAAACTAAGGAACTCATTTGATAGGATGGTTTCAAGCATGACAAACATCAATTGTTTGCGAGTTGATGTTCCCTTTCAGAATTCAAAAAAAAAAAAAAAGCAAAAGCAAAATCAATATAAAACTCTTGTACATGAGAATATTTAGATGAATGAGTAACAAATCAAAATCAGATTTAAAGAGCTTTTCTTCACCTACTACCTTTATTTTGTCTGATCTATGTATTATTTTCAGTCAATGCTGAGGCTCAGAGTTTTACGACGGGACGTGGCGGTCCAGAATGAGCCCTGGACTCCGATTCTGTCAACCACTCAGAAGTTGGAGCGAAAGCAAGGCGGAGCGATCTTGTCAATAAGGTGCATTTATATCTCTTTCTTTTGATTGAAGAATTTTCTGCGTGTGCTGAGTATTGCTTAGAGCTCACAAATTTGTCAAATAGCATGAGAACCTTTAGTCTTAGTTGACAGATTCTACCAGTGAAAGATTCTTTCTATTAGTTTTCCTCTTCGGTTTATATGTTTTTTAAAATTGATGCTTATTTGAGTGTATATACCTGTTATAAGATTATCTGGGTCCTGACTAAAAACAGAAAAAACCATAAAAATACCAAATACATCTTTATACTTATGTTTATTTTTGACAGTGTTTTCATCTTCCCAAATCTTAGAGAGGAGCCTCTAGTTGTGGTATATCTTTGGTGGTTCTTTCACGGCAGAGTCTGAATGCAATGTAGACCTCTGCAATAAAAATTACGAAATCTTCCTATACCATATGTTTGTTGATTTAGTGCTGTGCCTACAAATATCTCCATCCTATGTGTATAAGATATTAACATGTTTCTTCTAAAGCAACTTCTTCATCAGCTGTACCCAAGTCTTCTAGCAAAATGCTTGAAAATTACTCGTCCATCTCGTCCGACTCAACTTCCTATTCTTTTTCTTCCATTCTTCAAAAAAGAAATAAATAAATAAACAAAAGCATGTGTTTTGCTTGGATTGGCAACAGGCAGATGTTCGATCCCGGGGAGCAACACCAAGAAACTAGTGAGGCACCGATTGAACAAAGTTCAAGCAGCGCACTTGTTGAATTCCCTACTGATTCTGAAGGCTCAGATTCCTCACCATCATCTGTTCAGAGGACTTCTGATAACAATCAATATCGGGAAGATTCCTCCTCCTCCTCCTCCCAAGATGAACGTGAAAGCACGTCGCCTGGGCTCCACTCGGCATCCTCTGCAAGCGATGATCTGCACGAAGAAAGCCATAGTCCTGATGGCTCTTGGGATGAAAGGAACTTATGGGTGAGCAGTCTTGATTGGCAGCAGTCTATGGATTCCATAATTCCTCATAGCTGGCAAGGAGAGGCCGTAACCGAGGCACTCGAATCTTACCAACACAGCGGACATAACGACCGTCCGTGGTTATGCGATTCCCCCAACTCATGGAGAGCATTGGAAGTTAGCAGACAGCCGATGTTTCACAATTTATATGAAAACTTATCTGATAATACTGAGATCCGTGAGCTTCTAGAGAGGTAAATTAATATCCTTTGCATACATAGATTTCTCTGCTTAATGCTTACTGTTTCTTAATGTGGTTCTTACTCCAATGTGGCAAATAGTTGATCGACATATAAATTTTTGAGATTTCATGAAGACACTATTTTGAGGCAGGGCCTCCTCTTATCGTTCATGCCTCTTAGTGCTCTGGAACTTTAATTGGAAATTTCAGGAACTATTATTCCTAGAAAAATAGCTAAAACCTTGGCTTTGTTTTAGTTGATAAAACTACACAGGAGTTTCATCAACTAGTATCTTTTTGTTCTTTTTGTGTATTTGTGCGTGTGTGTGGACAGTGGTCGCTCATATCACCAGCATATATAGCTCGGATATGCACGCTTGCACTGACACATTACTTACTTTGCAGGAGAAGGGTTTCGACTTCCCTCGCCGGTGACTTTTGTGACAAAATGAACCAGTTGGTCTTGTCATTTTTACACAGACAAGGACAACAACAATATCATGATAGCAATAATTTTACCGACTACTATGAAGAGCAACAATTTTGGAGACCAAATGATGAACTCCAACACACCGATCTAGTTGCATCTGCCTCATCATCATTGGTACCTTTCTCATATCAGACATTTTTCAACCCAAACAGTCGGCGTCATGCTTCATTTACGCCCCATGTTTCCCACAATCTGCTAGTAAGTTAAATTCTGTCATCTAACAATATATATATAATCGGCATAATTCATACCTCTGAAATTCTAATCTCGAATGTGCCTATTGCTTTTACTAAATTGGTAGGAGACGGAAGCTATGCAAGATATGAGAAGCGATATGGTGCAAATCCATCAGGAAATAGGCGAACTACGAAAGTTGGTAGAGAATTGCCTAGAGTGGCAGGCCAGGCTGCAGCAGTCTATCAAGCAGGAGGTTTCTGATGCAGTCCGTCAAGCAGGTGTGCGGTTTTCACAATAGTAGGAAACTAACTACTGAATGAATTTTGATCTCTTTGTTACCTAGTAATTGTAATCCATTTAAAAATCAAAGGCATCCTCAAATGAGGCTGAATTGTTTCAGTTTATTCATCAATTTCTCGAATTCCTTACTCTCAGAAACTATATTCTCGCATTATAGTTTTGCATTATATTGAGACACTTATACCTCGAAAGGAAATAACACAAATATTTGTTGCCCCATAAATGCCAGTCGCCACAGTAAGTTTCCCAAGCTCTTCTAATCCAACAAATGGAAAGAAAGGAACCTGCTGCATCTGCTGCGAAATGCAAGTTGATTCACTACTCTACAGGTACCAACTTTTGGCTTTCAAAGCTTCTGTTAGAAGTTTAGTATTTATGCTTCTCGTTCTTTCGTAAGTGCTTCACATCTCCCTATTTAAGTAACTCAATAAATGGTGAAATGGAGCTGCTCCTACTAATAATGTCTGAATTTCAGAATTTTGATTAAATTAGCTCTTACTGATTGAGATACATGGGCGATTGTTTTAGGTGTGGGCACATGTGTACCTGTTTCAAGTGTGCCCATGAATTGCAATGGAGCAGTGGGAAATGTCCAATTTGTCGCTCTCCAATTATCGATGTTGTTCGTGCGTATCCTAATTCATAAGTTTGATACTCATAATGAGCTTGTGTTCTTTTGAAATGTGCAAGTTTGCAGCCCTAATATTAAAAAAGGGTGCTAATTTTTTGTTAGCCTTGGTATATATGCATATAAGGCACTATCAGTCTGACAAGTGTAAAGATTTGCGTACAACTAAACTGTAAATTTATAGAAGAATTCTCATATTGATATGTAATTATGGTATTGATAATGAGAAAAAGATTTCTCTTTATTCAGGTTTCAGCATTATCAATAGAGGAAAATGAATTCTGCCACTTGTGACATTGAAATATGATTATTTGTTCTAAACTATACATCCAATTTTATATGCTTTATGAGGAATTCTTATGCTGTGCGTAGTGAAACACATTATTCATGGCAAATTAAATGTATACTCAAGATTTTTATTGCAAGTATATGATAGTTCGGGATCGTCAGCTCGGCGTTAAAGCAGATATAAATGTAGTTATCCTGCACCAGGCTTATGTTCTATTTTGCCTTCTTGGGATCTAAAAATTACCACTTCAATCTAATGGAATCAGCAAGCTAATCATAGGATAGTGTTATTGAATTGTCATTTAGGCTTGTGCAACCTTGAAACAACTTCTTGGTAGTACCTCTAAACATGAAAAAAAAACATCCCTCTGATATCAAAATTCACAAGTTTGAAGCTTCTGCTTCTGGGCCTCAATTTCGTATTTCTACTTCTAGCTACAGCAAAAACTCCAAAACTTTTTCAATTGTCGAGTACCCAATTACAGGTAATTTCAACTGAAAATAGAAGCAAAAGCAGGACCAAGGAGTATCTGTCATGTAATTAATGCAAGCTAACACTTATTCTACCATTCCTCTTCTTCTCCATGTGTATTAGTATATAAATGTCAACTCCCATCTACCACTGTTGCAGGACATAGCAATCAATATAAAATACTTCTGATAACACGCACGCCACTTCAAATTAAAGATCCACTGTTTTCACACATGCTCATTGAAAAAGCAATGCAAAAATAAGCATTAAGAAAAGGAAGAAAAAAAAACACTAGAAATCCTGCTACATGAAAAGATTTCATGGTATTCATTGATGGATCAGATAAAAACATCGAAGAAAAAATTATTATGCACTCTGCGCTTCCAAGAACGCGTTGAACTCCGCTCTAGCCTTCCGCAGCCTTGGGGTGATGCAAACAGAAGAAGGGGACGACGAATGCGAGGATGAACCGGACACAGAGACTCTGACACGGCGGTTCGAGAACTCGTGGGACGACTTGCCTGAGGCCAGACGGGACGTGCTGCTCTTCTTCATGCACCCCTTCCGGTCACTGTCGAAAAGGAAAGCCGTCCTGACCGGGGAATCGGTCTCATTGTTGCTGCACCGGATAAGTTCCATTGGCAGATCGAAGAAGGATCCCGAGCTTTCGACTCCAAAGTTGTCTATTGGGATACCAGGAGAAGACCACGATGCGCACTCAAACTTCTCTAACGAAAATGCTCTCGAAATAGTACTTGCCCGAGGTTGATCTTGCTCGTGACTTCTGTTACTAGTCGACAGTTGCACCGGCTTCTTTTTGGAGAAAGCTGGCAAGTACAAGCACAGGGCGCCACACTTGAAGTTGTCGTCGTTGTCGCCGCCGCCGTTGATATTCGCTCGTGTAGGAGGATGAGGAAGTTCCTTATAGTAGCTTGAGTTCTTGGTCGATTCATCAATCAGCAGAGCTCCGCTGCCGTACCGCTGAGTGCTGGGATTCCTCGATAGGATGTCGAACTCATCAGCCGGCGCAGATGACCTCCCCTCCCCGCATGACTTGCTCCTCGAAAGGGACGTGGCATTCTGCTTGAGAGCGAAGCGTGACAGTGCCACGGACTTCTGGCGGGCCAACAGGTGTGCCTGATTCGGCGGCTCATTCCATTTCTTGACGGCCTTGGGTGCCACCGAGCCGTAATACTGGGGGGACGAGGTTGCGGAGCATGGCAGGCTGGCGCTGACGAACTTAGGCTTTCGGAGGGGCGGCAGAGCCGTGGAATGCACCATGGAGACGGTCGAAACCACAGGGATCGATACGGGCTCATCGTTGAGCTGCGGCAGTTCCCTCAACGATAAAGGATCCACAGCAATTTGCTTCTCGATCTCCGGTGGGGATGGAGGGTTGTGCAACTGGCAGAAATCGGCAGCTTTCTCGCTGCATGGTTCTTCATCTTCTGGAAAGGTTTCAGAACCTTGTGAAATAGGATCTTCTTCACAAGAATGCATGATTAATCCAAAAGTGGCAGATAAGGAAAAATGTGAGGATCCTTCCTTTATATACTTGGAGAAAAGTTGGTGTTGACCTTGTGGGAATTGTGGAGGGCACGGTCCGTAGTTAGTGTTCGACATGTTCATCTTAGCTGCTTGGCTGATGACCTTTGGAGATTCCTCAAATAAAAAAGAACAAGTGTGAGACACCACCTTTTGATACTTTAATATCCATGAGGACTATGTTGGTAATATAATACATGATTTAAATAACAAAGTGCTTAGATTTTTGGCTTCTGCTGCTAAAAGATAATAATACTGTTCTTAGTACTATGAATAAGAATAAGATAAGGAGACATGCATACCAGTTCAGGATGAAAGAGACTAATTGCGATGCCACACGCACGGGCTATCCGATTCGCTGTTTGTATAAACAATCAAGTCTCTGCACGTGTGGCGCGAGAGCTTTAGATTATGCATAGATGATTCCATAATGATAACAACATTTAAGCATAATGCAAACAAGTTTTACAAAAAACTCTTGATAATAATATGTGCTGGGTGGAGCCAGAAAAAGCAGACAAAGTATCTCTTATTAAAATCAAAAGATTTCAAGTATAAGCACAGCACCTAGATGAGGAAAGAGAAAAAAAAAAAGAAAAAAGAAAAAAAAAGAGACTTGGAGATTATTCATACAGAAATATGAGCATAATACGTTAATTCTTCCTGTTCTTCCTTGAAAATTCACATTGAAACAGACTACCTTTGATGCTAATAGGAACAAAAAGTTTGAAGAGATCGGATAAAAATAAATAGCAAAATGTAACTATAAAAAAAAAGGGAAAGTTACTGAAAAAATGAGTAGATATTATGAGAGCAAAGATTCCAAATGAACAAATTGAAACTCAAAAAAGATCATTTGATTCTTCAAGAATGAGGAGCTAAATGATCGATATCAAGACTATCCAAAAGCAATCGCATGAATCGGGTTTATAATTGTTACTGGCATGGCAGTTGATAAAACAATACAATAATATTCACTTCTATGAAATAATTTAATCTTAACACTGCTCTTCTCTATATCAGTGAGTTGGTCTGAGATTTTTTACTACTAACACAACTACTACACAGAAAATGTTAGGTCTCTTAGCAGCTATATCAATAATAATTGATCCATCTGTGGGTAGAGATGTGCAACACCTACTTTTCCTTGTGCTACAACATATCAGCATACAAGAAAATGCAAGAGGAACAAAGGACTAAATAAACAATTCTTCTGCTGCCTATTAGCATACAAGAAAAGGCAAGAGGAACAAGCACTAAATAAAAAATTCTTCTGCTACTTAATGTGTAAAAGATATTGCTGGTTCTTTGAGATGACTCATGTAGATTGATAGCCACTAGATAAGCCAAGAGGTAATACAATATTTAAGAGGACAATAAAAGGCAAGGTCAACAGAAAAAGCCCGTGAGATGTGCTTCTTACAAATTGATCATTAATTTTCTCAGCAAGTAACCCACAATCTGATTATATCGAAGCGATACCTCTACCAGTTACACTTTTCCAGATAAGGAACAATGCATCTATACTTCATGCCAGTTACACTTTTCTATTGGATCCTCGCTGATCACTCAATAGAAATTTTTTTTAAAAAAGGGCATCAGCAGCAATGCCAACAAACTTATCACACTAGCTCTGCCGACACATATATGGTCCATAAGACGGGTATGACAAACCTAGCCTCAAACCAAACTACCATCCTCTGTGCCTCAACAATTAAATTATCAAAATATAACACAACTTTGTGCATGTCTAGGCAACAACACAAAATAAAAACAAAGATAACAAAGCATTAGTCGTGATATATTTATGGATAAAGTCATAAAAAGCCCACATCACAGTTCAAAAGTTGTATGACAAGTACATGATAAACCAGAAGAATATCATCGGTTCAATGTTTCTGCATTAACTTTATATACTATTCACTCGATACCTCATCCAAAACACAATTAATGATTCTAACGAATCTCAACAAACCAAGTTTGTTATCGTATTTATTTGCTTACTTCCCGATGATAAAGCTACATCTGGTTAAGAACATCTCAAATCCCATAATCCTAAATGTGATGGATTTAAATTTCACCACAATTCTAATTTAGACCTTATTTGCTCTGCATTTTAAGGTGGAAAATTGCATGGATGAAAAGGAAGGAATATGGCACATTTCTTTCAATTGATCAATACCTCCACTGACTTGTTGATTAGCCAACTAGTTCAACTAGTCTGATTCAACCACGATGTTCAGCTTGTGCTGATCGGTGACCAGGCAGAAAACCGAGCTCACTTCACCGAGTCAGACAGAAAAGTGACTATCAGATATTAGACTACATCACAGATACTTCAGATTTTTAAATTCATGGTGATTGAGACGAAGATATTTGGATCAGTAATTTCAACCTTGATTGTTCATCCACAAGCAGCTCAACTGACTTAGAATCTGTTGCTCCTCAATTAGCAATGGAAGTGTTGTTGGATCTTCAATTGGAGGCGATTCTTTGAGCGGCTGCTCCTCTTCTTTACTTTTCAACTGCCAATTTGGGGTTGAAAATGGTTTGATCAATCAAAGGGCTCAAAACTCATTTTTTTCAAATGATTAAAACCTTAAATCATAATAAGAATCAAAATTAACCATAACCGTTTTCCCCTTCTGCCGCCAACCAACTACAACCCAGTCTACTTGCCACACCCGTCTCAACTTTCTTTTTTTGCACTTTGATAGCACTATCCAATCTCCCCATCTCCGCATAAACTTTTGCCAACAGTGTCTGGAACCCACTTCCCTTTGGTTGGGGCTCAAGTAGATGCTGCATAGCGAATTCCGCCTCATCAACTTTCCCATGTATTCTACAAGCACCTAATAATGCACCCCATACATTCGTACCAGCCCTTAAAGGCATCGTCTTGATAACGTTCATCGCCTCATCAATATTCCCAGAGCGAGCAAGTAAATCCACCAGACATCCGTAATTTTCTTTCGCCGGTATAATCCCATACTCTCGAGCCATCATCTCGGAGTATTTTAGACCTTCCTCTATAAGACCAGAATGGCTGCAAGCAGAGACAAGTGCCACGAAGGTGATATGATCTGGCTCCAAATTGCGCTCTTCAACCATTCTTTCAAACACTCTGATCGCACCGTGACCGTTACCTTGCTTACCATAACCATCGATCATCGTAGTCCACGTTACAAAGCTCTTTTCAGGCATTCTATCAAACAGATGTCGCGCCAAATTGATCTTCCCACACTTGCAGTACATCTCCAAAATTCCATTCCCAACAACAGTCTCTCCATCTAAACCAAACTTCACGGCATAGCAATGGAGTTCCTTCCCGTGAAGGAGCGACACAGATTTACCACAAATCGGAAGAACAGTTGCCATTGTCACAGAGTTCAATGCTACTCTATTCCTCAAAGCTCCACCCATCAATCTGATCATAGACAAAGCATCATTCGCGCGATCGTTCGCCACATGCTCGGCTATCATGGCATTCCACATCGGGGTCAAATTAGAACCCAAAGCCCTTCCATCACTTTCCATAACACGACAAGCATACGCCAACGACCTGCACTTGCAATACATGCTCACAAGAGCGGTCGATACATATACGTCGGGCTCCGACGGCCGCCTTCTAATCACAGCACTATGCAGCTCCTTCCCATGCAACAAGCTGGGAATGCGCGCGCATGCGGTGATCAGAGTGGTAAGAGTAACGGCATTCGGAACTTCAGAATTAGCGAGCATCATCTCCCTGAACACTTGCAAAGCAGGAAAATAATCATTATTCTGCACATAGTTTGCGACGAGCGACGACCAAGCGACGACACTCTTCGCACGCAAAAAGCGGAAGGCCTTCGTAGCGAGGCCCATGCACGAGCACCTTCCGTACATATCGACCAAAGCCGCGCCAATGAACGGGTCGTCATCAGCTAACATGCCGATCTTTACGGCGTACGCGTGGACTTGTCGTCCGAGCGCGAGATCCCGCAGCTTCCCGCAAGCGGAGAGGGCGCTTGTAATAGTGTTGGATGCGCACAGTGCACTGCGCGCCTGCGCTATCATTTTGCGAAACGCTTGCAGCGAGCATTGCCCGCGCCCGTTCTGGGCGAGACCGGCGACGACCGCGGACCAGGTGACGGCGTTGGGGCGCGGCATCAGGCTAAAGAGCTCGCATGCGGCGTCGCAGTCGCCGCAGCGGAATAAGGCGGATATGGCCGCGTTCCAGGGGAGGGGGTTTGGTTGGGGCATTTCGTCGAGCAGGTGGTGGGCGTCGGGGAAGGAGCCGCGGCGCGCGTACGCGGCGGCGAGGGAGGCGCGCAGGGAGGGGTCGGAGGCGACGCCGCGCTTGGCGGCGGCGGCGTGGACGGCTCCGATGACGCGGAGATTCGGGCATGAGTTGATGAGAGGTATGAGATAGGCCAGAGTCATTCTTTGCCATTCAAGTAGTGTTCACACGTATAACTTAATTATAGATTATTATTTTTTTAAGAAAATTATTTAGTTGTCGTTTGTTGGTAAAACAAGGAGGAAAAAAAAAAAACCTTTTCACTCAAAAAATTAATAAAAAAGCTTGTTAGTGTAGAACTATTCTCGGATGATGCAGTAAACGTATTAAAATAATAATAATAATAATAATACTAAATGTATGGTCGCATCCTCAACTACGGGTCGTTGTGAAATAGACTCAACTTTTAATTTTATTTTTAACTTATATTTTTTTCCAATTTAACTAATACAGTTAAAAGTTTAGTTGAATTTTATAATTTAACTAACAATTAATATTAGATAAATTTTATAACAGTGCTATCAAATTTTTTACAGTTAGATTTATTTTTTTGACTATTTTCATCTGTTATATCATATTATTCAATCAATCACTTACTCCACTCTAAGAAATCACTATTATCCTTAGCGCATATTTTTTCATCCAAAAGTCGAAAATTTAATAGCATCAATGACTTATTGTATTAGAAGTATTTTAGCCTAATTCTAATATTATAACTCTAGCGCAAGTGGCAAAGGGCTTGGTGGTTGATACCCGAGGTCCCGAGTTTGAATTCTAGTTGATTCACATTTCCAGCTAACTTTAAAAATTATTTTTAAAGTGCTATCTTTCTCTCAAAAAAAAATAAAAAAAAATAAACATAAAATAAAATAAAATAAAAAGAAAAGAAATTCTGAAAACGGATAGCATTTATAGAGCGTTTGTACGAATTGATCAAAAGGAGTCGCCGCTCCGTTCGCTCTTCCTCCTCCCATCCTTCTTCGCCTCCTCGGATCGTCGCGATCCGCGTCGCGCCTCCTCCTCCAATCGCGAATCGGGAATTCGATAGAGAAGGAACAGCCCAAAAATTATAATTAAAAAAAAAGAAAAAATGGCGCATCTCCTGGGGCTCCTCAAGATTCGTGTGGTGCGCGGGGTGAACCTCGCCTACCGCGACACCCGAGGCAGCGACCCCTACGTCGTCCTCAGCATCGGCTCCTCGGTTTTATCTCTTTTTCTCTAACACTTTTTTTTTTCTGTTTTTTAAGATTTTTTTTTTTCATTTTCTTGAAATAGTTTTGATTCAATTCACTTGGGACGTCAGAATAAGTTATTCAGTAATAACTCCATCGTTGTAAAGTATTTTGTTAGAATAGTATATTTCACGTACGAAAGATTTATCGTAATTTATGGCTTTTGATCACACTTAGATAAAGCAGATATGTTGAATAAGATGTTCATACGTCCAAACAGGCCCGAAAAGTACTTAATGGAAACGATAAATCAAAAAGGGGAAAAAAATGGAGAAGAATAGTGTGTTATCTACACGAAAGCTATATAGTAGATGTTCCTTTTTAAGTATTTGAAAGATACAGTGTCTACTTTGTTCATGTTTAAAAACTATTAACTACTAACAATTTTTCACATGTTTAATCAAGGGATAATTGTTTCTACAATTAGTTTGGCACTTTCGTGAGCATAATAATATTTTCCAAATCGAACATGGTCGTATTATTTCTATATCAATTGATTTGCTTTGTTCTACTTCATGAGACAGATAAATAGTTCATACACAGTTTATTGAGTTTGGTGTGCGCTACCTCGATCGCGATGCGAACCCTTTACTAGTTAGATGCATGATGTCCTGCTTAATGTGCTATTAACATCTAATCATTAGATTCTTCCGATCTCCTCGGAACTTTCGTTGGCTCTTCCATGCTGTCCAAGTGTCAAATTCATATTCATATTCATTTCATGTCATGGAATGATTTTTGGCGTAAAGTGAAAGTTCTCGTAAGTCATTGTGTTGTTGCTAACGTCCTGCTATCGTTCTTTATGCTGTAGAAAGTGAAGACAAGTGTAAAGAAGCGAAGCGTCAACCCAGAATGGAATGAAGATCTTACGCTATCCGTTACAGATCATGCTGCGCCAGTCAAGCTTGTAAGTTTTTAGTTTCATGAAAGATTCAATTTTCCTCCTCAAAACATTTTTGGTTATCTTAGTAGCTAAACGTAACAATGAGATTGAATGTATGATTCGTTGATGCTCTGTTCATAGAATTTTAATTGATCTGAGAATGATTGCTGAACAGGACAGTTGGAATTTGTTGAAATGGTGATATCTGTTACTTAGTTTTGATCAAATTTTGATCAGCTAATGCAGTTCGTGCGTTATATAGGAAGTCTTTGATAAGGACACATTCACGAAAGACGATGGCATGGGCGAGGCAGAGTTCGACATACAGCCGTTGGTAGAGGCAGCAAGGATGAATCTCGAGGGCGTCCCGAGCGGCACCGTGCTCAGGACTGTTGAACCATCGGGGCACAATTGCGTAGTCAGTCAGAGCCACATTATATCTAAGGACGGCAAGGCTGTCCAGGATCTCATTCTTAGGCTGAGGAACACCGAGAGTGGCGAGGTCGAACTGCAACTTCAGTGGGTCGGCAATAGTCGGGTCGTACTGTAAGCTTATACAATATGTTAGCAGCACTGCTTATCACCATGGTCTTCCTTCTATTGTGTTTTCTTGCGACATAACGAGGGTGTTATACATACTAAGTATGTTGTTGTACATAGTATATGATCTGAAATAAGCTGTACCCAGTTGTGGCTTAGCAGGGGCACAATGATGTATAATGTAAACAGTTTGCCATGGGAGTTTTATGAACTAATGTGTGGTTTTCAATGTCAATGTATATATATCTTTTACTGCTTGTTCTTTTCAGAGAAAAATGTATAGTATGTGATAGCTTGATGCAATAAAGAGGCAAGTTGTCAGATTTTGGAAGCATGGATGATAAAAGAGCTTGCATTTGATCATCAAACTTTTAAATTTGTTATTTGAGACTCAACTTTTTTAGAACATTTCATCTCAATCCTTATTGCCTATACCATATGTTGATGCTCAATCTCTTCTCTCATATTTCAGCCATGCCACTAATTAGTTGCAGTTTGAGATGGATAGAGAGCTTATGCCTTTGTCCTATAGTAATGTTTTGAATAAATTAGATTAAGATTTAAAGACTGAAGCTAAATAATTTTAAAATCTTAGGGTCTCTAAAATCGAACATTAACTAAAAGTTCAATTTTATCGACCTGCAGGAAAAGATTTTCTATTAAAATAATTTAAGAATTCGGCTCAGGTAAAAGACACACTGACAAACTATTTTATCATATTGTCTTTATATACTATCAATCTGTTAGTAGCCTCACACGTTATATTAAAGTGTATGCATGAACCAATCAGCACGTTCGACCTGCAGGAAAAGATTTTCTATTAAAATAATTTAAGAATTCGGTTCAGGTAAAAGGCACACTAACAAACTATTTTATCATATTGTCTTTATACACTATCAATCTGTTAGTAGACTCACACGTTATGTTAAAGCATAAAAGTATATGCATGAACCAATCAGCACGTCCTACTGATCGTTTCATTAAAGTTGCTATGTGATTTGAATTTCAAATATTATACAAAATTACAACTATTAATAAAAAATAAAAATAATATTTTAAAATTTTAATTTAGTTTCAGATGAGCTTCAATTATTAGTAAAAGACAATCCATATTTGTAATAATGTTATCAAGTTTAGAAAGATATATTGGCGAAATTACGTGTCTGTAAAAGGACATCTACCAAATTATTCCAAATTTTGTTAAATCGCCTGGTGTGAACATGGATGACGAATATCCGCCGTCCCTTTCAGATATTTCCGTGCTGTGCTGTCGGACGGGCAGAGCAGCTTCTTCTGCAGCTTTCTGCCACCGTTTCCAGTCTTCCATTTGTTTTAGGGAGAAGCAGAAAGGCAGAAAAGACAGAAAGAAAGAGAAAGAGAAGAAGGGATGGGAAGAATTTTCACGGTGGAATTGGAAGGCAGGACGTACAGCTGCCGCGTCTGCAACACCCACTTAGCCCTCGCCCAAGATCTCATCTCCAGGGTTTTGCAGTTTCCACTACTCTTCTCACTAAAAATTAATACTCTTTTTTATCTTCCAGATTTTTTGTGAAGCTTATGGATAGAGAGAGAGAGAGAGTTTTCTCAATTTGTATCTTTAATTCCTTAATACAATCATAGATTAATTTAGATATTTTATTTTGAAAGAAGAGAAAACAAGAAGGGGAACTTTTTTTTCCTTATATTGTTTGGATGAATTTAAAATATATATACATATATATTCTCGCTACTTTTCGTTATGGAAAATTATTTTATTTTTTCTTCGTTTTCTTTCATGCCCTCCTCAATAAAAAGAAATAAATAACTTTCTCTCCTAAAAATTTTGTTTTTGTTAAAAATGTAGGCTATATGTTCTTTCAAAATTTGGATTTTACTGCTCAACCTTTTAATTTATTTGATTTGACTTCAAAATATAAGATTATTATTTACTAACAAATTTATGGTTGTGAAAGTTGTATAAAGTATACTATCTAAAAATGTAAAAAGATAAACGACGGATTATAATTTTAAAGTCAAAAGTGTTGTTGCCCGATTAAAATCAAACAAATTGATAGGTTATATAGTAACATTACATTTTGAAAGATTCAATAGTCAACTCAAAATGATCCATAATTTAGTTAAGTATGATAAGTTTTTGCTTTCTCTCTTTTTTTTCTTTATGTTTTTCACTTTTCTCTCCTATAGAATGGAGTGTTGTTGAATTTGGGCCCTGCTTATAGCCTTCTTTTCATTAACAACCTGGGTGAATAGCTGAATCAAAGTGCATCTCTTCCTATATACATGTGTGATTTGAATTTTACATCTAAGGAGGCAATTATCCTTTTAGATGCCAATATACTTGTTGGATGAATTGAGAACACTATTAAGATTTTGTTTGCTCTATCTTACTCTCTCTTGGTTTGTTTCAACCTTAATGTCGCATCTTCTAATTACAATAAAAGTGTTAAAATTTCTAACTGATTATTTTCTGTTATCTGCATCAGTCGTTTCGTAGCCGTCGCGGGAAGGCATATCTGTTTAATAGCGTGTAAGCTTCCCCAGATCTTTTATTTGAGCCTTAATTGATGTCATGCGCACTTTTCTTTGGTGTAAAATATGATTCTAAGTTGTTTCCTATCAGATCGATATTTGGGATAACATGGTATCAGAGCTTATCTTAAGTTCCTTCGTTCCGTAAGGCGCTTTATGCTTTGCGAGAGACACAGAGTAAAATGTAGTTTTATGTGTAGATTAACTAAGCCCTAACATGTATTTCCTTTTTCTTCTTTTTGTTTAGATGGTGTTATTGGTAATTTTATTGTTATAGAGATATTTGCCTGTGACTATTGCATATTCTGGTTATTCTAGTGCTCAATTTTTGTAGAATTATACACCTATGCTTTGATCATTTTCATTGGCCATGACAATTATTCGAAATAGTTATGAAAAATCTGCTAGTTTATTCGAATGTGGAAATTATGGTTACCTTCCTAAAACTGGGTAGACACGTCGAGAACTTCTCTATAAGATTCAGCTAAAATACATTTATTTGTTTCTAATAGTCTTATAAATGTGATTAACAAATGGTTTAACAACCTAAAGTGGTGTATCGATTTAAGAGTTTTAACTAGTATTTATTCTTGTAAGCTTTGTTTGCGAGCTCTCGACTCCCTTTTTTTTGTTAGGAATAACCCACTTCTGGACTACGCCTAAGCTATTACTTTGATAATCTTGCCCTTGCTGATTTCTTGTGGTTTCAATGTGTAGTAATGGAAAATACTATCCCATTTGGCGCCCTGCGGATCGTAAATAGCCTATCTGAGCTTCTTGGAATTCGACGAAATCTGATAATTTTTTGTTAATAGGCCTGCTGTATTGAGTTTCAGCTGAACATTTTATATGAATTTCAGCACAAATATCACTGTCGGCGACCTTGAAGAGAGAATGATGCTCTCGGGAACGGATACTGTTGCTGATATCTTCTGCTGCTTTTGTGGCCAAAATGTGGGATGGAAATACGTATGTGTACAGCTCTTTTCTACGCTTTTTTCGATATTTTTTTATCAGCGATTAAGCACTGTTATAATCATTAAGAAGTCAACCAGCCTTAGGAAGTTTCATTTGTTAAGGGCTCTGATATCTGAATTAGATTGATCATGATGATCTATGTTACTACCTGCATAAAAAGCTATGGGAATTGGCTCAATTTTTGCTGAAACTTTGCTATCTGCGTTCGCTGTTCCTCTGCTGTTCAATCCAGGAGGCGGTGCAGGAGAAATATCAGAAGTACAAAGAAGGCAAATTCGTTCTCGAGAGGTACTAAAATTTTGGATATTTGGTTCCTTTGAGCAATAATGCTGGCATAGTAATTTGTATTACATTTTGTAGGGATCGAGTTGTTGATGGAATTGATTCAAGCTTTGAGATTGATACTTGCTCTGGAGGAAGCAGTCGATATTTAGCGCTCCCTTCGGCTATCAACAATGTATAGCTTGTCAACAAATTTTAAAGTGTTGTACATGCTTCTAAAATGTGTAATGACTTGAATTCTAAACTCGAGACTAATCATATTTTCTCCTTTTTTTGTCCCTCCAGTTTTGTAGTATATTATGCAATGAGAGAGTTTGTACAGGTGATGATATATTGAGTTTCTGTATTCAAAGGTCTTCTTCTGGAAGGGAGGAAGAAACTCACCGGAAAAGAGATGCCTGGTTGCATGGAAGAATGTCTGTAGGAGTAAGAAAGAGGGAGGACTTGGAATCTTAGACATAGATATAATGAATCGTGCCCTTCTAACCAAATGGTGGTGGAAATTCCACACTAACCCTCAGCTTCAGTGGAATAAAATTATCCACGCTTTATACTATCAACGAAGAAGACCTTTGAAAGAGGGCAAATCCTTTAGACCTAACTCTTTTTGGTGGAAGGGGATTCTTAATCAGAGCGAAATTTTCAAATGGGGATTATACTATAAGCTGGGTGATGGAAATACTATTGACTTTTGGTCAGATAGATGGTGTGGGAAAACCAGCTTGTATTTGTCATTCCCGAAGGTGTATGATATAACGATTCATAAAAATATTAGAATCAGCGACTGCCTGGCAAGTGACGGTTGGAACTGGAGTAAGATAATACGTCACGATTTCTCTTGTGATCAGGGATTGAGCTCTAGCTATGCAGCACTTAGGGAATGGGTTTCCGATTACAAAATCGAGCAGAGACCTGATACTGTGCAGTGGCGATGGAGTACTGATGGGCGATTCACGGTGAAATCGGTTTATTCAGCGTTGCGTGATGGAGGCACGAGGGACGCCCGAGCTAGCAAGATTTGGAGACTCCGGATACCCCTAAAAGTAAAGGTGTTTTGCTGGCTTGTCCTCAAAAAGAGGCTTATGACAGCCGATAATCTCTCAAAGAGAGGTTGGAATGGAAACAATGAGTGTGTGCTGTGTGGAACTGAAGTGGAAACCGTCGACCATTTATTCACAAGATGCGTTTTCTCTCGATTTCTTTTAGTGATGACCTTAGCGAACGTACAATCTAGAGATTTGGGAGACGATGTGAATGTGGTCTGGGATAGATGGATGGATAGGTCTGGAGCACAAACAAGGCTTCAGCCGGACCCTCTCGTAGCAGTGTGCAAGATCAAACAATTGACGATCCTTTGGGAGCAGACCCTTTCAACTACCGGTCAATTCTGCAATTAATGATTTTTGTTTTGTTTTGTTTTGTTTTGTTTTGTTTTGTTTTATTTTGTATTATTATTATTATTATTATTATTTTTATTTATTTTTTTCGCCTTCGACGAGGCCTCTGCTGCCTCACCCCTGTAGCTTAGTTCATTTTTCCAATGAATGAAGCGGGTAGCGTGCTACCTTTCTCTCAAAAAAAAAAAAAACTATTATGTTATGTAAATTGTCAATGTACAATGTTTATCATGATTCTGAACATTTACTCCACAGTTTAGAGGCTTTTTTCTTGTGCAAGATTTTCCCTGCTATTAATGCTTGATTAATAATACTTCTTTTTTCATGGTTTTGATTGGCGTAAATCTTTAGTAATTCATTGATGAGGCAAACAAATATATCTGCAAAAAGAAAGAAGAAAAATATAGAGGTAGAGTGTAACATGTTGTCTTGAAACATCGTAGCTGCGAGAAACTTACAACAGACAAAAATCAAACTCTTCAGGTTGTAATGTAAGAGCATTAAGAAAAGGAACTTCTTAACCAAAACATCAATCTATTTTAGCCCAAAATGTAAATCCATACAAATTAGTCCTCTTACAATTCCAAAATAACAAATTCATCACACAAACAACTAGGAAAACAAGAGTACAGTAACAAGACAGCAATGTTTTCGTTTCACAAAACTTCGGGCAACCAATGCGTGTAAACGTGACAGAAAAAATGAAAACCTAAAACCAGTTGCTGGAGCTATAATCAGACTGAAGTGATACAAGACCCAGCAGAATCGTGTAAAGATTCAATCGGTTAACGGTCCGAATCAAAAGATTGGGTTTTACTTGAAGCACTTGGCATCCAACAAGGCCTCGCCCTCGAAGGGCTCGTGGTCCTCGATCATCTGACTGGCCCGCTCCTTTTGTTCCTCATCGTTGATGTCGACCTTCCTCCAGTCGTAGAGCTCCATGTCGTAGACCTCATCGAACACAAACTTTGGGATGTCCTGACCCCGGAAGAGCCACAGCCCCTTCACCTTGAAGGGCGGCTCAGAGCCGATCACCAGCATCTTTCCGAATGCATACTTGCGGGCCAAATCCATCCTTTGAAGGAAACCACCGACCTTGTTCAGTGTGACAAACGAGACCGTGTTCTCATCGTTGTACTTGTAGTCGCAGAACCATAGAGAATAACCTTCTGGGTCATACATATCCCAAAATCCTGGAGAGATTTCAAGCTGGTCAGTAGATTGTAGTCATAAATCATAATAGCTAGTGAATAACTTGAAATCTATAAGTGAATAATTGGAAAATTGTTATTATCATCAGTGGGCTGATGGACAAAATTAACACGAAAGTACCTTTGATGGCAACCTCCCGGAAGTTGGTTTTTGTGTTGGAATACAGCCTCTTCCACTCATCTAATATCATCTTGCTGGGGGGCAGCAAATCAAGAGGATTTTTCGGCTTGGGCTTGGGCGCCTCCTCTTCTTCCTCGGCCGCAGCCTCTACTTTAGGCTTTGCGGGCTCTTTCTTGGGTTCTTTCTTAGCCTCCTTTGGTTTACCAGGCTCTTTAGGCTGGGCGGGCTTCTTTTGTGATGGGATGGAAGGAACGGAGTCAGCCTGCTTTACCTCACCCATCACCTTCACGAAATTTGGTTGATTGACCATTGTCCAAAAGTACCTCTCTACATGAGGGAATTCCGAAGTAAAACTCTTGGTCAAAATGTGAGCGAAACCATGGTATAAGTTGCACGTCATCACAATATCAGCTAAAGTCACGGAATGCCCAACAAGGTAAGTGTTCGCAGCGAGATGAGTATTCAGAGCATCTAGTGCCCTCTTAAGACCGGATATGGCAAGCTCCTCACTCTATTAAGAAGAACTTCTTCAGTATATACTCTACGGAAACATCTTATAAGCAAAATAGAATAAATAGCATATTCAGTTTTGCACTTACCAAAGGAACATGGGGAACGAATCCAAGTCTTGGATACAGCCATCTAGCGATATTTGGATCGATCTCCAATGATGCAAAGTCAATCCATTGCTCGATGCGGGCCTGAAATCATGTGAGCCATCATAATGACAAAAAAAATGAGAAGCTTGAAATGCATAAGAGAACACTTGGTCTCTGAGTGCAAAAGAACATAAATATCTTAACAGCAAAAAAGAATAATTACATATTCTATGAGTGAAGAACCATAAAGCGGGTTGTCAGCCTTCAAGCGAGTAACTGCAAAAGGTAAGTTAGAAAGTAAGAAATTAGCATCAAATCAAACATCTCTATACCAAAAAAATTTCCAGAAAATGATCGCACATACCATAACGAGCAATTGCATTACTCTCAAAAATGGGACCATCAGGTGTTTCCAGTACAGGAATCTACAATAACATTAATCTGGGAAGTCAATACGAGAAAGTACATGCAACAAACAATCATGAAGTTCTTTGTTTGATAAATCTTGTGCACCTTCCCAAGGGGGTTCATCTTAAGAAACTCGGGAGTTTTATTGGAAACACCCATTTCAAAATTCTTCACCAGCTCAACCTGAACACCACTGTACTCCGCAGCAATAAGTGCCTTGAAGGCATTTTTATTTCCGCTTCCAGCATGCAAGACCTATGAAATACATTAGCAGTTAACAATTTAATTCCAATATAAGAGAAGATAAACAACCACAATCAGTCACCAAAAAAAAAAACATAAGAATACGTCATTTAGGCATTGCAGGGTGCAGATTTCTTGAAGGAATGGCAACTAGTTTGCACTGGATTACTTGTCTTTAGAAGCCTCAGAGGTAAAAAACTACAAATTAATATAAAATCGATCGATTGAGACTTGATGATTTACATCACAAAATGCCTGTGTTGGGGTTTCAGATCCAATTAACCAAATTAAATAACAGGAAAATGTAAGCCGTAAATAGATCAAGATGAATGGAAAAGTTTACCCTAATCAAGTCTAAGACTCTAGACTGATCAATCAAAAGTAAATAAAGGCCAAATCTGGTCCAAGCAACTGCTACATAATAGGAAATTCTACAGCTTTCATACAAACAAAATATCACTAAATTGTGTTTCAATTTAATCCCAAATTTAGAAATCATAGGCATTTTGCATTTTCCATGTTATGAAAATCATGAATACTAACCATAATTTGTTTTTTGATTGGTTTATTAGTATATTGACCTGATCAACAACACATGATGCTGCTAACAAATTTACTCATACATATCAACATAATTAAGTACTGAAATTAATCATGATACAGCTATAAGAAAACACAATTTACAAATGCTTCATCCAGCTAATTCCTGGTTTAAAAAAATGAAATTTTTCATTCCCCAAATTAGTAACCACCATACAGAAATGATAACACTCAAAGATCCATAACCTGTAACTCGACACATTGCATTGAACAACAAAATTACTAAATATACAAAATAATGATCTAATTTAAGCATTTAGCAACTAAAAAAACTCACCAAAGCCATGGAATCGATCGCGCGTTTCTCCTCTCTGATCTTCGATCTGCACAAACCACAAGAGAAACAAAGAGTTAAAAAACTTATAGGAACTAGAAACCCTAAGAGATCGAAGGTTTAGGATGGAGATTACTCGAAGTGAGAGAAAGGGTGCGGCGGCGCTCGCTACAAACCCTAGAAGAGAGCGAGAGAGAGAGATAAGCGCTAGTCTAAGAGGCGCTCTTTATCGAATTCTCTAGGGCGCATGGTCTAGCAGGAGAGTCCGATCCACCGTTCGTTATCGCATTACTTGGTATCGACGGCCCTGATTGATTTTGATCAGTGTACAGTACTATGGATGCGTTGTAAAATAGGGCCTTTTCGTGCATTTTTCTAAGATTTTTTTTTTTTGAAACAAAAATTACATACACCTCCTCCTGAACTAGGGGTGGCAATCCAGCTCGCTATTCGCGAGCGAGCTCGTGTTCGGCTCGAAATAAGTTCAAGATTGAATTGCTCGTTTAGTAAACGAGCCGAACACAAGTCGAATTTTTCAGCTCGTTTAATAAAGGAGCCGAACACGAGCTAGGATCAGCTCGCTCGTGTTCGGCTCGATAACAGCTCGAATACATATATTTAATATTTATATTATTTATATTTATATAAATAAATAAATATATAAATATAAATTTTTTAATTTAATTTTTAGTCCAACCTAAATATAAAGCCCAACTCAATTATAAAAAGTCAATTTATATGTAAAATTTCAATCATTAGATCAAAGTCTAATGGGTAAGATCCTATAAATTTATTTTCTACATATATATCATTTCTAATCCTTTTAACTTGTTGTTCGTGATCCCAGCTCGTGTTCGGCTCGTTAGCTCGTGTTCGGCTCGTTAATAAACGAGCCAAACACGAGCTGAACCTTTCGGCTCGATACTTAAACGAGCCAGCTCATGTTCGGCATGAGCCGGCCCCAGTTCACTCGTGTTCGGCTCGTTGACACCCCTATCCTGCCTGAACTGTAAATAATTGGCAAATAGCCCCTTTAAACTTTCACTTTTAACAACCAGTCCTCTTTAATTTTAATCGAATAGTTCGATAAACCAACAAACACTCAATTCTCAGTGCATATTGTACATGTGTACCTTTCTATTCTAACACTTGAAAGAAATTAACAAAAATCAAAGGTGAATTTTCTCTAATTGTTCAACCCAATATATATTTTATCTTCGTCCATGAAAAGAAAAGATCAATTTTTCTAGTACTTTAAAAGCTTTATAAGATAATTTTTTAGACATGTTATCAACGCAGTTCTTCGATCAGTACATTTTTTGAAAAAAGAAACAGGTCAATTAAACTATTTGATCATGCCGATAGTGTCTAGTTGTTTTTTTTTTGTTGAGAGAAAGATAGCACGCTACCCGTTTCGTTTATTTCTTTTAAAAATAAACTTAGCTGAAAATGTGAATTAATTAGGATTCGAACTCGAGACCTCGGATTCCAACCATCAAGCCCTTTGCCACTTGCACTAGGAACCGTCGGTGAGTTGGTTAGAATCATATAACTGGGGGCCCATCTTATGTATAAATTTGGGCTTTTTATTGTGTGGTGCCCAGTAAAGCAATAGTGGATTCCATAATTTGTTCTCGTGCATATGAAAGAACAGTAAATTAAAGTGTTTAAATCAAAATGGTAAGAACCAATTTGCAAGGCCAGTGTAGTTAGGAATTAATTATACATTTACCCTGTCAATAAAGTAGAGCACCTATCATGCCATATTGTGACGATTGCTGATGTGTCGTACACAAATTGACTAAGATAATTCTTTAAAATAAACACATACACAGCAGGGAGATTCAAACCATTTCAAAATCAGTTATTAGAGTACCTGCGGCTGATATGTTAATTATTTATTAGCCATTTTGCGTAAAAAGTCCGTTTGTATGTTGTGCGGTATAAGGGGGCGCTTGATTCGGCGTAAAACGAATCGAAAAATTATTTTCGGTACGAAAAATATTTTTCTGATTGTTTGGTTGGACGTAAAAATATTTTACAAATTAAACGACCTTATGTTAATACGAATCAAAAAGTTCATATAAATTACATTCGGAAGGTTCACACATTTGGAAGTTCTCAGTAAATTTTTTTTTTCCTACATGCCACATTAATAAATAGTAAAACATGCACGTCCAACTAAAGAGAAAAAAAAAAAATTAACAATTATAAATGTAATTCAAAATAATCATATTATTATGCCAAACAAGATAAAAAACGTTAAATAAAAAACAATATAATAATTACATATTAAAAACATAGTTGTAATTGTTTATAATATTGAGATATTTGATGGAATGCTTAAAAAATTTATGTGATAAAAAGAAAACTTTCTAAATAGAAGGAGAGAGAGAGGGAGAGAGAAAGGAAACACGAACCCGAAATTTCCGGCAACATCAAGTCAATGACTCACTACTGTAACCCATCCATGCATCTAATCATCTAATCATTTTAAACAAAAATATAATACACTCAAAAAAGAAAAAACAAACCTTCCTGGAAGCTACTATGTACATCATGATCCTTTAATTTCCCACCTTCCAACGATTCCTCCCTTCTCTCCCCTACCATCTAAACCACTATTACTACTACTCCAAAAAAAAAAAAAAAAAACAGCTGCCGGCCATAGCGCTTATCCGAACAGCAGCGACGACGAAGGCGGCGGCGGCTCGTTGAGGTCGAACGGCAGCCCCTTCCTCACCACTCCAAACAACGGCGGGTCCACCGCCACCGCCACCGCCGCCGCCGCAGCTTCATGTCGGCGCCCAATCCGGCCCAGATACGCATATCTATTGATAAACAAAATATTAAAAATACCGTTTTCCGACGGCATAAGCTTTTAGCCTCTGTTTGAATGTCGAAATAGATTATCTCATAACACTTATTGCGTAATTTTGATAAGATAACGTAAGGCCGAATAATATAATATTCAATTCTAAATATTTGATTACGGTCTTTAAATATCTTAAGTAAATTATAAGATAACGTAAGGCCGAATAATATAATATTCAATTTTAAATATTTAATTACGGTCTTTAAATATCTTAAGTAAATTAAAAGAAATATACTGAATAAAATATTCATGCATCCAAGTAGTACCTGCCGAGCGCGAGCGCGGTGGACGGGAGAGGACGAGGGGGCGGCGGGGGGCCCACCCAGGAGAAGGGATAGGGGAGGTTGAGATCGAGAAGAGGAGGCGGCGGCGGAGGAGGAGGAGGAGGAGGAGGGGGAGGAAGGGGAGGAAGAGGGGGAGGGGGGAAGTTGGTCTTGGCCTTGTCGCCGCGGAGGGAGCGGGCGGCGTGGTCGTAGGCGAGCGCGGCCTCCTCGGGCGTGTCGAAGGTGCCGAGCCACACCCGCGTCTTCTTCCACGGGTCGCGTATCTCCGCCGCGTACCTCCCCCACGGCCTCTTCCGAACCCCCCTGTAGTGCACCTCCCCCGCGCCCGCGCCCACTCCCATTCCCCCTCCTCCTCCTCCTCCTCCTCCTCCTCCTCCTCTCGAACCCATTGTCATATACGCGATGAAATGATATATAGAAACTAGCTAGAATTGTTAATACGGATGTGATGATGTTGCGAATGTAGTGTATAATAAGGCGGGGGGTGGGGGGTGGGGGGTGGGGGGTGGGGGGAATAATATTGGAGGAGAATCATTCACAGGTCGGGGGGCTGCTGCTGCAGGACTGCAGGGTGGGGGGGAGCCGCCGCACGATTTGACGCGTCGCAGGCCGCGCTCATGTGACTCCGCTTTTTCTTACGCGACTGACGTCAGCCCTACCGCATACCACTGCCGCTCTCTCTCTTCTCCACACCGGCCGTACGGTCTGACCAGCGGCGCCTGCCATCATTTTCTTTCTGCTTTTCTCCGCTTTTTTTTTAAAATTTTTGTTGACTCTTTTGCCCTTGTCTCCTTCAAGAAAGAGTACAAAAACAGATTTTGTGTGGACCGGAGCCGGTAGACTGAGTCCAGCTCTGGAAAAAGTCTAAAATACAGCGGTCACATTGCTAATGTGGTATCTCTAACTAATCAAAAATATATTTTAGAGTTTATCCATTTCATCGTGATTTATAAAAAATAGTTTCATTAAATTTTTTTTTCTCAAAAAATAAAATATAATTAGCTGGTTATAGATGATACGGTATAGCTGCTATATAATATACTTCCTTCTAGCTTAATTAGCGACAGTTTGGAACAACATAAGTCTAGTTCAGTTAAAAATATATATAAATGTTGAGACCTAGCAGTGGCAATGTAATGAAATAATGATTTACTATTCTCAGGAAGGTTATAAATTGGTATATCAATTTAAGAGCCTAGTAAGCATGGTTAAAAAAATTTATAAATTATCTTATGCTAATAGTTTTTTAGAGTTGAGCTGGAATGCTATCAGTAGCAAACGGGTTCCGTTGCCATTTATTTAATTTCGACGATCGAGCTTCTAAATCGATGATCGGCACCGTTGAACATAATCTACCACCTGAAGCATCTAGAAATTAAATTTCATATTTTTGATATTGTTCTTTTGTCCATCAAGTGACACAAAAATAAACGACTGAAAATAAATATTCTTTAAAAAGTGATGATACAAATCTTATAATCAAGACAAGAGTATAGATCTTGTTCTAAATAATTTAAAGAATTTTTTAATCAAAATTTAATTGATTTGAATATCTTTATATTCGAGAAAAAATTTATATTGACCATTAAAATTATAAATTTTGAAACTCTTTGATCATTGGCCAATAATATCGAAAAGATTTTAAATTTGGTTTCAAGATATTTCAGGTAGTATAGATCATATTCAACGAAGCCGATCATCGATTTGATGGCTCAATCATCGAAAACAAATGAATGGCACTGGAGCCCGTTTGCTATTGATAGCATTCCAGCTCAACTCTAGTTTATCAATATATAAACTTTATTTAATATTTAGAATATATTTTTCTAAAAAAAATGAAAATAAAAATAGATAGTCTACGCAATAATAATCTGGGTGGAGAAATGGGGCGGTGTTGCAGTAAAGGAGGTAGCGGAGTACGTGTCGAGCGGAGGAGCGACGAGAGGAGAGAGAGAGAGAGAGAGAGAGAGAGAGGGAGGGGTATATGTTAATGTTAGAGAGAGAAAGAGTAAGAGGGGGAGGTGCGTAGGGTGAGTGGGGCTCCAGAGCTGTTGTCTGAGGCCCCCCACGTGGACCGCAGCGGTGCCGTGTCGTGGGGCGGGAGACCGCACGCGTGTGACCACACGGCACGTGTGTGATTCTTTTATTATCTATATTTAATTTAACTGCTATTTTATGACATGTGGACCCCACACACAAAACCTTTCATGCACCACGCGCACCACATCAGCCCGCGCACCGCACAAGCTCCCTCTTCCTCCTCCTCCTCCTCCTCCCCGCAGTTCACTATTGTATGCGTCGGCAACTGCCTTACACTATTGAGTAAAAAAGACCCTAAAAATCAGTCGTAGAGGCTCGAGAGCAAGGATTTAAGTGTCGTGGTATGACGTCGAGCCGAAAACTTGCCGACATGGTACGTCACAGTGCATGCCGGACAGTACCGATGCGTGTCAATCACAAAAAATTTATGTGTGCCGACACATAATAGCGTGAAATATTTATTTTCTTCAGCAATAAAATATTTTAACTGTTTATCATGTATTTTTTTTCAATTCTTTTAAATTTTATAGAGAAAATTACTTACTAATTTAAAGAATAGAGAGTTTTTGGCTGTGTCATCGGAACGGAGACTATATCGTGTCGATATCTTGTTGGCACGATACGGCATGGTAGATATGGCCCGTGTCGATGGACACTTAAATCCTTACTCGAGAGACAGCAATTTATCCTATGACTAATGCAAACAGTTAGCTCATATTCATTTATCTCGTCTGTTAACTTAGCTCATATTATAACAGTACTAAAAATTTTTAATTGGACGCTTCGATCTATAATTTCTTATTCATAGACTATAATAATAAATTATATTATATATGATAAAAAAAAACTATAAAAATAATTTATTTATTTATTTTTGTGTGTAATATTATACTGCACTTATATCGTAATAAATTGGTTAGAATTGTAGTTCCTTTGTACACCGATTACGTGGACCAGGTGTACGGATTAGTTTCTTGGGCTCTTGATAACTGGAGATATACAACCGTTATATTGAAGGGTTTCTCGTGAGCCCTCACTTCACCTGTCCTTCATAAATGCATTCGCTTTATTATTATTATTGTTGGAAAATAAAATTTGAAAAAATAAATATATTGAAAAAATAATAATAAATGTGGATGCGCGGGAGACGGCCTCCTCGGGAATCCGCGACACGTAAATGCTATGGAATTAAAGAAAGAAAACAATTAAAAACGAGTAAATTATACTTTGGCCCTCCAATTCTAGAACTATGATACTTTAGTCCTCAGACTTTAATTTATTATAATCTTTTATTCGAATTTTTTAAAATATTGTAATGAAATTCCACAATCTAATTTAGTTATTGGATGTTGAAGTAGAAATGATATAGAATTTATAAATATCTAACTAATAAAATTAGATTGCTAGAATTAATTACAATAATTTCAAAATTTTAAGTTAAACATTATAATAAGTTAAAATTTGATGAACAAAGTATCACGTTTCTTATAGGTTGAGGACCTAGTGTAATTTACTCACTAAAAAACTAACATGTCCCAAAATAGGCTAAAAACTAAAACTAAAAAATAAAATAAGAAGGCCTTCAAATAAAGACCTAAAAAGCCCACCTCTTTCTAACATTTGATAGCCCATTACCTAAATATATACAAACAACAACAAAAAAAAACAAAAAAAAAGAAAGAAAAAGTCTTCCAAAAAAGAAAAATATTCAAAGCGCGCAAAGTATGAGATGAATGATGGACCGAGACGCCATCAGGGTTGGACCGGATCGAACATAGAGCTTCGAATAGCAACTTGCGCAGTTAAAACAGCTCATCTCGGCCCGACCGTAAAAAACTGGGCCTTAACTTTCGGGATCTCGGCATGTTCGTAGTGCAGGATTTAAGGTCTAGTTTGAAAATGTGTTGTTCCAGTGCATTCGCTCTGCTTATTTGAAGCTACTTTATGATGATGTGAAATACTCAGGAACGGTCAATGAAAAATGGTATCCAAAACACTCTTCATTTAATGCTTCTCAGGAACGGCTCTCAGGAACGGCCGTTTGGTATTATGAGTCATTCTAACGTTAGATAAGGGAGTTGGTTAGTTTGATGTAATTATAAATACAGTATAATTTAAAATACATACAGTTATAAACATAGCAATTATAATTACATACACTTTTTTGATTGAATGTAGTAGAAAGTGAGGTTGAGAAGTGTATTTATAAAATTTTATTATTGTATATATGGGATGATGCGATTATCTCGTATATAAATAGAAAATTTATATTTTGTTTGCAAGATATTAGGAAGGTAAGTTTATCTTTGTTTAATGTTACTTTATTCAATTGCTGCAGTTAGAACTGCGGCCAATTTCGACGTAGTTACAACTGTAGTATTTGAATCTCCTAATGCAGTTCCAATTGCAGTAATTTCTTTTTATTTAGAGAAAGGTAGCATGCTACCCGGTTTGTTCCAATTGCAGTAGTTGAATTCCAATGTATGAAACAAAACAGCGAATTTGAATTTACATTTAGTTTCAACTACAGTACAATTGCAACTACGTGCAACTAAATAACCTCAAAATGAAGTTGTGGCGAAAACATATAGAGAAATATTAAGTCCTTCAACCTAATTTTGTTAACTGAATATTGACATATTGCTTATGTTGAAGTACTGTAATATTATTATGTAGGTGTGCACCAAGACGGCACAATATTTTTACACGAAAGATGCATCAATATTTAGTTTCCTAAGTTAGGTCATAGAATTTGATTGTAATAATTTTAAAAATTCAAGTCAAAATTGAAATAAAAAATTTTCAAAATTAAAGTGTCATCTACCTCATAGTTTGAGAACCATAGTATATATTTTTTATTTTAAATAATTACTTCAAATATTCTTATTTTTTTAAAAATTTACTAATTTTGAAATATGTTTTGATAATTTACGAATAAATTTAAATTTTTTGAATAGTATTATGGGACAAGTAAGTAAAAGCCCGTTTGTTATAAACTGTGGGGCCCACTAGAAAGAGAAATAGTCTTCTTTTGTTAACAAGTGTGGGGCCCACCAGAAGGAGAGAGCAGTAGCACCGCAACCGCCTCCTGTCCGCGCCCACCGACGACGTCACCGCCCGTGACCACCCCCGTCCCTTCTTGAGAAAGTCTATACTGTAACGAGAAAGTCTACTGTATCATATTTGCATTACATCATCAGTAATAAGTTAATTATTTTTTTATAATATAATAAAAATATTTTTTTATTAATTATGATGGGACGGATGAATTCAAAAAAAATAATCTTATTAATTGAAAATGTACGTCAGTAATATAACTTGTGCATTCAAGACTTTTTCATATTGTAACACTTATACTACATCACATATTTTCAACCGATCACATATCTTTTTCTTAAGAATAAAATACAATAAAAATATTATTTAATAATTATAATAGATTAAATAAATTGAAAAAATATATAATAATTAAAAATGCCACATCAGTTATAACGGGTGCATTCAAGACTTTTTCTTTCCTTAACATATGGCAGCCAGCCCGCCCAGCCGTACGACAGTCTGCGGAGCCCACCCCCTCACGTCAGCCTGCGCGCACTCCGTGCACCCACGTTGCACGCCACCCCCTCTGCTTCCCCGCACCCACATCATCGCCTACTGCCCTATTCCTCCTCTATTATTATTATTATTATTATTAAAAGAGTAGCTTGTTCGAGTAATCCTACATGTACACCCCTTTTGAGGTGTACACTTTAATTTTTCCTGCAAATTATCCAATGCTACTCTAGCGCAGTTGGCTGATACCCAAACTCGATACCCAATCAGTAATTAGGAATGTCAATGGGTATGGGTATGGATATTCAAAAAATTATCCGAATCCGAATCCGAACGGATCGAATTTATTCGAACTAAATGGATATGGATTCGGATATGGGTATAGAAATTAAAAATCCGACGGGTATGGATACGGGTATGAGTTTGTATGTACCCGATCCGAACTCGAACCCAAATCCGAATAAATTATATATATTTTATTTATTTATTTATTTAATATATAAAATATATAATAATTTTTATCTATTGGATCTTCATCCAATGGTGCACTTAAAGACTCAAAAGTTTTTATTTTACTACAATATATTTTCAAATGTAGTACTTCGTATTTGGGTTTCGGGTTCGGATTCGAGTTCGGGTTTCGGGTATTTGGGCGGGTTGGTATGGGTATGGATTTTTAAAACCCGTCGGGTTCGGGTCCGGGTCCGGATTCGGGTTCGGGTTCAAATTTGGGGGTCGGGTTCGGGTTCGGGTTTTTTAAAACCCGGTCCAAACCCGACCCATTGACATCCCTATCAGTAATCGAAAGTTTGGAAGTTTGAAGGGTTTATGGAATTACAACATTATAAATTGGTATTGACGAGATTATTCATAAATTATAAGAATATTAATAATCTATAATTTTCACTGTATTACCTTATAAATTAAACTAAAAGGTATATAGGCTATATACTAAATGTACAGATAATATTGCTCTATTTTTAAAGAGTGGATAGCAGTTTTTATTATTGACAAAAATTTGAATTTGGGTTTACTTTTGTGGGTAGTTATGGGGTGCACAAAAAAAAGTACACTTTTTTTAAAAAAATAAAGAAAAAGGAAAAAGAAAACAAAGTGATAAAGGACAGGGAGGAAAGCGAAATTTACTCCGGAGATTCCGACGCGCGAAGGAGAAGAAGAAGAAGACCGCGCGGGGGGTGCGGGCCCCACCGGCAACAGCGGCCGCCGCGCCAACCCCCACCTCCGCTGCCCGCGTGGGCCCCACCACTGTCGCCCCACCGTGCGACCGCACAAATTCAGCCGGTGCGGACGCGCAATCCACCGCACGTGCGCGCATCGGCCGGCGAGAGGAGGGTGTCGCATAGGTACCGTGCGTGCGGACGCTCGGACGATAACGAGCGGAAACAGCGCACGTACCCCGTGGGGAAAGAGGCGAAAGCGACGGCGTGTCGGAGCAGAGATTACATGGGCCTTGTCCACCACGTCACCCGTGGACCGGACATTCATTGTCCTCCATTCAATCTAGTCTCCACCGTCCAGTGAGTTGTTATTATTTCCAAAATTTTCACAATTAATTTCTTTTATATTCCATTTATATGGGAAAAAAATTAAATAAATAAGATAGAAAAAAAAAGAAAAAAATTGGGATATTATAAATTAGCTTGGTCAAAGCTTTTAATGAAAGATAATTAAAATAAATACAACTGACAAAGAGACATTTAATGCAGTATTCATTTAAGTAAAAAAATAATAATATTTAGTTAATGGCCTCCGCATTACACCGAATTTGATAATAAAATTTAGTAACGTACCATTTAAATGCTAAATTATTAAATTATTTTTAATTTAAATTTTTTGTTTCATATATGGCATAATAATAGAACACATCCTGCACTGTTATAAGGAAGACTTTTTGTAAATGGTAGTGTGATCGACTGATGACGTGGTGGACCAGGTCCATAGCAGAGATTGTTGGGGTTGGGGGGAATTTTGGACCAGCGCGGGGAGCGGCGCACACGTGTCGAGATATGGATAGCGGATCTCGAGACATACGTCCTCAACACGCTTACGCTTTACTCGGCGTCATGGGACACCGAGGACGACGACGTGCAATAATTTTTTTTTAAAAAATAAAATAAAACAAAATTTTAAAAAAATTTAAAAAAAAAGAAAAAAAAAAGGTGCCCCCACGAAGCGGCAACCCGTGATTCGGTTGGTACCACACGATCGAACGGTGACGGATTTGCGCCACCGCACTCATGTATTAAAAGTTGCCGTTCAAATTTAAGATCAGTCCCTGTAATATTTGTATATTGCAAATTGATCCTTTACATTAAAATTAAATTTTACTATTACCCACCGTTGTTCATAAATTTATATGACACTTTTAATGCCAGAGATAGTACTCTTTAAGAACGAGTAACAACACATTTGACACATAAGTTCTAAATAAACATATCAATCTTTCTTATAAAAGTAAGACTTTAAGTGATCCCTTGCAGAAGCTAACATTGTAAAAAACGCAAAAATATTTCATATGAAAAATATGTTAAGAACTAAGGGGCATGTCAAAAACGCAAAAGTATTTCATATGAAAAATATGTTAAGAACTAAGGGGCCATTGGGGGAAAGTGTAGTGAGTATTTGTGCAATAAAATAACGTCCCATAAAAGCAGCTGATCCGCATAAAATATTTTAGAAACAATAACAACACAAAACGCCAAAAAGCTGCCGGCTAACCCTGAGTCACCCCACGCTTACCCCCAGCGGCAGCCGGCTCTCCTATCCATTAGCAGCACAAAAAAAATAATAATAATAAATTATCAAACAAATATTAAATTGGTGAATAATTAAATTTTTTTCCCTTTCATTTTGGATAATATGAGCTGATACTAATAACAATAATATAATAATAGATAAAGATTACGTTACAAAGCTGAGTCAGAAATTCCCAGTTCCATCTGAGCGGGAAAAAAAAAAAACTAAAAAGTAGTAGTAATACAACATTATATTAGAAATATTTACAGGAATTTCTCTAGATCGATCGATCGATCGCTTGAAAATACCAGCGGAAAATGAGAACAAAATTTAAAAAAAAAAATAAAGGAAAAGGAAAAAAAAAAAATCTCCTCCATCGGCTTAAAAAAAAAAAAAATTTGGGTTTGAGCGAGTGGATCGGATCGGATCCGGATCAGGCGATCTCGGGAGGAGGGGGGAGGTTGAGATCGAGATCGAACGGCCGGAATTTAAGCGGCGGAGGAGAGTGGTGGGCGGGGACGAGATCCACGACGGAGGACGAGTCGGAGTCGCTCTGCGCGGCGCCGCCGCCGCGGAGGAGCGGCGCCGTGAGCTCAGCCGCGATCATCGGCGGCGGCGGAGGTCGCAGCGCGAAGCGGCGGCGCCGATCCCCCGCGGCGGCTGCGTAGTACTCCGATCTCGCGATCGGGTCCATGAAGAAAGGGTACGGCGCCGAGAGTGCGGCGATCGGGAACGCCGCCGCGGCAGCGGCGGATACGCCGATGGGGAAGGCGCGGAGCGCGAAGCGCGGGGCGCCGGCGCCGGGGCCGGCGCGGTGGAGGACGTCGAGGTCGAAGGAGGGGGGGAGGGGGAGGGGGGGGGGGGGGAGGGCGATAGGTGGAGGGGCTACGGCCGAGGAGGACTCGACGGTGCTACTCTGGCTGGTGGGGCTCCCCGCGGCGGCGGGGGCGGGGGCGGGGGCGGCGAGGGAGAGGTGGAAGGGGGAGGAGGAGGAGTCGGTGGGGTGGTGGTGGTGGTGGTGGTGGTGGTGGAGGGGGAAGGGGAAGTTGGTCTTGGCCTTGGCGCCCCGGAAGTCGCGCGCCGCCGCGTCGTAGGCGCGCGCCGCCTCCTCCGCCGTGTCGAAGGTGCCGAGCCACACCCTGCTCTTCTTCCCCGGATCCCTTATCTCCGCCGCGTACCTCCCCCACGGCCTCTTCCTCACCCCCCTGTAGTGCACCTGCTTCTCCCCTCCCCCTCCTCCCTCCGCCCCTCTCTCCCCTCTCGGCGCCATGGCCCCAGGTACGCAATACCCCAAATCCCTCCTCCTCCTCTCCTCGCTTCTCTCTTTTCCCTCTTCAGCTACAGCATCTGTTAATCTCTCTCTCTCTTTCTCTCTCTCTCTCTCTCTCTCTCTCTCTCTCTCTCTGTGTGCGCGTGTTAGGGTTAGGGTTAGGGTTAGGGTTGGCGTTGGGGTTGGGGTTAAAGCGGAGAAGACGAAGGCGAGGTCTTATATATAGAAAGGTAGAGTTAAAAAAAAAAAAAAAAATTTAAAAAAAAGAAATGGTGAAATTTAGTGATTAAAAAAATAAAAATAAAAATTGAGTGGTGGAGCGGAGGAATTGAAAATATTCGGTGCCAGTCAACGACCGGTTTGACTGCCCCCCGCATGGCCGCCGCTCCTCGTCCGTATCGTGGCGGTGTTTTATTTCACGCCGCCACTCCCCCACTCGACCCACCCACCGTTTCGACCCGAAACGTGACCCCACCTCCCGCAACCGTGATCTCCTCCGTTGATCCCGATCACGGTCCGCTTTCGCGGTCCCCTTTTTTTGGGTCCCATTAGCCTAGTGGGTGTCGTGGAGTTAAGGAGATCAGGGGGATGACGTGGCGCGCGGCGGAGCGGGACACGAGGGCCGCCGCGGGAGACCGGGCGAGGCTCTCGCTTTCCTTGTCCCCCCCCTCCGTTAACTAACGTCCGTTAAGTGCGGGGCCCACGGAGGCGGCTCCGCTTTTTGTTAAAAAAAGGTAACGGCGTTGAGGGGCGGGGCCCACCCACCTGTCGTTACCCGCCGCTTCGTCGCCGTGTAACTTGGATCGCGGAGCGTGGGGTGGGGGTGGTGGTGGTGGTGGCGGTGGGGCCCTTGAACCGCTCTCGAGCGGGACAGTATCGCGCAGGACGACTCGCCCGTGGCATCGCGCCACGTGTACGGCTCGGACGAGTGGCGGTGGGGGAACGGGTTGCGCGCGCGCGCCGAATCCAACGGGTGTCGGCCGCGTGGGGCGAGCGCAATTATGATGTGCGATGTTTCGAAGCGTGACACGCTGCAATTAGTCGCTGGCGCGTTCATCTTCAGATGGACGGTTGTGATGGATCCATCTCGATCTCACCATTCTTAGGGGAAAAAATAAATAAATAAATAAAATAATGTATTGGTGACTGGTGAGTCCGGTTCAGGTCGGGCTCAGGTGAAGATACACTAATACAACAAAAATTAAAGTTTAAAATTTTAGTGGATTATCATTAATTTCATTTGTATCATAAATTAAAATCTATAATTCTGCTACAATTATCATTGTTTATTACTTTATTTATTTACAAAGGGTGGATAAATGGGATGAAGCTTTCAATTTATTTTGTTAATGTATCTCTTACCATAACCAAACTCTTTTAAGTCTAGTCGTTATGATTGCAGAAGTGTTATTTAAGTCGGATACCAACAACAAACACTACACTATTATTTTAACTGACATACATATAAATAGGCTGACTAAATTACAAAAACTTCACTTACACTTTAGCCAATATCTCAATTACCTCTTTATTGAAATAAATAATAATTTTCACTTTACACTTTGCTATTGTGTTACAAATTTTACTAAAATGAATTGACAAAGGCAGAATTTACTATAGTGAGTTAATTAACACCATCTGCGCAACTTATTTTAAAAAGTTTTACAACGAACTTAATAATTATTGTAAATTTTACTGCACGGAAGTAACGGAGAGGTGAGCTATAAGTATAGAAAGAATTTTTTAATTTAGCATATAAACTAACTATAAAATCAACTTTTAATAATATTTTACAGTACATCCGTGTTTTAGGGTACATTCTGGGAGCCGCATAGCAACGGTGTTTTAGAAGGACATTACGTGCCGCCTGTAACGAAAATGCGGTGATGGTGCGTGCTGGCTGTTGGTAGAGTAATGAAATCCAATGGGCAGACGGCATTTGGGCGAGAGGCAGGGGGGTCGGTCCAGATTCCCGTGATCTGCCGGCAGCCCTCCCCATTCTTTCTCCTAATTTTAGTGCCCACTTTATTGTTATTATATTATCCTCAGTTGTTAGCATCACCTCCCCTACTCTTAAGAAATTCTTTATCCAATGAAAGCTCAGCATCCTTTTCTTTTGCCCAAAGGTGACGTGAACCTTTTATGTTTTAAAAAAATAATCGAAATTTTAGGCCTAGTATGCTATCAATGATACATTTTTTATCAATTAAATACAAATTTTTAAATGGCAGTGTGTGCGAGTGAATGGTGCAATGCTTACAGTTTTTAAAAAAGAATTTGAGCGAAAAGCTGCCCAACAAAGCCTCATATATCAATTTTGTCTTTATCCAAAAGTTATAATCCTTTATCTAGGCTTTATATATATATTTTTAGATTTTAGTACTTAGACTAAGGCAAAATTGATACATGTCACGGATGGAAGGCTCCCCAATAAGATTTGGTTGAAGAGCTCCTAACTGAAGTTTTATCCACAGTATTAGACCCTGTTTGTATAGTTACAAGTACTAGGGACCACATGTCATTCTCACAAGCCATGCTTTATAATTTCCCTAGTATTATAGAGTTTTCAAACACCCTGTAATGTGAAAATAATTTCTTTTTTTTGAGAGAAAGGTAGCACGCTACCCGTTTCGTTTATTTCTTATAGAAATAAACTTAGCTAGAAATGTGAATCAACTAGAATTCGAACTCGGGACCTCGGGTACCAACCACCAAGTCCTTTGCCACTTGCGCTAGGGACGGTCGGTAATGTGAAAATAATTTCTATATAATAAAAGCCACTGTAAAGCCTTTCTAGAAAGAGTAGTTACTGATTTAACCCTGCAAAGCACAAGACAAAAGTAACTTCACTCAAAAGTACTTCACTGATATGAGATCCAGTACAAAATACAAAGTGGTCCTTAAGAGAATTTTGCACTTCTCATGAACCAACAAAGTATATGGTGGAGGCTTTAGTCAATTGACATTTTAACAGAAAAGGCAAAAAGTTGTAACTGCTCCAAATAAGCCAATCAAAAGAAAAAAAACAAAGGGAGAGAGTAAGAGTATATACAATGGATTTTGTATTTACAGTTGGCTTTATCATAACTCTACTGGATGATCTCTTCAATAAAATACAATAATTGCCTATGTTTTTTCTAGTTGATAAGAGGTCGAGATCGAGATTGATGATGTATGAACAGATATAGCGGCTTGTTAGGAGAGCAAAACGGGCGCAGCTTCAGCAGGATTTCGAGAATGTTCATGCGGTCGGTGATGCTTGCCCATCTGAATGTCACGCGCAAAGTGGGTCCGAGCTTTAGCTTTAGCATATGGAGCTTCCCTTGCTGCGAAAGGAGAGAGAGCAGAGCTTATTAGCTGCTACTGAGGGTGAAAGTTCTATGGCTAAAATGCAAAAGCCCTCTAGAAACCATCATAAATTGAATTTACACTATTGACATATGAACAAAGCTAAAAGATCATCTAGTGGAAAGGTAGAGCACTGGTGCAGGCAAATTGATGAAATTGGTTATTTCGGGGGATTCCAGTACAGAACCTTAAGCCAAAATGATTTTGGTAAACCTTCATAGGATGTACTGTCTTACCAGCTGCGATTTTCTGAGCGCGAAGGATGTTCTGCCTTCGTTTCCACCAGCACGCTGCGAATACTATTATGAGCAGAAGACCAATCAGCGACCCGAGTGCGATGCCAATTTTAGCAGCGACAGAGAGATGAGGCCCGCACGAAGGTAACCCCGGTATTCCACATAGGCCTGCATTGTCAGTGAAACTGTTCTTCCCGTGGTAAATATACTTATTATATATCATATATATATATATATATATATATATATATATATATATATATATATACATAATACTGTGGTCTGAATAGGAAAAGAAAAACCAGCATGGATTTTTCCTATGAAAACTTTGCAATTATATAGCAATGTTTATGAGTGACACACAAATACATGTGAAATGCATAAAGAGGACTTCAAGTGTGGATTGACAACAGTGTTCAACATGATACTCTAGCCACCAACTTCTTCTGTTGATTCAGCGCTATCAACCTTACACTTCCCACGGAAAACCAGTTGAATCACACAATTTCTATTAAGCAATGAGATCTTCTGAGCATTTCAAAATATTCAACCTCCAGATATATTCCTCTACTTGATTCTCATTGAGGCGAACATGCAACATACATCGCCTTGGTGCCTTGAGAGAGTTTTATATGGATATCCAATCATATCAACATCAAGAGACATATGCCTAGTGATGACAGATTCCAATGGTAAATGTACCTTACGATCTATTAACTTCGACTTGATGAAGAAAATATTAGCACTATACAAGTAGCAAGACAAACCGGGTTAAACTCTTTCACGATAAACCGGGTTAAACTCTTCCAAGCCATTGAGATGCATTTATGACATACAAGTACAACAATCTAAATAACTTCTTAGTGTCCATTTGGCCTAGCTTCTAGAGTAGCTTTAAAAGCAGAAACTCCCAAGAACCAGATGTTTAGTCAACAAAGAATTTTGGAGCTTTTGCTGTAGCAGTAAGAAGAAATAAGCGTTTAAAAACAGAAGCTCCAATTCGAAGCTTCTGTTTTTGCTGCAGCAAAAAGTTGCAAAGAGATTCTAATGAAATAGACTATTAGAGCTTATTCAAATGGATATAGTCGATAAGTTAGTCTACAAAAGCTCCAGCCGGGGCAAACAGACCCTAAGTTGAATGGTAGCATACTGCTCTCACTGAACCAACTGTTTCTGAAAGTAACATGCGATGAGACGTACGTACGATAACTAATCGTATCTTAACTTATAACTGATGCGAACAATAACATCTAACTAGTGTTCTAAGGATAGCCTCTTACTTGAAACTAGCCCTGTGAAGAGGTCTCCCTCCCAGAATGGCTGGAACGCTTCCAGATAGAAAATTTTCGTTGAGATTCCTATATAAAAAAGAAGGAACATTCTTGAGTACAAGTAGTGTATTGTTCACGAAAAGTCTAAATAAAGGATAATTTTAATTCCATACAGTATCTGTAAGGATTTCAGCTGGCCAAGAGTATCAGGAATAGAACCATTTAGTTGGTTGAACGACAGATCCCTGGAAAAGAAAATTCACATGTAAAATGTAATATGTGGTTATCCTTTTATATGAACATGAAAATGGCCACGCCACAACAGCTTCGAGAAAATAAGAATGAGAGAAGCACATCCACTAGAAACAAAATTTTATGATCAGCATAAGACAAATTAAAACAGGTAATGGAAAAGGAAATTCTTGGAGCAATATGTTTACTCACAGTATCTCCAACCCAGCGATGGTACCAAGAGAGGATGGAATGGTCCCCCTAATGCTGTTTCCGCTCAAGTTTCTGTTTGGAAAGGAAAAAAGTGTTACTAAATTCACTAAAGAAGATCATATTATCTGCAAAAATAACGGAGTAATTACAAACATAACATTTTATTTCCAGGGAAGACCAAGGATTGTACAACATTTCATTGTAAAGCCAACCAACATGATGCTGTGAGAAGGATTTTAGACAAGACCATCTCCATGAACAACTCACATATTCTGTAGATGTTGAAGCTTAGAAATGTCACTTGGTAATAACCCCTTCAAACCCTGGTTGTCAAGGCCCCTGCACATTCAGGAACGAAAGACTATAAGAAAACATATCGATAATTATGATAAGTAACTTGAAGATTATGCTCATTTAAACAGTTGGCACTTTAAAAAGGCAGGTAATATACTAACTTATGAACTTAAATTTGAACATCTTTTGAGGATAGTAGTGTGTTAATTTCATAGTACAGACTCCAATAATAGAATCCGATAGTTAACAATACCTCCCCTCAAGAAAAAGAACATATAAACAAATTCCTATGGTCCAACTGAGACTCCATAATCATAATTGACTATTATGTTTTGTTTTACTCCATAATTGTAATCGTAATTGAGATATATTTAGAAGCTGAAGTTAGAGAAATTACAGTCCATCTATGAACCATTTGCCCTTAGTATTGTCAAACTGACAATCCACTCCACTCCAAGGATGCTGTTGAGGAACACATGGGTCGCCGTTCCAGCCAAAACGCAGAGGAAGCCCCAACGAGCTCTTCAGAGTTTGTAATGCACTGACTATGGAACATATAATAATTTCCAATTAGTTAAACATATAATAATTTTGCTCATTGAAATTCAAAAGGTAATGAGAAATTGAAAATGAAAATAAGCAGCAGTGAGGATGCCTATTAAATCATATATGGTAAAGAAAAGCTTCTGCCAGAGCAGCTTCATTTTGCAAAGAGAATTGTGCAGATGACGGTGCCCCTTAGCAAGAGCAGAAAAATATGGAAGCAAAAACATATTGGAGAGCGCAAAACAAAAGTTAAAAATATAGATCATAATACGAATAGGCAGTTTCAACCTAGTGTATTTGGGTGTTTCCAACATACTACTAGATCCTCCAAAAATTAACTTTCTACATTTGATCTGTAGTCTCTCAGAAAGTTAGTAATTTCCAATTAGCATCACGATTAACCTAGAAAAATAGCCTTTCAATTCAAAATTGTAAACCTATCATAAGAATAAACTTAGTTATTATTAAATAAAATTTAATTAGTCACAAGTATTACAGCCAGATGATTTGAGGGAGGTGACAAATTTGCTAGATAACAGCAGTTCAGCACGTCTTCATAGTCGTAGTGTTCCCAAAAAAAGAGCTGCCAACGACTTAACGCTATTCAGCATCAGTATCAGTGTTTTGAAATAAGTAATTATGCAGACAATCGGCATATTTTATGATTTTTTTTTAAAAAAAATAATAATCTAGATTGCAGTTGATTGATTCCCAATGAGTATTAAAAACCTACCTTCATCCGATGATGTTGTCATTTCTGCTGAAATAATCTCAAAGATTTCGAAACCACTAATAATTGCATGCATCCCTTGGGTGGGTTGCAAGGTAATCGTCAACATCTTCCCACTCACAGCAACCGTTGTATTCAGCACAAGAGCAGTATACCTTTCCCCCGCCATTCGAACTATGTCGACATTCTTGAATACAATATTACCATTTATCAGGATATCAAAGACTCTTTCTTGTTCGCCGGTTATACTCGTATCGATCTCAGCAAAGTGAAGCCATATCGAGTAATTTTTATTTGGATCGACATCCATTTGGAATGATAAATCAGGCTGCGTATCCGTGCTCACAATTGCAGACCGATAAAGCGCCTCTGCATAAAAATTTGGAGCCATTGATGTTTCAGCGATAATGTTTTCGGTCGATATAGCTTGGTCAGAGCCAGAAGAAAAAGATTTAGCGCCCAACCAAAATCTATCCCCTCCCCAGTGGGTTCCATTTAAATCTTCGTCAAAAGCCGGCTTTCCAGTTCCACAAGTCCATCTTCTGACCGTTCTGAGAACTGTTCCTTTTCCCCATGATGGCCCGAAATTGTACGCATTATCATCAACTTGAAGAAGTTCGATCGAAAGGATAGATGGATCTCCATGTCCGGTGCTATGAAAACATATCGAAGCAGAAGTATCTTGAACAAAAACTAGAGCTTCGGCAAATGACTGCTCGTCGCTGCTGCTCCAACCAGACTTCAAGGAAATGATCTGCGTCCCCTCGACAGAAACATCAAAAATCGGCTCACTGTCGAGATTCGGGTCGGCCACGAGGGCAAAGAATGTTCTAACTTGGTAATGCCCGATAGGAATGTTGTTGATATAATAACAATTTTCAGGGCCATCCGACAACGGAAAATATCGAAGCGTTGTAAGTGGAGGTGTGATGTAACTCGGGCGTGTAGCGTTTGCGAACCTCCCGCCGGTATAACCAAAGTCCCTGTACCATAGAGCATTGGTGGGCGGCGTGTGAACGTCATCACGGCTTCCGCAGCTTATCCGAATAGCAAATGGTTCTGCAAATTACGAAAATGTAAATTGAGGAAGCGCGAAGTGGAAGGTGATAGCTAACACATAAAGAGTTCCCGACTCTGTCCACACTACGATAAGAAAAACATTTTACTCTCACATTGCAACAAAATTGTGGAATGAATACATGGTATTGCTCATGAATTAGTACTCTATCACTAGCAAACTGCTATGTTATACACTGCACAAGTAGAAACTAGAAACAAACTCTGCAATATCCTTTTTCTTTTTTTTTTCTTTTTGTTTCTCTTTTGGCTCCCTATAAACCTCCCTAGAGTCCCCGACCTGGGACGCGAACTCATGAACCCTTCTAAGTTCCCACCCAGGTGCCTTACTACTGAGATACCAATGGTTTGTGTTACGACGAGCGCACAAACAGAAATGAAAAAATGGCGAACGTGAAATAGACAAACCATAAAACAGTAAATAAAATGAAACACAAAGATCCCTTTGCAGAGAAAAAACCACGGGCGAAGGAGGAGAGAACTTCACTATGAAAAAGGGAGTACCGCAGACATCTATTTTTCTCTTCACAAATTCCTTTCCAAAATTTATCGCACCGCGAAACTGTCAACGAATCGGGGGCCCAAAATTGATGTCGATAACCAAATTTCGAGGCACATCTAACAGTTTGATTACAAACTTTGCGATTTCACTTAACGCCGTGCACGCCCGAATACCAAATCCTACTCCCTTCAAAGCAATCCACAGGCAGAACAGCCAGCAGATGAACTTAAATCATTACAGCATATAAACTGCAGATCAGTATCACCTCCAGCAAGAACACAACATTCTTAGCTTACTATTAGCTTTCATTGTTTTTCATTTCAAAATTCACATACATCAGTGCACAGCAATATTCCTCTCCAAGAAAGCAGAATATGAGCACAAACCCTTGCTCAAAAAGTCCAGTTAAATTACTACAATGCCACAATTAGTCTAGGCTAGGCTACAACATCAGATCAGGAAAGGAGGAATCAAAAACATATATGTACTCTTATTAAAAGGGGAAATGTATAAAAATGGGAAAAACCCCATCTCATCATTTTCACTCTCTACCATCTCCCTACAATGACTATAAAAAGGCAAAAGAGAACAGCAGAACAAGAACTGTACCCTTGCTTTGAGCAGCTGAAACCCAGAGAGCTGTGGCTGCTGCTAGAAGTAGAAGCTGGAGAACGAAAGATCTCAACATTCTACTACTACTCTCCTTCATTTCTCTCTGTCTTCTTTTCTCTTTCTCTCTCTAGAGAAAATGTTAAGGGCCCTTGGTTGACAATAAAGTAGTGGGAATTATTAGTTGTCCATTTTGGAATTAGTTATGGCATGTGAGGCCAAGAGAGTGAATAATAGAGCAGATTTGGTGATGAGAGAGAGAGAGAGAGAGAGAAGGGGGGTGGGGTCTTAGACTTTGGGGAAGAGAGTAGTAGCTCACGACTCACGAGCCACTACATTTATGGCTTTACATTACTTGTGTATTAGATATTAGATTAGATTAGATTAGATTAGTTAGATTCTCTTTTGAAAGATTGGCTTAATTATATCTAACTACACTTTACTTTAATATTATTTTTATTTATTATATTATATAATTTTATTTTTAAATATATTATTATATTATAATATTTTACCAATTTTTACACTATTTTAAATTTATTGTCGTTCTTCTATCTTGTACTTTTTTTTCCATAAAATTACTGAAGTATTTTTTTTCTCGCCAATTTCTATATTACCGTTAACAAATTTATTATTTTTTGACAAAATTTAACAACTTATTGAGAGGTGTTAGTTAGATAATAGAAAAAATATATAAAATGAATCTCCATAATAGATTCATTAAAAAAATTTAGCAAATTATTTTCAACTTGTTTTGTTATTTTTATTTTTTTTAATGTCAAAACGAGCTGAATATATGCTCTGCCACTTTCGACCAGTATTTTTTAATAGCTTTCATCTAGAATTATAGATTTACTATTTATAGTGCAGGGATTGAGAAAAAAATTATTTAAGTAGTGCTTTTGAAAAAAAAAATATAATGTAGGAAGTGCAAAAAATATAAAGTACATAGTATAGATTTAACTATATGTTTTGGATTGGCTAATACTTTTTCGCATGACAGTCTACTTATAGTAGTAAATAAATTCACTTTTTACAATACTGTATAACTATGTATTATCTAAATGCTAATTTTTTCAAAAAAAATATTATATAAACTTTCTTAATATTTTTTAAATAAAAGGGGAGCTGTGGAATGAGTTTTTAAGTCTGAAAACTTAAGTTTTTTTGGTCTCAGTGAATATTTATTAATTTCTCATTTGCTATATGAGATAAGGGGTGTATTAATATTAAGTATTAACTGGGAAGTTATTGGGTAAACCGAGAAATGAGGTGGCTGTCGCACGTGCGGAGGGTGGGGACTCGTGCGAGTGGAGGAGAAAAACGGGCGTTGAAATGGAGGCCGACGCATCCATCCATCCATCCGTCCATCGCGGCGGGTCGAGTGGGTCTGAGTCTCTTCTCAGGATGGCAAGCTTGTCGGGTCGCGGGTACCACGCGCTGTCCCCAAAAAAGTCCATTAATGCTTAGATGGTAAAAATTTTACCAAGATCCTATTAAGTATAGGCCGTTTTGAAATAAGCCCCTCAATTTTACTGCTAGCCCCAATTTTTAGATAATACTTCACTATACAAGTCCTTGTCTTGGAACAAAAATTATTACTTATAGACTAAATTACAGAAAATCTTTTGTCAATATCCGTTTTTTCATTTTTTTCTGTCATTTAAAAATCTACACTTTGCCCTCTTGAAAAATGAAAAATGTTCACTTTGGCTCCCGCCGTCAGTGTCCCCTTGAAAAATAAAAAATGTTCACTTTGACCCCGCCGTCAGTGCTCTGTTAGGATTCCGTTTATATTCGATTATTATATATTCTTTATACCTAAAATACCCTCAGCCTCCTCCTTTCAGCATTGCCGCCTCCTTCCTAGCCGCCCACGCCGCCTCGCCCTCGCCCACACCCTCCATCTGCGCCCACACACACGCTCTCGCGCTCCTTCGCCGCCTCACCCTCGCCTTCGTCCACCTCTCCGTCCATACCCACCCCGATCTCCTCCTTACCGTCGCCGAAATGGAGGGACGACGAGGGTGCAGGAGGAGCAGGTAGAGGAAATGGAGTCGGAGCTGCGGTCGAGCGAGGCACAAAGAACGGAAGAGGAGAGACGACGGCTGAGCAAGATTGGGGAGAAGACGAAGATGGTGAGGAGTAATTTAATTATTTTATCATCACAGTTAATATCGTACCCTCCTGTAAACATTTTTTATTTTTTAGAAAGATAAAATGTAAATTTTTAAACGACAAGGGGAGAAGGTGATAAAAAGGATATTGACAGGAATTTTCTACAGTTCAGCCTTACTTATATTCATAAATACAACCTGTTCACTCACTGATTTTGTAATTTAATTTCTAAACGAGAAAGAAATTTGCAATTCAAAATCTAATACTTAAATAATTATATAAAAAAGCACAAAAATTATATCATAATTAACTTGTTGCGACATGTGTAACATAATATAGCGTGCTAAAATAATCCAAATATTTTTTTCTTATATTTTCTCTTTGTACATAACACAATCTCCCTTTTGTACATAACACAATCTCCCTGTAATCTCAAATAGAAGCTAAGTACAAAATAACTCAAAGATTTCAAATTGTATTCAAATGAATAACTTGAACACCAAAGATTTCAATTTTTCATTCAAATGAATAACTTGAACACCAAACCACTTGGCACAGTCGATCATTTTGACTTGCTATTCACATACGTGGATATCAGCCTTATAAAAAGATTATGTACGGATACACCAATCACTTCAAAAGGTTTTGTTTAACACACTTGTTATATAATCTACAGGTCCTTTTTGGACTAAAAATAAAATTGTTAAAAGAAAAAGGTACACCCATGTACATTATAGCACTAGATTAAGATAAATGCTGAGAAATATACAACATTAGATATGATACATGAACTCGCGAAATTCTAGTCGGAAAACTACCATCTTTTTTGTTTTTTCGGTCTATGTATCAAGTATTTTCTGGAGACCTAATAAGGAATACATGATGACCGACTTTCATATCCCTCCACCGTATTTCCGTCCATCTCACCTGAAACAGAAACTCAGAAGATGAGCAAATAGTAAAAGGGATTCCAATTAGGGTTCGCAAGCTCGAGGAATTACCATAAAAAGGAAGCTCGGTAAGCTGAGCTATGTGTTTATTTGGCAACTATGTTACAAACCAAGGTTAATTCTTTATGCTGGGGGGAGAGAACGGCGGCATGTAGGGCACTCCATCTTTATGTCCATCCATCTTTGCAGGCACCCAGAATGGAACAAATGATCGCAAGGAGTCACCTGCAGGATAACAGTATCATTGAACAATCTCTCAAAAGTAAATGAGAAATTAGGATTCAAATTACTTTTTATAATGAACAAATTTCAAACTATTCTAAAATACCATGTAGTCGTTTGATCTTTGTGAAAGGTCGATTGCGGTCATGCAAATAACACAATCTGTAGCTTGACTTGTGTCGTTGTTCTCGAACTTCCTATAGTAGCTGTATTTTTCAGGTAAGATCTGCAAATATTGACCAAACATTGCATTACTCAGATGCTGATGAACTCCACAAGAATTCAGCAATTTAAAGAGCCTAGAATATTGAATATTGCCTGATAATAGCTCCTACGTCAAATTTTCTGAATAATTGGAAAATATCTGGAACTTTCTATTTTAAGTATTATTAAGTACCTGACGCGGAATGAACCATCTAGACCCCAGGTAATGCTGGAGGAGGAGGATCGATGCTTGAATTCCCATGAATACTACCAAGGATATGCACCATTTCTGGTCGGCCTCGATGCGCATGAAATTGTTTGGACAACCGAATATGTATAATGGAATAGCAAGCCGAGTGAGGGTCATGCCTAATACATAGTAAGGGTGCAGGGGCTTTCTCGTGTCTCGAATGACATTTGTAACTATTTGGGGTATCCAAAATGAATACATGATAAAAAGAATAGGGCGCAAGAAATTGTGTAACTCATACATGACAAGTATGCCTCCCAGTAGAATGCCATCTGCATAGAAAGGAGAGTAGTTTATCCAGGGTGAGAGCCAAAAATGGACATGGATAATGACATACTGAATAGTGATGTTGATTAAGATTAGCTTCTTTGCAGTCGTAGTTTATGAAGAATAAAAACAATGGAGTAAGCAACCAAATATATGCATGAGAAAAGAAGAAAAGTAGGTTGATGTTGGAAGTCATAGTTGTAAGTATGCAGTATTTAAGTAAAACGGATGATAGTACTGCAATATGAGGACTTACAGAAACGACTATACAGAACAGAGAGCTCGCGCCTCATTGCTTCCCAACCTTCTCCACTATTCAAAGGTCTACTCGCCTTCCATATTGCAAGAAGATATCTCATCTCGAAAATGGAAAATACGACAAATTTGAAAAAGGCCGCCGTTGCAAAAGCATTAAAGAGCGACTCTGTGTAACCAAAGTAAAATAATAACAGGTATCAGTATGGTAGCAATAAACACCAAAACCTACTAGACGCATTATGCCTATAGATTAGCAGCCGAATTAAATTAGGGGGATGGAATGACAGCTTATTCCACTAGCAAAATGAAGAACAATTACAACTCGATATTATAATAAAAATCCCTTCATTATAAGGTCGAAAGAAATTTCCTACCAGTAATATTACCCAATATTCTAGTAGTACATGCGACACTCACCAACTAGTATCCCAGCAGTCAAATGCAAAAGACAAAGGTAGGCATCCATAATAGCTTGTTGGCCAATCATTAGAAGAGACACTTTAGCTGCGCCCTGTGAAAAAGATGTATACATCTCAAATATAGGTTTGAGGATTTCAAAACTCTATGGCTAAACAAACATCAACACACAAGTGATAAGAATAATTCTTACAGACTGGGTGTTGCTATGCTCCATTTGTCTAATCAGCAGTAGTACTTGAAGAAACGAGATCTAGTGAATTACTGTTAAGGCTTTCAAAAAAAATATTAAACACACAAGTGGAAAAACTTTTGTTGCTGTCGAAGGATACAAATGTGACCATCAGTGTATAATTCACTGCTTTATTGTAATAAACTTCAATATTTAATGAAGTTGCATTAAGTAGAATTGGTGAGAAACACTCCCCATCATCATCGACTGCAGGACTATCCATTAAACCCTCCAAATGGTATCTTTCATGATCTCCCTCTGCTTAAAAGGAAAAGAGTTATCAGGCGGAAGTTGGTAAATTATTATTAACATAACAAGGGGGGAAAAATGGAATCAGGTCGGACATTAGATGTAACAAATGACAGAGAGAAAATGTAGGTGGCGAACAAAGCTTTACGCATCAGGAAACTACAATGAACATAAACTAGTAGTGAAAGTTTGATAGACAAGCCAGGATCATCTCTTTCTGAAGGACGATATGATATCTATACTCACTCGACCTTATGTCAGTTAATCAGAAATTAACTCAGAATGCAAGTAATCCTACATTACTGATTTTGACTTGCATAAACCAACTGCTAATGTCATCCTGTCCACGGTGAGTTTTAGCCTTGTCTCCTTAGTATATCACATTATTCAAACATATCAACAACAAGATATCGTACCTACTTTTCCTAGAAAAAGAACTGGTCGGCAAGCATCTATTTTCCCTTACTCCTTTCCGTAAGTAGTGACAAAATAGAGGGAATCTAAGATTTAGTTCTTTTTGTTGCATGCACCCTATCATTTTTTTTTCACAAGGTATTAGTGATACAGTTGCACATTGTTGATGTAAGGTTGGAGCAGGTTTTTCATAGGGACCCAAAAATTGTAAGAATATATTCGCCTGTGAATTTTGTCACAAGCACAAATCATGCCAACACAAAGAAATCGATAGCTACTAAATTGAGGTATACATCTGAACATTAAAACAGTAATACTTTAGTAGCTAGAATACCAGCATAAAAACATCTAATGGACAATTCAATGAACCTTGTTTAAGATGCAAAGTTTCAAATGTATCAAGGGGAAAAGATATAGATGAAATCAGAAGAATAGATGATATATACCATTTTGGCCAGATGAGACACGTGAAACCTGAGCAGCTATCTCTATGTTACAATGTTTCTCCATGTCATTCGTGAGAGCTGGTAAAAAAAAAAAAAGATGCATGTTATTAACATGCAATTGCAATATAGTAATGAAAGTAAATCTAAAGTCGCACCGTTTTTCCTCCGATATTTGCTTCTAGAAGATTCTTGAAACACTTGAGAAGAGAAAACTCCGAGCTGTTATAGAAAAATTGAAATCAGAAGTTCAATTACTACATAAGAAAATAAGTGCCCTACTGATTACTAATCAGCTACACAACTCTGGTGTTGGGACAAACTCATCTTGGCAGAAACAAAGCAACATCTAGACTAATGAAGTAGGTGAAATTATATAGCAATATAAGTTCTACCATAAGAAAATCATTTACTAGTTACCAAATGATATGGATTGGATAAGAAGTATTCCTCTTCTTGAAGTGGCTCACCATCTGCTCCACTACAATATTTAGTAGTTGAATTAGTTGCTACCAACTATAGAAATATTCACATCACAGCATGAAACATAAAAGTAGGACTACAATATAATAATGAACAAATCTAGTATTAATTTCAAAGATAAAAAGGAGACAACAAGAAATGAGATTCATAGAAACACTCAATTTAACATGAGTTTATCTAATATGACAATCTCCAGGAAACTTCAATTCTACACAAAACGTCACATATACCAAAAGAGAAACATAATATCACCAATTTAGGGTGCTGGATAGATAAAATTGACAATTATTATTAACTTGCTGATTTCAGTTGACATGGATATTCAATAGCATGAAGACAACACAACCACATTAACCTATAATTAACAAAAACCAAATATAACAATGAAAACATATGAAGTCCTGCTAGATTTTGCCACAAAATGCAAAAAACAGATGGACAACATCATCAGTGATGTATATATAAGAAAATCACTACAATGCAAGGATTTAAGTGTCCATCAGCACAGACCGTATCCACCTTGCCGTATCATGCCAACAAGATATCGGCACGATACAACCCCGTGCCGATGGCACAGCTCAAAAACCTCTATTCTTTAAATTAGTAAGTAATTTTCTCAATGAAGTTCAACAGATTTGATAAAGATACATACTAAACAATTAGAACATTTTGTTGCAAAGAAAATAAATATTTCATGCCGTTATGTGTCGGCACACATGTATTTTTTGTGACCGGCATGCATCGGCACGGCCCGTTACGCACCATGCCGGCAAGTTTCCGGCAGAACCCGGCACGCACCATGCCGTATCGCACCGGCAAGTTTCCGGCACGACCCCGTGCCATGACACTTAAATTCTTGCTACAATGTACTGAAAAACTAACACAAGCCTAGATATATCAAGTCACCAATAAGCATCTAAAATTTTAGGAAATAGTGCACCAGAATGAGAATATCATACAGAGATAAATATGTATATTAACTGATTTATTCTCTTAACCTAACTTAATTCCTAAGAATGATCCCTTAATTTATTGATTTTATATCATCTGTAAGACAAGGTAGATCTTAACAAAATAAGCTAATGAGAACTTCTAAAAGAATAGATATGTTTGCATTAGGGAAGTTGAAGTTTCAGCTAATCTATTCTAAGATTTAAATCTTCATGCAGAAGTTAGTTCATCCCTCAAAGAGACAATGCAAATGTTATAGAGAAAATGCCGAATGAGGACTTCAAAATAATAACTCAACAAAGACAACATTTCAAGATCAAGAAAGGAAATGATAGTGTTAAGCTCCACCTGTTTGCTACCATTCGTAGTTGCCTGAAAGGCCATACATATACACCTTCTACTCTTATTTGAGCAACTCCACGATCATGTTCATTGTAAAACACATCATGAAAAGTAATTGATCCCTGTCATCAAATATCAAAGTGGGAGTTTTAGCTTATCAAGCTGGCAATACGTAAACCTCGTGAAGATGTTAATGACTTTACCAATCATATCGAGGGCATGTAAAACGGAGGTTCCTTTTACCTGAATATAGTGTACGCCCCTTATCTTTGTCGGAGTACTGATTAATTCCAAGACGGATACACCATCAGATTTTCCAAATTCTAGAAACCTAGAGGACCCATTTGTCGTCTCTTCAAAGCTCCACCTTCCTGTACCTCAGAATAGTAAGAAAACAAAATTTTATTGTCAGGAGATGCTCATTTATCCATCACACAGGTTAAAGCATTATTTAAACAACAGGTAATGAAACAAATTTCACATAGAGAGACTTGCCATGAAAGCTACAAGACTAGTTGGCAGATGAATTTCCCAATTGCATATAGGCTCATGCAACCTAATAGAAAGTAACCTAGATGTGAAATAGTTTTAGACCTTAGACCATTTAGAAAAATGACAATTTCGGACTTGTGAATTTGAAGAGACCATCTCTATAAAGCATGGTAAACTGAATCAAGATGACATATTCTAGACCATAAAAAGAAAGATCAAATATTATAACTCATAAGGACATGTGGCACATTAATATTAAGTCAACAAGAAACTATGGTCGAGAAAATATGAACACTAGGAAAACACAATGTAAAAATATCGAAATAGCCAGTAATTAGCTGAGATAGATACTGAAAGAAAAATAAAGCTATAGAAGAAAAAAAGTAAAATAATATCTTAACAAGAAATCAGCTAGTACAAGAGACTTCAACCTTTATATGTTCCTGTAATATTCCATTCAGAATAGGGACTTTGCTCACCATCCTCTCGTTTAAGGAAAGCATGCTGTGAAATGAAAACAATCAATAAGTTCAGAGAATAAGTAAACAATCAGATTCGTCTTCTGCTGAGAATTAAAATTACAATATAGATACAGCAAAAGAAATCAGCACGCTACTAAAATGATTTTTTTTTTTTTACTTCTGAAAGCCGAAAATATACCAAACTCCTCTTTTTGCACTTGAAAAATGACAAAGCGCTTCATATTTTAGTCCTCCAGATCCAACCAGCCGCTCAGTAAAAGAGAATCATGATCCAATTGCCTCATGTATTTCCATTCCCGAAAAGGTTTTTGCCTCTACATTTCTTTGCCCTCTAATACAAGATGATTTTATTTACATTTCAGACATGTCCTTTCCTTTCAACTAAGTTACATTAGTATCACATGCACATTCTACACTTGCCTAAACTAACCAATACCGAAGTTACTGATAAAAAGCACAATTAGAAAAGCAAAAAAGACAAGTTTGCGATGTGAACAAGCAAGAACTTCATTACATATGAAAGCAGCAAATAGGCATTTAACAATCAAAATAGCAGCAGCAGGCATTTGACAATAAAAAGTCTGAAAATTTTGCCATCATGTGGAGCCTGAATGAACTTATCTAAACCCCTAAAAGAAGAAGCTCACATTTGAAGCATCAGCTTCTGCAGTAGACGAAAGTTGTGGGGGCAATATTGGTGACAATACTGTTACTGCTTTTCCAAACAATTTTACTCAACACCACTTCTACTAAATTATAAGCCAGTTCAAAGCTCTAAACATCGATTTAAAAGATCTCTCTTTTCAACTCTTACAAGCTACTCTGCTATAAATAAGGCAAACAATTCATGATTTCATCATCCCCCTGATCGAATTCGAACCTCAAATTGGAAAAACCCTAATCTGGGATTCTCGTACTTACCATACTCACCAAAAACTAATAATCCAACAAACAGAAAGCGCATAAGAACAAAGATATAGCACCCGATCATCAAATTAATAGACCCAAACATAAAAAAGAAGCAAACCTCATCATCCCAAGATCCAACAACAGCATTAGAAGCCCTCTCCCGTAAAGGCCTCAGCCCCCACAAAGGCCGGCCAAGCCCTAGAAGAAGGGTCAGCAGAAGAGGAAGAAGAGCCGCCCCCATTTCGCCTCTCCCACACCAATCACCAACCCAAACCCTTCTTCGACCTCACCCCTTCTTCAACATCAAGATGATGGCTTCGAGATTACGCCCCCGTACCGCACGAAAACGGGGTTGCTTGGGATGAGGTCAACTACCTACCGAAAGGAGACGGGCCCGAGTGAGAGAGAGAGCGCTACGACTCCGCACCGAAGCTACTATTAGGGTTGAGCTCCTCTCGCCATGGGATCATAGGGCCATGGCGATGTCGCAGAAACAAATAGAGAGATAGAGAGAGAGGAGGGGTGGGGGTCAAAGGAGGCGAGGAGGAGGAGACTTTTCGCTGGGGAAGAGAGAGAGAGAGAGAGAGAGAGAGAGAGAGAGGTTGGAGACGAAGACGATCACGATTTGGGGCTTTTTGGGATGGAGACAATGGTGCTGGACAATGGTCACCACGTCATCCGTAGACCAGCCCAATTATACTTTCAAAAATTCACCACGTCATCCATGGACCAGTCCTTTTTTAAAATATTTTTTTTTGCATAATATGGAGAATCTAGTTGATTCATATATATAGTCCGATTATTAGACTCTTATGAGTATAGACCCTTTTGTTAAGGATTTAAGTTCCGTGGCACGGGGTCGTGCCGGAAACTTACCGGCACGATGCGTGCCGGGTTGTGCCGATGCGTGCCGGTAAAAAAAAATTCATGTGTGCCGACACATAATAGTATGAAATATTTATTTTCTTTAGCAACAAAATATTCTAACCGTTTATTATGTATTTTTATCAAATTTTTTGAACTTTATTGAGAAAATTACTTACTAATTTAAAAAATAGAGGGTTTTGAGCTATACCATCGGCACGGGGATTATATCGTGCCGATATTTTGTTGGCACGATACGGCACGGTAGATACGGCCTGTGCCGATGGGTACTTAAATATTTGCCTTTTGTACTCATAAGTTTTCGACCGTTAGATCTATGCCTTTGATAATTTTCACCCGTTAGATTATACTATTCAACCAACCATCCACGCAACCCTAAAGAACCACTATCATTCTAATCGCACATCCCTTCATCCAACCGCACGAAACTTATGAGTACAAAGCGGTCTATATTCATAAAAATATAGTAGCCCTAGCCCATATATATATATATATATATATAGTTTAACGCCTCATATGAGTTTGTAATGTTGAAGGTATTTCATAAGATGTAGGCAACTTAGCATTAATTGTAATATCATATCATTTTTTTTTATTTTGAGAGAAAGATATTAGAGCAAACATTCTATACATTTATTATTATAAATTATTTATAACATATGATATCATATTATTCAAAAAGTGATTTAATTAAAAAATAAATTCGAAAATATATTTAATAGTTTTGTTCAATCTTGATTTTGCTTATACTATCAACTGAAATCATCAATTTAGAACTTCTGATGCATTAGATAGATAAAATAAAATTTCGAATCTCTAATATCAAAATTTATATTTTAAAACTTCTAATTTAATACAGTAATTTTCTATTAGTACGATGTAGATAATAGTTTCATTGAAAAGCATTTTTATGGATAGGCCAAGCAAGCCATCAATTTGTTTGATCCAAATTAATTATAGCCTTTTTTTTAAGTTACACTATCTTTTAAAAAAAATTAAATTAAAGGATAATTTTAGATGGAATAATAATGTGAGGTAACTGGTCCACTAATGACCTGGTGGACCAGGTCTAGACAAAATATTTCTGTTCTTTTTGAGGAAATATAGGTTGGTTAGGGTTTTGTTAAAGAGGTTGTTTCATATAACGGTTCTATACCGCGGCTGTTATACTGACAGGTGGGCCCAGCGTGGTAGGGTCCACAATTCAGCTTCTAAGCGTGATATACAACCGTTACACGATAATTTTGTAGTTGGTAGAGAGTCTACCTGGGCGTTTGATTATTTGATTAGTGACTATAATAATAGTTTTAAAATAAGATTAGTTAGGAAAATGAGTTGTTTCAATCATTGATTAAGTATACATTATGAAGTTTATTGATCATTTGATTCTTTAACTTAGTTGGAAATGTGAAGCAATTGGGCTTCGAACTTGGACCTCGGTAGCAACCACCAAGCCCTTTGTCACTTGCGCCAGTAATTTTTCTTCGTTTATTTCTCTTCATAAATAAACTTAGTTGGAAATGTGAGGTAACTAGCTGTGACGTCCCAACTTCTCAGGGTGTCACCCATCCTAGCACGCTTAACTTTCTTAACCTCTTGGGCCTAACCACCACCCAAAATACTTAAGCCGGGTTAAAAGTTTAGCCCTATTATATTTTATATATAGGACTACCTAAGGTCTCACAATCTTTCCCTCTTTAAGTCCTGACGTCCTCGTCAGGCTCAGATTCAGACTCACAAGTATCAGGCGATGTAAGACTCATGTCGCTAGCCTTGTCATTCCGATTCTGGCTCAGCCGAGACTCATCTCACACTTCCGGCTGGTAATTGGTTCTGATACCAACTGTGACGTCCCAACTTCCCAGGGTGTCACCCATCCTAGGACTACTCCCGTCCCAGCACGTTTAACTCTCTTAACCTCTTGGGCCTAGCCACCACCTAAAATGCTTAAGCCGGGTTAGGAGTTTAGCCCTATTATATCTTATATATAGGGCTACCTAGGGTCTCACATTAGCTGTATACATAGTATTACACATGAGTGATGTTCGAACACCAGACCTCGTAGATAGTGTTAAAACTAATTAAATCGATCTTTTGGATAATATAGTATCAGAGCCAATCCTCAACTCTCTCCATTCCACTACTTTTTTACTTAGCGCGCGCAGTACAGTTCGTTTGGTATCCATCATACACGTAAATGGGAGTGTTAAGACTATTTTTTAATTTACTTTTCGTTAGATTGATCTTTTGGGCAACAGATACCAATGTACGTGACACATTAATTATTCTGCATAATGTTTGTTCCTCTTTTCAAAAGTCATAGAACATGTACAAGTAAGGGATAAATGTATTGGTTGTCCTTTTCAAAGAGAGGTTGGACATTTCATCTTTGCCTTTTGTTTTTTTCCTCTTTTGTACAACACACCCCTTGAGGCTTAGGCTAGTATTCATTCTCCTTTCCATCACAAGAAAATGAAGGTTTGAGCTAAGAATTGGATAAGAAAGATGTCATTTTCCATTGAGATAATAATATCAAACAAATTAACCCAATCTTAGCTTATTATCTCTACAAAAAAAGTCTTCTAAAAGCTAGAAGTTGCAGTACAAACAGCCTCACTCAAGTTCACAAAAAACAGTACATAAACTTCTGCAGTGAAAGCCTCATCACATAAGCAGCAGTAACTAGTTTGATCTCTCTCTTATAGTTTTCTCAGGAAACGCGACATGTTCTTACGCTCTACGCGGGATCTGTCGCTTCAGATGCGCGGCTAAACAAGAACAGCTTCGTCCTCTTCGAGTTTTAATCTGTGCCATTCGGTGCGGAGAGTGATAACCAGGAGAGCGCAGAATTGGCAGAAGAGACCACATATCAGACCCAGCCACAACCCCTGCAGCAACAAAAATGTGTTATCAGATGTTATTTACACATCAGAAAAGAAAAAGAAAAACTCTGATAATAGAAGTTTATTTTTGTGCACATGGAGCTAATTTAAGGGGGCTTTTAGATTGAAAGATTAGAATTGATCATAACCTGCAAAACCAATTATTCGCATCTAATTAACAAGTTCTTCAATATCATCTCTATCTCTCCAACTACTTAAAACCTTTTTAACTTGTAAGAGAAAAAAATTATGAACTAGAGTACCAATTAGTGATTAATTACCTTGGCATAAAATTCCAATTTAAACCCAAATAGAAGGGCCAGTGGCATTCCAATTAAGTAGAAAGCCACTAAGTTGGTCCAAGCTGCCAAATGTTGCCAACCACAGCCTCTAGAAACCCCTGCAATTCACACCATAAAAATTACATAATTTTCAGGAAAAAAATTTGATTTTAGAAGGAATTTAAAAAGTTAATTATGAATCACCTGATAAAACTCCCTGCGCCGAGTCGAATAATATAGACCCAGCAACAAAAGGAGTCATGTAAGCATATTCCTGGATTATTGCTTGGCTGCTGCTGAACATACTAGCCCATATATTGTGCCCAAATGATAGTACCAACACTACCGTCGCCGCGAGGAAGACCGAGAGCTTTAGAGTCACCGTAACCGCGTTTTTCGCCTTCTCGACATTTCCCGCACCGATCTCATTCGACACACGCGTGCTGGAATAATAATAGTAATAGTTCTTATTTAGTCTTTGTTGCAGAGAAATATACCTGAAAGAAAATTTGTTAATGTGTTTGAAGAGTTACTGAGAACTTACCTCACTGCCGCGCTAAATCCGTATGTGATCATGTATGTGACTGCCTCTGTATTGACACTGCAATATATTGTTCTCAGCTACTACTCAGTTATATCAATTCTTAGAAATAAGAACAAAAAGAATGAATCAAAAGAAACTTACCACATTGCGATGAGTGAAGTACTCAGCTCAGAGTTTGGCATTAGCCCAGCAAGTAAAACCAGAATCTCAAAAGCCCAATACTCAAAACTGGATACAATAAACAAAACTAGCTTAATTGTCGATTAACAACAAAACAAAAAATGGATCTAATTTTGCTGCTTATTTCAATAAAAAAGCCGAAAATTTTTGTACTGACCAGACCATCACAGCAGAGGGAACAGCTAACTTCATGCTAGGCAACACATGATGAAATGCTTCCATGGAAAGCCCCTCCCAGGTGTGCTGGAACTTCTTCGACCGCTTGATGTAAACCGCGAGCATAAAAACAGATATCCACAGCGATATCGACCCCGCTATCGAAGTCCCCATGAATCCGAGGCCGAGTACATGAACCAACAGATAAGTTAATCCGACATGGACGAGCAGCGGGAAAATGGAGCACACCACAAGCGGCAGGACCACGGTTTGCGTCTGCAGAAACCTCAGCATACATTGCAAGTACCCGTAGGCGAATAGTCCAGGGATTAAGTACAAGAGATAGAGCGCGGCCATTCGCGCAACCTCAGGTTCCTGGTGCAGCCATATCAGTATGGGCTCGGAAAAGTACCACAGAATGGATACTAAGATCGCAAAGAACGTCGATGTGATGATCGAGGATTGGAGGTATATTCCTAGCAACCTGTATAGCTTCGCGCCGTATCCTTGGCCACAAAGTGTCTCAAGAGCCCCACTTAAACCAGTCTGAAAATAAAAAAAAGAAGAAAGAAAAGGAGCTTAAAATTGGACAAAAGAACAGTAGCAGAACTCTGAGTTCAGATGTAAAATTCAGCTGATAAAAACTACTTGAAGAAGCCAAAGTTTGATGAATTAGATCATGAATGATCTTATATGCAACATATTACTGAAATTGGAGAATCAATAAAGCATGTTCTTGTGCATAACCACAAAGCCATGTTATCTTATTCCTAAATCCTAACATATTGATGCAACAAACCTCTTTTATTTCAGGAATCTTTAAAAAAACATAAATAATATGAATTTTATGGTAACATGCATGTAGAGATCGAGTGTGTAACTACTATACCATGATATTACATAAGTGTTAGTACTATAGACTCATTTCGGATCATGCGGCATCTGAATCAATAATCCACACTGTTAGACACAATTAATAAAATCTACAATATTTAAGAACAAAATTATATATATAACTTTCATATTAACAAAACTTATCTATAAAATTTTAAATGCATTTTAGATATTATTAAATAACTATTGAACCATGTCCAATCAATATTTCTTACATACTTTTTTTGTTTGCATTCTATTTTTAAAAGCACATGCATGAATTCAAATCTCTGACCTCATAAATAGCGCTCCAAGTAAAAAGTAAGTAATGTCTTTTGTTTCAATAAAAGTTGACATTGATTAAATCTTTTATTTGAATGAAACATATAATTAAGAAAAGCATAACATCAGGAAACTAATTAATCAACACTATATTTCTTAATTATTGCAAGGTTTTTTGACGAAAATAAAAAAAAAACTTGAACTTGTCAATCCTTAATGACAATATATAATAATTTTTATATGTATTTCGTTTACAACTATCTTTTTCTTTCTTTTGTTTAATTCACAAGTCTATTTTTTTTAAATGTTCTATTTATAAATTTTACAGTCACCTTCACCAATCGCGAGTAAAATGTAGATATAGTATTTTAATAATAAAATAAAATGGTTGTTATAATAATCCTAACCACATTTTTTGACTTTGTACATCTAACTCTACCAAATAAAATAGAGGGACATAAATTAATTATAAACAACAACAAGCAAGGGCCACAATGCATAAATTTATGTAGACCTGCAACGCAACGTGCCAATTAGTACATATACTTTTCTCAAAACATATTATAATATTTTAGAAATGAAAAGCACTATTAACTAGTTTATTTTTCCTATGGATAAATCAGAATTATTATATCTAGTCAAAGCGAGTAATAATGACTAGATTTAATGAATTTAATATCCTTTCAAAATTGATTTATGAACTTTAAGAATTTTGATGTCATTATCTAATCTACAAATATTTTGTTACTTGACAAAATATATCAAAAATCTTTTTTGTACTAGCTAATTAATATTAGATGCTAAAATAAAAAGTTTTAAAATATTTTTTATAGTAAAAAGTTTATAATTAAGATGTCACAAGGCAACTTTAATCTGAAGATGCTCCTCCTTTTTTTCCAAATTTTGTACTACTGATTTTCTTGAAAAAAAAAAAAATCTCCAAAACTAGAGGGTAAAAAAAAAAAAAAGAGTCTAATTAACACATGCAAATGCATATGTGCACTTCTCATAAAATAATAATAATAATAATAATAATAATAATCAAGTACAAGACCAAGTAGTTGAAACAAACGAATGGAGCACCTTGAGACACGCATTTCTTGCCACACCAACCCACACATATGTACCATATACCATCACATTTAAAGCTTAGATCAACATCTCTATATATTAAAGAGGAAAAAAAAGTAAAAAATAAACTCATAATTAATGCTCCCACATGCTCAAATCCGATCAAAATCTCGGCACTTAATTTATGCTTTTGATGAATGGTTTGTGGAAATTTAGAAGGTTTTGTTATCTATTAATTAGCATTTTTTTATATGCTCTGTTTGGAATTACAAAAAAAATGTGTTATATGCGACAAAAAAAATATGATAAAAACTATTTTGTTTATTTTTATATGTAATATATCGCGTACATCGTAATGAGTGATCAGTTATAATATAATTTTCACAATTTCATCAAAATAACAGAGAAGCATATATTTGTATGCTTTTGATATCAAATTGAGAACCATACATAACCCTTATTCATGAGGGGAGAGGAGAAAGCTGCCTGAAATAGGCAAAAAAAAAAAAAGAAAAAAAAAGAAACACACACACACACACACAATATATATCTAAGTCCAAGAGAAAGAGGTTGAGTTCCAATATAATTAGAGCAAAAATTTCATGATAAATTAAAAATCTAATAGCTTATCAAAAGAAATCGATCATTTTATGCAACTCTAAAAAATAAGGGGAAAAAAACATAACTCATGATCAACAAGATCCACAAAAAGAGTTGATCTCTTTAAAAAAAATAAAAATAAAAGATAGTGCGTCCTTCAGCTGAGCCAAACTAGTTATCTAACGAATGAACAACTGCGTTGCAGATGCGTTGCGTACGTACGTACCATGAGAGCCATGCCGGTGACGGTGCCCCAGGAGTTGCCGAGAGTCGCTCCCGCGAGCTCCACATCCCCGAGATGCCCCGCGAACATGACCGAGACGAGCGTGATCGCGTAGTACGACACGTTGGTGATGATCATCGGCACCGCGAACAGCAGCTGCCCCTTCGCCTCCTCCACATCCACCACCTTCCTCAGCCATGATCCTCCCTTCTTACCACCACCACTAGCCTCTAACAGTGGAGATGAGGACATTTTTGAACACTTGGATATATATGATCTCCAATTCACAATATAGCTAGATATATATGCTTATGTATACATATATATATATATATAGAGAGAGAGAGAGAACTACTTATATCTGTATATATATATATATGCATATATGTTACTGCTATTATTTCACAACACCTATATGATCTTGTTGTGATGCATATATTAAAGTGTGAGGAGGGGGATATATGATAATATGAATATGTGGTGATGGGGTAGTTGGCAATTGGGGGATGAGTTAAGCGAGTTAGTAGGACCACAATAAATCATATTTATTTATATTTATTTTAAGGTGTCGTATATACTTTTGCAGCTAATGTTGATTTTTTTTTATAAATGATCCTACCAATTTTTACAATTACAAAAATAACCTTTTAAAAAAAATAATTATAAAAATGGACCTTTAATATGCCTGGTTGAATTTTTGAAAAAATAAATAATATAAGCGGTGAATGAATCACCGCATTTAAATGCGGCAAATCATTCACCGCTTTCATAACTCTTCCTAAATCCAACAGAATTATTATTAATGACGTTGAATCGTTCACCGTTTTTATTATTTTACCTTAGTCTCTCTCTGATTCTTGAAAGTGGTTTTATAGGAGCGTAAAAAATTTGACGAATGCGATGAACCATTCACCGTTTTCACGCATTTTTTCTCTCCCCACCATGCTGGCACCCACACGGTAAAATCGAGACTATGTTTACAAATAAAATTTTAACGGGTCTAATTTTAAAATAAAATCTTGGAAGAGTCCAGTACATTAAAATCTCCGCTAATGTTTCTCTCGTGTACAATTGGTTTCACACTAGGAGATTTTTTTTTTTTTTGGGAGGGTAAAAATATATGAAAATCCCCTCAAATTTTGTTTTTTTGAGTAAATTCCTTTAAGTCAATAATTTTAGTATAATCTTCAATAAAGAAAAGTCTAAAGCTAAAGGTCAATTACCAACTTATTTTATCCAATTTTTTTTGAACAATTTCTCTACTCTAGCCAATAAACAATGATTAAAAAACTTGAATAAAAATACAATATGGACTATATATATATGACTTTTTAATAAAGAATTAATCAACACCATCTAAATTAAATCCAAGGGTGGGAAATTCTTTATCATATTGCACCCTTAAATTGTTCCTTTTACCTCCAATGATTCAATCCCCCCTTCACGTTTTCACACGATTTGACAGGCTCGTACAAAGACAGCAACTCACGGTTCCCTGCCAACTTGTTAAAAATTATTTTCTGCACCTGGTGTATACATACATTTTATATATATATATACTACAAATATTTTTAATATCTTGTAATAAAAAATTAATTTTGGAACATGATCGTCAGCATTTAAAGAGTCTGAACCCGCCATCAGGAGTAGTTGATTTGTTACTCGGAGAATTATGTAGGAAATCGAAGGTTTAAAATTCGATTTATCTGTTACAGATGATGTATCAACATTACGTGTTCTGAAAACTTATTCACTAGATATCGAAAAATTTGATATATATAGAAAAGAGACAAATAATTAAAAGAGTCTTTTAGAAACTTATTCACTCGGCATTAATTAATTAGCCCCGAAAACTAACAAATTTAGGAAAAAAAGTTAAATAATGATATGGAAATCTCTATAATAATAATAAGAATTTAAAGAGTTTGGTGTATGATATGTACTTAAACACCACGCATAGGGAATAGTTATTGAGGGACTGACTCTTTGACCAAAGTAGGTGGCTCAATTATTTTAGTAATTGTTTTTTTATAGAGGTGTGATGCACGAGGGATAAATATTATAAATATCGTGTTCTCACTGGCCATGAATATGTCTTCGCCAAAACTATGTAAATTGTTGATTTGAAATTTCATGTTTATTTGTTGATAAAGTTTATTTAATTATTAAAAAAATCAAAAGTTGCAAGAGTGAGAATCCCTAAGGGACCAGTATCATCCTAATCCTATAATTTTTCATCCAAGGGTTAAAAACTCGATAGTAAAAGAACTCAAATACTATTGACAGTATTCCAAACCAATTCTATATATATATATATGAAAGAGAGGGTGAAAACTTATTATATAGTATTATATACATACTATTATATAATATTATATGTGTAGAGGTACTATGCTATCCAAAGTATAAGGGAGTTAGTGCTTTCGACTTTTTGGCCCTTGGATCAAGAATTGTACGGTTAGGAAGATAGTGGTTCCCCTTAAGGTTGAGTGGTCCCCCTAAGGTTGAGTAGTCCCCATTGGATAATAATATTAATCCAATGATTAAAAATGATCAAAGAGGCTGATCAAAGGGCCAAAAAATCAGAAGCATAAACTCTTTTATACTTTCGACAAAATACTAGCTCTACTCATATTATATTATATTATTTATTAATTTATTATATAATATAATTTTGATATTTTTAATTTACAAATATAAATTATAATATATATATATATATATATATAGTATGATAATTAGAATAGAACTACTATACTTTCGGAAGCATAAAGGAGTTGGTGCTTCCGACTTTTTGGCCCTTGGATCAAGTACCCCTTTGACCACTTGTAATCTTTGGATTAATATTATTACTCTGTGGGGGTCACTCAATCCTAGGGGGAGCACTCAACTCTAGGGAGACCACTATCATCCACACCGTACAATTCTTGATCTAAGGGCCAAAAAGTCGGAAGCATGAACTCAATTATGCTTCCGAAAGTATAGTAGCTCTACACTGATAATTATTATATATTAATAATATATAATATATAGAATAGAAGAAAATATTTATAATAGTTTTTTATTTTATTTTTCTTTATTTTCCTTTCAAACTGTGATGAAAAACTATTTTTCCTTTGACCACTTGTAACCTTTGGACTAATATTATTATTCTGTAGGGGTCACTCAATCCTAGGAGGATCACTCAACTCTAGGGGGACCACTATCATCCACACCGTACAATTCTTGATCTAAGGGCCAAAAAGTCGGAAGCATGAACTCAATTATGCTTCCAAAAGTATAGTAGCTCTACACTGATAATTATTATATATTAATAATATATAATATATAGAATAGAAGAAAATATTTATAATAGTTTTTCATTTTATTTTTCTTTATTTTCCTTTCAAACTGTGATGAAAAACTATTTTTCCTTTGACCACTTGTAACCTTTGGACTAATATTATTACTCTGTGGGGGTCACTCAATCATAGGGGGATCACTCAACTCTAGGGGGACCACTATCATCCACACCGTACAATCCTTGATCTAAGGGCCAAAAAGTCGGAAGCATGAACTCAATTATGCTTCCGAAAGCATAGTAGCTCTACACTGATAATTATTATATATTAATAATATATAATATATAGAATAGAAGAAAATATTTATAATAGTTTTATATTTTTATTTTTCTTTCTTTTCCTTTCAAACTGTGGGCTCTGATACCACTTGTCGGATCGTTGGCGCTAACCATTAATCCCAAAAGCTCGAGCTGTTAGAAATACGCAACCAATTCACTTAAAGCGTACATATACAGCATCCACGGGTCTCGATTGTGACTCGGCCTCACCAGCCTCACGCCACTTCGAACATGACTCGGCCCACCCAGCCTCACGCCATTTCGAACATGACTCGGCCCAACATGACCTCCTGCCACAGGGCAGGATGCTGGCCCATTTAAGCCAACAATCTGGTATCAGAGCGTAAAATTTATTTTCATCCGAAATTTTTTTTCATCTAAAATTATTTTTCACAGTTTTACGTGGAACCAAACACGTCCTTTTCTTAGCCACAAAACATTACAGCCACAAAACATTAGCTTATAGCCTACGAATTTTATAAACTAAAAATTATGCCAGCCTAAAATCTACATCTACATGTGAACCAAATGCCATCATATGGCACTTTTAGGTCCAAATTATTAAGTTGAGATTCATATTTTATTGTCACCTTTATTAGGTTCTAGTGTGATCTATTAATATACAATACAAAATCTAGATCTAAAAATTAATGGAAACCAAGTAGTCCTAAATAAGTATGAAATTAACATTTTATATACATTTATAATTTGTAATTTAATTGATAAATTACTTAAAACTTTCACATCCTTGCTTTGATGATCTCCTACAAGTGTATATAATTAATATCTCCTGCGCGATCCACGTGCTTTGACCACTTTACATGCAAAAATATTGTACTACCCAGATCGAAAAAATAGAAAAAAAAATTAAAAAACAAAAAATTATATCAAAAATGTTATATAGGATTCCTTTTTCGAACATTATTTTGATAGCAAATGACCAAAAATGACTTGTCATTTAGAAGTTGCACATCTTTTAGATTGAAAAGGAAAAAAAAAAGTACAAAACTAATCTATAATGTGGGTTATTTTGAATTAGCTATCTAATTTTTAAAAAATTTAATTTTACTATTTAACTTTTCAATTTGTTTGATTTGAGTCAGTCAATAATATTTTAATTTCAAATTCTGAATGCGTCATCTATTTTTACATATTTAGTTAATATAATTTATATAATTATTATAATTATAAATTTAATAAAATACGTAATTAGTTTTAATTTTGAAGTTAAAGTATCTTTGATTAATTCAAATCAAACAAATTGAAAGGTTGGATAGTAAAATTAAAATTTTGAAAGGTTAAATGGTCGATTCAAAATGATTTATAGTTTAAATAAGTTCTATATTTATTTTTATCTTTGAAAAATGAATGAAGTGGATAGTATGCTTCTTTTTTCTCAAAAAAATAAATTGACTCTTTTGAATAGTTTGCACGGAATCTATTATTTTGTAATTATTACCATCTAAATTTTACTCTTGTTTATGGTCGTATTTTTTGTTTTATATAATTTTGATAAAAATAGCTTCGATATTTTCTCGCAAATTTAGTTCTATATCTGATTAGACCTGAGTTCAAATAGACGATAATCGATTCGAATTCGGATTTGGATTCAGATTCCGTTGTTAGTTTGTGAATGCATATCCACTTTTCTATTTTGTTAAAAATGTTTGGAGGCCCCTAAACGACAGGCCGTATTGAAATGTCCCCGCCAGCTTTATTATTATTATTTTTTTTGATACTCCTTTTACTTTCAATTTTTCAAAAAATTTGAAAATTGAAAGTCAACGGGGTCAGTTGAGGGAGCAATTTCGAAAACGCCTATAGTCGAGGGTCCTCCATACATTTTTACCTCATTACTCTCCTGTATATCGTACGAGCCCAATGGGCCGGTCCATTTAGGCCTGACCCGTTTAGGCCCGATCCATTTATTCTAACTTCTTAAACCACTTCACTCGTGTTAAGCTGAGTCTCCTCCTCCCGCCACCCTCGTCGCTCTGCGGCGGTCCCTAAAACCCTAACCCTAACCCTAATTCCTCTTCCTTTTATACCTTCTCTTCCGAATCCGGCGAATTGCACGCTCAGTATCGAAGGAGCCACATCGAAGATGCCGCGGACGAGCGCCGTGGAGTCCCCCGGTTGCCCTCCGCTGAGGGTTCTCACCACCGACGCTCTTGGCCTTGTCAAAGGTGAGACCTTTTTTTTAGCAAATTATTCTATTTTCATGTTATCTATTGGTGTAATCTTATGATTTTGTTGTTGTTATTGTTGTTGTTGATGTTGTGTGTGTGTGTGTGTTTTTTGTGTTGGGGTGCAGTTGTGGAAGCCCGCGGTAAGGCGGGAACGCCGAAGGTGGTGGAGACGTGGGGCCCGCCCGACGCCTCGCGGTGCGTCGTCGCGGCTTCGTTCGCCGATCGAAAGAAGAAACCGGTATGCCGAGCTTTATGGTTCTTAATGGTGGCTTAGTGCTTGATTATGTTGTTGATTGTATCGAGATGTGCCATATACTGATAAGTAAAAACAGTGTCTAGGTTATATTTTCCTTATTTTATATGTTGTTTGAGAATTATTCCAGTTGTAGGAAGAGATGAGTTTAGGATGATTCTATGTATGCTAATGAATAATGAGAAATAGATGTTAGCGAGAAAAGTCGGTATTCGGAAATTAGTAATCCTGGCCAATATAAGGCCTTTATTATGTTTTGAGGTATTAAGAGTATGCAAAGATGGGTGCCATAGGATTTTATCGCACTGATTGCGATCACTATGCCTAGGTCTAGTAGAAGATATTAGGAATGTAAAGGATCTTAGATACCACACTTAATGGCTAAGTGTTAATTCTGTATGCTCAAGCGGCAAGATGGCCAGAAAATTTTTGGTTGTTACAGGCAAAGCATTTTTGAGGAATGATGATGCTTTCTGCCTTGGTGAATTTTCTCTTTTTTTACAGTTTTTATTAGTATTGTTAGAGTACTTCATACTGTTGTTGTTTGTTTTTGTTTTTTTCTTTTTTTTATAGTTTGTTCCTTTTAGTTAAGGTTAAACAAGCTTTTTTGCACTTTATTTGCTAACTACTGGACATGCCTTTCATATTTGAATGTTGATGATTGGTGTTACATATTTTCTTCTACACAGTGACTATTCTTTGATGTCTTTTTCTGCAGATTTTGGCTGTTGCACGGAAGAATGGATTGGTAAGTTGCTTTTAAATTGCAGAGCAGTTCAAGTTTTTCTTGATAACTAGCAGTTTACTTGCTATATCTATTTATTCTGACATTTATCTAGCATTATGAAATGTAGATTGACTTTTTGAATCCACTGACCGGGGATGCTGTGGCCACTATCAAATTTGGTGAATCTGAGTCTGCCGATTGTGCTGCGGAGGACGATCCAATTGTTGGCTTGCATCTCTTCAAATCAAGGAAACCAGAATCGACTTCTATGTAATATCTACTATGCAGATTTTTATTATGTTTGTGTTTACTTGTTTGTTTTCGCGAACCAGTTTGCTGTTGTTTTATAGTATTAAAAGTTATTTAACATAGTTTAACCTGTATTTTACAATTTACATGTATTTATGAAATTTGGAGTTATGCAATGTCCGTTAGCTGTCTTTTCTATCTATATTTGTGAATATAACATTGTTTTAGATATTTGATCATACAGTGTTTGATGGCCTTAAAAATTGATGCATGCTGATGAAATTAAGTAGATATGATATGACTAGACAACATTAAGAAACATTACACATCTGAAAATAGACTGGCACAGTGCTTTCCTCACTTTTTTGGGGCTTCAGAATTATTTTCTGAAAATGATCTCGACTTACTAACTGCAATTCCTTTTGTTGTTGTATCAGGTTGGGTGTATCACTTATATGCACAGAAAAAGGAAAAGCATGCTTGAGATCTGTTGCAAAGAGAAATGCACAGCCTGATTTGGATACTGATTCTCAAAGCACATGGAGTGTCTGCAATGCTGGTCAAGTATTATGTTCTTCAGTCGATGGAAGCGAGAATTATGCTTTATTTGGCGGGTGAGATATTTTGAATCTTGATGAGGTTTTTCTAAATGTAAATAGGTTTTCAGTGATAATATGTTAATGTGGTCATGATCAGCAATGTGAATAAGAATATCATAATTGTTTAAAAGACTCTTTAAAGTGATTTTTGTTCTTTATATTTTAGGAAACGCGTTGAAATTAATTTGTGGGACCTTGCCAACTGTAGTAAGTTATGGACTGCTAAATCTGTAAGTACTCTTATCTTTCTGTATTATAATTGAATAATACTGCATCTTGCAATCCGTTTCCTGATTAGAATTTTTGCTGTTTGATCATGGCCTCTTTGAAGCCTCCATCGAACAGCCTTGGTATATTCACTCCAACCTGCTTTACTGCTGCAACTTTCTTAAGCAAGGATGATCATCGCAAGATTGTGGCTGGCACCAACAGTCATCAGGTATTGTGATATCTACTTATTTTCAGTGTTTGTGATGGCAATCCTGAAGAGATGCTGCAAGCTTTTTAGATCTTTATTTAATTATTTGTAAGGTTTTCTTTTTTCACCCTCTGTGTCTAATGAAATATCTGTATCAGATTCGCCTATATGATATTTCTGCCCAAAGAAGGCCTGTTATTTCTGTTGATTTCCGCGAGTCTCCTATTAAGGCAGTTGCTGAGGATCTGGATGGCCATACTGTCTATGTAGGGACTGGATCTGGGGACCTTGCTTCCTTTGACATCAGAACAGGTATGTTGGAATTGTGTCAGAAGATTCTCTTACCTGTATGGCTGTATAGCTATTAATTCTTCACAACTACTTCATACCTTGTAATTTTGATGAACTATTCTTGGGATGGCTATCAGCTTAAATATTCTCACTATCACACATTTTTGTGCATGGTCGCTATTTCATCATTACTTAATTTCAAGTTTGCTATTGAGCATACTTGAAAAGATTCAAAAGTTCGATTTGGAAGTACTCTAACTAGCTGAAATGGAGTTGAAAGTAATTAAATCAAACTCAAGCTGACAACTCTTACTCCTTGTTTGGATGTCGGAGTAAGATATTCAATGATAACTTATTTGTTATGAAGGATTTTTTGTGCGGTTGGAAGCTATGAGTTTGATTTTTGCTCCATAAAAGGTCTTGGCATCCATGATTTTATAGGATCACGTATTTCACCTATGAGATGACTTTATCTTTTCAAAAAAAATGACTTGGAGGCCTAATATGGTATGACACTCCTTAGCTCCCAAATACTACTATCTTATTTAGTAAATCAAAGAGATATACAAAATAAAACGTTCATGCATCCAAACATGGCCCTACTTGTTCAATCTGAGGCTAAGTTGCAAAAAGTTCAGTTATAACTAAGATTATTATTGTGATGCTTCATAGTATTCTAAGTTATCTTATATATCTCACCACTTATTATACTGCATAATCAATTTCTACAAATGAGTTCTATCTCAACGTTTTGCATGAGAATATTCATGGTCAGCGAATCAAAAAAATTGATGTGCCTATAATAGTTGGGAAATAATTTTTCGATGTGTTCATAATTGTGAGCTTACAACTAAAAGAGAATATTGCTTTTGCCAGGCAAATTGTTGGGATGCTTTGTGGGCAAGTGCAGTGGAAGCATTCGATCAATAGCCAGGCATCCAGAATTGCCTGTAATAGCATCGTGTGGTGAGAATTCAATAAAAAATTTATCTTTTAATAGATGCATAAGATATCCATACTTTTTTTTTATGCATTAATTGTTCTTCTTGTTTCCATTTCCAAGCATATATTACTTAATTGATTACCTGGTGATGTTCTTCTTTCAGCGACTATGATAACTTAATCTTTGTTGCTGGGAAAAACCTATTTGCTCAGGCTAGTACGAAGAGCTTTTATTTGCTGATAGTTATTGTATACATGGATGTGAATCTCCATAATTCTGTTGACTATTGTGTTGGGGTGGGGAGTAGAAAAGAATTGTCATAACAGAAACATGACAAACGGTTGACTTGTTGCAGATTTAGTTGCTATTCTAACTTGCCATCACTCAGGTCATGGGAAGTTTAAACTGCGTCTTGGAGCAGCTATATGAATTCTTGAGTTGGTGTCATGGAAATATTTTATTTTATTTTATTCTTTTCGCTTTTGAAGTTGTTTGCAAACAGCTATATGATTGCTTGAGTTGGTGTCATGGCATAATATTTTTTTGCATTTAAAATTGTTTACATAGAACTGACTTAATGTTGCTTTTGCAGGTCTTGACGCCTATCTGCGTTTGTGGGATGCAAAGACAAGGCAACCTCTCTATGCGGTATGTCAGAGTTACTTGTAATCTTGTACCACTTGGTTCTGCTGAATACAACTGTTTTTGTTAAACCACATCAGATTTTCACATCTAACTCTCACGCATTTTGTATTTTGATGGCTATCAAGACTCCCTGTCCAACTAAGTAAAGGATGCTGGAGATTTGGAGTATTTACTGCTAACTACTATTTAAACTATCATCATCTCAGTACTATTTATAAAAAAGCCTGTTAAGGCACATTCTGTGTCCATGATTAAAGAATATTTGTTAATTAACAACAAATGGAGGCTAAAAATTTAATAATCATTTGATGTTGTTCATATTCAGAAAATTAGGTTCGATTATCAAATACAGGTTGCATTACATTCTGTCAATCAAAGTTAGTTTGGAAATCATACATTAGAGGAGATTAGGTTATGATAGGTTATGTTAAATCAGTAGATTTTATTAGGTTATCTTTATTCTGCACTTTATATTTATCTATTCGATGTATGTTTGGGTGCAGGTCTTCCTCAAGCAGCATGTCACGAACGTTGTGATTGATTCACATTTTTCTGCTGAAGGTTAGCTTATATTATAGTTTTTGTCATTCACTGCTGGATTTAGGTTTTTATAGTGAATCCATTTATATTCTAGTTGAATTTAGTTCTCCGTCTAATTGTGCTACTTCACTTGTTTTTTTTTTTTTTTCCGGAATCTCGAGTGTGAAGCCTCAGTTAGATTGTACTAATCATTCATGCTATATTCTAGTCATAACAATTCGGTACATTTATTATCCCAATCTATGTATCATACTTTTGACATGTTATTTTAACTTCGTTGCAAACTTGGGATGAGTTATTCATTAGGATAAGTGTATTATATTACCCTTTCATCTATGTGTGTATGTATGAATTTCCTAGCTCCAGAACCATTGGAGAAACTGTAGGTTGACTTGTAGGTGCAGAATACAATCCGATGGCGGATCACTAGATGATACCTACTCAAGAACTTTGAAGGCAATCTAATGGTTTTTTTTCTTTTCTTTTTTGGTGTCACGTATTATTTCAGAATCCGAAGTAGTTGAAGGTCAGCAACCGGTAACAAAGCAAAACAAGAGGGAAGTTGACAAGCCAGAGCTTTGTAAGCAAAGAAGCAAGAAGAAAAAGAGACTAGATGCCGATACAAATAGAAAGAAAATCAAGGTCCGAGATGCTGATACTGATGCTCTTGCTGCTGATGATGATGATGATGGTCGCATTAGTTTCTGAAACCTGAGGACATCAACGAATTGCCAGTTTCTAAAAGAAGCAAATTATAAGAAGAGAGGAGCAAGATTAGCTGGGCCATGAGCAAGATTAAGCAGAAAAAGGAGCAAAAAAAACATCTTTGTCAATGAGCAAGACTAGGCTGAAAAAGAGGAAAAACCATCTTAATGCGTTTTTCGTGGTTAATCTGTTTTTATCAAAATCTTTAGTTGAGTCCTGCTGGAGTATGAATCTGGTACGGCCGGCAGATTAGTCAGCAAACAAGAGTGTTGATGAAGATGCTTGTGGCGATTTCTACCTGAAGAGTGGAGGCCGATCATATAACTTCTCTTTCATAGTTTGGCGTAAGTTATTGAAGGGCAGCATTCGGGGGGGGGAAAAACAAAAGAAGAAAGAAATCCAACAGAGCATGTGTTCTTTCCTTTCTCATTTTTCGTAACATATTTCATAGGCAAATGATGTTTAAAAATTGATGTGGAATGAGAAATGTTTGCTATGTTGAGGAAAAACTTTTAAGTTGAATTTTTTTACTTATTTGCTTGCTCTCTCTATGAGTTCTTGTGCAGTTTAGAAAGACATGAATGCTGGTGCAATTCTGGTGGTGATACTCGAAATTCAGCTTTGTAAAATTGGGTTAAAATTAGTCAGTAAATAATGATCGGATTTGGAAAATGCATCTAGCACTAATCTCACCACCTGCAATGTAACTCTTCAAAGATCTTTCTGCTGTATGCAGACTCTGTGCAGAGTTTGTCATTCGTGATGTTAGAAAAAGTTATTAGTCGCCTCTTAATACCTTTCTAAATATAGTAAAGATAATTAGAGAAAAAATTATGGTTTAGAAACACTTAATTAACCCCTTGTATAGATATCTACTCAAAATGTTATGCATGTGGAGACTAATTGCATGTGTTTTTTTTTTAATGAAAAAATAAAAATTAACAGGGACATATGTTGGTCCCTGTACTTTTCATTTACGCACTTTAGTTCCTAAACATTCATGCGTTTTGCACTTTAGTCTCTCAAACATTAGGAAAGTTCCTGATTTTTGTTGTAAAAGGACCTTTTAATCCTGCTTGGATTAAGCAAATATCAGCCAGATATCGTACAGAAGAAAAAAAAGGGGTCATTTTGTGAATTAAAAAAGAGAAAATTGCAATACATGTTAAAGTTCGACAAATAAAGTGCCTAAATGAAAAGTGTAAGGGGCCAACTAGCAATATCGTGATAGTACAGGGACTATATATATATTTTACTCATAGAGAAATCAAGTTCAGAGGTTCTATTTGCCAAGGGATTAAGTGAAAGGCCACAATACAATTACCTTTCTCAGAGAGAAAAAAGAAAAGAAAAAAGAAAGCCATAATATCTATAATTTAATTCAAGAACATCCTTTCTCTCTTTAAAAGCCATTTAGTTTGGAGCACAGATTGAGCCAATTCAATTTTGCCTTCTCTATTCAGACCATGGAACACAGTCCTAAAGTTCACTGCACTTGGTATGATTCCGCAATCCAACATCTCGCGAATGAGAAGCAGTGCATCTTCCGATTTGCCGCCTTTGCATAGACAAGTCATGAACATCGAGTAGGTCTCAAAGTCCGGTAACGGTCCTTTCAGTTTCATCCGCCGAAAAATGTCCCAAGCATCCGAAACCATCCCCGCATTCATAAAACCGCGAATCAGAGCTGAATAAGTGACAACCGTTGGCTCGCAGCCGGTTTCTTTCATTGTCTTAAATGTTTCGACCGCCTTTTCGATCTCTTTCTCCTTACAGAAATGAACGATCAACGAAGTTTGTATCTGGGTAGTTAGCGGAACACCTGCCATTTTCATTTCCTCCACCTTATTGAGAGCTTCGTCGATTCGACCGCCCCGTAGCATTGCGTGAATAATACTCCCGTATACGTATTGATCCACTCTACATCCGAGTTTTGCGATCTCACTTGTTAACAAAAGTGCTTCTTCTAATCTCCCGGCCCTGCATAACGATTTAATGAGCATCGAATAAGCGAGTTGCGTTTCGAACCCTCTTTTACACAGGGATATGGCAGTTCGTCTAGCGTCGACAAGTTTTCCCGATTCACATAGCGAAGCAAGATAGATTCCGACTGTTTCCTTATCCGGCATGTATCCAGCTTGGTTCATTTCTTGAAATATCTTCATTGCTTCTTCTATCTTTCTACCCTTTTTGCCGCACAGAAACACTATAAGATACTTAAATGTAGAACCGTCCGGGCTATAGCCCTCGCTCTTCATTTCCTTGAAAGTTTTCAAGGCGAGCTCTGTCAAACCGGCTTGACCATACTGAGCTATCATGATGGTCCATGTGTTTGCGGCCGCAGAGAGGCCCTCTCTTTTCATTTCTTGGTAAAGATATCTCATGTGCTTGAAATCTTTTGCAGAACCGGCTAACTTGATCGCCGTGTTATAGGTTTCTGTGGTGTGTGCATAGTTTGTTCGTTTCCCTATCCATGAGAAAAATTGCAAAGCAGCTCGACTGTGCCTCTGACATCTTCGAAGAATAGCATCTACCATGTTCGGCGTGAAAATAATCATTCTTCTCGCCAATTGTTCTCGTGTTGAACTCCACTCCTCGGAAGAAGATAGAATCCTGCATACTTCTCGTACATCACCGTCGCAGAAGTCCTCCTTTAGTTGAGCAACTGGACAACTTGAAATCTCGTGCTCTTCATGAGAAAGATGATCAACTGATTGAGAAATGGGTTCGCTTTCTATATTATCGACTTTAAATGATCTCCTTATCTTCTCGGCTTCCTCGGCTTTCTCAAAATAGCCGTTTCTAGTGAGAGAATTTATGACCAAACCGAAGATCCCATCAGTTGCATTTATGTCCAAATCCGACATTTCTTTCAGGAGCTTCAAGGCTTCAAGGGGTTCGGAAGCCTTACACAGTTCCTTGATGAACACTGTGTAAGATTTCCACGTGGGTCGTAAGCCTTTCTCCTTCGCGCCCTCAAAAACACTCCATGCTTTGGAAACTTGGCCGTGACGAACGTGTCCGGCGACCATAGCCGTGGCGACAACTATATCCGGTCGTATACTGTTCTCAAGCATCTCTTCATACAACTCACACGCCGTTTCATATTGATCAGAGCTAAATAAATGCTGAATAATTTCAGTGTAAGAGGATATTGTAGGAATGCACCCAATTTCTCTTATGCGACGCAACACATCTATCGCCTTTCCAATATCACCTTTGCTCAAGAACCCATGAATGAGAAACCCATAAGCTCTACTACTAACAGCGGATTCATTCTTCATGTACTCTATCATCTCTATAGCTTCATCAATTTTTCCTTCTCTACACAAGCCCTTCAACAATATCTCGTAAGCTTCCGAACCAACCAGCGATTTTTCCTTCATTTCCTCGAATACTTCTTGGGCATCTTTTAGCTTCCCAAAGCTGCAAAAGCACTTCAATGCTTGAGTATAAGCTTCATTCTCCGAAACCTGTCCACACTTGATCATATCATTCCGAAGAGAAAGAACGGCTTGTTTGTTATCCGATCTTGCGAAACAACTCATAAGCATTTGATATAAGCCTACATCAACTATCATGTTTTTGGAAGCCATTTCTTGGTAAAACTCCGTCGCCAACTCGGGTTTCCTCGCATAACACAAGGCGCGGAGAATCGCCTTATAAGCCCCGCAATCGGGTTCGCAGCCTGATTTCCTCATGGCCTCGAAAGCGAGAAGCGCCTTGCCTATCCGCCCGGCTTTTCCGTAATGCGATATGAGAATTGTCCATGTTTTGATGTCCTTCGGGCACAATTCATGGTCCATTTCGGCGATCAACCTCTCCACCAAATCGAATTCTTGGGCCTCGCCGGCTATGTATATCATTGCATTGTATGTTTCTGTCGTGTGGCAGTATTCTGGTTTCAGCTTGACCCAGTTAAAGAATCTGAGAGCCAAGTGGCCTACTTTGAAGCACCTTTTCAGAACCATTTCGACGACATCGGGACCGCACGACAAGCCCAACTCATCCAAGCGCCGTTCCATGCCGATTCCGGCCGTCTCCGACCGCACAATTTCCGTAATCCTCTGCACAATCGGGCTAACATCTTCGGAAGATGTTTCCGACATGGTTGGTTTTGCATTTAAAAAGCATGAACTCTTTGGGCCAATTCGTCGAACACCTTGGCTACTATCTTTCGCATTCAGAGTGCGTGATTCCCTATAAGAACTCTCACCAAAAGCACGGTCAACATCTTCCGAATCGGAAGCTTCCGCATGAGTTCGTTTTGCATTTGAAGAGCGAGAGCTCTTTGGGGCAATTTGTCGAACACCTTCGCTACCATCTTCGGAACTCGGAAAACCATTCTCCGGTGAGAAGATGATGTTGGTAATGTTTTCGTAGAGGGAGGGGGGATTGGGTTTGTTGTTGGATGAGAGAGTTCTCAACGAGTTGAAATGGTGAGAGAAAAGGGAATGAGAGGCGAAGGGTTTGATCACATTTCTCATCGTCTTCTAACTTCTAACAATGGTAGAAGCATGTTACGTGGGTGAACCGAACAAGTTAAAACTGAGGGCCCATTTCATAACGACCGATAGTTGAGGGGTCTCCATGCATATTTACCAAAACAATATATAATAAAAATAAAGGGCTTCTCAGAGGCAAATGGTCGAGCATGAGAGGCGCATTTTGAGGGGAGCAGCTGCGACAACGATGGGCGCCGGCGACGCCGCCAAGGAGTACGCGGCGGGCTTCGCCGCCGGCGTCGCCACCGTCGTCACCGGCCACCCCTTCGACACCGTCAAGGTCTCTAATGATTATAATCTCTTCTTCAAACCCTAATCCCTCTTCTCTCCTCACAATCTCAACTTGTTCAATCTCAAATTTTGCTTTTGTTTCTGTTTTTTTTGGAATTTTGTGTACAATCTTTAGTTTCATCTTGTTTTACAACTGTAAAAATGCGTTCTTTTGCTGGATCATAGTTCAATGCAGGTGAGGAAAACGTGTTGTTTTGATGAGACAGCCATTTGAGTAGTTATATTGAGATGGTGTTGCTCAAAGCATCTTTGATGATACAGCCATTTATGTAGTCATATATCGCTCATTGAAGTAGTCGATGAATCTGTTAAGAAAAAAGGAGAATAGCTGATGAAGCAGATCATATGACAAATCCTTGAAAGAATGTTGCCTTTGTATATATACCAGTGCTGCTACGAGTTAGGCTAGAATATCGTTTTCGGCAATGAAGAATCCGAATCGACCATCCATTTTAAACTTGATCTAGGCTATTTGAACTTCTTAGGAATTGAGTTTCGCAATTTTAGAATATCATTTGTCTAATGATCAAGTGGTCTCAAATTCACTTTCTATTAGCCATTGAAAATGGCTAATCTTGAGACCACTCGAATACTAAGCAAACAATGTCGTAAAATTGCAAAATTTGACACCTAAGAAGTTCAAATACCCTAGATTAACTTTTACGTTGTGGATCGTCGATTTGAATACCCAATTGCCGGAAACGACGCGGAAGTAAACAACCTCGCTTACTTCTAGAGGCATTCTATCCTAGCTCTACTGCTACAGTAATTTGCCGAGAAATAAAGATTAACTCATGTTGAAGTATGATTGCAAGGAACTTACTACAAACTTGGCAGGCTTTTTATAGATAAATGGCTGCAGTTAAGTTGTATAATTCTTCCAATTCTAGGAAAAAAGAAAAGAAAAAAGATAAAAACTAAGATAATATATACCAAGTAAAATACTATTTTCACCTAAATAGCCTCATGATCTTATGACCTTGTGTTCTTATATCTGTGGTCTAGTCACTCGCACCAAAGATGCGCCGCTATATACACTCGTCGACTTGCATATTGCATCTACGACACCATATGCCCTTTGTTTACATATTGGTTCCTGTTCGACCCACAAACTTGTGAATATGTTTGTAACTGTTTCTTGGTTTGCTTCAATCGGTCTTGAATAGTTTTACCTTTTTACTTGACAGGTGAAACTACAAGTGCACAATACTAAAACAAGTGTGAAGGTGTACAAGAATGCTTGGCATTGCACTAGCCGAATCCTGATTGAGGAAGGCGTAAGTCCCTTGTATATGTTTTGCTTTTTCTCAAAAATATACATCAATTCCGTTATGCTACTTTTTACGTGCTTGTGCTCCAACATACATAAACAATAGTGTGCTTATTTTGGAAATCCTCTAGTGTTACAAATAATTTCATATCAATTTTATTTCAATGAAAGTAATTTATAAGTTCGCTTTTGAAGCTGATTACAATCTGAAGAAATCTTAAGTAGTAGTTGACTGAGGCTCATTCCACCTTCCACCTTAATGCAAGGCTTTCAAAAATGTGTTGAAGAATCAATATGGCTCTGTAAGGTGATAAACATTGCAGTAAAAGAATCATGTGACAAGTCAACATGTAGGCACTTCGACCTTTGATGACAAGCATACAAAATTAATTACTGTGTATTCATTTAAAAAATGGAAATATTGGCCTATCTTATTATTCTTTAGATTTTTTTTTTTGTTATATATTTTGATGCATCAAACTACTAAGAGTTTGTTTGGCCCACTTCAGCACAAACTGTTTGAGTAGAGCTATTTTAAAAAGCCCTAACAACTTTTTGAATAAAAGACCATACCAACTTTCTGCTGTGGCGAAATCATTAGTTTTAAATGGAGCTCATGCTTTTGGGACTTCACAGATAATTTCATCTTCCCGCCATAGCAAAAACTTTAAAACTTTTTGTTTGCAAAATGGCTGGATAATGCTTCCTAACAATGTTTCACCTTTCCAACTTTTCTGCCTCGAATATTAAGAACTTCTAGATCAAACATTTGCTTCATGATCTAATTATTAATTGGAGCATCAACTACTCTATACTTTAATATGGGGATTTTTTAATATGCCTTGACCAATTACCTGAATCCCATGACTGATCGTAAGCCTTTATAACATTCCTCTAGACCCCGTGAATTTGCATACAACTCTATTTGTCACGATCACTGGTCCTGTTGTCCGAAAGAGATTACATTGTTCTAAATTAAGTATGCGAAAACATTTAACAACTGTTTATCTTGGCAGATAAGAGGATTGTATAAAGGTGCATCATCTACATTTGTTGGAATAGCATTTGAGAGCTCCCTGTTCTTTGGCACGTACACTCAAGTGAAGCAATTATTGCAGGTTCTTGTTATGTATTTTAGGCTTTGATTTAACAGACAAATTTCTAATTTCAAGGTGTAGAATTATATCCATGCGTGTGAAATTAGCTTGCTTTGTTCTCTCATTTTCATATGCAGGGCGAAGCTCAGAGCAGTAAGCCGAAGCTTGAGGTAATTATTCCTTCGGCAGGATGCAGTGGGGCTTTGATCAGCTCCATTCTGTGTCCAACTGAGCTAATTAAGGTACGCAACTTGAATGCTTTATCCTTGCTTCCTCCAACTTAGGATTCAGGTTATGCCTTTGACATGTAATGCCAAGAATTCTATAGTGTAGAATGCAAGTTCAAGGGAAGGATGCAAACTATTCTAAATACGCTGGCCCTCTAGATTGTGCTCGCAAGACACTAAAGAACGAAGGGGTGAGCTTAACTTTCTTTCTTCCTCTACCCACCACTTCATACTTAAACTATTAATGAAGTCATAGGCTTCTACATCTCAGGTTAGAGGCTTATTTCGTGGTGGTTTGGCGACTTTACTAAGAGAATCAATCGGAAATGCAGTCTTCTTTAGCACTTACGAGTTTACTCGTTATTGGATGCATATGCATTTGGATTCGTTGCCTTTTTTTAGCAGCGAACGGTCCGTGGTGCTAAGAGATGTGGGGATTGGCATCATAACCGGGGGAATTTCTGGGGTCGCCGTAAGTTTGAAAAATGTTATTCCTTTTCCATTGAGATGGTTTATATTTCCTTTCACAAGTAATTCTCTCATTTGCAGTTTTGGTCAGCTGTTCTCCCGTATGATGTCGCAAAAACTGTAATTCAGACATCCTCTGATACACATTCTACCCGAAATCCTTTTCGGACTATAAACTTGGTATGTAGCCTTTTTCTATTCTTGTCCTCTTGTGCATGCACCAAAATGTTTTGGTTTGGATCTCCACTGTCCCAAAACTAGCATCCTAAACCAAATCTGAATCTAAAAACGGGCCAATTGGTCAAAATAATCATACCTGGTTGAATTTGATTCATCCATGGGCGATTTACATTGTATAGACATGATAGACGGGGTCACAGAAGTAGAGCATAAAGCATCATTTATTCTACCAAAATGTTGTGGAATTTTTGTTTATTATGATCTCGTCAGTTTTCTATGGTTGCTTTCATCCTTTTGAAAAGTTTGGTAACTTTTCAATCAAGACAGATAGAACTGAGCACCAAAATTGCTGAGATTGACCCGCTTGTAGCCCAGATCGCAACCGAAACCGCAAACAAATATCTCGAAACTTGCTTCATGTGACTTTCAAAGATTTGTTACTATTGTTTTTTTCTTTTTAATTTTCAGATATACAGCAGAGCAGGATTGAGTGGATGCTATGCCGGTCTTGGGCCGACGTTGGCTCGAGCATTTCCTGCCAACGCTGCTGCCATCGTAACATGGGAATTTACTGCTAAGTTACTGGGCATCAGGCGTGCCTAAATTACGATTGTGAGTCGATCTTCGATTTTGTCATATTTTATTAAATTCATATGTTTAGTGATCAGACAACTTATCATCATTTTCTTTTGTGGAAATCCTTTTGCAGAAATTTTGCTGAACTGAAAGTCTTTCAGAACCAAACTCCAGGTGGAATTCCTACTGCCTTGTTTTCGTATTTCGGACGATTTTGATCTCTGTGAGTTTTAAATTTTCATTCAGAAATTTTTGAAAATTATCTGAATGAAATGCTGATCCCTTAAATTCCAGTTGCTTTCAACACCCTGTGATTTTTTTAATTTATTTTTTTCCTTTTAGATGATTAGGCTTTGCGCACATCCTGCTAGTGCTGGATCAGGTTTTCATTTTCCCTTAAATTTCCAGAAGGGTTGTAATAGTGATGAGGTTGTTTTGTAAGATTTTGTAACTCTAGTTTTCTATATTTTGGTTGGCATCTTTAATTATTAGTTCAAAAAGAATATAAACCTATTTCTCTCTCTCCATGACTAATATTATATTGGTAAAAATATATAGAACTTACCCAAATTATCCACCATTTTGATTTGGATACACAATCTTTCAAAATTTTGATTTTACTATCTAACTTTTTAATTTGTTTGATATTTTGACTTCAAAATTTTGTTTATCTTTATAGATTAAGCGAGTATATTTTATATAATTCTCATAATTAAAAGTTTATTAAAATAAATAATTAGCTTAAATTTTAAAATCAAAAATATATTTAACTGCCACAAATCAAACAAATTGAAAAATTAGATAGTACAATTAAAATTTTGAAATATTAGATAATCGATTGAAAATGTTTTATGATTCAGACAAATTTTATACATTTTTACTTATTATATTTAGGGATAACTTTAAATACCACCCGTGTGGTTTCGTACTTTCTCATTTTAGTACCATGTGGTTTAAAACGTATCACTTTAGTATCTTGTGATTTGATTATTCTCTTTTTGTTATCTTTTCGTTAATTTTTTCGTTAAATTAATAAGAAAGTTAAAACTACAGGATAGTAAAGTGAATATTCGATAAACCATAGGTGGGATATTTGAAATTTTTTCTGTATAATTTAACGAAAAAATTAACGAAAAAATAACAAAAAAAAAGAATAACCAAATCACAGGGTACTAAAATGATACGTTTTAAACCACATGACACTAAAATAAAAAAGCACGAAATCCCAGAGATGGTATTTGAAGTTATTCCTTATATTTATTATAGGGATAATTTCATTCGTGCCCTTACAAACTAATAAAATATCATAGATACCCTTCAAATTTCAAAAATTTCAAAAATACCCCTCTAAATACAATACTTCTTTCATAAATGCCCTCACCGTTACCTTTTTGTCAACGTCCGGCAACTTTGTCTTTTTTTATTTTACTTCAAAATATGAAATTACCAATTTACCCTTAATTTGTTCCCTGCTTGTTTAGAGGAACAATTTCATTCACACCCCTGAAAAGTTTAAAATTATCATAAACACTTCTACATAATTTGAAACATAATTTGGTCCTTAAACTTTGCACAATTTTTATTTTAGTCACCAAAAATAAAAATTTTAAATTTTAAATTTTAAATATAAATTCAAAATTAATATTAAAATTAAAATTTTAAACTAACCAAAAATTAGAATTTTGAATTTGAATTCAAAGCTACAATTTTGATTTAAAGCTAAATTTAAATTTTAAATTTAAATTTAAATTTTAAATTGAATCTAAATTTTGAATTCAAACTTAGATTTTTTATCTTGATTTTGATATTTGAATTTGCATTTAAAATCAAAATTTTGAAACTGAAATTTAAATTTAAAATCTAAATTTGAATGTAAAATCAAATTGAAAGTTTTGATTTTAAATTTTCAATTTGAACTCAAAATTTAAGCTTAATTTGATATTTGATTTCAATTCTAATATTTTAATTTAAACTTCAAATTCAAATTCATATTTTGAAATTCAAAATTTGAAATCAAAGTTTGAAATTAAATTAGAATCAGAATTCAAAATGTGAATTTGAATTTGAAATTAAATACAAATTTAGAATTTCAATTCGAATTTAAATATAAATCCGAAATCAAATAGAGGGGTATTTATAAAATAAAATTAGTATGATCATTGAAAGTGTAAGAGGGCAAAGTTGGAATTTGAATATTATTAACTTCAGTTTGGACGGGTACTTGATGGTAAAGTTATTTTTGAAAGTTTTTTAAATTTGGAAGGATATACATAATATTTCAATTTTTAGAGGGGTATCTATGAAATTAGATGGTTTTAGAAGGGTACTGAAGAAATTTTCCCTAAATAGTTTGTGTACTAGTCCAACAATGTGACTTGTGTACTGTGTACTCGGGAGTCGGGAACAATAATTAGAGTGCTGAGTAGACTCTCACTTTGGAAGTCTCTGGATTCATGCATTGTGGGATCTTCAATCCTTTTCTGGGGGATTTTTTTTTTTTTTTTTACAGAAAACTTAATTAGAGCTCCAACTCATCATAACGAGAGAAATAGAACTTAAAAATACTACTCATACATTCAGAAATATATAGATATAAATTTTGCATTCAAATCTGTTCAAAATTTAAATATTTTTTAGTATTAAAAAATAATAAAATTAGTGTAAAAATTAAAATTTTCAATAAAAAATTGTAAGTTTTATATTACAGATGATATTGCTCATAAAATTTTTCTAGATGAAATTAGAAAAATATATTATTTTATTTTATCAGAAAGATATTTGTGATGGTGACATTGATCTTATCTCATACAGTATGATGTACCATTACCAATTTAATAATTGTTCCTTACCTAATATTTATCTTAAGTCCACTTCACTTCACTCTCAGATGACTAAACTGATGTAACCTCGCCACATCGCATTAATCTTTCCAAATCCCATCCTTGTCGAATAATAAAAAAAAATTAATTACATTCCCAAAATCTTTCATTTTCGACGATCAACATTATTAAATAAAACCAAGTATTCGAACTTAAATCTGTTGGCCAAAAACAAAGGACAAGTAGTAATAAGCAGTGGTAGTGTTATTATAATTATATATTTATCTCAACATAGTTGCAAACATCTTAATAATTGACATAACAACACCCACCCCCATGGAGATAAATTACACATGATCAACACGGGGTCCATCTAGAGGATGATGCTACTACACATGAGCAAAACCAACCAAGGTAAAGAAAAAAAAAGAAAAAAAAAAGATAAAACATGATTAGATATAATTAGCACACATGAAACAGCAAAAACACATATGCAGCAGAGGAACAAAATTTACACAACCCATTTACTACTCCTCCCACCACCACCACCACCAAGTGCTCCACTCCACGTCTCAACGGTGGGTGCTCCTTGTTTCTCCGCTGTACATCCTGCAACATTAAACAAGAATACAAATAACATATTTTTTCCACATATGTAAATTTAAGACCCCATTTAATTATAAGTTGAAAAGTCTACTCTGTATTTATTAAAAAAAATAATACATAAGACATAGAATAAGTTGCTTGGTTTGGTCCACGAAAAATGTTGGATTCTCAGTTGCTGTTATTATCAGAGTCATTTTTATTATAAATACATAATTAGATAAAAAATAATGATCAGTTGTTTTTTCTCTTTTCTTCTTTCTTTGAGCTTTATCTTATTATTATTTTTTTCGAGACCGCGTTGCCTCACTATTTATAGTCAAATTCATTTGAAATTCTAAATGAATGAAGCGAGTAGCGTGCTACCTTTTTTTCAAAAAAAAATAATAATGATAAGATCTAGCAATCAATAATACTATCCTTATTAATATAATTAATATGCTGTTAATATTTCTGATCTCATGTTAGAAACTTTTCTCACTAAATTTTTTTATTTTTATTACATGATATGTCTGTACTGAAATTATATAAAGAGTAGATGTATTGAACCTGAGCATATTATTTACCAGTCGTAGACGGTGGGGGAGTTGGGCTGGGGCTTGTCGAAGAGGTTGGAGCCCAGGGTCTTGGTGGCGAGGTTGCTCCCGGGGTGGAACACGCTGCGCCACACGTTCCCCTTGAGCGGCGTCGACGGCGTGTTCGGCGTCGCAGGAGTCGTCGGCGTCGCCGGCATCGAGATCGCCCTCTGGTAGACCTTGCCTACGCCGCCGCTGCTCTCTCCTTCGTCAACTTCATTCGAGAATCATGCATCCAACACCCACCAAAAATATTAAATTTATTATCAAACAGCACTACACGCTACAGCAGGACCAAACATGCGACGATGATAGTCACCTTTAACGGACAAGGACTTGGTGGAGAGTTTGCGGAGCTTGCCGAGGCCTTTGTCCGGCTGAGGCCCCGCCACCACGTCGTCCCACAGCTTCTCCAGCAACACCATGATCTCTCTCTCTCTCTAGATCTCTCTTAAAATCTCTCACTCTCTCTCTCTCTCTCTCTTTCACTTTTGTTCCTACTAAATATGAAGCTGCTTTGTAACTACCATTGTAAGCTTAGGGGCCATTTATAGCACCGCCATGGATCCCGTCACCACCCCGTGAGTGTACCAATAATACGCACCCTTACCGGCGGTTTCTAGCGTAAGCGATAAAAGACTGGATGGTTGGTACCCGAGGTCCCAAATTGGAAGCCTAGTTGTCAGGGACGGAGCTATGTGGAGACCCAAAGAGGCCATGGTCTCCCTCAATTTTTCAATATTTATATTATAGTCCTTTAATAGTTTATAAATTTTTTATAAATTTTTATAATATATGGGTCTATCTTATAAAAAAAAGGATAACTTCAAATACCACCCCTGTGGTTTCGTACTTTCTCACTTTAGTGTCCTGTGGTTTAAAACGTATCACTTTAGTACCCTGTGGTTTGGTTATTCTCTTTTTGTTATTTTTTCATTAATTTTTTCGTTAAATTAATGAGAAAGTTAAAACTACAGGATAGTAAAGTGAATATTCGATAAACCATAGGTGGGATATTTGAAGTTTTTCTGTATAATTTAACAAAAAAAATAACAAAAGATAACAAAAAAAGAGAATAACCAAACCACAAGGTACTAAAGTGATACGTTTTAAACCACAGGGCACTAAAGTGAGAAATCACAAAACCACAGGGATGGTATTTGAAGTTATCCCTAAAAAAATTTAGTACTAGTATAGACTTTTCTCTCTTCTTGTGTGTTTATAGATAAAAATATACTAAGAACCTCTTAATTATAGTGTATTTTGAAATAAGTCCTTTCAACTTTAAATATTTTATTTTATACATTCTTAATTTTCTAATTATTTTTTATGAGTTAATTTATTTAACTAAATAAAATAGTATGCTAAATTTAATAACTCTGTTAGATATTAATCATTGGTTGTTACTATTTAACTAATAAAAATTTAAAAAAATTAAATTCTAACTAAATTACTATTAGATTTAGTAAAATTAATTCTTAAGTCATTTGAATTGAATAATGCAAAAAAAATAATTAAAAGTCAAGCAAGCAAGTGTAAATTAAAGAAATAAATTTAATATTTTTTAACATTAATTATCTATTCACTAAATTTTTTTATTAAAAGTTTGAGTAGTTAAAATTTTATTTATCTGCTAAAACTTTTATTTGTATATATTTTGGCCCCCCTCGTGATTAAATCCTGGCTTCGTCTCTACTAGTTGTTTCACATTTTCAGCCAAATTAAATATTTTTTTTAATGAACGAAACGGATAGCATGCTACATTTCTTTCAAAAAAAATAAAATAATATTCACTGTTATATTATATTGTTATTGGATAAATAATAAACTTTTTCGGAGTAAACTAAGTTTGAAATAAGATAAAATCTTCTTTATACGAGTTATATCACAGAAGATATATTTTAACAGAAATATTAAGTCTACAATCAATCTCAACTAACTATTTTCAGTGTTTAGTTAAGGGAAAAAAAAACAAAGTGTGATAAGATTAGTATAGTAAATTTGCATTTTAAATAATCAGGCTATATGATTAAAATTTCAAATAAATTGTAAACACGCCTAGCAATGCTCTATGTTTTAAACTAATCTTATTATGTTATTATGAGTTATACAAAAGAGTTTGATGAAGAATAACTTGATAATTTTATACTGCACTGGTGCGTTAAAAAATTATATTTATTTTTACATTTTTCTACAATATAGAGACTATTGATTGAACGTTATTATTATTTTTTTTTTGAGAGAAAGGTAGCACGCTACCTGCTTCATTCATTAGGTAGATAAATTTAGCTACATAATGTGAGGCAGCCAGGGTCTCGGAAAGAAACGCGAAAAAAAAGTTAACAGGGTGAGAAAAGAAAAAGGGGTACACGTCGACAGAGTTAGCAAATGAAAGGAAGCGTCAGCATCACCCCGGCTTACAAAACCTGTCCCACTCTTTCGCCAGAGCGCAGATACGATGAACCGCAGAGATGGCGTTCGATGGAATGTTCCGAAAAATAACGTTGTTCCTTTCGCTCCATATTGTCCAGCACATGGCCGCCACCAGTAACAGAATCTTCGAAGTGTCTGCCTGTGATCCCCTCCCTGACACCTTCTCCCAGACGATGTTGACATCGTCAGTGGTGGAGAAGATGTGAGGGCTATCAAGGATCGAAATAAATAGAAACTTGGAAATGACACATCCCACCAGCAAGTGGTCTACTGTTTCTAGATCAGCTCCACACAGGACACACCCATTGTTTCCTGACCAACCCCTTTCAAGGAGATTGTCCACCGTAGACAGTCTCTTTTTAAATGCTAACCAGAATTTTTTTTAACTTTTGTCGGAAGTTTCAATCGCCAGACGGCTGTCATCGCTACATCTTTGACACCCCCGAGTGTAAGAAACGAGTACGTCGACTTGACTGTAAATTTATTACTTGGATCCCATCTCCAGTGGATTACGTCAGGTTGATTCTTAACTCGAATATTAGCGAGGGTATTCTTGAACACGCTAATATTTAGTTTGGATTGCCGTGTGTTTCTTCTTACTCCTCTCAGGATCTTTCGCCACCTCCACCCGGAGGCAGAGAAATAATTACTGACACGTACTTCTTTGAGGACAGCACAGAAAAATGCATTAAAGACTTTCTGGAGGTAGCGAGCCAAATTAAAATTTTAGAAGAATTGTGCTTGAACTTGATCTACCAGGTAAGTCATTGACCATCCAATTATATTTACTTCTTAAAATCACTAAAAGTTATTAGGTAAAAAATAACAGTTATTAGATAAAAAATAAAATTAAAAATATATATAGTGATATGTTTTTTTTAATTTTTTTGATTATTATTATAACTAAATAATTATAATAATATAAAATAAGTTATTTTTTATAAAAATAAATAAAATATTTTTTGTGTGTATATTCTCACCGTTGGGTATTCACACTCCGAAATAATACGAGCAGCGGTATGTTTACCGGGTGGCGACGAGAACTCGGGGTTGGAAACCGGGGGCGGTAAAACGGATCCGGGCGAAGGGGTGGACCGGGTCCAGCGGCTCACGAGGCGGGGTAGGTTGCGGATAAGAATTACGCGGTGGGCCCCACCCACAAAATATCTAGTCGTCCGGACTCCGGGGACACTGCTGTGGACCCGGCATGGCTCCCTCGCCCACCGACACGTGTCGGTTCGGCTCGTTTGGGGGGCTTGAAACTTGGCGATCCTGTTACGTGTCGATGCTGATGGATTCGGGTTGGTGGAGCCGCTCCGCTCCGATCCGTTCCAAATGAAATGATAAGCCAAAACTAAAACTATAAGTTTCCAATGCGCCCCAATCTGCTAAGTAAATAGAATGGGAGATGAAAGAAGCGGTAAGTCCCTCCTGTTTTGATCCGCCGAATGAAGCGATAAGTGAGGGCCGAAAGTAGAATTAAAATTAATTCGCTTCGAATCTGTCCCGAATCGATAAAAAACGAAGCGATAGATGGAAAATCCCTCATGCCCCTAAATCCGTCCTTTTTACATCCCTTATTTTCTGTACTAGGAATGCTAATGGATTCGGGTTGGTGGAGCTCCTGACCGATTTGCTTCCAATGGAACAGTCAGTATGAATAAAAAATAGAAAAAATAAATTCGTTTCGAATCTGTCCAAATAAATCAAGAAAATTGGATTTCAAGTTGGTGAAACTCCCGCGCCTATTCACTCCTAATGGTGCAGTTAGTGGGGATAAAAAAATAAAAAAAATTAAATAATTTCAAATCCATCCCGGTCTCCCAAAAAAAAAAAAATATGAATCCGCTCTCGTTTGCATTCCAAACCTGTACAGTAAAGAATTCTATTTTACGAATTTTAAGTTTTGAAATAATAATTACCTACATACTCATATTTATTATTTTAAAAAATTGAATAATAAAGTGGATCCTCTCAAAATATTTCGTTATTTTATACATTCTATCACGTCAACTCATTTCTAGTTAATTTACAGTTAGCATCATTCTCAGCCTAACTCCAGATTAAAATAGAGTATAAATTTGAAATAAGTTGAACCTTTAGTGAAGTAAATTTTATCACTTAAAATTTTTAGAATGTACATTTGAACGGACAAATCAATTTCTTTAAAGAGTTAAATGGCTATTTTTAATAATAAACTGATACAACTTAACTCTAATAAAATTATATTTGAAAAAAAATTGAAACTCCTTAAATTTTATGATTTAAACTTTTTAGGGATAGAGTGATGCAAACAACATAATAAAGTTATATTTTACTCGGACTAAAGTAGAGTTCAACTCACTTCTTTTCCATTTTATTGTTTAGTAAAAGACGAAAATCATTTCAATATAGTTATTTTTTTTTATTCTATCCTGAGCTATATAGTACGAAAAATATTATAAAGTATAATTACTAGTAAATAAATTCTTATTAAATCCGACTTCAAATCACAAAATTGGGATGAAATATGAAGAAAAAAAAAATCCACTAAATCGTTCCGAATAATTTGAATTCTCATTAACTTATAATACCAAACAACTGATTTATAAACTATAGCACAATTTGGCATCAATTAATCACAAAACAGTAAATGGATGGAAAAGAGGTAAACCACTGCATGATATCATCATCACCATAAAATGTGATGTTATTAAGAGTTACATTCATTCAACAACCTTATTCTACAATTCATGATCTTTCCACATGGATTTATTGTAGGACTACTTCATTGAGACATACTTGGCAGTGAAGATAGATTACATTTTGACAGATTGAACATGAGATTTAGATTCGAAAAGCAGTTAGTCACTGAAATTTTACGACGACGCAAGAGATGTCGTCGCTGCTTTTCCTCGCCAGAGCTGCCTCTGTCAGATGCTTGGCGGCAGACTGGGGATCCTTTATGTCTTTGATCGAGTCGACCGCCTCTTGGTTCTCCATCACCTAATCAATTATGCTTTTATTATTAACTTGTGCGACAAAATCTAAATAAAGAGTAAAATTAAGAACAGTATCTCCCTAAAAATTTTTATGTAGCAGATAATAGCATACTAACAGTGACAAATAGATGCAGGATTGCATCTCCCAGTTAAAGAATTTCCAGTTTCAAGAATCCTCCTTAAGGATCTTTTGCACCTCTTCCTCTCATTCTCGACTTAAGCTAAGAGGAATTAATCCAATTTCAAGCAAGAAATTTGTCGAGGCGAAGCTAATAATGGCCAACAACTAATTACTTTCTTGTTTCGCATTCAACACACAATTCAACTGAGCATTTCTTTTAATTCTCGACAAATCAGCGTGAAAAACAAATGAAAGTTACCTTCCATAACCCGTCACTTGCTAGAATTAGTAATTCAGTTTCGTCGTCGATTGTTTCCTCCACCACAGCTGGTTCAGAACTGAGGTGCATCTTCAAGCTTCGATCGCCAAATGCCCTTGCGACAGCTAGTTGCCCGTCGACTCGAGGCACGTCTCCTGCATGAATGATACCACAAACATACCGCAAGCTCGCTTACCTTTTGAGGATAAATCAAATCAAACTAGAAAAAGATGAGGAAGTAAATTAAAAACTACAGCTCTTCTTCATCATTAGATGCATTCACCAATTATTTCTGAACATCCATTCACTCCAAAAACTCTGAAGAAGAGATATAAAAGATAGAAATTATGTAATGCGCTGCAGTTACGAATGATCTCGTGAGCATCCCGTTAACTATCAAGATGACATGATATTAACAAACTAAATTGTAGAAAACTACGTTAAAACAAGTAAAACACTAATAGATATAAGTGTCCATTGAGCTGCTAGTACCTGATTGCTGTTGCATTGATCCTTTTGATGGCAACATCATAATGCAAAGAAAGACTAGTAGTCAAGGATTTAAGTGCCGTGGCACGGGGTCGTACCAGAAACTTGCCGGAACGGTACGGCACGGTGCGTGCCGGGCCGTGCCGATGCGTGCCGGTCATAAAAAATATATGTGTGCCGACACGTAATGACATGAAATATTTATTTTCTTTAGCAACAAAAGATGCCAATTATTTAGTATGCACTTTTATCAAATCTTTTGAACTTTAGAGAAAAAATTACTTACTAATTTAAAGAATAGAGGGTTTTGACTTGTGCCATCGGCAACGGTGCTGTATCGTGCCAATATATTGCTGGCACGATACGACACGGTGGATAACGCCCATGCCAATGGGCACTTAAATCCTTGCTAGTAGTATCAGTTTATCTATCCATACATAGATACATTGGCTATAATGTGAGAAAGCAAAACAAAATAAGATCTCACGAGTCATGACTACTAACTACTGCTTAATCTTGAACAAGCAAAAGTTTCCTACCCTATAGACATTTCAAGAACCTGACAATACAGGAAGATAGATAGTGACCTGGAAGATTCGACACGAAGCCACCCTTGTCCTCAATTGACTGCTTCTCCTTGCTTGGTTCGTGATCCGTCGAAAGTTGCGTAGCGACACCGTTCTTGCAAATCACTGCTCGTGAATCCCCAACATTAGCCACCACGAGCTTCACGCCATCTATTAATATAGCAGTAACGGCAGTAGAACCTCCTTTTCCTAACTCTGCTGCCTTTTCCAATATCTTCTCGTCGGTTTTTTTATATGCTCTTTTGATTGCACTTTTAGTGTCACCCCAAAATTCGGGCTGAGTAAGAGATGACACAACAAAATTTGAATAAGAGGAGCGAGCCCAGAAACATCAAGCACGGAGATCCAATTTTAATATAGAATTAACATAATTATGCAAACTACACAAACTGTAAAGGGCCTTTTGCATATATATCTCTGCAAAATCATCAATTTACATATAATTTTTCATATATACACCTCAAAAGTTGGGGAATCATCCAGTTCATGGGCAGAAATTCTTTCTTTATCAGAAAAAAATTCTTCAAATATGGTCATGATTGTAAGTACAAGTGTAAATATGTAAGAAATTAAGCTTCTAATATGCATATATAAAGATCTTAACTGTAAGGAAAGAGATTACCTCATTCAAGATGTTCTCAAAAAGATGGGAACGCAGGTAATCCGGAACATCATGGCCCAAGTGGCCGTCGAATATTGCAAACAAGCCCAATTCATGATCGCCCACGTGCTTGAACTCGGCGACTAGATAATCCTCCATCGGACGAGATGATTTCCCCTCGACCAAGTGATATCCATGACTAATTTGCTTCCCTGAAACCTTGCACTTGCCTTTTCCTGTCTCTGCCGACGACGATCCAAACCCAGCTTTAGCCTGAAGGATTTTATGCAATGTTTTTCAAGTGAATCATATTCCTGAACTTAAACCGTCATTAACCATAAATTTAAGAAAAAAATCATATACAATTAGCTAAAAAGACTCTAATGCGGGCGCAAAACTGCCAATAAATGGCAAATCAGATCAAGTTTTCTAATCCTCACAACCCAAGAGGTCGTAGGTTCTTTTCCCCATTTGTCGTTTAACGGGAACATGTTCTATGATTTACTAGATATCCACCGAGGAATTGTTACGACTGTTTTCGAATTATTTTCTATCAGATCGATCCAAAGACATAAGCAAAAGTTTCTTACAATACCACACTTCATCCAACACTCTTTCCCAAACCCCTCTATGGACTCCATGTATCAAATAATCGACTCCAAACCCAAGAGTTTCAGATAATTCTTAATCAATCCTTAGAAAAGTCAAGGAATTTTGCAAATTGCACATGGATTAATAGATCTGAATGAGCAAATAACCAATGAAAGGAAAATATATAAAAAAATTTAAATAAAATGAACAATTCTAGAACTTACTTTAATTTTGTGCAGGATCTCCTTCCCAGTCATCTTTGCTAACTCACTGCTCCTACTTTGGGCAAATAACAGTGAAAGAAAGAAAAAGAAAATTGCTAAGAGAAATGACTCTAGAGAGGGACAAAGGTGGTCTTCAAACAAGAAAACAACCTAATAGAGAAAGGGAAAGGTAATAGCCAAGATTGAGAAATTATTGCATGCACCTGGTGTGTCCTTTACATCATATGCATCGTATATAATATTTGTTATGTAGTGTCTAAATATTATAATCTAATTTAATAGGGGTATAATTTACAGTATAAATATAAAAATCTATAATCTGGATATTAGACACTACTCGGTTCTAAAAAATAAAGTCGATTAACAAAGATTCATTTAAATATGAGGACTACTACCTGAGTATCTATTCACCTAAAGTGAGTGTAAATTTTATATTTCATTTATTCAAGGTCAATTTTGACTAGTCTTAATCACAATCTTTTACTTATATTTTTTACTTAATACTAAAAGTTTAAAAGAATTTTTTTTTTTTGAGAAAAAGGTAGCACGCTACCCGCTTCATTCATTGGAAAACTTAAAAGAATTATTTTAATTCTTAAACAGATAGGATATAAGATATACACCTAATTTTACAGTGCACCTGGTAACGAGAGCTAAAATTTGATTAGACACCGACACAACAAAGCTTTAGGATGTGGTGTACGGTGCACCGGGTGCATGCAATAAGTTCGCGGCAAGATGAGATCCGTTGACGCGGGACGTACTATTGGGGGCAATCTGACTGAAGTTCGCAACACCGACCGAGCTTTTTTTTCTTTCTTTTTTTTCTTTTTTTCTCTTTTTTTTTTTTTTTTTTTTTTTCTGGGGAGCGGTGGCCGCTTTGTCTGAACTGAACAGCTTTGGATAATTTGCATATTGGTCCCTAACATTTCGTGTAATTATATAGCAGTAAGAGTAGGCCATAACCACCACCACATAATTTAGTCCTCTTCTTTTATATTTGTAGCTTATCCTGATTAGGGATCCTGATAGGCTTGTTTGGAGTATTTTTAAGAACCCTTTTTAGTGTTAAAATGACTTATTTAGCATATCTTCTTTATGTTTTACTAAATAAATGACACGCCCATGCCTATTAAAAAGAAGCATAAAAGTAGAGAGGAATATAACCATCTTGTGGCTCTTCTTCACATCTCTTTACCATCCAGATTTTTTCACCGAACTCAGCAGCTTAAAACAAGGAAGTACACTAAGAACCAAGATGACGATTGGGAAATAGTGAATCTGTGATCCACCAAATGCAAGTTTTCATACAATTAACTTCCAAATTTCAACCACTATCTCATCATATTTGACCTTCATTTTTTTTTTTTTCTGACTGAAAATCCTGCCAAGAATTAGACAGCTCTTAAATTATCAAATGATAGGAGACTGATAGAAGTAGCAGATTGTGTGGGTTTTTTTTACTGTTTTTTTTGGCTGGAAAGCATAGAGGATCTAAAAATACAAATAAAAATTGATACAGTAGCATAAAATTTCACAAAAATTAACACAAGTTACATAACTGAGAAATGCATCAAAAAACTGCTGCAAAATATAAGGAGAGGGGAAAAAAAATTTGACTGATATGTACACTCAAAATTAATTATACATTAAAAACCAACAGAAAACAACACTTTTGTATCAACTCTAATGGGGCGATCACACGGAGTTGAGATCCTGAGAGACCTGGTTCTGCCATCTGCAAAGCAATTTTAATTATTTTACATAGTTTTATTTAAATTAATCAAACTAATTCACCAGTAAAATGAGACACCACAAAAGAGTTTGTACTCATAAACAATGTACCTTGAGAGAAGGAACCTTGCTAAAGGGCTTAAACTCGGAGGATCGACTGCATGCGCATTTGCCATCTTCTTGTTGCTGTTTGATGTTTCTTGAGGAGTCGTCTCAGTTTTCTTTGCGAAGATGCCGGTTGCCACCTCATAGAGTCCATTCAAAGATGTTTCCTTTGAGCTGGAAGGAGGTAAAAAAATAAAAAACATATTCATGCATAGAGTCAGGATACAACGAAGGGCAGAGATTATTTAAAAAACATGTATAGAATATGTGAGAGAAAAAATAGTTGGTAAAAGGACCTTCCGAGTCTTTGAAGCAACTTGGTGATAAGCGATTCGCAAGAGCCAGGTAATTGGTGCTCCAGTTCCATCAGTGACTCGATCACAGCTCGAGTACCAGGTCCTTCGGACTTATCACCGCATGCCTTAAACACACAGGAGAAGAGATGCGGACAAAGTTATACAGCTAAAGCACTATGTTAGAAGCAGGCAGTGGCAGGAAAATCAGGTAGAATGGGAGGTAATAGAAGTTCAAAGTGTAGAAGCAAGGCAACTAAATTACAAGCTACTGCAGTTATGGTCACCAAACATAAATATGACAAAACTCGCTCATTACTATATAGTAGCATTACTAGCTCATTACTGTTACCTCTTTTAAAGAAGGAATTATCAGCAGTGATAATGCTGGAGAAGCTGCTGCAGATGAAGCCCGTGCAACAGAATGTCCATCAGTTAATTGACGTGATTTGCTACGTTGCTTTTGTGCTTCAACATTATCACTAGGATCTCTAAGAAAAGAAAGGGTAACTGAAGTCAAAAATAAATAAATAAATAAATAAAGGCAACTGTTTTTTTTATTTTATTGAGAGAGGTAGCACGCTACCCACTTCGTTCATTTTTTTTAAAATAAACTCAGCTAGGAAAGTGAAGCAACTAAGCTTCGAACTCGGGACCACGGCCATCAAGCCATTAGCCAACTGCACTAGATATGGTCGGTAAAAGAGGTAACTAAAGGCACATTTGTCATGTCAGCAATTACTAGTACAAATTCTGTACCTAAAAGGTTCAAAACTACTTGTTCCCTCAGCCATTTCAGGTTCTTGTGCTTCCTTGCTCTGCCTGCTCGGAACTAGCCTTTCACGAGCATTTCCTTTTCTTAATCCGCCTTTTTCTAGTGCAGCCTTTGCCTGCAAATGATAAGCCACAGATACAATCATCAGAGTAGCAGCAATTAAGTAAATAATCTTTTGTTTGTTCACAATTTCTACGTAATGCAACACCTCTGCAAGATTAGTAGCACTATCTTCACGTGGGGCACTTGAAGTTTTTTCTTGGATGCCGAGCCTCGATCTGGAAGCTCGAGGAGTTTCGGATTCATCATGGTGCGAACGAAGAACAACCGTGCCGCTGGTTGACAGATCTTCAGATGAGGAGAACCTACTAGAAGGCTAATAAGGAAAATAATTTAGTAAATATACGTAAATCAACTATGTTAGCATTTCATCAGTCAGTACTACCTACCTTAGTACTTTGATTATTCGAAGCCGCGTACATCTGAGATTCTCTTGGAGTGCGCACCACGACTGTTCCTGATCCGCTTACTGACAGATGATTCTGGCAATTATTAATTAGTTAGAATTATAATTGCACCACGAAAGAAAATAAATATCAAATGGGAGACAACCCACATCTTCAAAAGAACTTCCTAATCTCTTGTCATCTTGTTCAATATGTGCCTCTCTTTGAGACAAATTGGTAGAGATTGATTCATCAGATACATTTCGTGATGTCCATTGGTTTTCTCTCTCAGCTGTCCTTTTTGGCGTATTAGGACTATACAACACATCTGACTTTCTTTCTCTGATATTAGTGATCTGAGGCGGCCTCACAGCACTTCGAACAGTCCCTGTACCCGCTGATCCATCAGCATTAGCTTCCCAGCTAGGGTTCTTGAGGACCTTCCCTTGACTGTGATAAATTGGGACGAGTAAGGGAAAATGGATATTTGAGGACAAGAGTGAAGCGATAGTAGATAAGAAAAGGCAAACTTGAAGGACAACCCCCAATTATAGGTCATTTGGAAATAGGTCCCGGAACTTTCACTTTGGAACCTCTTACCCATCATGTTATTTGAATCAGAAAATTCATCAGGTTCTCTCGAACCTTAGCAGTTTTCATCATAAAAGTAGAGAATACTTGATTTATGGGAAATTCTGTCAAAACAGGTAGCAGAGACTGTATGGTTTTTAAACTTTTTTTGAAATCAAATAACACATTAGTTGGAGATCCAAATCCAAAAAATTGAAAGTTGGAGAACTTTGTTGCCGGATGAACTACAGTTGGGGGTGACCACAAATTTTTGTCTATAAAAAATAAAGAACCTGGAAGAGACACCATCATCTTTTGCATCCCTGACCACCTTGACAGTACTTGTTGAATCCTCATGAACTTTTAGACCATTTCTCTGGGTTTCCATGCCTTCCTTTACAGTGAACTTTGGACGCTCTCTGTTTTTTTGAAAAGAACTAAAAGTGTTATTTGAGTCATTAATAGATTGTTTAATGAGGAAAGATGGGAAAAACATCAAGACCTTATTCTCTCCAAAAGCCTTGGACTTTTCCGAGCATTCTTGATAAACCTATGTTTAAGGAGTTCCTTGGCACTAGGTCGCTGAAGTCAAATAAGGATAAAAATATTAGATACTAGACTACTTTATCAAACAATGTGAAAAATTAATCTAGTCTAAAAGTACTAGCAGGTAAGTCGAACAACAATTGGACTAAACTCCAAACTCCTAGGCACACAATAAGAAGCACTAGTGCTTACTGCAATTGATTACAAATAAAGAGTCAGGGCACAGGGTAAGTTCCTTTCCATTCTTTTCCCTTCCTTTTCAAACATTCTCCTCATATCATAACTAACCAGCAACTTCCTATAATTATTCAATCTAACTATTACCCATAAAGAGACTCTTTGACCACATAATGTATCAGAAAAAAGGAACATTTATTCCAAAAATAACTGGAAATATTACCTCAGCAGGAATCTTCCTTAAACATAATGATACAAATTCTTTCATGGGTCGTGAAAAATGCTCGTCAAGCTGCATCAAATCTCAGTGAAACACAGAACAAAAATTAGTAGGGAGAACAAATGATAAGAGATTCAGCAACTTAAAGAACTTTTAAGTGTAGATTCAGCAACTTAAAGAACTTAAGTGTTCACTACACAGAGTTAGTCAAAGTGAACCTGAGGAGGATTTTCTCGTGGGATCATAAAAAGAACCCTCATAGGATGGATATCTGCCAAAGGTGGCTCACCTTTTGCCATTTCTATAGCTGTTATACCTAAAGACCATATGTCTGCCTGCATCAGAAGTAAGACTTAACTAAGAAAGACAACACATTAGTTAGGACAGACGCAAGTACAATGACGAGCCATAGAAATATATGCCCTTGCCTTTTCATTGTATCCTTCTGTGTTCTGAATAACCTCAGGTGCCATCCAGAATGGGGTTCCTACGAAAGTCTGAAAAAGGTTTGAACTTGTTACTAGAAGCACCACAAGGATCAGTACAATGTCTAAGCTAAAAGCTAAAAGCCTTTTGTTCAATTGAAAAATAAAAATTAAAGATCCATCCCAAAATACTAACATTAAGTAAAAAAGAAACAGGTCAAGATAAAGTAGAGTCACCGAGTAATATGTTCATAGCTTGAAGAACTAGAGAAGGAAAATAAAGATAAGACAAAAAGATAATTATCTATAAGATAAAGAGAAGTATAAATAAAGAGGACTCCACAGCTTCCGAAAGTACCAAAACAAACAAAAAAACAATTAAGCTTTAGTGAAAGGACATTTATAACCTAAAACAAAGCCTTGGTTGATATTGGATACCATAAAACCAAGAAATAAATAAGCATCTCTCAGACTTCACAAATAAACAATATCTTGGTCCTTCACATTAGACATCTCTCAGATTTAGAAATAAAATAAGTGAGTCTTCGCCCAGAAACACCAATTAGATATCAGAAAAAAACCACCTTAAGCCATTTAGGCGAAGCAAGCAAGAAACAGGTACTTAGTTAAGTAGCGTCTGAAATGATTGACGAGTAACATAGTACCTTTCTCCTAGACATTGTTTTTGTGAGTTGTGCAGAAACACCAAAGTCCGCAACCTACAAATACATAGTAAGAGGACCACTAAGTACAAGAATTAGAAACAGAAAAACCTTTATCGGAGATTTCACATGTATGTCGCTGCAAAATCATCTATTTACTTATATAGCCTAATAAAATCTCAATTTTCATGTAAACCCCTTCAAAGGTGCACACTGTCTTTCAAACCTACATCCCTTGTCTTAATGTGGGTATTCGTCCAACTCATTATGAGATAGATATATTAGAAAACGGTTTTTTGAGGCGCATTTTTACAAGGGCATAGATAAAAGAAAGAAAGTCTTGAAGGGTACAAATAAAGTTTCAGATTTCACAAGGATTTTGAGGAAATAGATAATTTCACAAGTGTGTGTATATATATGCTAATATTTCTATATTTGAACTATATTAATGTGGAAATGATACTGTATTGGAATAAATTCAACAAACCTTTACATCTCCACTCTCCGTCAACAAGATGTTTGCCGCTGAAAAACATTAGAGAACGTCATCGATTAACACATTTTACACATTTAACAGCATATAAAAGGACATAATCACAGTAAAAACTGAAGATAACCACTGTCCTTAACACTTTTTTTAAGTAAACATTCAATATACTTAAGATATAGTAGAAGAAGGTAAAGAGAGAACCTATAGAGACCTTTTATGTCACGGTGAATCTTTCCTTCAGAGTGAAGATAATCAATCGCATGAAGTAAGTCCCGTAGAATGCATGCAATAGACATTTCATCCAGTGGTGGACCAGCCTGGAGCTGCAACGAGAAAACAAATGATTCAGAGATACATCAAATAAGGGGAAAATCCATATATCTAGTAGAAGATGTTATTAGTTTCACCAATATTTTCTAGTTTATCTCTGTTCATCTAAGTGGAGCCTTATAATTGGAGTCATCAACATTTTCCAAAACAATGTTAATTTAATCAAATACCATCATCCAAAATATGGGAAAAGAACAAAACATAGTTAAGAAAAATGTTCCAAAGTCTGCTACTTGATAATGCAAAAGAAAAGTTTACCATGTTATCCTACAGTTCCATTAGCAATCCTATTTTCTCATTATGAATTTTATATCACATAAGGACCCAGGCTACAAATAGGGACCCTCTCTTAACAAGGCATGAGTTTGGAGTTATCACAAATACAGAAAGATAAATTAAAGAAACATAGGATTAAAAGCAAAAAAGAGAGACACTTCTCCCTAAGGAGAAGGAACTACAGGCATCTCATCTCAACATACTAGGTCAGCAACAGAGCCCCCAGCCATGTACTCCATAACTATCCACAGTTTTGTCTGATGCAGATAGGAACCATAATAGTCAGTTATGTATGGAGATCGGCACTGTTGTAAAACTGATATTTCCTGGAACAGAAAACTTCGTCACCAAGAGAGGCATAATCACTAATATACGGTTGCATAAAGATGTTGTTATATGTAACTAACCTTTTGAATGTCTTCAATATCATCCTCGCTGCAGTAGAATGTGGGAAAACAAAAAATCAATATATGGAAGAAGCATTTCAGGAAGACAATGAAATTTGACACTCAAAGATTATACCAACATCAATTTAAACTAAGAGCAGTTGAAAAAAGATAATCGGAAATTACTAAAAGGAAATGAGAAAATAAAATCTTGATATTTTCAAGCCAGCTGCTCTATATGGCCATTCCCATACCTGTTTCTTAGATCAATGATGAACTCTCATACATTGGTATAGAAAAAAAAACAATTGCCAACTCAGCCACGTAAGCCAGAATGTATTATGTGGCAAGACAACTATTGCATACTAAAGAACAGCCCGACAATTGATATGATATCAGATTATCATTGATTGGCCATATGGCACATGTAAGATTGACTACGATGAAAATTGAGCAAAATGGTCCCCCTATATACACAATGCCCCAAAACAAGTCAGAGTGAATTTGGTGAAATTTGATTTGACCATCCTTCAGGCAAACACCACATAATTAACAAAAGAACTCACTGCTTGAAAGGGATCAAAGTTGAAAAGCAAAGATTCATGAGCACAGTCTCCTTATCTCCCAGCTACTATCATGCATTTTGAAGTCACAGGAGCTGGCACAAGCAATAATCAATAGCCTAGAACAATCATAAAGAAGTAAAGAATGCTTAGAAGTTCTAGCTCAACAACATAATAAAACAGCCAATATGGGTTTGATTGCTTTTGTTATTTCATTATACCATACGTGTAAAAAATCAAGGAAAAAGATACTATGGATGAAGAACAATGCAATCACCAGGTAAGGTAGCAAAAGATAACAACTGGACTTTAATCTGCCAATGATAGAATGACACATTAGTATTTCGAGCAGGAACTCACGCTTCTTCCAGATCAATAACTTTGATAGCAACCTCCTTGTTCAACTCCTTGTCAAACCTGCAAAGCAAGGAACTTGTCAGAACTTCCTTGTGAAAGAAAAAAGTTTTTACTTAAAAATGAAAGGAAAAATACCATATAACTATCTTCTGTTGTTTTGCCATTCAAGGCAATTTCAGACTTCTGAATGCCCGTTAGAAATACTTTTTCCTCCAAACACCTTTCAGATCAAATATGGTGATCCTATATAGCATCTCTTCTCTAATCCCATTTCAGGGATAAAGATCCTTTTTGTCTCCCAAGACATATACGGACAAGCTAATGGATCCCTAGAGATTGAAAGAGAACACGTGTACTAAATTTACGATCCCTCATGGTGTATTTCCCATTTGCATTTCTGGTATTCATATTAAAACAAACGCTTGTCAAGTCGTTATACTTCTCATGCACAAAGCGACATTGCCTTCATAATGTATGAGAATCTCCTAAATGGGGAAGGATCCAGATTGCAACTCATGAAGAACTCGACAAACATCATTAAATAGAAATAAATAGTCGAGCAATCCATTCAACAATCTAGTCACAATTTAGCATCTCACCAATTTTGAGTCCCCGACGAACCACATCAGCATTTATTATCGCTAAATCCCAAGAACATCCATAAAAGGCAAAACCCAGCGCCCCATACAATCAAAAGAGCTCTTTCCCTAATCATGAAGCATCATCATAGCACTTTAGAAACTAAACTTTCTTCGTCAAATCAAGTCAATCAAAGATTTCATGATGATCACCAAAGGGTAATTTCATTCACATCCCTCTTAAAGGACAAAACCCAGAACATCTACCATCCAACCAAAAGAGCTCCTTTTCCTAATAATGAAGCACCATTGTAACACTTTAAAACCTAGTCTTTCTTCACCAAAGCAAACAAATAAAAAATTTCATGATAATAACTAAAACCCATAACATCCATAAAAGGATAAACTACAGCTCCCAATACAACATAATAAAGCCCTTTTTCCTAATCGTGAAGGATCATTGTAAGAGTATAGAACTGAATCTTCCTTCTCCAAAAAATTAGAAATTTCACAATAATCACTAAAACCCAGAACATTCATAACAGGACAAAATTCAGCTACCCATACAACAAAAAAAGCACTTTTTTCCTAAACTTGAAGCATCATTGTAACACTTTAGAAACTAATCTTCCTTCCTTGAATTAAAATGAGATATTTCAAGTTGATCACTAAAACCTTAGAATTCAAAAAAGAGCAAACCAGTCCCATATAACAAAAAGAAAAGTTCTTTTCTCTAATCATTAATATCATTGTACCGCTTTAGAACCTAATCCTTCTTTGCCAAAGAAAACAAGTCAGGAATACGATAATTACTAAACCCCATAGTAACCATATACAGAGAAAACCCGCCACCCAATACAACAAAAAAAGCTCATTTTCCTAGTCGTGAATCATCATTGTAACACTACAGAAACTATTCTCCCTTCATCGAAGCAACCAAATCGAAGATATCAAAGATGAACCGAAGAAAGGCATTTTAACAAGCATCAGGCGCGCAATTGCGGAAAAGGAAACAAAGTGCACCCAAATTTAAAATCACTCACCCTTTGTAGACATCGCCGAAGGATCCGCGGCCGATGAGGTCGAGATCGTTGAACCGGGCCTCGATCGCCGCGGCCATGGTGGCCGAATCCGACATGTCGGAGCGCAGAGAGAGAGAGAGAGAGAGAGAGAGAGAGAGAGAGTACCCACGAATAAATACCCTACCTCCCACCTCCTCCCAAAACCCTCGAATCTACGACACCTCGAGCTCACCAACCTCCTCCATTGCCCGAAAGGGAGCTATCCGAGAAAGGGAATGGGGGAGGGGAGGTCGCTTCCACGTAAAGGGAACGGTGGGGATCGGGATCTGTGGAGGTCGTTGGTGGGTCGGAGGAGGCGGAGGAGCCGATCTCTAGAGAGAGAGAGAGGGAAAGGGGTCTCCTTTAAGGGAGAAGAAGGGGTGAGACCATCGCTCTCATCCGTATGGTGAGAGCATCGTGATGTGTTCGTGCTTCTCCTCTCTCATTGTTTCTCATTTATTACGATGTTTCCTTTTCTTTCTTAGCTAGAAAGGCAAAACGAAGTGGAAGGGAACTGTTGTACCCTTTCATTTTTCTACAGTGAAAAAATAAAAAAAGTGTTTGATTATCAAAGATTCAAATGGTGTAAATACCTTCTTTTTTTTTTCTCTTTTTTTTTTCTTTTTTTTTTTGTGTGCATGAACTATGAAGTGAACTTACTATCCGGTTGAGTCACACATGACTTCTGGTTAGATTTGGATCTGCGACACTGGATTTGCTTAAAATTTATGTTCCAAAAACCGTTTAACATTTGCTTAAAGTTGTTCAAACATATAGCAAACAAGAATCCACATGCCACATTGTACCATGATGTGAACAATGATAAGATATAGATTATCTTGCAGTCCTGAATTACAGAGAATATTAATGTATCTAGCCGTTCATTTGAAGGCAGCGAATGCCAACCACACACACAGTTGATCATCTGAGAGGCAGCCTGTACTTTTGATGAATGATCAAATCTTTACTACGCAAAAAATTGATGTAACAGCCCGCGAATACTAAAAGAATTAACATTATTGGCAACAAAATTGTCGCTTCGCTATTCATCCCTTTTTTTTTCTTCTCAGGGACCGATATTGTCAAAGCAACAATCTACTGTTACAGATCATATACATTGTATTACAACATTGAGACTGCACTCACCTAAGCTAGGTGAGATAATTTATCTAGTTTAAATGTTTCGATATTATTCAATCTGCAAACTATATCATCATCAATTCATCTACTTCGTTATTCTTCACTTTTCTTCTTCTTTTCTTTAAATATCTTCACATTTTCCAATCAAATTTTGCTATTGATCTTCCCTTGAATGAGCTTTTCGAGATTCTCCGAATTCTGCTCAGCGAGGAACTTCGAGAAGCGCGAGCCTTTTCCTTCCCTCTTATTCTTTTCTAGCAGAGATTTTGGTGACGGAGATGGTGATGAAGCTAGTGCCCACACTGAGGTCAGGAGCTCATTAGGTTTGTCCAAAGCTCGCAGCAACGACATATCCCCTTCCTCTGTAGAAAAGAAAAAGTTTTATCTTTAAGAGGAGGCAGCAGCATAAAAATTCATGTATTATTCATTTATCTTTCTAATTTAATAGAATTTGATGCTGAAATTGTGTTGAGTTGCATATATTCTTTTTTCTCGCTATTATACGCATAAAAAGTTACTAAAGTATGACTCAGATGCCAGACAGGGTGATGAGTAACATGAAACAACTTAATTGTTTTTCAAAAAGCAGAAGGAAAAAAATATGCCTAGAACTCCCTTAGTAAATTACGGAGATCTCACAGGAACTTGAGAAAGCACCTGAGAATCTGAAGATGGGTTCCAAAGCCGCACAAGGAATGCTGAAGTTCATATGCGGTATGGTGCTACCGCCACCATGCCTAGCATTGCTGGAGAACACAAGAAAGAAATTGAGCTCCCGAATGTAAAGATCTTAACTAAATAACAGGACAACTTTTCCTTGATAATAATAATAATAATATCAATACATGAATCTTAGAAGTTTCTTTCAATTATTGCATGTGAAAGAAAGAAATGTCTTTTTCACTGTAAAGCTACTCGTTCACTGGTTTGGATGGAGAAAGGGAAAACGATAAACTTGCTTTCCCTAGATTGAACAGGAAATGAAAAGGAGAACAGGTAATTTAAGTACTACAAAAAATCTCAAACTAAGAAATTGAGTCTTTATGGTGCTTCCAACTTGAGAAGTTGGAGTAGAGATATAAATCATAACCTAATAGTCTAATAAAAGTCATCTAGCTAACTAAACAAATAAAGCTAGCAAGCATCAAGTATGATGAGTTCCAAATTGACACTAAAAATAGAATCACAGCTCAACAATTATTATTATTACTGTTATTTATTTATAGGGTAGTATACCATTTATATGCAATGTGGCTGGAGTGAGCTTAAATACCATTACAAAAACAATATACCTTGTAACTAGTCCGACCATAAGGCCCTCTGAATTGACAACAGCACCACCACTTGCTCCTGGATGAACAGCTGCCGTTGTTTGCAGCATTACCGGTATATTTTTATTCCCACCATAACTTGTGCTAAATTTATCAGCGTGGAGAGGTCCCAATATCCTAACAGCATTTGACACAACTCCACGAGAAATGGATGAGCCAAAGCCTGTAGATTATAAAGGCATACAAGAAGAAAGCAATTCACCAAAAGTTATCTGTCCATGCAAAATTATCTACAGGCATATGCACCCTGTGAAATTTGAATTTTCGCATATGCCCCTAAAAGTGAACTCACTTATGAAAATATCATTCTCTTAATTTGGGGAGTAATCAAACTCATAGGCAAAGTTAGTTTGTATTAGAAAAAGTGTCCCTTTTTTTTAAACCGAAAAGTCTTTAAAAGAGGGGCAGTTTATTAGCTGGTTTTCTACAAGAGAGTTTGTTTTCAAGAGGGAAATTTTGTGAGTAAAGGTATATGTAAGGTGGTAAGGTTTTGAAGGGCATAAAGGAGAATCCAGATTTTGCAGGGATAATAGATGTAAATAGATGATTTGCAGGGGAATGTATACATATATATCTTTACTAAATAACCTGGTCGAGGCCCTAGAAGACCGTGCCCAATAACATGCACAGGTTCACCTGCAGATGGGCACGCAAACTTGGGTTTGATGGCAAACAGTTGACTTGGCAGAGTTTCTAATTGCAGCAATGCGACATCAAGTGGTCCCTTGGAGACATAAACCACACCAGCATCGCACCATACATGGCTCTCTGTATAATCTAAACGAACTAAAATTTTCCCATAGCTTTTGTAACCTGAATTTTGTAATGATGACTGATGCTTACTATCCCCAAAAGGAATTGAACCTTCCATTATAGATGGAACCATAAATTCGAAATTATCTTTAGAAGAACTTTCCTCTCCATGTGAACTCATATTATGAGATTTATTTGTTGGACCAAGTGAATTTCTTCCAAATCTCCAAGGTTCCAAAAGGTGAGCATTAGTGAGAACCAGACCACGGTTATTGAGAACAATCCCCGAAGCCCAAGCCCCATCGCCCACTGTGATAAGAGCAACTGAAGAGATAGCCATTTTCCATGAAGAAGGTGATAGACAGTGAAAATTACGATCTTTCGGTGAATGGAACACAGACCTCTTGTCGGTTTCACAGTGAGGTAATAATTCTGTCCTTCCATTTTCAATATTTAGCTCACCAAGTTCTTCCCTGGCTCCTTGATTTTCCTTCTTTAGTTGCCATGAAGATGCAATTGCATCCCAGGTGATCACAAGCTGTAATAGTGAACCACCAGTATTATATTCTAGGTGTGAAAGATAAGGAGCGGTATTACATATAAACGTTCAGAAATACATAAATAAAAATATAGGCTCTAATATACTTGAGGAAATTTGGGCATCAATCCTCCTCAGAATCGATGTTACAGCATTCAATTTGATGATTCGTGCAATTGAAAAAAATCTAGAGTACCAAAGTCTTATGGCTCTTTTGAAGATTTTACCTATGCATCGAGCTTTCTCGAATTTGACAACTTAGAAAATATTTTTATATGTCTAAATCCAGCATAGTGCCTTTGATTTTTCAATAGAGCAATCCTAAGCTACATTTAAGAAACTTATTCAAATTATGTCATTCCTTTTCATCTCCACCCAATGCATAGGTAAAGAGCATGATTTGGGAATCTGGTAACTTCACATACTCTAGATCATTTCCAATGGCATGGATCCTTTTCAGATGTTCTAGCATTGGTTTTGCAAAGGAAGGGTTTGACCCCAAATCCTGCTGAGTGTAGCCTAGTCTCGATTCTATCCTTGCAAATAATCAATTTTCATATGTACCATTGTAAAATCTGAATATTCATGGATACCCCTTAGAAAGTGCATTTTCTTACAAAAATTTCTATCTTAAGTTGAACTTGGGAGTTATTTTATATAGAATGGCTTTTAAAAGAGGGGCATTTCTCTAAGAATAGGGGTAATTATGTCAGAAATCAAGCTTTGAACATTCAAAATTTACAGGGAAATACATACAAATATATGATTGTTTAGGGGCATATATCGAAAATAGATAATCTAAGACGAAGTAAGCTAATTCTTACCTGAATTTCTGCATTGCTGCCCTTCTGTCTCAATGGACTCGTTAGCATGCCCACAAGAGAAGCATGTCTATCAAAAACAGGACCTCCTTCCATACCTGAGTATTTAAATAATTACCTTAAGATAACACCCAAGTGATGTTATCAAAGAGTACATAAAGTTCGGAAAAGAGAAACGTCTCTCGTACCAGGAAGGCAACGGATATCAGCCATCAGCAGTGAGCTCTGATGAGAATTTGGAGGGCAGCTGTTTCCCACAGCACCTACAGATATGCTGATTGAAGAAGAGACCTATATAAGTAAACCCAAGAAGGTTTCAACCCAAGACTGCAAAAGCATCAAATTGATGCCTAAAAGGAAGCTCCTAACCGATCAAGAGATTAGCAAACCTGTCTTAGTACTGTCATAATAGGAAATTAGCCTCTTTCATATTCCTATTAAGGAAGCAGACCCTAAAGGTCCAAGTATTCTAAGAGCTCTGAATCAGCCGTAATGAAGCCCAAATAGCACACTGTAATTGGTCAATTTGCTCTCGACATGCATGAACTTGCTATAATACAAGTATACAACCGATGTTATTGATAATTTAGCTATTTGATGTTCATTAAATTATCCATCTCAAACTACAAACTTCTACCAAGTATGACATTTGATCATATATCTTATCTTACAGTATAAATCTAACATATTCCCCCCCCAAAAAAAAAGATCTGATGTTCTATTAGCTTCAGGAGGATGCACGGTTGATAGAACAAGTAAACTTGGCCAGATGGTAATGGAATAAATATCTAAAAAATGCTGGCATATAGGAAACAACACCTGTTAAAGAAATGTAGTGGTGATAGGATACCAAATGGTGAACCTATCACTAGAAGAAGATCTCCTCTCTGTGGACATTGTGATACGTCAATATGTAGCGTATTCTGTGGAAAAAAAAAAGAAAAAAAGAAAAAAAAAAAGGATAAGATCATGCTGATGAAAATACAACACATATATTGTGAATTGGAAAAGGAGGAATATGAAAAGTTGTCGAATTGCAAAGGATCCATCTTGTTTACGATTAGCTTAAACAATAAGTATTGCTAGTTGGACAAATCAGAAAAAAAAAAACATAATTAAAGAAAGAACAAGATACCTACCTTGCGTTTTATAGTTGAAATTCCAAGAATAGCAAGTCTGGTAACCGACTTGACCATAAGTGATGGATGACTTGTCTCATCAGATACGTAATTCTTATAAGACTCAAGTGAAGGTCTATTATAAGTTCCAACCTGAGAAATATGAAAAGCCCGTCATAGCATAGCTTCATAATAGATGTTTCATACTTCACACTAAAATAGAACTCGAAGGATCATATTTAAGGCCCTATCTTCTTAATCTCTCATTGAATTTGAAGGAAATAATTCCCAGCAAACTTCAATAGAACCCAAAAGATGGGTTAGATCAATTTGATTTTTAATTGAAAATATAAAAAATCAGAAGGTTTTAACCCAATGGCTTTTGAACAGAATTCAAAGTCCGATGACAATCAAAGGGCCATTATTTAACCATGACTGACAAATCTATTGTTACAAGGATAATGGCAAATACTATGATAGATTCTCAGCTCTACAATATCAAAAATACAATTCTGAGATATTATTTATTATCCTGCCTTCAGAAGTTAATCCAGGGTAATGTATAGAACTAGAAAAGCAGTCTATTGTGTTTTGTTGTTCTACCGCCTATGATCTGCAGATCCCATTTTTTGTGTCTAAAAACTGGGGAAGCACATTCAAGAGAAGACTGCTAACCTGTTTCCTAATATCATTAACTGAAGAATGAGAGGTGATGTTAAAGTGGTTAAACGACCAGCCCACTTGCCACGACGTATCATCAAGTAAACCACTGTGTGCTCCTACCATGGATGAAAGAGCAACAGAAGATGCAGGGACATCAACCTAATGCAAATAGAACATATTCAAAAATGCCAACGTGAAGAGAAAATATCATGAACTGCAAAGAATGCTAATTAATCACTAAAAACAACAGTGATATAGAGCCCTGCAAAATGACAATAAATCATAAGAACTTAATATGTGAAATAGTATGTAAAAAGACTCAAAACCACATATTCACCAAAATAGCTAACATATCACATTTGCATGAGATATAATATATAGATAAAGAATATAACAAATAAGGTAAAATCAAAATGAAAAGTAAAAAGAGGTTCGCATGACATTCAATAACTGAACTGACTCAACAAAATATTGTGACATGAGAAGCATATACAGGCCCTATTTTACTAACTGAAGAGCGAAAGGAACTAATATGTAGATGAATAGAAAGAACTCTACACTAACATAAATTACTACTCATAAATAAGTAAAAACACTACCAAGGCCAAGAGTTGAGATGGAAGCCAATATGGATTTGCATTGGGTTCATTGCTGCTATTCGCCTTCTCACCCTGCAAAGCAGTAGCACTTATTATGCCCCAGCTATATCAAAGAGAGCTCAAATCCTTAGCAGAGCGAGCCCCAGATTTTGTATCAGCCTCTCTACTAAAGAAGCAGTAGGCAGTGCATTGCCCATTTGTCTCTTATTTCTTTGACTTGATTGCAATTGGTGAGCTTGATATTTAGCTCAGGTGTTGGATACTACATGCAGATGAGCCTGTTTTCTTTCTAAATCAGCAAACTTAAATAGGGTTTTGCCTTTTAACTTTTTTTAAAAAAAATCGAAAAATTCAAGAAGCACTCCCCAGGAATTTGGGGAATAAAAACCTCTAGAGCTTTTGTTTGTTGCAGTTATATGCCACAAAAGCAAAGCACTAACTTAAATGATGTTGCTTTTTAGCTAAAGTAGTAAGCTGTTAGGAAGGATAAAATGTTGCACTGCTTCTTTAGACAGCTCTGTTCAAGCAAGCCAAACAGTCCTTAATGCAAACAGCTTCTCCAAATGACCGTTCCCAAATTTGGTACGTACTTCTAGAAGAACATCAATGCAAGCATTAGGAATCAATTTGGGAGAAAATTCCTGCAAAAGAAAAGGAGAAGTTAATGGCAAGCCCCTGAAATTTCAATTTGTAACATTATAGGGAAAATTATTATATATCACTGCAAAGTAGTGGAATTATGGATTTGTCCTTTGACAGTTTTCATTACAAAACATATCCCTCTAAATTTTCATAATTTGCAGCTTTCCTTCTCTGTTAGTTGACTGGCTAAAGTTCATCCTTTTTTCCTATAAAGGCAACCATTTAATCATTCTACAGAGATCCTAAATTCTAATCTCTCAAAAATGTTATCGAAAAACTAAGGACATAATGTTCTTAACGGCAAAAAATTTGGAATCAACTGACGATAATCAACTGGTGGTGACAAATCTACACATTTTACAACTGCAAAGGATATATCCAAGAATTAAAAATCTTGCATAAACGAATCCGTAATTCGCGAACTTTGCAAGCACATATAAACATTTGCCCTTTATAATCAGATAAATTAGGTCACAAGATCAGAGAGCAAGAATGCCTGGTTAGGGTTGTTCCGATGCTCCGCAACCAAGAACGGCTCCACGAGGGAGGCCGCCGTCACCACTACATCCCCCGCATGCCCGCGAACGCCACGAACGCCATCGAAGACCGCGGCCGGGAGCAAAATCCCGGAACCCGAAAGCGTCGTGATCCCAGACCTAGAAAAATCACAACTTTTTACAACGAATCCGTAAAAAAAAAACACAAAAAACACGAAAAAGAAGCAATTAAATCTGGTAACTAGGGTTTAACTGGTGGAGGTGGAAGGCGCGGCGCCGCATCTTTAGGCTCTTGGGATCCTAACAGGGGTTGATGACGATAGAGAATGAGTTAATTGGGGGTGAAAAAAAGAGGAGAAAAAGGAGAGGATACAAATGGTGATTAGGGTTTGGATGGCATTTGGGAACTTACAGGGCCTTGGATTCGGACCATGGCGGCGAATTCGCGGCCGATACGGGCGATCTCGGGCGACTCCATCATGTGTGTGAGGAGGAACGAGGGAGAAGAGGATGAAGGAGACAAGGGAGAGAAACGCAAAAGAGACACCTTTTTTTTTGCTACTGTTTTGCGGCACCGGTGGAAAAAAAAAAAAAAAAAAAAAAAATCCTTTTCAAACAGAAATTATTGCCTGTACCCGGTGTATGAAAATGTCTTATACACCGCCATCGAAACTTGTGGGTCATTCTAACATAGCCCCTCAGTTTCTAATTTTTCGCAATTGAGTGATTTCTATCAACAAAATTTTAAAATATTATCAAATTTATAAGTAGTTTTATTGAATCTAATAATTTTATTTACTTTTAATAAATAAAATAAAATTAATTTACAATTAATAGCTTGTAGAATCATTAAATTTAAAAGAAATCAAAAGGATAAAAATATTTAAAACTTATCTGAATTATGACCTATTTTTATCTAATTGTCTAATTTTTAAAAATGTTAATTTTGCTACATAATCTTTTAATTTATTTAATTTTAACTGTTTAGTGATTCTTACACTTCAAATTTTGCATGAATGTTTACTTTACGAATTTTGTTATGCAACTATAGTTGTATTAAAGTAAATAATAAGTTTACATTCTATATTACAAAACTATTAAATAACTTTAAATTAAAGAAAAATTAAATACCAAAATTCTAATTTTAAAAAAGTTAGGTAGTTTAAATAAAAACGGTGCAAAGCTCAAATAAAGTTTTACATATATTTATCAAGTAAAAAATAAATCGGTGAACCGGCCGGTTCGGACTCAAACCGCTGACACTGAAATCGTAGACCGTAGACCGTAGACCGAAGTTGATTAATAAGTCACGTGCTTTGCGTTGTAAAATATCAGTGCTCACGAGATATTTAACCCTTCACCTTATCACGTGCGACTCACGTGCTTATCCCGCTCCGTCTCTACAAGGACTCGATTGCGTAAATAAAAGCCTAAAACCCTAATTAAAACTCTACACCCTTTCACCCGCTTCTTCGACGGCGACGATTCTCTTCGCCGGAGAGGGCGAGTGTGAGCTCCATCTCTCTGTGTAAGCCTCTCTCTCCCTCTCCCTCTCTCTCTCTCTCTCTCTCTACAGGGTTTCTAGGGTTTCGTTTTTCTGATCTCTTGTCACTGTGAAGAAGTATTGATTTATCGATTGATAAATGTTGAGTTGTTTCTTGATTTGTCGTGTAATTTCGTTGCTTGAAGTGTTTTCTTCGATGAATCGAAGAACCGATCGATGTTTTGATCCTTTAGGCGTACCAATTTGACGGGATTATTGAGTTTGTTTAATCTTTTATGTTCTTGCTAGGGCAACTTCTTTGGGTTAGGGTTCATAATGATGAATATAGTTGTAAAGATTCGTTATTGCTTTCGAATTGGAATTGATCAATACTTGTATAGGGTTTTGAGGCCCGTTCCTTCAAAGGCCGAACAGGATGGAGGATGAGCGGTTAATATAGAGGATTAAGAGTAATAGAAAAGAATGTTGTTTCGGTATATTTATTGCTATTGAACGATTAGATAAGGTACTTTGGAGCAGCAATTATGGTTTTTGTTGTTAGACTATGAAGAGGTTGAAAATCTTATTGTTTTGGTTTCCACGAACTTACTTGGCTTGACAGACCTCTTTTGACCCTGAAGTGAATCTTAGCAACTTGTTATAGAATTAAGATGAGAAGTTCTCCGGAGATGCTGCGGAGTCTTCTGGCCGTGGTCTTCTAGGCAGAATTAAGGAAGTATTTGGCACTAAACTGCAGATGACATTAGATTATTGCTTTTGTCGAGTATATCTTCTTTATGACTTCTCATGTATTGATGGTAAGTGTTGCTAGAATGAAGGATCTCTGTCCCTTTTCTTTTTCTTTTTCTGGAGAATTCTTAACCTTTTTTTTTTTTTAAAGTCTCTCTCCTTGGTAGGTTCTGTGTCAATTGTATATTTAGGTATGGGTGTTTAAACGCTATCTACTGGACCTTACAAACTGTAGATAAGGAAGACGTGTTACCTATTGTTCTTATCAGTTCAGGTTTTGGTTCTCGGGGCTGATCTTTTATTTGCTCATGTAGCTTTAGATTTGCCTGAGCACCAATCATAGTTGGTTTGGAATAATTTCTTTGTTCAGTACTTCGTGAATGGGGTAATATTTTAGGACTTCATTATGTTCATGCTATTTGAAGGTGGTTTATTAACTTTGAGATTGGCCCTTTTGAAATCTTGCAGCTCTCAACTCTGTCCTATGAAGAGAAGTTAGGTTTAAACTTTAAAGAGTAAATTGAAGGCTGGTCTTGTTCACTTGAGATCGGCAACTGAAAATATTGGTGACAAAAGATCGGTTCAGGTTTATCAACAGTTTTACAAGATCCTTCTGAAGAGTGTTTCTGGTCTTGTCAACAAGCTTTTGACCAGTGAGAATTTTCAAGGCTCAATGTCTAAGAAAAGGAGAATAGCTGAGGCATGCCGAGAACAAAAGGATTCTGATAATCACTCTGCGGTTAAAGAAATTGCAAGTGCTGAAAAGTCTGAAGTGACATCAACTGTTACAGGAGTTTCTAAAGTGCGGTTCTTGGTGAATTCACAAATTGTTGATGGAAAGGTTGAAAAGATGGACATTACTAAAATGAGACTGTGCGCCAGTATTCTAAAGAAACTGATGAATCATCGATATGGTTGGGTATTCAATCAACCTGTTGATCCCGTGAAATTGAATATTCCGGATTATTTTTCTATTATCTCCAAACCAATGGACTTGGGTACAGTAAATAAGAAACTTATGACCAAGCTGTATGTGAGCACCCATCAGTTCGCAGCTGATGTGAGGCTAACTTTCTCAAATGCAATGAGATATAACCCTCCTGGAAATGATGTTCATCTTATGGCCCTGGAATTGAATAACTTATTCAATTTAGCATGGAAATCATTGGAGGGTAACTGGAGGAATGAAAAGCCAAATTTGGTGAAGCAGGCAGAGACAAATAAGAGAGCTATCGGGTGTTCAAATTCATTTCCCAAGAGATCCCTGACAAAATCTGAAAAATTGAAGCTAAGAAAAGATTTAGCAAAAATACCAGTCCGAAAAATGCCAGCTCGATTGCTGAATTTTCTTAGGAAAGAATGTATGCTTGAAAAGATTGGTGAGAGAATCAATGTGGATATTGATATGTTTGATGATGAGGTTTTGGTGGAGCTGCATCAAGTTTTGAAGAGTATTCTGGATGCTGGACCTGCAAAAGTAAGAAATTTGGATGTTTTGATGCTATAATAATTTGTCGTACGCTTCATTGATTCTCCCCTTGTATTTTCGCCTTCTAAAATTTATATATTTATGCAGTCCTCACAGGTGATAAGAAAATATCCCGAAGGACCCGGGAAGTGCTCGTGGGAAGGTGTGAATGGCAATATTTTGTTCTCATTTTATCCTCCAAAGCCATTTTAGGAGCTAATTTTTAATGCAATGTAGGTGACGCCAATGCGAAAGCTCTTACAAGACTTTCTGATTGTGCAAATGGGACATGTGGTAGCTTGTATCATTGCAGCAATCGTAGTAATGACTTCAGTGAAGGTTAGTCCAGCACTCCAATGGTTAGTTCTTCAATATATTGCACTTTTTCTAAAGGGGCTTTTGTAATATATCCCTGCAAAATCATTTATTGACATATATATATGCCTTGGAAACTTTGAGTTTTCATATATACCCCTGGAAGCATGCAATTTCTTACAAAATTACTCTTGCTTTTAAGTTGGAGAGTCATCTAATTAATGTGAGGAAGTTGGTTTTAGTGAGGAGTATTAATAGGGGCATCGGAAAGTGCAGGACTACACGTGTAAGAAATTTAGTTTTCGGAGGGCGTATGTGAAAATTCAGATTCTGTAATGACATATGTGTGAATAGATAATTTGGCAGGGGTAAATATGTGAATATTTCTTATTTCAATGAGCACTTATGATTGTTTTGGTGCAGATGTAGATTTAGCAAGATTTTCTGGTAGAGATGGTTATTCATGTCAGTCTGTGTCTTCTAATTTGGTAGGTTGAGTATGCTTACCCTTTATTTTTTGTCTTTCTCATTCCTGGAAAGAGCTGTTTACTGGATTATCTATGGTCCTGATATGCTCTCATCTGATCCTATATTGTAGGAGGATATGCAAAACTTATCAGGTGTGCAAATAGGCGACCCCAGTTCTGAGTTGGCTGGTGGGTATACTGTTTTCACCTCCTGTATGAGTATTAGTATATCACCAATGATTGCCTTTACATGCTAGTTGCTTGATAATATATGGTGGGTATCCAGAGAGAGTTGTTGATGGCGACAAGGCTTACTCTCCTTCTCATCCTTCCAGTCCAGCTACCATCTTTGATAAAGGTTTCTTAAATTTCAATATTTTTCTTTGATCAATTTATTATTTTATTGGCTTTAATCTTAGTGGATAACTTCTAATATGAGTTTTTTACTTTGTTTTATTCACTTTCTTCACTCATTTGGAAGTTCTTGGTTTGTTCTCAATCCAGGTGAGAATGATATTCTTTGTGAGGAATCGCTGTCACCTTCCAGAGCCCTCCGAGCTGCGATGTTGAAGAGTCGTTTTGCTGATACTATCGTTAAAGCACAGCAGAAAGCCCTTTTAGATCATGTATTCGTCTAAACTAACTGATTCCAAATGCTGACTAGTTGAACTTATTTACTGCGGAGCTTGATGGTCGCTTTGAAATCGTGCTGATAATTTTATTGCATTTCACAGGGGAAGAAAATAGACCCGGCGAAGTTGCAAATGGAAAGAGAAAAACTGAAAAAGAGGCAGCAGGAAGGTACGACTAAATTTTCTCTACCCATAAGCCCTCCTCTTTTACACTACTTGGTGACACAAAAAACACAGAAAAGGAAGTAGATGGGTTCTAGCTCACAGCATATAGACTTTTCTTTTCATCCATCTCAATGTCTCTCATGTTCATTTGTGCTCCCTGCAATATATGCAACTCTTGAGCTCTCTACTCTAACAAATATGTTTGATGTACTACTATTTCAGCTTTTTTTACTTTTTTTTTCTTATCTTACATCCGCAAGACCAACAGTCCCGAATCTATGTTGCTTGATACAGGTCAAATGCACTATGTTTAAAAGGTTATAGCTGTTGGACAAACGAGAGATACCGCTAATGATTTTACTTAAAGGAAGCACATAAAGATGAAACTTTTAGATCGATTAAGTGCTAATGTGAAAATTGTGTAACAACTAGGAGTGCAATATGATGACTCGTAAAGTCAAGTTGGCACTACTTTGTATTACGCTATAAATGTGTAGCGTACTCTATGCGCGAAACGAGTCAATATTGATACGAAGATCATTGTGTTAATGGCGTTTCAAGAGAGGGTATTGTGATAGATTTTTTCCTTGCACCCCTGAAGTTTTCGAATGAAGATCATTGATTTCCCGTGTTACCTTTTCTAAAATTATTCAGTTATAGAATATATTGACAGAATAATTACAATTTACAAAGTTCTGTTAACTTCTGATAGAGATGTGGGAAACCTAACAAAAGGTTCGGTTGTACGATAAAAAAGTTCACCGTTCTGGTTTTCATTTCAAGATGCTATAACAACCGTACATTTCTATCCAGTCATTTCCAGATGCTCTTTAGTTCTCGATATATTGAACATGTAAAATTGGTGCCTGGTGAGTGCTTTATTAGAGAGAAGGTTATTGAATTAGATGAAAATCCTGCCTAATATGCCGTCACCATCTGTTTTCTGCTTTTCAATTAAACAGAGAAAGCAAGGATTGAGGCCCAAGTAAAGGCTGCAGAGGCTGCTGCAAAAATGAGGGCAGAAGCTGAACTCAAGAGACAAAGGGAGAGGGAAAGAGAAGCGGCTCGTTTGGCATTGCAGATGGTACCAATGAATTTCACTTCACATAGTTTTTCTCTTTTGAATATAGTTCTCCAACTGAACTGCTTGTAAATTCTCCTTAATCTGTAGATGGAGAAGACCGTGGATATTGACAACAGCGAGATTTTGAAAGATTTAGAGAGATTGAGCTACTGTCAAACAGGGTTTCGCCTGGGTATGCATGATGATTCACGGGCTAATTATATGGATGGGATCGATATGAAATTCGGCATTGTGAACCCACTGGAGAAGTTAGGTCTATTTATGAAGCATGATGAGTTTGATGAGGAGGCCGAGGATTGGGTATCGGCTACGGGACATGGCGACGTGGAGGAGGGGGAGATTGGTTGTTAGCAGTCTAGAGTTTTTGAGCACTTCTGCAGCGTTTTTTTCTTTTATTTTAATTTTTTGTTAATAATTATTTGAATTACTTGATGATAAGGTGGAAAATCTATTTTATGTAAAGGTGGTGACTAAAGGCTGAATATGTTGGCGAGTTATAGACAAAGAAGAATGATTGAGTTATGCATGGAGTTGTTGGTTCTGTCACCAAGTCATGTTTTGTCGGAACAATTTAGTTGGTAAAGAGTGACTAGAACATTGTATAGATTATTTCTTATAACTTGTTTGGTATTGTAGTTGTTTTATTTCATCAGCTTATGCTGCGAAGCATTCACAACAACTCTGTTTTCAAGCGAAGCCCTGAGCAATCTTACCCGGCTATAACGTTTGACTATTTCTGCAACGCTTGTAATATTCTTTTCTTGTTCTCTTTCTAATGCTTGTTAGTTAAAATGGTAACTGCTGTGCTTGTCGAATCCCAAAATACTTGACAGAAAAGTGTTTGATTGACAAAGTGAAAATTGCACTTACAATTTTTTCAGCATACTTTTCTATAGATCATAAACAAACAACAATGTAAGAGAAAACAAGCATCAGAATTTTACATAGAAATCTTTAGTAAGGCCAAAAGTGTAGCATGGATTGAAGGATAAATAATCCAAAGTTTTCTAATTCAATCTGAAGCAAAACCTAAATAAATAATTCCTTTGACTATTCTTGTTTCTTCGTCATCATCATCGTCGATGTGTGATATTTTATGAAGCCAAAAAGGAGATTCAATTAGCCGCCGCCACCGGATCCATACTTCTTGCCAAAGAAAATGACCTGGAGCTTGTCATACCCGGCAAGAACACCGGCCCCTGCGACCGCACGCAGGATGTTGGCACCGCCACCCTTGAAGAGGGACTTGGCACCCTCGTTCTTCAGAATCTGCTGGAACGCATCCAGCGAGCTGCGGTACTTCACGGCTTCTCCCGACGTCATCATCATCCTTCTCCGGACGGTGTCGAAAGGATAAGAAGCAAGGCTGGCACCGATCGTGATACCCCATCCGAGCAAGAAGCTTGCAAAGAAGTTATCCTGTAGTAACACAAAACATGACAAAATTAAGAATCAATTTTCACCGTGAAAGAGATATTTAAACTTGCAATTACATTAAATATATTGAAATATAACAAGTACGCAATCATTTTTACTTCGGGGACTTACCTGCAAGGGACCGACGAGAAACACCGGCTTCAAAGAGTCATACATACCGAAGTAAAGCCCTCGGTAAATGGTGATACCGATGATCGATACGTTGAAGCCACGGTATAGCCCAGCTATTCCGTCGGATGCCAGGGTCTTTCTGTAAACATCGATCATGCCGTTGAACTGCCTCCCACCTCCCTTCTTAGAGGCCTTGGCATCATTCGCTAGACGGGTACGGGCATAATCGAGAGAGTAGACCAAGAGAGAAGAGGAAGCACCGGCGGCACCTCCCGATGCCAAGTTACCTGCAAACAATTTCCAGTAACCGTCTTTGTCTTTCTTGAAGTTGAACATGCGCTTGAAGTAGTCCTTGAAAGCAAAGTTCAGGGCCTGATGCATATAGAAACAAAAAGGAAGCGTCAGCAGCTGAAGAGAAGAATGATAGAATTTAATCCGAGTAAATTGCAGCAGGGTTGCCCAATCTTTACAATTGTTACAATCGGCTCCTTAACCTGTTCATTCCTTTCCAATCTTTTCCTTTCCAGTTAACCCATTTAAATTGGATGTTACTTCTTAACTAACCGCCAAATGTAAGTCCACAAGTTGTGTCAGTTGGATGACAACGGTCCGGATATTTTAAAAGTTTGGATTCAAATACAAAGAGACCCAATTCAAACAATATAAAATGTGGACAAAAGTGAAACTATGCGAGTTAATCAAATAAAGGAATAGGACAAGAAGAGTTCAGACCTGAGTGGGGAAATAACGAATAACATTTGCAGTGTTTCCTCTCCACAAGGAGACGAACCCCTCGTCCTTAATGGTTCGGGAAAAGCAGTCTCCGATACCTTTGTACGGTTCAGAGAGTCGTCCGGCCTTTATCATCTCGTCCTGGTTCTGGATCAAGAGCTTCACCCGCTCAATCGGGGCGGCCGCAGTTTTCGAGACAGCGGCGGAGACTCCTCCCATGAGGAAGTTGATGAGGAACGAAGACGAGCCTTTCTCTTGAGGGGCATTAGCATAGACTGGTGAGAGAGGTGAGAGTTGCGAGATAGACGCGATACCGAGTGTGCTATCAGTCCTGTAGTAGGATCTGATTCTCAGAAATGGGCTTTGTAGAGTCCCATTGGTATAATTGGTTGAGTGGGGAGAGAGTGTAGCAAACAAGTGTGATTGCCTGTGGATTTTTTGTATAACAGAGGGAGGGTGGAGTTCCTCTGCCATGTTAGCAAGCCACCAAGTTAACCTGGAGCTGCCAAAGATAGTAGGCTTCAATATGCAAGTATAAGTCCTCAAATTTTCTTAGATATCGCAAATTAACAGAATTGTTAGGAAAAAAAAGAAAAAAGTGAAGTTGAAACTAATAGTGTTTAGCTGCACATTGGAATTTTGGATAGGAAAGCACAAACAAAATAGACAATCTAAACTCACAGTGAGTCCCATGATGTACTACCAATGACGAATCTACTAAACTGTGGATACATGCTAATTTGAGTTCGATTATTCAGCGGTTAATTGCTTGATTTTCGGCACATACATCTTCAAATTACCAGCAAACAAATGAATTACATGAAATACCAATCACATCTTTCAATCTTGGTTACATATTTCTATGCCATCAACAAATTTTTCTGCATCAACAAAGATATGATTTCAAGACAATTTCTGCCCACGGAAAAAATTTCAGCAGGGAGCTTCCCAGTTCCCGATGATGCCTCATTGAGGAGTCCCCAAGCCACTATCATGTGTCAATTTTGTCTCTATCTAAGAATTATAATTCTTTCTTCTAGGGTTTAAAAAATTTCTTTTGAATATTAGTATTGAAAAATACCTAACGAATATTTGGATGGAAGCAAAACTAATACGTGGCAGTGAATCGAAAACTCCCAACAAGGTATCGTTTGGGAGCTCCCTCCTGAAGTTTTGTCCTCTACCCGCAATATGACCAACATACCACAATATACAACAAGATATTTACATTAGGATAGGACCCTGGATGGCAATGAAAAACTTCAAGATAGTGACAGGTCAAGAGGAACTCAAACATCCATCACTACCTACATATACTTTTTCTTCTCATACCCATACAGTATTGACAGTTTTAGCATTAGAAAAAAAAAATGATTAAGAAATCCAGCAAATGCTTGACAAGTATCTGTATGGCTCTGTAAAACTCTCCTCGATTCGCAGCATTTCCCTCTCAAAAATCAAGAGTCCTCCCAAAATCTTTTAAGTTCTTTAGTCAAACATTCATCTAAATATTCCTTTATAACCAAGATATCAACCCAAATTCAATGGAATGAAATGACCTCTAGGCTTTTTTAAAAATCTGTTGGTAAAAAGTAAGACACCTTTTACTCATACTAGTCCATATGGATCCATTCCAAACCTTAGCTCTTCCAACAAGAATTTCCATAAGAAATATTAATTATCCATGCACAAGATGAAACTTTTAACACCCATTTTTCAAATTTTATTTTCATTTATGTGATCCAAATTTCAAATATCAAAATATGAAAAATCCTTGCCAACAATATTCTACACCACTAGATCTCAACTAAAACTAAATTATATACGTCAAAAAAGCTCAATACAACAAATACATCTAATAAACCAAGAAAAGCCAAAACAAGGCTACTAACTGTGAGATCAACTATACCAACTAGCTCATACAAGAGCAAACAAAATCTAACAGCAAATCCACTCGATCTTCACAATCAAATCCAACATACTGATCCAACAAAGCTCAAAAAAACACGATCATACGATCTAAACATGCCATCACCATCTAATCGCACCAAATAACACACAGATCGATAGATCAACACACTAACAAGCACATATCAACACAAAACGAGTAAAAGGTAGGACCTAAGACAGAGAACCGATCAATTGGAGTGATCAAATCATCAATTGGAAAAAAAATAACAACAAATGGAGGAGTAGATGGAGGGTTCGAACCTTTGACGAGGCCAAGGAGCGAGGTCTCCGCCTCTCTCTCTCTCTCTCTCTCTCTCTCTCTCGATGTCAACGCGGGGAGTAGCGAATGAGGAGAGGGACAGCTCAATTTATAGCGCCTCCACTCGACCGGGTTTTTGAAATGACCAAGGCAAAAATACACTGTGAACCCCTAACTATCGACCCATATGCAATCAGCCCCCAATTTTTTTTTAAAATTAAATATGTCTTTAAGTTTTAATTTTTTTTATTAAGTTGTTACAGTGAGTTAAGTTAAAAATTTAGCAAATCACTAGCTCCATTAGCTATTATGTATTAATAATTTATAATTTTATTTGCCAAAAAAATAAATTTTTATACTTTTTAAATTTAATTGACCAAAATCACTTAATTCAAAAAAGTTGAAAAATATAAAGTTGAGGGAATCATTTCACACATTTTTATTTTATTTTTTATTTTATTTGTCACATGGTAATTAGGATTCTCTGACGTGTTAGTATGCTACACATGCTGAGACTAGTAGCATTACTAAGCCGTTTGCATGGGAACTGCATACAAATTATAATTTTATATAATATATATTGGTCCAATATATACAGCTTGAACTTTGAATGGTCGCATATGAACTGTATTCGGTCCTCATATGTCGACCTCACGATGATTAAGGGCTTATTTGTTTCACCGTAAGTAGGGAAGGGGAAAGTAATTTTCGACAAAAATTGATCACTTTTGCTGTTTAGTTCACCGTAATATTACTACGGTCGAATGTCCAATTTATCTAAAACACTGAAATTGACTTTGCTCTTCCATAGAGCAAACTCAATTCCGGTGAAGTAAAGGAAAGGAGAATGGAAACTTAATTACGGTGATGTTTTGGGTTACTCTCTCATGGGGTGAAGTGAAGAATGGTAACTACAAGGAGAAAACTCTCAAATATTTTAATCATCTTAAAAAAAAAAAAAAAAACAACTCTCAAATATTTTAATCATCTTAAAAAAAAAAAAAAAAAAAAAAAAAAAACAACACAGATAATACTTCATCAAATAATACTACACACAACCGCCAAATGGGCCCTCGCTGACGTGTTAGTATGCTACACATGCTGAGACTAGTAGTATTACTAAGCCGTTTGCATGCGAACTGCACAAAAGTTATAATTCTAGAATATATATTGGTCCAATACATACAGCTTGAACTTTGAATGTTCTAGAATATATATTGGTCCAATACATACAGCTTGAACTTTGAATGTTCGTATATGAACTGTATTCTCGGTCCTCATATTTCGACCTCACGATGATTAAGGGGATGGTAACTCCAAGGAGAAAACTCTCAAATATTTTAATCATCTTAACAAAAAAAATAAAAGAAAAACTACACAGATAATACTTCATCAAATAATACTACACACAGGACCGCCAAATAGGCCCTCGCACATAGCAACACAAGTCTTTGAACTGTTTTTGATGTCATATAAAAGTATCAAAGTGGCATGATACTTGAAAGACTTAATCTGGAAGTCCTGCATCAGCAAAATCTCACTGACAACTGCCAAAAAGGGAATTTGATAATTATAAGTAGATATACAGCTTCTATTACACCTAGTACACAAATGTAAAGTCATACCCAACACAACTCTACTTCGAACAGAAGACATTCGGTAAACAAAACAGTTCTGAAATTTATCTGAAATTTATGCAGTGTCAGGAAGCTAAAATGAACTCGTAGTCCCGAAAGAGAAGCTCTAACCAAGCTTTAAATCACAGAAATTTTCTTCTTCTTTTTTTCCCTCTTTTCTGCTTGAGTTTGTTCTGATTTCAGATGAAGACTGACATAAATATAAGTCGCTTGGATCATAATATCCGAGAGTACAATTAGTTCGATCTATGATTGATGGGTCTATGTATTACTTCCTGTAACACCGTGAAAATCAATCTATACATCAGAATGAAATGCCGGTGAAACTACACCATTCAATACAACAAGAGCTGATGGCCTCTGCAACTTCATCGATGTTGATATATAAATATATACTCATCAAGATCTTCCACTGATGAAACAGGAACAAACAGCTTAACTTCGTAACATCTATAATCCCAGCTTCTTGGGTCGAAGGTACGTGGACGATCCCTTCTTAACGCCGGGCATTGCAACTTGCTGCTGCTGCTTCGCCCTCTTCTCCCGCTCCCTCTCCCTACTCATCCTCTCGGCCTCCGCTTGCTCTTTCCTCAAACTCTCCATCTCCTGCTCCATGGCCGTCTTCTCTTCTTTCTGCTTCTTCTTGTGCTCTAGCAATGAGGTATCTGAGTCTTTCACGGAAAAGAACATCGGGCCTAACTCCGCGAGCCACTGTGGCTCGACTGCAGTCACGCATTGCATGTACTCCTTAGTGGTTAGTACAAGCTCGTGATAGACAACATAATCCGGTGTATACCCTAGCCCGTACAGGGCACTACTCGGATGTAAGTGACAAGGCATTCCATTCCGGCAATTCACATACTCTCCAACACCTTTTAACCTCGCAGCGTTGTGGAAATACGCGGAACATATCGCCTTCCTCACCACATCCCAATCCATCTCGCATGATGTTAAGGGAATCTTTAAAGACTTTAAAATGTCAAGAAGTTGAGAGCGGACTTCTCTTGCCTTCCGAAGCCCCTTTACGTGCAAGAAGTGATCATTGCACCAATCTCCTCGATATTGGTTTGCCTTCCATTGTTGGTAGACGTTTAAAAGGGTAAGGTGGTCAGATTCTGGGACAAAGAACTTCTCCCTCGCAGCGTCACTCTCCTCTGCACGATCCTTCGGCCGGAAGAAAACAGACGGCACTGATAACATCGAGACTATTGTCAGCACCTCATTGATGCAGTCCAGCATCTCCCCCATTAGTAACATTTTGGCGAGGGTTGGGTCCAACGGGAACTCCACCATCTTCCACCCGATCTTTGTGAGGGCACCGACATTGTTCAAAGCACCCAATACCCATAACTGGTACATGGAGTTTAGGATGTTCTCTTGCGGAGGCGGGTCCATGAAGTCGAAATCCAGTAAATTCTCGACCTTCAGGGATTTTAGTAACAAGACGACATTTCCAAGATTGGTTCTTTGGATCTCAGGCACCGGGTTGGGGAGCATCTCGTTTTGGTAGGCAGAGTCAGTGTAAAGCCGGTAGCATGTGCCCGGCCCTGTCCGTCCCGCACGCCCCGCCCTCTGGTCGGCCGCGGCCCTGCTGACAGGAAAGACCTGTAGCGCGTCCATCCCCATCCTAGGGTTATAGACCTTCATCTTACCATACCCAGTATCAATGACGTAAAAGATTCCGTCAACAGTTAGGGAGGTCTCGGCAATGTTGGTGGCAACAATGCATTTGCGAGCACCATCCTCAGCTTTCTGGAAGATCTTGGCTTGGAGGTCAGCAGGAAGCTGAGAGTAGATGGGTAGGATGGAGAGTTTGGGGACGTTCTTGTTGGTAGAGGAGATGAGTTGTTCCATACGCTCAGCTAGGGCATAGCAGGTTGCTTCAATCTCTTCTTGTCCAGTCATGAAGATGAGGATGTCGCCGGGAGGGCTAGTGATATGGATGGCCATGGCTTGTTTCACCGCGGCTTCTACATAGTCTTCACAAGGTGTTTTGCTGTATAGAATGTTTACTGGAAATGTCCTGCCGGGGATCTGGAATATAGGCACGCTGCAGCACCAAAAGAAAATTCAAAGAGTTTAAATAATATGCTAAAAGATTTAGGGGCTTAAATACAAAAATAACCCTTAAAAGATATTAAAGAAAAGTTTATTCATGAGCAAAAAGGTGCAAATTAATCTTACCTTCCAAAAAAGTTGGAGAACTTCTGTGCATTTAAAGTTGCAGACGTCACAATGAGCTTAAAATCCCGTCGACGAGCAACAACCTTTTTTAATATGCCAAACAACACATCTGTGTTCAGTGATCTTTCATGTGCTTCGTCCATGATAATCACACTGCAAGAACAATTGAGCTGCTTAGAGACACTAACCTTTAGAGCCTTTTCCACTAGAAGGGTAGTTATTTTAAAGTAGATATTTTAACTACATACTGTTACTTGAGTTCAATACTATGTTGAGAGTAGAGGTACCCATTTTCACTCTTTAAGGAAATAAAACAGCAGAAAAGAGCAGTCTCGAAATCAAGTTAACATAAAGATTGAGTAGTATACCGGTATTTGTCAAGATCAGCATCCTTCAATGTTTCACGTAGGAGTACTCCATCTGTCATATACTGCAAACAAAGAGAAGGCAACAATCATAAACACATCAGAAACACAAACTTCACTGGAAATCTTGAAATATTGGCAAAAGCAATCAAATGCATCTAAAAAGAGCCTAGCCGTGTCTGGCTAACTAAATGACGCTGTCGCTAAAATTCATCGATTTAGTCCCATAATCATGAAAAACAAATCCCATATAACTCGTTCATTCTCTTTCCTCGAGAATCAAGAGTGAAAACTCCTATTCCAGTTAAGTTTTCTTCAGCCTCTCAAAATGGTCGAGAAAATAATCAGGTATATGGCAAAATGATTAATAATGTGGGCAATAAAATAACTTATCTACTTATCAGTAAATAAATGTAAAAGGCTTCTATACATAAAACATCCCTGCAGAATGAATAATTTAGGTGTAGAACCTTGTAAAATCTAAAATCTTACAGATACCCATCAATAGTACAGCATTTTACAAGAATAGTTTTGAGTTGAGTTTACAAGTAGAACGGAATTTAAGCAAGAAACTAAGTTTTTGGAAGGCATATATGAAAATTAAGGTTTTGCAGTGATATGTGTGCACCTGAAAATAAAAAGTTAACAGAAAACCAAGGCAAAACTATCACCTTTATTATGGTTTTTGGACCAGTAACATCCTCAAATCGAATAGCATATCCTACTTTATCTCCCAACTCTGTCTCCATTTCCTCGCTGACTCTTTTCGCAACACTCATGGCTGCCACACGTCTGGGTTGCGTACAACCAACAACGCCAGTAGATGTATATCCATCTTCATGAAGATACTGTTAAAATAATTCTTGAGGTAAGAAAAATTATAAGATTTTACAAATATAATTGTGATTAAATGATAGAAAAGAATCAACCTGTGTCAGTTGGGTTGTCTTCCCAGAACCAGTTTCTCCAACTACAACAACAACTTGATTTTCACGAACCACCTGTAAAACAGCATGACCAACATAAAGTTAGAGCCCATAGAGTAGATCGTATGTTTGAAATAACTATACTCTTACAATTTGCAATAATGATAAACAAAGCTAGGAGAAACATGCATGAATATAAAAATAAAAATAAAAAAGTGGGGTGGGGGTGGGGGGGAACTTAAATGCAGGTCCGTAGCTTTTGAGACAGTTGCAAGAAGTTCCTGACTGCTCATTATTTCATACAAGTACCCGCTTTTTTTTTTCCCCTCTGTTCAAGACTTCCATGATGAGCATCTTTTAGAGGAATCTGTGTATAAACCACTAACAGGTTTTGACTTCTGTATATTTGTTACAATTCTAGAAGTTCAGAAAAGGTATATTGCTGCCCTTTCGGTGGGCTATTCAAGATTTAGCACACAAAGTAGACTGACAGGTATTCTTCACAGTAATGTTGTAAGGTAATCATTTTCTATTCAGTAAAAAGAACAGAATAAAAAAAATTAATAGCATGAAGGATAAAGCAGTATGCCGGCAAATGTAAATACTAACTACTAATTAGTGCTCTGCAGCAAGTGCGAACCTGCAATAATTCCTCTCGCACAGAATATATAGGGAGATATTGCCTTTGCTGTAAAAGGGATTTTGTTTTCGCAAACTCACTGACTGCTTCACCTTTTTCTTTCAAGTGCTGTGCAAACTTTGCATCCTCTTTGAAATCAACTTCACCTTGTTCACCTACAGCTGCTGTATCCGCATCAATCTGATATTTGAAAAAAAAAAAAATCAGAAAAATGCAAATCAAAGTAAAAAAAAAAAAGAAAAAAGAAAAAAAAGAAAAAAAAGAAACAGTAAACTGATGATTACCTGTTCAGCTGACTTCTCAACCCCCAAAATATCACCAAGTTTTGATCCAGCTAGCTCCCAAAAGCGCTGACGTGACTTATTCGTACTTTGCTTTTCATGAATTTCCCTAACCAAAGCAGAACCTTTCCGTGATATTATTGCCATATCGGAGGTTGGATCTTTTAGCGGCATAACAGGTTCTGCTTGTTTTGTAAAGACAACCCTTCCATCCAGGAAAGGAGGCTTCGTGTCTACAACAATACAACATAATTAAATAAGTCTTTGACGTTCCATTGTATATCAAACTCTCATTAATCCAAAATCATAACACATATTCTGTAAGATTGATATGAAGTAAACAAGCACTACACTAATCTAGACTTTGAATAGGGAATCTATATTATTACATTGAAACTGCCACGCATCACAAACCATCGAGTAAATGTTACAAGAAATATGAAGACAATAACACAATTAGACAATTCTGTGCAAGTTGGATCTACAGTATGTGTACATAGAAGCAGCAGTATTATGTAGAAGTTCCACCAAGGATACATTATTATCGATTTCTCTTCTTCAAGTTACCAGCAATATCAGGCTCTTCTCAAGAATATAATTCTCCACAATATCACAAACAAAAAAATAGAACTATATGACATCCGTTGTTCACAAAAATTAAGTTCCTATTTACATTGAGAAGATATAGGGTGGTTTTTAGCTTTGATTCCTCAAATCTCCAAAGAAGATTGAAGGTCTCAAATAAAGAATAAAGTGACACAACAAATGGAGAATTGTAAGATCAAGCAAAAATGGAGAATTGTAGGATGAACATTTAAAAGGAAGATCAAAGCAACATACCGTGAACAAGAAGAATTACTTTCCGCTCATCCTCATCCTCAAATTCCATCTGCAACTCCGTTCCTCTCACAGCTCCAGATCTCAACAACTGTCGGTCTTCCCACTGTGCATTATCAGCAGTCAACTGTGATAACTTTTTACTTTGGGCAAGCGTCATCAGAGTACCATCTCTGCGAGTCTGCAATCAACAAAATACATTAGAAAAGTATCCCACAACAAGGATAGAAGCAACACAAAAAAAAAGAGGGTACCAAGTCCCAACTAGAGACTCATAGGGTCTACGTTAACTCGATAATCATACACAGTTTTTGTATCAATATCCAGTTACAATTGAATGTAAATACACACCCAATTGTACCACGAAACACACATGTAAGCGCATATAACATAGTTTTTAGGCGGCACGTGTACTTCTAGTCCCTCAATTAGCATATAGAAGTAATTCTATCACTCTGTTTTATGATGCAGCTTAAGCACGCGAGCATAAATGGCTACATATGTGCATGTGGTTCCTTTGGTTGTATAGGACCAACTGAGATGTCATAGGACATTTTTGAACAATTCAATAATATCAACTTTGATCACCCACTAAAGTAACAATTTTCTCGTCCTAAAGTACTCAGGTACTCGATGACTCCTTATCCATGCCAAAATTATATTAAATACATAATGAGGCTAGAAGGTGGACTTAAACCTAGTTAACCACAGAGAGAAATAGAGAGAGAGAGAGAGAGAGAGAGAGAGAGAGAGAGAGAGAGAGAGAGAGAGAGAGAGAGAGAGAGAGAGGACATACCAGCTTCTTTGCTAACTCTGCCTCTTTCCTTTGGTAAGAAGCATCATCAGCAAGATACAGTGAATTATCACCATCACGCATTGTGCTATGCTCTTCGCTGTCATACCTATACAATAAGCACAAAGGCAAGAAAGTTAAATATTCAATTCTAAGACTATGCTAGACTACTGCAAAACAAATATATCCTTTATGATGAGGCTATAGCAGGATTCAATTGGAATCTGAAATTGACATATTTACACGGATCCACAGTCCATACTCCCTACTTTACATTAGACATAAAAACATTTAGCATACACTATATACTCAATCATGACAAAGCTAACTCAAATTTTTCAGACTGACTGAAAAGACGAAAAAATAATGAAGTTATTTTTCGTAGTGTAATCGATATCCGCTGGAATGCACTAGGCAATTTGCTCGATGGAAAATTTATAGAAGTTGAATTTAATACTAAAGGCAGAAACTACAATCGAAAAATTGGATACCATTGAAGATCAGCAATATAGTCCATTTCCTGCTTCATTTCCTCCGTGATCTCATAAGATTTATCTGCAGTTATGGAGCTTCGACCTGTTTCACTCTCCTGAAAAGGAAAATAAAAGGTAAACATATATGAGATACAAATTGATTGGATTCATAAGTATGAAATAAGAAAAATCATATCAGCAAAAAGAAAAATATGCAGGCCCAAATTTTGAAAAATAATCAGCTTAAAAAAAATTGTCATAATGGTTTAGTGGTTGTTTCGGACTATTATCATAGGAGAGACGCAATAGATCATTGAGAAAAGGTACAGGTTTTTACGTTTGCCATTGTTTTGAATGCTTTTCTACTAAGATGTAGCTAAGTCCCATAAAAGAATTGCCAACAGTTCAATTTGAGTGTGGTTGAGTTACAACTGAGTCCTATGACAACTAGGAGTCTTCTTAACAATGGATCTGCCAATATGTGCTTAAAAGATAATGCTACTCCCATAGGCTTACAACTTTCATGACATATTGTATTGTTAGAAGTCAAAATGACTTATAGTCTAGTAGAGTACAAATGGAAAATAAACACGGTATCATACTACAGTACCTTAGAACCTATTGAGGAACGAAAAGATAGTTGATGGGATCTTCCACCTGAACGTGAATCAGAACGTCCTTTAGAGGAGCCAACAGCACGTATTGGAGTAGGAGAAGGAGCAACATAGTCCCAGGGAGAAGCTGTAACCCCACATATGCATTCATTACCATTTATTATGGTAAACAAAAAAAAGGTAAATTAACTTCAAAATAAAAGAAAAGTCAAAAAAGAAAAGTCAAAGTTGTACCTACAGAGCGTGGCGTTTGACCACCCAGCCAAGGAGATACCAACCGCGCATCAGGCGAAGCCGCCACTAGCATAGGAGAAGGCGAAGGACGATGCCTTCCAGACATAGGGCGGGAATCCCGAAAATCTCGACGTGGCGTATCTTCCCATTCCCACCGACCATCGTCCCACTCAGATCTGGCTGAAAGTTATAATTAGAAAAATTATTACTAAAATGTCCAATTACTATCTAAGTCAGCATAGATCAACAATGTAACTGTAAAACTACCTGATGTTCTCCTCGATGCATGCTCATGTCGACTTCGCTTACTAGCATAGTCCGCAGACGTGGATCTTTCACGCTCATCTCGTTTATTATAAGATCCTCTATCACTACGATGCCCTTGTTTTTCTCTCTGCTCGAACTTATCTGGACTACGAGATCGAAAGCTTGAAGAACTTCTAGGCGTGTAGGACTTCAAAATTTACAAAAATAATAGTCAGTTTCTTAAAAAAAAAAACTTACGATGCGGAGTGGAGATCTACTTATTTAAGAAAAGTTAAGCCAAACATAGGGTTAAAATTTTAAAATGTAATATGTCAATAAACTACCTCTCTCCTCGGGGTATCGTTTGCTCGTCGTGTACGGGAAGAATAGCCTCCTTCATCATCAAACGTTAAAGTAGATTCTGAAAAATATGTAAATAAATCTATCATAATATGTCAACAAATGTCAAGACAACGTTCAAAATCTCATTTCTAACTTATGCCTAATATACTGGTATTGCATGGTTAGTTGATGATAATACCCTAGAAATTTAAAATCTATATCAAAGACCCAAAATATACATGAAGGTGAAACTAAATAAACAAGAAACTAGTTCACTGGGGGGCCAATAAAGTTGGATATACGCCCTAAACATTACCTGAATGCGATTGCGATTTCTCGTCAACACCAGTACCGCGGTAGCGGCGGCGTGAAGCATAACCACGTTCACCATGGGATGAGCCGCTTCCCGCATTTTCCACGGAGCTAGGCTTCTCATCTTCATCTATGCAACTGATAGGCGCTCTTTGAGCTGGAACTTTAAACCCACCATCGCCATCCGACGCTCTTTTTTTGCTCGCAAGAACATCCAAACCTGATTAGATCACCTGAAGAGTTAAAACTAATCTCCTCAACACCAAATAAAAAAAGAAAACTGTGGAATATGAATTGGCAAGATGTTTTATGACAGCACACCTAGAATTGATTTCCCCTCGGGAGGTCTATACAGAGGCCTATCGGATTTAGGCACACATAGCCCTCCTTTTGAGTCCGACTCGGGCTCTAACATGGCGGTCATCATGTTCAAATTTCCGTCTCCCTATATTAAACAAGACAATATAACTTAGCTTGAATTACATAGCAAACACACAGAATTTGACTACTAAATTTGCTACTTACATCCATATGCCCAAATCTCGCACTAACCGAGAAGCAAATATCAAATCAATCTGCAGCAAAAGATCCAAGGAGCTTAGAAGTTGCATGGCATCGGTATTTAACTAAAATGACAAGTGAGAATGCATTTGCCCATAAAATTAAGACCTAATCACAGAGTTAATAGTTCGAATGCTGCATCAAACGAAACACACGGAAAGGAAGAAGAAGATTATACCTAAATTGACGCAGCCGCAGCGGAAGAAGGAGAGGAAGGGATGGTTAGGGTTTGCGGAGAGAAGGAATGGAGAGAGGAGGAGAGAGGGGAGGGAAGAGATTTGGATGTGAAAAAAAAAGAGGGATCGAAAGCAATTATGGACGAAAAGTGAAAATTCTTTATATTTTCGGGTGACCGTCGCCGACTTCGCGTTCGAGGTCGGGGGAATCGCTAGCTGGCGGGTCGGAGGATCCGAATCGCTGACGGTTCGGATTTTAGGACAACCGCCCGACCCGTTAACCCGACATTGACAGTGCGGGTCATTACTTTTAATATATAATAATAATAATAATAATAATAATAATAGTAGGCACGCTGAATAATAAATTATTTAATATGAAATATTTTTTGCGTGATTGAAATCAAATAATTTAAGTTTCGCCTTTTGAAAGTACGGGCATTCGTAAATTAATTGGATATTATATTATATTTTTCGCGGACTATGAAGGTTAATATGCTATTTAAATTTAGATACATGAAAAATATTTATTATCCATCAAAATCTTGTGTTGGATGCGTGAGTATTTTATTTATATATTTTAATAATTTATATGAAAAAATTGTATATATGGTTGTCAAATAGTATGATTAAATATTTAGAATTTGATACTAAAATTATTTTTTGATAACATAAATTATTTCGTAGGTAAAATATAATATTCCCTCAAATCATAAATATAAAAAATTTTAAAAAAATAAAATTATTTCTTACAATTACACTATTAATTTTTATTTGGAATAGATTATCTTTTAACATAGAACCTAATTTTTTTTTTAATCATACTGAACAAGGTATTCGAACTGAATATTTTCAACACGTATGAATTCGACATAGATATACGCAAATCAGATAGAATCTGATTGTTGTTTTTGAAAGAACTAATCAGATAAAATCTGATGAGAGCCGAGTAAAACTTATTTTTGAAAGAATTGGATCCAAACAGTTTATTCTCAACTGTACTTCAGGGTGCACGTTCTGGGACACAAGCAGACAAAAAGGAGGAGCGCTTAGAGAGAGGGAGCTAGCGACTATAGCGTCTACTTGGTGGGTCATTTGGTTGAAGAGAAATATAAATTTTTTTGAGAATTCTAAATGTCCGGTGAGCTTCTTGGCAATTGACATACGCTCTCTCAGAAACACGTGGGCTCACTTTTGTTAGTTTTTTTTTGAATCTGTTGGGGTCTTGTTGCCCCAGCTTGTAGCCTAGTTTAAGTTCTATTTAAATAAAGCGGTAGCATGCTACTTTTTTTTAAAATAAAAAAAACAAAAAAAACTATTTCCCAGGCGTATTAGGTAATATTTCCACTCAAAAAGTAACGAAAATAATAACAATCCTCTGTTGCAGATCGTTCTCCGTTCCCTCTCTTGGAAGAACCCTGCGTTTTCTTCTTCTCAGCCCCTTTCTCTTTCGATATTCTCCTCTCTCTGTACCCCGTTCGCATCCCTCTCCTCCTCCTCCTCCTCCTCCTCCTCATCCTCATTTCTCTCTCTCTCTCTCTCCCTAGGGTTTCGGTCGCCCATGGCGGGGAGGAACCGGATCCCACCGCACGCGACGAAGGGCCCCCCTCCTCCTCTCCCCGCCCACGATCGCCGCCACCATCACCATCCGCCGCCGCCGCGCTTCCCCATGCACCCCGCGCTCCTCGACGAGCTCCGAGAGGCGGCGCCGCCGCCTCTGCCGCCGCACTTCCCCCGCGGCGGGCTCGCCCCGCCGTCGATGTCGCACCACCACCACCAGCACGCCGCGATCGTCGAGGAGCGCCTCGCCGCTCAGTTCGAGGAGATCCAGGCCCTCCTCGTCGACAACCAGCGCCTCGCCGCCACCCACGTCGCCCTCAAGCAGGAGCTCGCCGCGGCGCAGCACGAGCTCCGCCGCATCTCCCACGGGTTCGCCGCGTCCCAGGCCGACGTGGATCTCCAGCTTCGCGAGGTCTAGGGTTTTCCCCTTTTTCTCTTCCTCTCTTGTTAGTGCGATTTCTTTTTTCTGGTTTTATATATCTTGTTGGTGAAAGATTGCTGTGATTCTTGTTGCGGGATATTCATTTTAAGAGAAGATGGTGTTCTGGGCTCTGAGGCCATTGTTGGCCCCCTGGAGGCTTATACGCGAGTGTTGTTTGAATGGAGATGTTCAAAGAAAGCTCTAGTGGCTTTCTAGTTGTAAATCCTCTTTGCTGCTTCCTTTGAAGCTAGATGCAGAAGCTTTAAATTTCGGCCTTTGGGCTGAGGAAGGTGTAGTCTCATTTCTTGGTTAGCCCTTTACCTTTGCCTCTGGAGTAGAAAACTAGTCGAGCCGAGCCAAACAAGCACTGAAACTTGTGTTACAACTGGTTCCTTTGTCATTTTCTATAATATGGGGCCAAAAATTATGTTTCTATTACTGCATCCTAGGTTATACGTAAAATACCTTCTTCTTTTTTCCATTTGCCGAGTAGTCATCGATGAAATTGAATTTGTCCAAAACTTAAATTGTTAGGTCCATGAGAAGGCGATGAAGATGGAAATGGAGCTCCGGGCAGTGGAGGCCATGAGGATGGAGCTCATACAGGTCCGAAGTGACATACAGAAGCTAAATGCAGCAAGGCAGGAACTAACAGCCCAGGTTCAGGCACTCAATCAGGACTTGAATCGGGCCTCAGCCGAAATGCAGCAGGCTCCTGCTATAAAAGCCGAGATTGAGACCATGAAGCACGAGGTTCAGCGCGTGAGGTTATACTGCTTACAATCTTGCATTCTATTGAATAAGTAATTCTTTACAGGTCATCACTAACTGGCTAAGCCTAAAAGAGAGCATGCGCTCTTTCAATTGTTTGACATAAGCCTCTTTAAGTGTTATATTTTTATCATCACTCCTGCAACTTTCACTTATTTTGTTTGAGGACATCCTCTATTGTATTGGGTATTTTGTTAAAATTAGCAGTTGTTTTAGTACATTAAACATCGTTCATGCTATGACATGCTAAAACTGTCTCTGTTCTATATAGAGAAGGGGGTGTTAATAGGAAATAAAAAGTAAATATTAAGTGGATGCTGATAAAATAACTTCAAGTCAAGGACCTCCCTCAAAATGATGGAGGGGTATCTATACTTATATCTTATACATTTCCTTTGATGTTTCTCTTTTTTAGTTGTTTTCAATTGTTTGAGCTACCTTTATATTTCAACTTTGGCTATATTGTGTGAGATTACAGACGAGGTAAAATCGAAAACATGTCAGTGAAATATGAGAAGTTGGTTATGATAGAATACACACTTTATATTGAATATCTTCTTTATTTCATTTGATAGGGCGGCAATTGAGTTTGAGAAAAAAGGTTATGCCGAGAATTATGAGCAGGGGCAGGTGATGGAGAAGAATTTGATTTCAATGGCTCGTGAAGTAGAGAAACTACGTGCTGAGGTAGCCAATGCAGAGAAGAGGGCACGAGCTGCAGCTGCCGTTGGCAATCAAGGTAGGTTGCTATCTGTTCTTCATACATTGTTTATAGAATTCATTCTTAAGGATCTAAGAGGCTAGCTCCCCATGCGTCAATTATGTTTTTGTCATGTCTCCACCTTTTTCTTTTTCAGTAGATTGTTACTGTGCTTTTAGTATCATGGTTTATAATTTAAAATTAAGAAAGGAAATTATGTTATCTAAGTGGATCAGTGGATGGGATTCTTTGAAAGATGTTTCGTTAACAGTATCTTTTTGAGCGGCATTTTTGTTGTGCAAAATCTGGCTCAGTGAGAATTACATGTATAATCTGCAGCTTCTGTCTATGGTGGGAACTATGGGAATCCTGAACCTGGTCATGGGGCAAATCCTTATCCTGCTGTATATGGCATGAATCCTGTATGACTTCTCTTTCCACTCTTGGTTAGATGCATTTATTTTTGTTCTCTGCTTTTCAATGCATATTAAATTATTTCTCAAATATTTCTTGTTATTGCATTTTTCTCTTGAATTTAGGTACCTGGAGGTGCTAATGCTGGTTCCCAGTATGGATCAAGTTCTTGGGGTGCCTATGACATGCAGCGAGCTCATGGGCAAAGATAAAAAAGGAATGGACTTTGCTGAGTGTTGATTCTGTTGCCACTTGCATAGGCATAAGCTTTGTTGTGCAAGTTAGTATCTTCATAGGTTAGATCTGAAGTTTCGTTCATTAAGCATCATATGGTTGTGGGTAAATTTACATTATAATCATGGGGATGGTGTATCGTTCCTATCATTATGTCAGTCCCAGTAATTAGAATCAGCTGAATGTTTTCATTGATGTTTTGCTGCTTTAATTGTTAGTTATGTTATGTTCATTTTCAATTTTGAATCTGGTACTGATTTGCATGGTTTACTCCTAGCCTTTAGATAATGTTAATATTGGCTTGAAGAATTACGCTACTTAAGGAGCTACTCTTGTTAGGTTCCTATGACGCTCTGGTTGGGGCAGTCCCATTTGACGATGGTGAAAAATATTCTTCACGAGAACTTTAGCTCTGGATGTTATCTTATTCTTTAGGAGAATTATGGTTGTAGGGTTGCCTTACTTTCAGATAATGAGAATTACCTTGGATAGTGGCCTTTCCAGGAGGATATTACAACTTTATAATGCGCCATGGAATTGCTATCATTGAGTATAGGACTGCTCTGTATATTTTACTTTCTTTAATCCAAGTGTAAATATTACTTGTTCGTGTTGTGTCTGGTAGAATAGTGGGGATATATAATTATCTGCCGCCATCCCCACTCTATCCACGAACTAAACACTGCCTTACTGGATGGTGGATGCTTGGATATTATGTCTTTATCTATAAATTGTAGATATTTGATGGCCACAGAGGTGACTGTTGTAATTTTTCTTGGTAGTTGTAGAAGAAACTTCTGCCCAAGGTTTTTGTTGACAATGTTTCTCTTCGGAGAATGGTATTGCTTCCATGTCATTTTGATATTGGGATGATATTTTTCTTTGGCTTTCTTATGTATCTATCTATGTAGCCGGAGATTTTTGCCGGTGGCATTGTGTGAGAGAATAACTCTTGTCTGCTTCTCTATGGTTTCTACTAAATTTCTAGTCATACCAATTCTTTCAAATGATGCCCTTCTCCATTATATCCTTTGGTTTGCCTAGAGATCGTAACCACTTGCCTTTTAATGTATTATTTTTGTTTTCCTAGAGGAGTAAGTACTTATTATTGGAGTCTAGCTTGGTATCTTCGCTACCTACATTTCAAACTTTTCTCACATATCCTTGTAGCGCCCTCTGAAATACCTAGGGCTAGGTTTCCATTTTATGGTGTTGAATATTTGCATATATTGGCGCTAGTGTGATGGTAGTGTTAATACATTGCATCCAATTGTTATGGACGGTTGTTATGGGCATCATATGGCTCTTTTTTTCTGTATTTGCAAATTACAGCTTATTTGTTAGCTGTTTAAGGAAGTTTTATAGCACCTTGTTTAGCCTGCTTATAGCCTATTTTTACGTACCAACTGTTTGTTTATTCGAGTTTCTATCCTTTAGTTCTGAAATTATATATTGGTTTGTCTCTGTTGGTTTTCTACTAGCTTAGATAGTGTCTTAGAGGTCAGGCCTGATTATTTTCTGGCCAAGTATTTTGTCTGTAGGTTGCAGTGTGGGTTTTATATTTTGTGTTTAATTATTCAAAGAGATTACTACTTCGCTGGCCGTGCAACTTCAGAAACTGAGGATTGTGAGTTTGTGACCTTCCTACCTTTTCTTGTTTAGTTGGTGGCTGATGGAGGCTCTTAACAGTCTCTTTCCATGTTACTTGGACGCCAACTATGAATGTATGAACATGTTGGATATGTGTACCCTAATTTTTGGATGTATTTAGCACAACAGATTAGGTCACCATGCGGGGTTCCGTTAGCTACTAACCATTCCTGATGGGTTATTCAACCCACCTTGATTTAGTATTCCTGGTGAGATTGAACTTGCGGATGAGAACAGTGGGGGGAGGGGTAGATGAGGTATAGGGTCTTCATATTATCTGAATGCAGACATGACCTTGCTCGATGGGGAAATCTGTGCAAGAACTCATAATGGGTGCATGAGAAAAAACAATTAGGAGGAAAGATGGTGTGCGAAGGAAGATAAAGATATCAAGCTCTACTGGATCAATTTTTGTCAAGTAAGTGATTGCTTGTTTTCTTGATCAATTTTCTTGTTGCTAATGGATGTTAGGAGAGAGTCGCTTGTGCTTCTCCTTGTTTTGACTTTCTTAAGCAGCTTCGATGCTCTCTGCAGCCTCTGGAGGATGCTGGAGGATACATGGTGCAACTGCTGTTGTATTGGATTATTTTGACATACATTCATATGTGCTTCTTGTTCTAGTTGTGGTGCATAAGCATAATAATATAATAACAATAGTCCAAGTGATAAGCCAAAATATCAAATTGGCAGTGAAGTGGTGTACAGTTGTGTAAACATAGAGGTGTTCTGTCTTAGATGACCAATTGTTAGAATGATGTAGTTGTTATAGTAATTAAAGCTTGATCACCACATTTTTATACTTGGAACTTTTAGGGATGCTCTAGAAACCAGGTCAAGCATCATGATGTATATGTTAAGGAACACTTCAATTTTTTTTTTTTATCACATGGTACAACTGTAGAGGTTCGTAACTTAATAGCTCAATTATGAAAATAATGGGTCCACTTAAAATGGTGCTTAGGTAAAACCAACCCTTTCTGGACTTGCAAAGCAGTACTTGCAAGCTTATACTCTTTTGGTCCTTTTCTTATAGGGTGGTCAATTCTGATCCTTGGTGATTTGATTGTTACTTATGTGCTATCACAGTAAGCTGCTTGCCATAGAAATATGAAATTGTGTGCGTTACAAGGAGAAGATTTAAATTTTATGGTTGGTTCAGTTATGTATTGAATATTGAAATTTTATGGTTGGCTCGGTTATGTATTACCGTAAGTTTAGAGAAAAGAAGGTTTGTTTCCAATATGAATTTTTGAGGGAAGAATATTATTGACTTGCTCTAGATTGCATATTTAAATTGATTTTAGGTTAAATTGATATTATGTGAGGCCTATAGGCTACAGAGGAACATGATCTATTCCAGACTAGCTAACTGATGATTAAGTTGTTAAAGCGCTAACAATTTCTCATATGAGTGAGCCACATGATGTTGAAGTTTTCATGCTGAATGGTGGTTCTTAGGTATCAAATAATTACTCACAATCTTCTGGAGACAAACAGATAGACAATGTTGTGTCAAATAGTTTTTGTGAATTTAGTAATTTCATATTGTTTATAGATGCCAAATTTTCTTATTGCTTTTGTCCTTGAAGTTGTTCAACCAGATGACATCTGAATATGAATACTCTTCCTTATGGTTTAGATTGTTTACACCATTATGCATTAACTAATTTACCTTTTTCCATTATATGAAGGATACAATTCATAATCTTCTTGAAGATCGGAAATTGTTCATATTGTTTCTAGTAGAGGGTACAGCGTGCTTGCCTGTGAAACCATAGAATTTTAATTATCACTTGTTCTGCAGGCAGGGGAATGAATCTATAATAATCCAACATCCTAAGGTAAAGATAGCTGATATACTTTCTTTGTAGGAGTTTGGGAGGCATAGAAGTCCCTTAGATTGAATGAACGTTCATGCTTATGGGTACCATGAGTACCAAATTAATTGAGTGAAGCCATCGATAGGTTAGATTGCAGTTGACTGATCAAATTATTTAATTGCATCATTCTTTCGGTGCTATTATTCTGGCTCAAACAGCGGGTCGAATTGATCGATTGGTCATTTTATTTCTGCAAAGCATTAGCTTGGTGTCACCGTCCATGTTTAGAATGATCTCAATATCAGTGTTATGTACATTTTCAGGTACTTTTATTAGCTTTTTCTAGCAAAAATATGATTGTGTTGTAGATTTTCTTGTATATACCCCAATTTTTTTTTAATTGCTGGGACTTTTGGTTTATATCTTCTAGCATTTTTCTAGCATTTTTGTTTCAATATGCAAAACATTTGCTTGTCTGCTTTGTGACCTTAACCATGCCTCATGTAATCTGTTTGCTTGTATGTTGTCCCATTACCAGCACATTAATTGACGCTTCATTTGGGTCTGTTGTTTTGACTTCGCTTCTTACTTCGCTTTGTAATTTTTTTTTTTTTTCATACTTCAGGAAGTATTCTGATGCTCTTCCGGAAGTTATGTAGCACTAACAGGAAGTAAAGTATAAGGTACAATTTATAATATACTTGTTTTTTGTTTATTTCCAACTTATGCTCTTAATGATGTATTACATCTATACTACAAAATCAGTGTCTCTGTTTTTTATTTAAAAAATTCATAACGTTACAAGAGACCTCCTCCTAAATACAGGAAGATCTGACAAGATTTTATATTGCTCCCATAAGATTTTTTTGGTTGTCTCTAGACAATTCAATGCTGTGTAACAGTAGTGATGATAGTTACAATGCATTCTTCTCTCATGAGATAAGCATCGTTAAGCTCTGACACATAACAGTTTAGATATGAATTTCAAGTGTTTTCTGACATACATTGCACACAATCTGGATGTGCAGCTGTATCCGATGCACATCCAGTATGGGATGGCAACTTAAATGTACACATGCATCTCAGGAGCTTGTTTGCCTTACAGATATACTAGATACTTTTTTTGTTACTTGATACTTAAATTTCTTTTCCTGACTGGTTTTAGTTAGGGAACTTTTCAGAACCCTACATTTGGATGGTTCATGATCAGGCTACTGCATATAAACCATCTAGTGTTTTTGATCCTGGTGACACTGAATAAACGTTTCCATCTCTCTGATAGTCTAGTACCTTGAATTATGTGCCTAGAACTTTGATATCTGTTCTTTCGATATAGATTACATTCTTGGGTTATGGTGAAATTTGTTTACATATTTTGTTTGTTGTGCAGGTGACTCATGGCTTTTCTTGTAAAGTAAGTTCATTCAAAGCGCTTGCGCTACTGGAGTGTATAAGAAGCCGTCATCGAAAACCCTAGTATGTGCTAGCTAAGTGAAAATTTTGGTTTCAAGTGGAGCTTCCCAATCTCATCTAGTTAATTGGAGGTGCTTTAAATTGTGTTTTCCCCATCTGGTACGCGTGAAAGTCAGCTCCACATGCTTCAATATCTGACAGTTCTGCACCCTATCACGAATGATTCAATTTGATCGCATCGCCAATATGGCATTACAAGGTCTCAAGTAATATACAACTGTGATGAGAAATTTATACTATATTCAAGTCTTGGGTGTTGATTTTTCCGCTAAAAACAATATTGATAAATGAGAACGATAGCATGGCCAATTAAATTACTGCAAAAAAGAATCAGTTTGCTGCAGAATGTTTAAGTAAAGCACAAGCAAGGGTAACGTGTAATTTGAAATACTGCAAATCTGCAATGAACAGTGGATTCATCTTTCAGTTGTTCTTTACCCTCATCTTACAGCTAATAAAATTCTTATTTGGGAGTTGTCTTGTTATTCTTCCAGGAACCATTACTGGAAACAGTCAGTGAACTTATGATTTTTTTTTTTTTCTCTTTTTTCCTTCTCTTATTTCTACTTTCTATGAATTTAACAAACATTAGGAGCCAAAACGTTATTTAACATTTTTGAAGTTCTCCTGACCAGTAATTTTGCTTGTGCGGAATGGTTCAAACTACTCGGCATATTCTCTGTGAATCCGTGATCAAAGAAGAGCAAAGGGAGCTCTGCTGCGTATGGTCGTTTTTAATAAATTTAGATGATACTTATTGGAGGAGAATATTTGTTAATATTTTCCTAGCTTGAAACGGCCTGAATAGAATCCAAGGGATGAAAAGTAACATAACAACCAAGCAACAACGGAAAAGAGAACAAAAAGCTCAGATATTGGTTTAATGCATTTATTGAACGCAACATAACAGCAGATTTTGTCTTCAACAACAATTCTAAGAACAGTAAAATAAAAGACCTGTACTAGATAATTTAAGTTTCATCAAACCAGTTGCATAAATAAGCCACAGTTCATTAAAAGGCAATCCAATGTTCTTTTATAAATAACAGGTCCAAATACAAAAAAGAGATTACTACCGAGCAATTATCGAGCAACCTTCTCATGAAATCCCTAGAAATACATATAAAGTTACAACAAACTCCGACAGCTCTTGCCAGAAAGAATGGAGGATTCCAAAGTTTCAATTTCTTTCTTTCTCGTTTGGTGTACTCCGTTGCAGCGATGAATAAATGATCATATTACGAATCTTATACGCCACATTCTCCCGATCTTTAAACAAGTAAACATAAAGAGATCAGATATAGATCCTTCAAGTAGTATTATTGTACTTGGGGGAATACTTTGTTAGGGGGAATATTTTGCCGTCTCTCGACATAAGCTGCTGGAAACCACCCTCCCTTCCCTCTACACTCACCTTCAGCCCAGCCTGATGGAGTGACCTACGATGATAAGAGGAATAATCAACAATACTGTATATAATCACAAAATAAAATCAATAAGAGGCAAGAAAACATAGAAGGATTAAGTCTCCAAAATAGATGCGAGTCAGATTTTTATTACTGAAACTCGGGTTCTAATGAAGCACATACATATAACAATATCTATCCAGTAGATGCAGTGAGGCTCCATAATCCCTTGGAAGATTTAAAATTAAGCAATTCTCTTTTTCCTTCTCTGTGTCTTTAAGTGATCTGCCTGAATCTTGCGATTGTGAAAAGCCATTCACATTGACCGATTAGATCTCATAAGGAGGATGATTAGATAGCAACAAATCTCACTAGTATCTCTGTGTACTGTAGCCTTCCATGACATTGACTTGACCCGCCACCTTACTCTTAAACAAAGCAATGCTAACTCGTGCTTAAATGTGCTAATTCAGATTATCCTCTCTGCTGAATACAAACCAACCATATACCTTAAAATCCAACCCCTATCATCACCAACCAATGCAAACCTCCAATAGTTCACTGGGCCATTCTCAATACATGAATCTCGCATATAAAAGTAAATTGGGAGGGTATAAATTGTGACGTTTGAGATGTCATCACATGGAATGTAAGATAACCCAATAATACTTATTTATTTTTCTTTTTTCTTCTGACCCAAAAAGAAAATCTTAGAAGAAGATAACAAACACAAATCACAGAGAACTAGATAAGACAAACCTGCCGTACAACGACGTAGTCACCCACTATAAGGCTTAGTTCCTTTTCTGATGTAGCATTGAAAGTGTGCGTTGCCTGTAACAACATAAAGAAAACTTACCAGCATGGATGAGATACAAAGATATAGAACCCTGGATTTTTAATCTTTTCTTACCTCAGCAAGAAAATATAAGGCCTTTTCAGCACGCTTATGAGTTGGAACAGGAGGAGGTGCAGAATCTTTCACTTGTTTCTCAGTAACCATCTACAGGAAAGGAAAAATAAAAAGGAAAAAAAAGCAAGAAAAGTTGGCAAACTATATTGATTGAAATTCTTAAGTTATTACTTTGAAGATAATGCTACCTCAGCTTCAACATCATCAAGTATAGCAGCTATTCTCAAATGGAATGATTTTTCTGCTTCTACCTTCACAAAAGATGAGCACCGAAATAAACAATAAAGGAACAATAAGTCTAATCCAATAATTTATAATTTTAAACGAGCCATAGGCGAGTTCTAGATATCTGTACCAAGGAAGTCAGACGCTGAAAAGTCACTCTTTGCTGTTGAGATTCAACAGCAGCTAGTGCGGCAACTGCTTCTTTTCCTAGCACTGCCATATTTGCTTTGTGCTCTTGCATTTTAGCTTCAGATGCTTGCAACTTTGCAGTGTTCTCAAGAACAGGGGCTTCTCTTACTCGAAATTTTCTCCTAGAAACTTCTGCAGCCTATTACATATTTGCAGTCAATAGAAGATACAAGATGAGACTGAAGCTGATAATTAGTTTCAAAGGCAATCATGTATTTATGCCTACGGGTTTACTTTACCCAGCTGGAGCTCCAAAAGGGCTTTTTAAATAGTTCAAAGAAGCACGAACAGCTTTTTCATTAAAATCTCCTCAACAACTTCTTGCTGCATGAGAAGCAAAGGCTTCATATCCAAGCATCTATTTTTAGGTCCAAAAGCTCAATTCAGCTTATAATGGGAAACTCGAAATATTTTGTTAGCCACAACGCAAGATTTCTGAAAGCTTCTACTTTCTAGAGTACAAAAGCTACTCCTAAAGCCAGGCCAAGCAGAGGCACTAAAGAGCTTCTTGAAAATTCAGTGTCCACAGTGGATGTTGGGGTATCAAATACTTACCAGAGTCTCAGCCTCATGTCTCATCCGACTATAACGCTGAGCAAGACTGCGAGCATCTTCCAAGGGAACACCAGTAGCCATTACTCTTAATGGCTCCATAATCTGAAATTTGAACAGAAAGTAGTACGCTTTAATAAGTAAATTGAAAATACATATATCAGGTAGCTCATGAACTTCAATAGGAAGGTAAATTCTTGTTTGCAAGCCCACGTAAACCATTATATGATGAGAAGAGAATGCACTAATTGTTCTTATCAAATATATCTAACAAAAACAACAAACATCTTAATCAAGGAAAGAATGATATCAGTTAATAAATAAACTTCACTAATTCCGACCTATAGCAAGGTTCTCTAGTAGCTGAAGTTTCTCTTCTAAATGATGGTACAGCACAAGCTAAAGAACCAAGCTTTAACAGAAGCAGATAAGCACAAATCTCTCTATATAGCAACAACTCATACTTTACTTTAAACTTGACATCCATATGTAGCAAAATCTCATAATATGATAAATAAGAAACAACTCGGTTCACTATAGGAGCAACAAAAGAACACAAACAACAATTTCCATGCCGGCAACCACAGTGGGCATATGCCAACTATTTTTTACTATGCCGATAGCTGATGTATGTCAAGAGATAAAAGGGTTACATAATTGGACATGCTCAGTGTCAGCACGTACTGTGTCAATAGCAGCTCAGTATGGGGACGTGTGGCAGCAAGTAAAACTATGTGTTGAAGACAAAAAAAGGGCAAGCATAAGCAAAGATTACCTAAACGTTCGCAACTAACAGAGAAGATCGACCAAGTTTGCAGCTTCATAATGGATCAAATTTAAAGTTTTATTACTTACCTTTATTAATTATTCCATTGAATTCTGAGAAAATTATTGATTTTTTTGCTGTCCAAAGATACTGTATATTACCTGTGAAGATAAGAGCTTGTTGAAATCTTCATGCTCTTTCTCAACATTTCTCAATGCACCACCGTATAAAGATGCTGCTTTGGCTAGAAGTGCATCATTGGTATTATTCTCACTTCCATATCTAAAGCAGTCTTCAGACAACTTTGTCCCTTATTAACATAATGTAACATTAGACGAGTTAATATATTCAGCTCAAATTTAAACATATAATCCCAGAAAAGATGAAAAATAAAGATACAAGTAAATTCGGAGGCTTTTACATATAGAAATCTGCAAAATATACATTTACACCCATGTATTTCATATATATCCCTCAAAAGTGGAAGCTTGGTACATAAATGTAAACAAGTTGTAGGATAGTACGGTTTTAAGGGAATAGATGAAAATTCAGGCTTTCCACGTAGAAGATGATTTTGCAGGGTACCTATGAAAAACAAAATCTCTACTTAAATGATTATAGCCAATTCTAGGAACCAGCCCATTCTCCATATTAGATGCAACATCCTTTAGGCGGAAAAAAAGTCATATGAATGCAAGACAGTGCATTATTAATTCCTGCTCCTATACCTTCCAGCAAGGAATCTTAAATATCCACCATATTTATCTATTTTTCGTTAGAGCACAATGATACCTCTCATGGATACCAGATTATCCACCGTATTGCAGCTAATAGTTTATACCCATTTTCTACCTGCCACTTACCACAATTCTGACATCCTATAAATAAGTAGGACCAATGTGTGTTGGTATACATGCCAATCACACAGTAGAACGCTAAGATAGACGTAATATCTACGAGTACAAAATTTGACCAGGCTGCCAAACATCAAGAAATCAAAGATTTTACAAATATACTAAGATTCACTGCTTCAATCTACCTGCTGCATGTAGAATTACATTGCATTTTACAGAAGCGCAAACTTAGACATAACACAATGAATGATAAATTAGAAATAGCATACCTATTTCAATATGCCTATTGCCAATAGAGATGAGGCCTTCTGCCGCTCGTCCAATGTCTTTTTGGAAATCCTAAACCGAATTTCACCAAATTTTGAGATTCGTAAAAACATGATATATTATCCATGTTAGATAAGCAAGTTTTGTTGAAAAGAAAAGAAAAATAAAAATAAAAGCAAAGAAATTGTACGATGACCACCATAGGCTCATATTATCCTTACCCTTCCAGAACGAGTAGATCTATATAACTTTTCTAGCATTTGATGTCTCTGTAGTTCAAGTTCATCAATAACCATAATATCTGAACTCTCATAACCAGTAGTGCTAAACTGCTTTATAACCGCCTGTAATAAGTAATAAAATGTTAAGCACAAAATGTCGGACATCACGGCACTTGCTGAAAAAAAAAAAAAAACAAGCTATAGTAATAGTAAGTCCAAATTCCTAGTTTAATAACCACTCTTCCTGCTTCAATATCATTTTTGGTTGTTCTTATCAATCTATAAAAGGAGTATTCCCTAATCAATTTTAAAATAAATGGAAAAATTGCAGTAAGAAAATGGAGTAATGGCCTCTATAAAGGAGTATTATAATCGACCGAGTGCCCTTTCGGGCATTTTTTGGAACAGCTTCACTACTTCGAGAAGGAAAAGTCCGGCATTTGGCAAACAAAAAGTAAAGGGCTCGTTGTTATGATGGGAATCACAAATTAGCTTCAAAACATAAGTTCCAATTTTCTTATTCTTCTTGCTTCAGCAGGAAGCTGCTCAGGGGAATCGTACTCAAAAAGCACTTCTTTAGAAGCCTAAGAGGTTCAAACATGCCCTAAATGCATGCACTTGGTACCCAAAAAAAAAAAAAATCACTTCTACCAAAGATAGATCAAAATCGAATTTTGTTTGTCGTGCTCATGTTTCAATCCAAAATAATTAACATGTACTACTAGCCATATACCCACCTGCATAGCAAATAGGAAACACACACGAAAAAAGAAGGGAAAATAGCGAAGAAAAACCTAGACTTGATATCAATTGTGCGATCTTAACGTGTATTAGGGCTATGAACTAGATAGAGAAAACAATGAAGAACCTCTAGTACACAAAATCGACAAAATTGGAAAAGAGGCTCCTTTTATCCTTCCTCTACTCATAATCACCACATCACAAACCATGAAATAAAACGATTAACCCCAAAAAAGTTGCTCAAAAACGCAAATTGGTTGCTCTAATCCTCTCCACCAGCATAAACAAGTGCCCTAATAGGGATCTCCCATGATCCACACCATAGATGAAAGGGATTTCGATCTCACCTGCTGTTGCTTCGCGACTTGCTCCTTTAATCTACTCGCCTGTTTCCTCAACGCCTCCATTTCCCCAGTAGCCAACGAGATCGAACTGGGTAACGATCTCACAATGCTCCTCGCGAGAGAGAGAGATCGATCTACTATAAGCTATACCACACCACCTCCGTAGAGAGAGAGAGAGAGAGGAGGGATTCGCGATATATTGGATGATAATATCGGCTTCAAATTTTTTTTTTTACCCTATGTAAATGTGGTTTACAAATGAACACAGATTGGGTACGTGGCGTTATTTTATTGGAAGATAAAAATGAAGGAGTACACGTTTCCTACTACTGAAATTGTATTGAGATTAGGGACAGTGTTTAGACCCGGTCTCAACTCGCACAAAGTTTAGCGGGTTATAACGGGTGGAAAATTTATGTGGCACGATATTATTGGTTGGACCCGTTGTACCGTATTATTAGGGAGTGGAACTGGGCCCGGTCCTTGATCCGGCCCAAAATAGAATTGTTGGCAAGTAATAGGCCTAAAAATGTAGGCCCAAAATAGTTTGGGTTCTTTTCGGGCTTACCCGTACCCGGCCCGAGTCCGGTCCCAAGCCCAAAACTTTTTTGCGTACGCTAAATTCGAAAATTCCCCCCTTTTTTCTTCTTCCCTCTCCCCACTCCCCTCTCTCTCTCCTCCTCCTCCTCCTCCTCTCATGGCTCTCGCACCTCGCTCTCCGACGACCATGGCGAGCCCCCTCCGTCGCTCTCCACTGTAACATCGACGCATCAAACCCTAACCTCCACCATCCTCATCTCCAAATCTCACTCCCCGTTTCCTTCTTCTTTGTAGGGCGTCGCCGGAGAGGGCCTCCCCCAGATCGATCTCCGACCCCGTACTTCCGTGGCTACGGTGAGATCCACCTCCGTACTCATTCCTCTCTTTCGTCGTCTTCTTCTTCGCCCCGATGCGTTTCCTCACATGTGTTCTCTACCTCTCAGATCGATCCGCAAGGCTTTGGACGAGCTCAGAAGAGATCCCAACAATGGCGGTGCGAGTCATCTCAAAGCCCTCGTCGAGGATTGCATCGAGAAGTTCGGAAGCGAGGAGCGGTACAGGGATGATGCGAGGCTCCTTAAGATCTGGATCCTCTATGTAGCCACTTTGGCCTCCTCATCTCTATATCTCTCTAAGCTGAATTGGAGTGCAAATGTTGTGAATTGCTCTACAATTTTTGCTTATATTGGTTATTTTGATATCGTAGGCGGATGAGATTCGAGATTTTGATCGGGTTTTCCGGATGCTGGAACAAAAGGGGATATGCCAGGGGCATGCGCTGCTGTATGAGGCTTATGCAGTGTTTCTTGTTGCAAAGGGGAATCTACTCGAAGCGGAAAAGGTCTATCAGCTTGGCATTTCCAGGTTTGTCGATATCGTTAATTACTTTTCCTTTTCTTTTTTCGAGTGGTTTTGTTGCGATATTTGCGGCAATTTAATCTCTTGTGGTTCAGAAATGCCGAGCCACTCGATAAGTTGAAAAAGATGCACGCCATGTTTCTGAATCATGTATCGGAGATTGCTCAAAATGCTCGACCTGATTCAAAGGTATGATAGTAGTAGAATGCTGTTGCTTTAGTTCTACTTTGTTGGCCAAATTATCTCTGAAGTTCTGCAAATTATAAGCTGATTGCCTAAATTATATCCAATCAGAAAATTTGTGTTTGTTCGTTGCTTTCTTTCTAGTTCCTTTTTTCCATTGTTTTCATCGTGCATATGATTGCTTTCACTTCACTTGAGATTAATTTCTCCCTAATTTCTTTTCTCCTCGTTGTCTAGGTTGTAGTATCCAGTATTCAAAGGCAGGAACAGAGTTTAACGAATCCGTGGTCTGCTTCTACCATAACTGATCTACTTAGAAAGAAAGACTCTGACATCAAGAAGTACAATGTGAGATCTAATTTTAACACGGTCAAGTTTTTTTTTTCTTCTTTACAAACTATTTTCTATTATTAGCATATCAAAACTCTCTCAATCATTTCAGGGTTATCATAAGAGCAATAAGGTCTATTCAGGAAAAGTATCCCTGACTTCTTTACAAAACTCTTCAAGAAATAAGGTTGTGGAGCTAGGTATACATATTCCTTCCCCCCTCCCTCAATATTTTAACTGCATCACCCTCTAATGATTCTGGTAGTTCATTCAATTTTGCCTCGACGTCGTGTCACAAACTTGCGTACAAGTTATAGTAAATTTTATCTATATAGAGTCTTAGTAAAATAGTGATCTTTGCAAAATAGCAGTAATCCTTGTTTCATAGTTGATTTTCCTCATTTAGCTTGTTTACTCATGTTGACAAAAATAAAATGTTTGTTTAAGCATTAATCTCAATCTTGTGATTTTCCAAGGTAATATCAAGTACCATATCAAAGGGTGTTCGGGTCAGGGCGGATTTGCTCAAGTATATAAGGCTTATGTTGACGGCAATCCTGAAGATGTGGTCGCTTTAAAAGTAAATTTATGCCATCATTTTTCTTTCCTAACTTTGAGTGTATTTGCCAATCATTCAAGTTTACATTTTTGAAATTTGTTGCAGATTCAGAAGCCTGCATATCCTTGGGAATTCTACATGTACCGACAACTTGATCAACGTGTCTCAGCTGCTGAGGTTGTCTATTGTCTTTTAAATACATTCAAGGTTGCTTTATCTATATGAAGTTACCAGGGGTGCTAATACTTGAATTCCTTTCTTTCCAGAGGCCAAACTTCGGATATGCTCACAAAGTGCATGTCTTTTCTGACTTGAGTGTGCTGGTTTGTGAATATTTGTCCCATGGGACTCTTCAGGTAATCAGATATGACCATATATCTTAGCATATCCTTGATATTTAGACTTTTCCGAATTATATTTATGAAGGTGAATCTTGAGACTTTCTTACTGTAAATTCTACCTGATGAACATATCTTGTGCAGGATGCTATAAATTCTCACCTCGTGATGAATAAACTTATGGAAGAACTACTATGCATATATTACACGAGAGAGATGCTGCGCATGCTGGAAACTTTGCATAATGCAGGCATAATTCATGGTGATTTTAAGCCAGATAATTTGCTTGTCCGCTATTCAAGGTAGTCAATTACTGCTTTTTTTCCTTTCATTTTTGAAACTTTTACTATTGCAAGCATCCTTTATTTTTTTTGTGGTAACATATTCTGTGCTTGTGTTGTGTGAATCTTAATCTATCTATTGTTGTTCTGATCATTTTAAGAATTTACCAGGCAAAAATTGTTAGATGTGGTTACCTTTGCTGCATGAAACAAGTTTTTACTGGTAGAATTTATTACCAAAATGTTCCGACGACTTTACTCTCCTCACTTCATAATCTTATCCTTTTCCTAATTTGGTTTTTTACCAGCTCATCCGTGTTTCTTTTGTTTCTCTTTTATATTGAAGGGAGGATCTCACAGAGGATAAGGAAAAGTTCAAGGGCCGAACTGGATCTTGGCATGATCAGGTCTATCTTTACTATTTTGAAGTGATCTTACCATAATGGATCCTTATATAATGGATTTCCTTACATTCATAGTATTTTGCTGCAGGGATTATGCCTTGTTGATTGGGGAAGGGGGATTGATTTAAACCTTTTTCCAGCAGATGTAGAGTTTCAGGGTGATTGTCGAACTTCCGGATTTCGGTGTGTTGAAATGCAAGAACGTCGAACATGGACATATCAAGTTCGTACCCCTTTGCTTGGAAAAATCTTTAAACTTGTTCCCAATGAGCGATATATCTCTTATTTTACCCTTTCTGTTATTTTTTAAGTAGGTTGATACCTATGGCCTTTGTGTTATTGCCCATATGATGCTGCATGGAACTTATATGAGCATCGAAAAGAAGACTAATGCAGATGGAAGCTATCTATATCAACCTAAATCATCTCTCAAGAGGTACTGACTCACTATGGATTTCAAATCTCTTTCGTTTTACGCATGACAGTGTACCTTTTTTCAAAACTTCTGACCTGTAATGTGACATTCAGGTACTGGAATATCGACTTATGGAAAAATCTCTTTTCCACATTACTCAACATACCCTCCAACGAAAGTGATGTACCAATATTACGGAGCTTAAGGGAGTCCTTTGAGGAATACATCTGCACTAATCCACAATTAATTAGTAAGTTAAAACATCTGCTGATCAAGCAAAAGGCCTCTTTATGTTCAGCTTAGCTTAACCTCTTTTTAAGATTTGTTGGTGTTATTACAAACTTGTTTGATTATGAATACATTCAGTGTACATATCATTCCCGATACTGCCAATGCTTTGGTGTGATCATCTGTATCATTTGCATATGTTAACATACTTAATTTCAAAAGGCGCTGGAAATGTGTTCTTTCAAATTTTCTTAGACTTACATGAAGCTATACGGGGGGTTTGTTCAATTATTTCTCTTACCAGCTTTTCGGCCTTTAATATTTCTAAGATAAGCAACTAATTAACTAATTACAAAGTGCCATGTGGAAATTACGTAACACTCCACTTCGCCCACTTGGCAAAAGCAAGGATTTTCGCCTTCTCTCAGCTCATCCTTTACATATGTAAAATAATAGCTTATAAGCTAAAGATTGAACTTGAACTTGATGCCTTGGTAGCATTAATTATTGGCTCTTTTTCGTAAAGTATATTAACTCTTATAATATGTATATATAAAGAGTGGAGCTCCATGATACATATGGTATTTAAAAGGACAACATTGGTTGGGAAAACTACATTAAGCACGATAAATTGATTATCTGTTGCTTCTGCAAGTGCTCGTTAAGCTTAGCTGGAACTTCTACGAAAGCATACAATATACTTTTGATACCTTTTGTAGTGGTTCAACACCATTGTCCTCGTGCAAAGGAAGATCCTATAACTATTTATTGTTAAAGCATGTAATTTGTTACCATTTTTGCTAGTATCATGGTTATTTTCCTTGCCTTCTATTAAATGGATTGTGATGATGTCGTTGTTTTAATTGTCGAAATTCGCTATATAGTTTAATAGGCTACCATAGAAACTAATAATTTTAAGAAGTCGTTATATCGATCAACAGCAGATACTTTTTATCTAATATGGGGGATTGGATCAGTACAATAAGACAGCTTATTGATAGCAATTTGGTTGGACTATATTTCCTAATGAATTAAAATTTTCTTTCTGATGGTCTTTCAACAAAAAAAAAACTTTTTTTATCGTTATTGTGACAACTCTAATCAGGATTTAGTTTACATGAAAAAGTTCAAGAGCAAAATCTAGTGGTGTACAGATGTTTGATGAGTTTAAAGCTAAATTCCAAAAAACAGTTCACTATCTTCTTCATCCCGACGCAAAAGATAACTGGTTAAGATGCAACAACGTATAAAGAATAATTTGTTAAGATGGGACAATACATAGAGGATAACTTGTTAAGATACGACAATGTAAAGGATAACTTGTTAAGATGTGACATATTGTGCGCTAGAATTACAAGTACTTAAAGTTTTCTTTAATAAATAAATACATGTATGAGAGCAATTAATTTTTTAAGTTCATTATGAAATAAAAAGAAATTATATACAAAGAGAATATAAGTCAGCTTTAAGCAAAATAAAAAAAAAATAATATAGAAAATTTAGTTGAGAGATTTACAATGGAAGGCAATTGATTTGATTGTCAATTTCTTTTCTCATTGCTTTTATTTAAAATCGACAGTCATCTCTGATCTCTTAACAGGGTTTAGATATTTATTTTGTATGGTATTTTGAATAGGGTCTTTGGTTCAGGAAGGTCTCATGATGGAGTTTAAACATTTGTTTGTGTGATAGTTTCTACAAGGGCTAGATGAAACCTACTGTAGTATTGTTAATCTTTTTCTATCATTTTCTCAATTTTTTACTTAAATATCTTTAATTCTATTTTTTCAAAAATTTCTCATAGATGTTAGAAGAATTAGAATTTTGTGAAATTTAATGTTCCTTTCGTTTTTAAAAATTCAAATGTCTAATATTACTCAAAACAAACTAACTAAAAATCAAATTATCCTGATTATAAAAAAAAAAGTTGGGATGTTTTTTTTGGAAATGGTATATAATTGATAAATAAGATTCTCATTTTAACTTTAGAAACGTACTCTTTTATTACTTGAGAGGAAAAGTGTTTATTAACTAATTCTTTAAATTTGGTATGGTAAACAAATCATCAAAATAATTAATCTTATAATATGATGAATTAGAGTAAATTTGTGCAGCATCACTTTAATCCTCTTGAATTGGTTATGACATTAGTTATTTACATTTACTTGAATTGGTTGTGACATTAAGACGCGACAATCTTATTTCCATTTTAAAATTCTTCTCGTATTGTATTATGTAACTTTGATTGAACTTAAGTAATAGTATTGCACAAAAACTAAGTAATATATTTACATTTAATTATATTTATATTTATATATATATATATTATTTTAAAAAGAAATAACTAATAATATTTTAGAATATTATTTTCTCAAAATAAGAGTTTAGTTTGCTTTCCTCCAATGACTCATTAACATACTAGATCATTTCTACTATTTTGCCAAAAGAAAGTAAACAATAAAAGAATTCGGTGCAAGAAATTCGTTAAATAACTAGAATTATCAAGCATATATATCTTGCTCAAAACCCTGGAGAGTGCAAGGAATTCGTTAAATAAGCAGAACTATCAAGCATACAAATCTTGCTCAAAACCCTAGAGCTAGCATTCTTTATACATGCTTTGCTCACGCAGAAATCTACTGAGAATGAGAGAGCAAACTAAAATTACATGACAATTAAGTGTAGTATACCAAATGCAAGCTAGATATGTAGTAAAGAAGTAACGAATGTTAAACTCAGAGTGGAACAACCTCTTGGACCTGATTCAATCTAAACTGGGCACTTTTCTCCATTTGGTTTTTGTTCGAACCCAATATTAATTTCCTTGAAAAACTCATGCGAATCTCTCGATTACTCAACAAACAAAGCTGATTAAACCAAAATGGTTATGGTCGTTCAAGAATAAATTGAATTTGAAAAAAAAAGGGATAAAATTCATGTAACGCTTCTGGACATATTGTGCTTCACACTTTATCCTTCTCCATATTAGAAATTTGTGGGAATTTCTTTTGAGCATTTGTGACGTTATTATTCATCTTTCTTTTGTAATTTTATTATCTATAACATATAAAAACATCAACTATAAGCATTTTATTAAAAAAAAAGTGACATCCAAACATTTCTTTCCACACACTTTTTGTAACACTTTTACGTTGAACATTTAATCCTCCACTTATCTCAAAAAACATTTAATCCTCCACATATACTTTTGAAATTTTTTTTTTTGAAAGAGAATGGTAACATGCTACTGTTTCATTTAGTTAAAAAATAAACTAAGCTACAAAGGTGAGGCAACTGAGCCTCAGTCTATACTTTTGGAAGTTTTATTGCGAGAAAAAAAAAATCATTGCCTACATCTGATGCATCATGCATTCATACATTCATGAACCACACACTCATCAGTCATCAACCGCATCTTCCATTTATATCTCATCCATCGAGAGCCGTAGTCTTTTCTATAATAATAAGAAACTGAAAGATTTGCAACGTACAAATATATAGATGATGAAACTAATATGAAGTATTTTTGAAGCCTCAAATGTCCAATTTAACAATTGAGAAGCAAAATAAAACTCGAGTGAAATTTTAAGCACAAGCAGTGCCATTTACCCCTCAATTACTTTTTCACCCATATTGCATCCGATAAAACAACAAAAACAAGACCCAGGAGGTAGCAGCATCTATGTACTTTTACTATTCAGTCATCAAAGTGTTCAGAGAATTAATAATGGCAACAATAGTTTGTGGGCATTCAGAATGAGGAGAAAGAGTGTACCATTGCTATCATAGCTTACCTAATTGCTGTACAACAGCTACATGACATGCACGAAAGAAAAAAGACACATCTTTTCCTCTATTATGTATTCTCTGCTACATCAATCTTCTGATAAGGAGCTGTACAAAATTGCTGTTATAAAGTAAAAAGTGATACTGAACACTGAAACCCTAACAGGTTCACAAAACCTTTTTTTTTCTTTTTGCATATCTTCTCATCATCAGTTGTCTCATTTCTATTGAATGAAACAGATAGCGTGCTATTTTTTTTCTCAAAAAAAAAAAATTGAAACCCTAACTGTACTGATCGACTAAATCCTCCGAAAATCATGGATCCAATTCCAGGAGGAAAATTGAAAATTGGTTTCTGCTTTTTTCTGGGTATCTTAGTAATCTATTGTATTTCTTAACTAGTATCCTATGAATTCTCTTTCGGAAAAAATATATTAAAAAAAAACAATCATGAAGGATCATAAAGCTACATATATTTACAGAATATCACCACTAACAAAATAGTAAACCCCATTAATTAACATATCATAGTACATTCATTGCATTCAACATAGATAGAGAACTAGTGAAAGAAGTAAATGACTAGCTAGCAAATTAAGACTACAGCATATTACAATCACAACAATCACAAACACTAAAGGAGAAATTAAAAAGGAATTAAAAGAGAAAACTATCAGTTGTTAAAAAAATTGCTTTACACCATCAACAAGTTCACATTTCTGTGGAGGAGAAAAAGAAAAAGAAGAAGAAGAAGAAGAAGAAGAAGAAGAAGAAGAAGAGGAAGAACATAATAACCCATGAAGCCAATTAATGCATATTAGGAAAAGAGTTCACCACCACATGCCTTGCGCATATAATATAGTACAAAAATATTAATAAGAAAAACCAACATACTCTTCTTCTTTAAATATTCACTCTCTCCTTCGATCATATTCTTGTTGTTCTTGTTATTCTTCTTGTATTAATGGTGCAACAAAGCAAGGTCACTGAATCCGAGGATCCTCTCAGAGCAAACACTCACCTTTTCGCGCCACTATGACTTAAAAAAAAAAAAAAAAAAAAAATCACAATTGGGGCTTGAGAAATTTGCCTCCGACATGATCTCCGATCCACAAGAAAACAAACCAAACCTACAATTAAAGAAGTTAATTGATAAATCCCAAACAACGACGACAATTAAATAAGAGGTGCAACGGAAGAGCCGTAGCCGTAGCCGTAGCCGCCGTAGCCGTAGCCGCCGCCGCCGGCGATGCCCCCAGAAGAAGAAAAGAAGTTGTTGGTAGCAAAAGAAGAGCCATTTTCGCCGTAAAGCGGGGGCGGCGGCGGATGAGAGAGTGAGGATTCGAGAAGTAAATTATCGGCCGCGACCAAATTATCGGGCATGAGCTGGAACTGATTCGAAATGTAGCCGACGTCGATCGAATGGAGGTGCGGGATGGGGGCAGCGGGAAAGGAGAAGTCGGAGGAGGAGAAGAGCAGTAGTGGATTGATGGCGGTGGTGGCGTCGGAGAAGTCGGAATTGGGGATCAGCCGGAGAGGGTGCGGCGGGGCTGCTGCTGCCGCTGCTGCTGCGGTGGATGTGGCGGTGGATGTGGATGTGGATGTGGGAGTGGAGGGCAGCTTGCGGAGGCGCTTGTTCTTGCGGCAGCCGCCGCCGACGGGGACGTTGCGGAGGGCGCCGCCGCGGGTCCAGTAGCGCTTGCAGGCCTTGCAGAAGTGGCGCGGCTGCGACAGGCTGTAGTTGTTGAAGTAGCAGAACTTGGTGTTCGACGACTCGCACCGCGGGCAGCACAGCGCCGACGCCGACGCCGACGCCCCCTCCTGCTGCTGCTGCTGCTGCTGCTGCTGCGTCTGTGTGCTGTCTGCTGCTGGTGGTTTTGATGTAGTCTGCGCCATGCCGACTGCTGCTGCGATGGTGGTGGTGGTGGTGGTGGTGGTGTTGATGAAGGAGATCGAGTGATGATAGAAGGGAATTAGGGAAGGGAGGGAGGGAGGGAGTGGGTGGGTGAGAATGATGGGAGGCAAGATGAGGAGAAGGTTCGGTGACAAGAGCTAGAGAACAAAGTGAGCGTGCAGTATTATTATTGACCCAGAGATTGAAAATGTGTGGGTTCCAGTCCCACCCACGAAGTCATGTATATAACAGTTCCAGCAATTGCAACCAAAATTCTGGACCCTAGTAGCACTGCCGTAAAAAAAAAAAACTTGAATGAGAAGCGTCTTATTTTTTCTAATAAATTTTGTTTCAAATTTTGTCGTTAATATTTTTTTTCTTTTAGAAAGAAGTTGCAAACTATCTGCTTCATTCATTAAGAAAAAATAAATTTAATAATAATTATGAAAAAAAAAAGAAAAATTGAAATTCAGCAAAGCGCCTTCCAGATTGGCCACCACAGAGAAGATGGTTAGATGGTTAAAAGCTTAGCTTAATGATTTTTTTTTTTTTGAGAGCAGATAGTATGCTATCCGCTCCATTTATTTTTTTTAAAAAATAAACTTAGTTGGAAATGTGAAGTAACCAGGCTTCAAACTTAGGACCTCGACTACCAACCACCCAGCCCTTTGCCCCCGGCTAGGTTTCTAGCTTAGCTTAATGGTTGATATCTAAATTTTTAAGTTCGAACTTTAGTTGGCAGTAATTAATTTTCCATTTCTATCTAAATTTTTTTAAAAAAAAATAAATGAAGTGAATAACTTGCTATATCTCTCTTAAAAAAAATTATTCAAAATTATGATTTAATAAGGTATAAAAATGTGAACAAAAAATTTAAGTATAGATTTTTAGAACTTAAATACAGTATAAATTATGCAACTCATCATAACCGCACTTTGGGAGTTTTAAGGATGTAATTAATATATGTAGTCGACATAAATACTGTATTTACTAACAACTTCTATACCATTTTATAAACCGTATAATATGTATTTTTTTTATAGTTAATTATAATTATGTATTATATGTTTAAATGACGGGGAAGTGTTAGGATTAGTGGGCGGTGGGGGAGGGGCGTGAGTGAGTGGGGGAATCCCGAGGAACATTGGGAAGTGGAGAAACTGGATTGGGGGAGACCCGAGGCGGGAGGAGTAGGGGTATTTTAGGAAATTCGGGGCGTCGGCTCCGTCGCCGAGGCTCGTCTTCGTTCTCTTCCTCAAAAGACATGAAATTCCCCCATTACGCAACCGTACGAAAGCGACGGCACACGCTTTACACGTCGAGAAACTTTTACTTGGACGCGGTCCACCACGTCAGCAGTAGATCATCCAATCATCTTTTGTCGTGTTGAATCTAAACTTCTTTTGTCGCGTTCGCACTATTTTGCTTAGATTATTAAAATTTTGTCTGAATTTTTTAAAATTATTGTGCTTAATTTATTATTATGCATATAATTCTGTAAGTAGTGTGGAATTACTAGTTGCACAATATTACTTCTAGAAAATATTATAGGAGAGAGGTGAATAATTTTATTAGTAATTGAGATTATTGTATCATAAAAAATTATGAAGTTATCGCTCGATCACTATCCCCAAGCTTTTTCTCACTTCTTTATTATAAATTATAAAAAGCTCAACTCTCCTCTTCACCTCTCCATTTTAGAATTTTAAGGTGCTCTCTCTTTCTCTCTCCCTCTCCCTCTCCCTCTTCATATATATCTCTTTATTCTCCGCCCTTCTCCCGCTTGCCTACCTGAGCTCGGCCACAACTTGATCACGACAGTCAGATTTATATGCACAATAATTCGATATATATTACTGTACTGAATCAAACGCAATAATTCGACATATATTAGAAAAAAATGTTACATTAACAATATTTAATGGACAAGCCGAATGGAAAGATATTGAAAAAATCAATCCATGGATGATATGGCGGACCAGGTCCACCATCATCTCTTGACTATGAGCTAGCCCTTAAGAAAGAGGTGGTTTTCTATATATAGCAGTGGCACCTCATTAATTGATGTATCTCAGATCGATCAAATCTTTTTTTTTTTAAAAAAGGTATAATAATTTTTTAAAATATCAGAATTAAATGGATAAATTTTAGAAGTAAATTTAATTTATCGGAGACATAGATAGTGTGACGCGACCGTCACATTTTAGATTTTTTTTTTTTTTTTTTTTTTTTAAGGAAGGAGAGTAGGTGGTGATATCCTTTTGTGTAGTTAAGACTGGTGCATAGTAGTAATACTACTGCGGATGTGGGGGCGACGTGTAGGCATATGCGGCCGACTCGTGTGGGAGACACGTGTCGGATTTAGAGGCCCCTGATATTTAAAATGGGTGGTTGGATCGGCTACAGGAGCTTTGGGACGACACCTGATGCCCACATCCATGTGGACAGCTCATGATGATCACCTTCTCCACACGCACACAGTAAACACACACACACACTCTCTCTCTATGTGCGTAATATTGTTCCCTTCTTAATTTTATCTCTCTAGGGAGATGTGTAACAACATTGAGGGCATCTTTATTTTACCAAAGGTAAAATTTATGTTGAACCACTACAACAAATTTTGCACTTAAGAACACTTTAAACAATAACTAGCGACGCTTTAAAGCGTCGGCAAGAATAATTCCGACGCCTGTAAAAGTGTCGAGTAAAAAGTCGTTAAATAAATATGTCGGGATAAATATACCGACGCTTTAATATAACGTCGAAAAAATTTTATCAGTATTTGATAAAAATATGTTTATTGGCGACGCTTAATCATAGTGTCGGTACATGTCAAATTTGAAGAAGCTAAAATAGAGCGTCGTCTAAAAAGCGTCGTCTATAGCATATTTTGTTGTAGTGAACTAAACTAATTTTTGAATAAATTAAAGTTTAGATAAGCATAACTTTTTTTTCTGTTAGAATTAAAATTTTCTAGTTCTGCTGCTTGTATATTAAGCGAAAAGTGAATAATGTAAAAGTTAAAGTTTTTTCATTGTTAATACTTTATATTTTTTTTACTTTTTTTTCGGAATTGATTTCGGCCCATTATGGTATATATGTCGGATAGTTTGAGTTTCAACAATCAAACAATAAAAACCGGTATTTACGATCAAAAACTATTTTATTCCTCTCCATTTTCGATGAAACAAATACATCCTGAGGTGGTGAGTTTTATTTCTACATCGATTTATATTAAGTCGATCTTTTTCGGTAACAAACTATTAAAGTCGATCCTAAGCTCTTTCAGATCAAGGTTATTCTTAATTTAAATCTCCATCCGTTCTTTGATGGCATAAACTTTAATTTATTTTTATATTTTTCATTACATCTCTTTTTAGAAAAAAGTTCTAAAATGTGGCAGTAATATATGGGTGATGTGCTGTATCCAACCAATCACATAAGGCCCCTCAATTCATCCACCTCATCATAATTTTTAGAAAAATAATTTTTCTATACTTGTATTTTAAAATGAGAGGTGTGATTGGTTGGACATAAATAATATAGTGTAGATCCTATAAAGTAGACATCCTCTATGTTGTATTATTCGTCTAATATCTAACACATTAGACTATAGGAAAAGTATCATTGTTAATGCATTGACAATAGTATTGTAAAATTTTCAACCACATATATAAGTCAATTATAATTTTTATACATCATAATTAGTATGTATCAACATATAATTAATAAGAGTAATGTTATACTTACAAATAAATTTTACAATACTTTACAAATTAGCATATATGGCTGTATTTAGTTGGTCCAAAAATATAAATCACGAAGAGATAATTATGATTTATATTTTCAAGGTTGAAATTCAATCATTAAATTGTACAGTTTAGTTTGTAAGTAATGTATTTTTCAATTAATAATTTATGCGAACATTATTTGTGGGATAAGTAGCATGCAGTGTTCTAAATAGAGAGAGAGAGAGAGATGGAACAAATGGATTGTGTATTGATCAGAGAGAATCTCTATCAAAAGAAGAGAGAGAGAGAGGAGACAAGCGACAAAGGAATTAATTACGTCCGAGGAAATGAGTGAATTGGCCATTTAAAGTTTTGTACACATTCATGACTTGTGAACATTAATGGAGAACACGACATACAAAGTTTATTTTACATATATTTTATAGCGGGTTAATTGCATAGTAAATATATCGAATAGCAGATATATTTCTACAAAATTTTTATTTTTATCGCTGTAAAAATTCTAACGTTTTCAAATATACTCCTGTTGTTAGGATCTGTTAGAAAAATGTAGTTAACCATAAGTAAATTATTTAATCTTGATTAGTGAATGAGTTAAATTGACTTTTTTATTCCTCTTATATTATTAAATAAAATATTTTTTGGGGAAAATATTTCTGCATAATTCTAACAGTTGGAACTTTTACAGGAATATATTTGTAAGGACAAAAATATCATTTTATTTATATGCTGTTAAAAAATAAACAGTATACTAATGGTAACAAATCAGAAGGACGAATATGACTATCACTAAACTTTTGTAAAAATAAAAATAAAAAGTTAAACTTTATAGAAATATATTTTCGATATGTTTATAGAGAGCTGTATGTAATTAACCCTTTTATAAATGTATACCAACCACATAAATTATCCTCCCATGATATTTAATATGCAATTTCACCTTACTAACTATTTATTTGGAGCGCACCGTAAATATAAAAAATCGACTTTATAATGTGTTCGGGTAATTCCTAAAACTATTTTTTTTTTTGTTTTTAGTACATTACAGTACAGTAAAATTAGCTAGATAGTTTAATGGAAATAAAAAGGGGAAAAGAATCAAATAAAATAAAATAAAAAAAAGGATATTTGAGATTACACGATATACGATGCATGTGAAGAACACAAGTGCCTAGGGAAGAGAGGAGAATGTCTTCGTGACAGCGAAGAATCCATCCAGATTTAATTTAAAAAAAAAAATTCCCCAGCAAAAGCTGAGCACCGTATATATTCGCACGAAACACGAGGCAACGACAATGATCTCACTCCCATATGCCCACTCTATTTTATTGTATTCTACGTTATTCCCCCCTCTATTTTATTGGGATAATGTTTTCTTTTTTTAAAATAAAAAAGGGGCTCATTTTGATCTATTTAATAGATAGATTTATTTTAAAAAAAAGTTTATTATTTAATAATTTCATTTGATCAGATTTAATTAAGATAGTATATTTTATAAAATTAGTGCACTTCTGTACACAAGTATATTGTTCTTATTATGTAATTATAAGTGATAATGAAATCTGAGGAAGACAATCTTTATTGATAAGAACTAAAGAGAGAATTGTCGGATTGTTGGCGCTGACCATTATTTCAAAAAATTCGAGCTGTTAGAAAAATACAATAAATTCATTTAAGGCGTACAGATACAGCGCCTACGGGTCTCGATTGTGACTTTGGCTCAACTACCCTCTCGCTACTTCGAACATGACTCGATCCAACATGACCTCCTGCCATTTCGAACGTAACTCAGCCAATCTGAGCTTCCGTCACAGGGCAGAATGCTGGTCTCTTTAAGCCAACAAGAATTCGGTGTTTGATGAATGCACGCGGTTTGAAAGAACAAGCTTAATTTGCAGGA